>OY728139.1:1272183167-1273433167 GCA_963277665.1 Viscum album
AAAAAAAAAAAAAAAAAAAAAAAAAAAAAAAATAAAAAAAAAAAAAAAAAAAAAAAAAAAAAAAAAAAAAAAAAAAAAGAAAAAAAAATAAAAAAAAAAAAAAAAAAAAAAAAAAAAAAAAAAAAAAAAAGAAAAAAAAAAAAAAAAAAAAAAAAAAAAAAAAAAAAAAAAAAAAAAAAAAATAAAAAAAAAAAAAAAAAAATATAAAAAAAAAAAAAATAAAAAAATTAATAAAAAAAAATAAAAAAAAAAATAAAAAAGAAAAAAAAAAAAAAAAAAGAAAAAAAAAAAAAAAAAAGAAAAAAAAAAAAAAAAAAAAAAAAAAAAAAAAAAAAAAAAAAAAAAAAAAAAAAAAAAAAAAAAAAAAAAATAAAAAAAAAAAAAAAAAAAAAAAAAAAAAAAAAAAAAAAAAAAAAAAAAAAAAAAAAAAAAAAAAAAAAAAAAGAAAAAAAAAAAAAAAAAAAGAAAAAAAAAAAAAAAAAAAAAAAAAAAAAATAAAAAAGAAAAATAAAAAAAAAAAAAAAAAAAAAAAAAAATAAAAAAAAAAAAAAAAAAAAAAATAAAAAAAAAAAATAAAAAATAAAAAAAAAAAAAAAAAAAAAAAAAAAGAAAAAAAAAAAACTGTTTCTAGGATTTAAAGCATGGGATGATCCCTCCTGTTGTGGAGGAAAGTCCAAAGAATGAAGGTGAAAACATGCAGGTTGTACTTTATTCATATGATGTATTCAATGTAGAAGGAACAATACATTAGGGGATTCATGATGACCATGGGTGTGTGGAACATCAATATTGTTTATCAATGATTGATACTAATATCCACTCTGCGCAGGAATGGAGAGTGAAGGATGGTCATCAAGAGGTACGTATCTTTGGAAATTGGGGAGACATCTCTGAGAGTGAAAAGGATAATTTTGATGAAAGGGATAGAATCACTTACATTGACATTGTTCAAGGTGGAAAGAAGATTGTGCTAGTGAATGAGGAAGTGATGACCGCTCCACCAAAAAGAAGGTAGAGGAAAAACTATTCTTATATGCCGAACTGGATGCCGACCAGGTCTTCTGTCAGCAAGGTAAAAGGTAAGCAACCTTCTGAGGAGTTTCTATATTTGTAAAATCTAAATCTCATAAAGAAGTATGTGAATACTTTGAAGCATTATGAAATTTCATAATGGGAGTCGGCTAATGAGGACGAGGCAATTGATCATGGGTATGGTGACGGGTATGGTTGTTATGATTTGTTGTTGTGTTTCTTGGCTTGTGGTACTCGCTTGCTCTACTTTTCTTAGAATAAATGGTCAAAATATTTGTCTCTATCTGAGCATTTCTGGTATATTCTTAAATCTAAATAATTACCTAAAACGTAAAAATAAAATTATATCGCTTACATTTTGTTTTCCCTAAATGATAATACTAAATATCTAAAGTTTTCTAGACCGTTAATCTGATACCACTGTGAAAAACTGAACCCACACATCTATATTTAGTGCAAACAACAACCAGTGTAATATTTTTCATAAAAGATAACTAAAAGATACACAGTACATCATATATCCAAGGGCATTTTACAGTCTAAGATCTAGATAATTAGGAAAATAACATTCATAAAAACAAATTTTAAATAAATAAATATAAAATAACTTATTATCTACACGAACACTAACTCCTAAAATGAATTTATCCATCTTATAACTTCTAAATTACATATGATAAAAAAAATTAAAACATGGGATGAACATAAAATTTCCGAGTTATGGGTTTTAAAACAAGTGAAAAATAATTTTAAACATACATATTTTAAAATTATTTTAAAAAATTTCTCATTAAATATTTATATTTGATATATAATATACTTTTAAAAATACTTATCATTTTTAAAATCCATTTAAAAAATATTCTTTCAAAAACAATTGAATTTCTCTTTAAAATCGTTTGAAAATAATAATACTTTTATGGACTAAAATAATACTTGGCGGATATTATAAAACCCTTGTGGACACTTATCTATATCACTGGTAGGACAACATCCCGTTGATGTTGTGGGTTCACTCCTTATTCCTCATTATCTCATTTGATATGCAGACTCTAAATTTTATTTTAAGAAAACATTTTTATGAAGATCCATCTTTCTTATAAATAACACATTAAAACTATTTCAAAAAAACATGAATTATTCACAAGGGAGAAAATAATTTACTAAATTCTAATCTTAAAAGAATCTCATTTTTTCGGAAATACATGGATGTTTATGAGAAATCCACATTTTTAAAATAAATAATTACATTTTAAGGGAATAAAAATAATCTTATTAAAATTAAACAAAATCTTGTATTAAAAATGAATGAAATGTATTTAATTCTAGATGATGGTCATGTTGAACAACATGTATGGTATTTACAAAAATTAAAAATAATCATTGAGATAAAATGATATATTAAAATTTTCAAAGTGATTTTTACTATAATTAAATACTTTTAAAAATAAAAAAGGTTTTTAAACAATAATAAAACAATGTTTTGTTATTGATTCTAAATAGTGAAATAAAAATTGAATTTAAATAAAATAAAATCTTAACATAAATAGATAATTTACCTTACCAAGAAAAGGGGTTTTTAAAAATAAATTAATTCCTTGATAACATAAATATAAAAAAATATATAACACCCCATAAAAACCTTGAACTATATTTTAAAAAATATAATAATAATAATAATAATAATTTTTTTTTGAAATGAATTATTTTCTTGGAATATTTAAAATAAATTATATATGAATTCAAAAATAAATTACTCACTTAAAATATTATAATTCTAAATATATATATAAATTTTGAAAAATAAACCCCTACCATAAAATTAAAATAGACTTAGGATTCCAAAGAATGGATGGAGAAGCGCTTCTTTTTAGTCATTGTAGGTAGAACACTCATTTAAAAAAATTAAATATGGAGAGGACAAAACACCAAAGGATACCAAATTCCAAAAAAAAATCTTCTCTGAATATATATATATATATATATTCAAATGTGAATAATTATGTGTAACTAATTATTGATTTTCAGAACTTCAAGCAGAGATAGATATAATTTATTAAGGCCATCACATAAATGTAATAATTTTTAAATATAGAAGTAGTTATTATTCAAACCGATCACCACATCAAAATATGATGGAGTTGATTTACCATTTTTTCATCAACCATCAACGATCTTAATTTTTAATAGAAAAACTAGCAAAAGAAAAAGAAAAATAAATGAAAATTGTTACTTTTGTGGTTCCAGTTCATATCCAAACTAAAAATTCGGTTTATAAATTGAATGAACCATGATAATATATATATATATATATATATATTATCTATCTTGTTTGATTCAGATTAATCAAAGCTTCTTCATAAATATTTTCTGAAACAAGACAAATTCAACTCAAAAATGTTGATAAAAATGGTTTCCATTTAAACCAAGAATTAAGATCACCACTATCAAATAGGGATAGCTGATAATGATCCAATAAGAAAAAAATAGAACATCGGTAAAAAATGTATTTATAATAAGAAACACACAGAAAGAGTATTTGGACACCCAATAATAAATACACATACACCTTCCTCTGATAGTTCTACAAAGCGATTTGCAGAAGGAAGATGATGGGATATCTATGCTTGATTTCTTCTTATCCATGTTCAAAACCACTTCACAGTCAAAACCCCCATCCATGATCAGGACTCTTATAGAAAATCAAACCACTACTGGTGTTTGATATCCATTATCTATGATTGGAATCCTCATTGGTTCTCGAAGCCTCATCCGCAGTTTAACCTCTTTCAGTGTTTAGTCTCGTGTCATATTCATGCTTGAGCCCTTCATCTACACTTGAAACCTAATTGTGGTTGAACCCCATTTTCTACTCGAACATTCAACATTTCTTGATATCCCAAAGATAAAACTCATCCATTCTTACTCTCCTTGATTAGGAACGCTTTGATTTTTCTTTTCCTAAAAATGTGTTCAATCCTCATTTATTCGATTGAGCCCACTACCTCCTCTTATCTGAATAATATATTTTATATCCTTTTCATAATTAAGATTCAATAATCATCATCACCATTATATATTTAAAAAAAAATATTTATTATTATATCTAATATAATTTAGATTTTATAAAAAACATAATTTTATTTATTCGTATATTTTATAATTTCAAATTTTAATAAAACAATTTATAATTATTCTTTATTTATTCTCTAAGTGAAACATCAAAGGATCAGGATTACAATTATAAGGGATTTTCACTATGTGTTTATAGATGAAAAATTTTTCTTTTGATTCAAACACTTTCATTTCGGTCAGACCAATCGAATAGAACTTGATTTGAATCAATAATAACCATAACTAAATCAAGCCTTCGTGAAATTCTTGGGAGATTCCATAACTTTTTTAGGAGATTTCATTGCCTCCACATAATCAGTTTTATTGGGTAATAGAATTGGGTTGATGTTGTAAATAACTCCTCCATGAGAAATCATCACTCCCATAAGAAGATTTCCAAGATCCTCATCTTTCCTCATACCTAGAAGCAAATTCCCCAATATGATCTTGTTCCTCTTGTTGAACCTATCCATGATCTTAGCCAACTCAAGAACCTCAGCTATTTGGTATTCCAGCATAGAATCCAAGTAAACCAAAGCATCATTGCTGAAATGATGCGAGTAAATCCTTTTATTCAGAAAATGATTGATCCTCCTAATGAGAAACCTTAATTCAGCCTTTAAAGGTTGATAAATAGAATATTGCTTCAGTACTCCCACTTTCTTTATTTTTCCAGAATCCATCACTCACGGACAACAAAACATCCAAGGTTTTTGAAATGAAAACAACATTGGTACAATTTATAATAGTTATAATTTCATAAATTTATAAAATATGTTGCCTTTATTGTTTATAAAATGTTGAAATTTTATTAATTTTAAAAATCATATTAATAATAATAATATGACTAATTTATTTTAAATTCACCCATATATATATATATATGTATATATATATATTAAACATTACTTTTAATTTCAAAAGACACTTCATATACATATCTATATAAATACATAAATACATATATATATATATATATATATATATATATATATTCTTTTCTAATTTATGTAATATATACACACACATGCATATATATATACTATATATTTGTTAAATTCATTTTATTATTGTTTTTATTTAATATTGCAAAAATAATCATTTATTCACATGGTTTTGTATTTTAATTATATTTTTGTTTCTATGAAATTAATTTCTAATAAAAAATAAATTATAATTGTGAGTTCTATAAATTAATTTTCTTTTAAGAGTTGCATTATAATTTATGTGTTTATCTATTTACTTTATTTATATTAAAAAACTATTATTTACTTATATATTTTACTAATATGATAATTAATAATATGGATCAAATAATTAAATCAAGATACAAATGGAAAAGAAGTATTTCTTATTTTAAAACTCAAGATTTTACATTCTTCCCTTATTAAATAAATTGCACCCTAACAATTCTTTATTTGGAGTTAAGAAATTTATGAATTTTTATCTTCAGAATTAAGAAAAACTAGATTTTCTATATCCATAAAGATAATCAATTACCTAGAAGTTCAAAATAAAATTCTATCGATTAGATTCTTTCCCTCAAATTATAACACCTAATCTCCAAAGTTATCTAAACCATTACTCTAATACCTTCATGAAAGCCTGAACCTGCAATTCTAGATTCAGTGAAAAAACCATGGATTGTAATTTTTCATAAAAGATAACTGAAAAATACTCAGAAAATCATATATCCAAGGACCTTGTTTGGACTAGGTTCTGGAGAATTAGGAAAATACCATGCACAAAATCAATGTTTAAAAAAATTATAAAATATCTAATTCGTTTCGTGTGCACTAAATACTTAAACAATGTTTTCTCTCTTAGAAATTCTAAAATACCTATGAAAAATACTTTAAAAGATGGGATGAGCTTAAAATTTCCTAGTAAAGGGTTTTAAAACAAGTTAAAAATAATTTTATACATAAATATTTTAAAATTATATAAAAATATTTTATATAAAATATTTATATTTGACATATAATAATATTTTTTAATGTACTTATACAAAAATATTTATCATTTTGAAAATCCATTTAAAAAATATTATTTAGAAAAAAATTGTATTTATCCTTGAAAATTATTTGAAAGTAATAATAATTTTATTGATTAAAATGATACAAGAAAAATATTATAAAACCCTTGTGGACACTTAGTTGTATCACTAGTTAGAAAACATCCAGTTTAGGTCATGAGTTCACTCCTCATTCCTTATTATCTCATTTGATATGCAACATCCAAATTTTATTTTAAGAAAAAAAGTTTCTAAATATTCACCTTTCTCATAAATAACCCATTAAAAATATTTCAAAAGAAACTTGAATTATTCTAAATTAAAAAAAATACAAACTTTAAAGATTGGAAGAAACTCATTTTTTAGTAAATCTATGGAATTTTAGGATAAATCCACATTTTCAAAATAAATACCTACATTTAAAGGGAATAAACCTATACTTATTAAAATTAATCAAATTATTATATTAAAAATTAATGAAATTTCTTTAATTATAGATGATGGTTATGTCTTACAACATGAATTACATATGTAGAAATTAAAAATCCTATGTCAAATAAAATGATTGATTAGAAATTTCCGCGTGATTTTTAATAAAATCAAATACTTTTAAAAATAAAAATGTTTTCGAAAAATAAAAAGATAATGTTTTGTTATTGATTCTAAATTCTAAAATAAAACATGAATTTAAACCAAATAATGGATTAACATAAAATTATAATTTCCCTTACAAAGAAAAGGGGTTTTGAAAAATAAATTAATTCCCTAACAACATAAATTTAAAAAATATATACCACCCCATAAAATCCTTCATTTATCTTTTAAAGAAGATAAAAATAATAATAAGAATAATCTTTTTCAAAAAGAATTATTTTTTTATTAATATCTAAACATAAATATTTATATATTCTTTTGAGAATAAATTACTCTCTAAAAATTTATAATTATGAATATATATATATATATAATAAACCCCTATTTTTTGACTGAAATTTAAATTTTTTATTTATAAACACTTTAAGGAAAAGTGAGAACCGCACAACCTTTAAACCATATAGAATCACACCTTACTACATTCAAAAAACAAGCATCAGCAATTCAAACCACAAGCCAAACATACCAGCATAGAATTACATATCAAGACCAAAAATTCAATTTATGAATTGAATGAACCATGAATATATATATATATAAATTATCTTTATTGATTTAGTTTAATAAAATTTTATTCATGAGTCTTTTATGACATGAGACAAAAAAAAATTAAATGTTGAATAAAATGGTTTTCATTTAAAACAATCATTAAGATCACCACTTTCAAATAGGGATAGCTGATAATTACTAAAGAAGAAAAATAAATCAGAACATCGATAGATAGGCTATTGCTGAGAAGAAGACCCTAGAATTAAGATTTGGACACCTAAAAATAAATATGCATACACTTACCTCTGATATATATGCAAAGTGTTTTGAAGAAGGAATACAATGGGATATTCACACTCGATTTCTTCCTATTCGCATTTGAGACTCCTTCGTAGTCGAAACCCCCATCCATATTTGAGACTCTTATAGAAAATAAAACCCCTACTGATGGTTGATCTCCCATATCCATGATATAAATCCTCATCTATGCTCGAAGACTCATCTGTAGTCAAACCTCCATTGGTGTTTGTTCTAGCATTAGATTTGTGCTTCATCCCTTCATGCATGCTCAAAACCTAACTAGGTTGAACCCCCTTTTTCTACTCGAATGTTCAACATTCCTTGATCTCATGCAAATGAAACCCATCTGTGCATAGTGTCTTAGAATAGGAACCCTCCGATTTTTATTTCCCCCAAAATGCGGCTGATACTCATTTCTTCACTCGATCCAACTAACTCCTCTTATCCAAATAATATATTTATATAGTTTTGGTAATTAAGATTTAATAATCATCATCATCAACATATGTTGATCAAATTTCATTTATTATCAAATCTCATATAATTTAGATTTTATAAAAATTATAATTTTGTTTATTAATGTATTTTATAATTTCAAAATTTATAAAACAATTTATAATAGTTATAATTTCATATATTTATAAAAAATATTTCTCTTATTGTTTATAAAATTTTGAAGTTTTATTTATTTAAAAAAATCCATATTAATAATAATAATATGAATAATTTTGTTATTGCAGTCATATATCTAGATATATACATAAATTTATATTAAAAATTATCTTTAATTTCAAAATATACACTTCATGTATATATATATATATATATTCTTATCTAATTTATGCAAAATATACATTCATATATATATATATACTATATTTTTTTTAATATAGTTTATTATGATTATTTTTATTTAGTATTACAAATTTGATCATTTATTCAAAGGGTTTTTTACTTTAATTATATTTTTATTTCTATGATATTAATTAATAATAAAAATAATCAACTATAATTGTAAATTTTATAAATAAATTTTCATTTAAGAGCTACATTATAATTTTTTTATTTTTTTATTTACTTTCTTTGTTGAAAAATAAATTTATTTTTTTGTTTATCATTTTTTATTAATATTATAATTACTAATATTGTGTTAATACTTAAATCAAGATAGAAATGGAAAATAAATGATTCCTATTTTAAAACTTGGGGTGTTACATTATTCCCCCCTTAATGGAATTGCAACCTCATAATTCATTTTTCAGACATAAGAAAATTCTAAATTATCATATTTAGAATTAAGAAAAACTATAACTTCTATATTCTTAAGGGCACTTAATTATATTGAAGTTCAAAATAAAATTTTATCACTTATATTTTTTCTCTTCAATGTACGATTCTTAATCTCCAAATTTTTCTAGACCATTACTCTGATACCATTGTGATAGCTTGAACCTACACATTCAGATTTAGTACTAAAAACATGTTGTGAAACTTTTTTTTGAATGATTACTAAAAAATACAAAGTATACCATATATCCAAGGAACTTTTCTATTCTAGGTTCTAGAAAATTAAAAAAATATCATACATACAATCAAAGTTTAAAAAAAATTATAAAATGACTAATTCGATTAACATGAAGAAACTCCTTAAACAAATCCATCCTTCATAGAACTTATAAAAGACCTATGAAAAATATTTTAAAACATGGGATGAATATAAAATTAACCTGTAAGTGATTTTAAAACAAATTAAAAATAATTTTATACATACTTATTTACAATTTATTTTTAAAAAAATATATCAAATATTTATATTTGATATATTATATACTTTTCAAAATACATATCAAAAAATAATTATCAATTTGAAAATCCATTTCAAAAATGTTCTTTAAAAAATTGATTTCTCTTGAAAATCATTTGAAAATAATAATACTTTTATTGATTAAAATGATATTTCACAGATCTTATGAAATCCTTGTGGAAACTTAGCAATATCGCCAGTAGAACTGTGTCCCATTGAGTTCATCAGTTCAATACCAATTCCTCCTTATCTCATTTGATATGAAAGCAAAAAATTTCATTTTAAGAAAACATTTTTCAGAAGATCTGCCTTTATCATAAATAACTCATGAAAACCCTTTCAAAAACACACTAGTGAAGAAAATTTTATTTACATCGGTTATTTTTCATTTTTTACATCGGTTTTTAGCCGACGTTAATATGGACGACGTTATAAATAACGTTTTTTACGTCGGTTATTTAAAAAATGACATAAACAACATAACATCGCGGTGTTTATCACATCGGTTAATTAATAAGCGACGTGCAAAAACTGGGGGGGGGGGGTTATCACGTCGGTTATATAATAACCGACATTATAAACCCATGTGGGGGATGTTTATCACGTCGGGTATTTAATAACTGACGTGATAAACCTCTGGGAAATGGTTTATCACGTCTGTTATATAATAACCAATGTGCTAAACTAGTCCGGGGGGTTTTATCACGTCGGTTATGAAATAACTGATGTGATAAAAGGCCTTAGAAATGGTTTATTAGGTCGGTTATCAAATAAACGACGTGATACACCATTTCCAAGGCCTTTTATCACATCGGTTATTTAATAACCGACGTGATAAACCATTTCCCATGCATTTTATCACGTCTGTTATTAAATAACCGACGTGATAAACCATTCCAAATGTGTTCGTCATGTTGGTTATTAAAAAACGACATGATAAACCCTTCCCGATTTTTTTATCAAATCGGTTATAAAATAACCGACGTGGAAGACAATTTTTTTTAAAAAAATCGAATGCAGTCCTCTGCTCTCCCCCAGAAACAACCAAAAACCAAATTAAGAATTTGTACCATAAAACAGAAGTAGATCAAAACAATAACTAAATCAAAATTAAGCATTTACATTGATAACATATAAAACTTACCCCACTTGACAGCCCCCATCACACCCCTGGACTGCCCTCCGACCCCCTGGACAACCCCAAACATCCCGGGACAGCCATAAACACCACGGGACAACCCCCCCCCCCCCCCCACTGGACTCCCACCAGCCCCTGAACAGTACCCCTTCACCCCACTTGACATCCCCCACCACACCCCTGGACTGCCCCCAACCCCCGGGACATCCCCGAACACCCCGGGACAACCCCCCACCATCCTGAACAACACCCCCTCACCCCACTTGACAGCCCCCACCACACCCCTGGACTGCCCCCCGACCCCCTGGACAGCCCCAAACACCCCAGGACAACCCCCCCCCCCCCCCCACCCTCATGTATACCCCCCCACCCTGCAAAGCCCTCCCCCCACCCCATTGGAGCCCCCACCACACCCCTGGACTGCCCCCCGACCCCCTGAACTGCCCTCCGACCCCCTGGACAACCCCAAACACCCCAGGACAACCCCCCCCCCCCCCCCCCCCACCCTACTGAAGATCACCCCCTCACCCCACTTGACAGCCCCCACCACACCCCTGGACTACCCCCCTGACCCCTTGGACAGCCCCAAACACCCCGGGACAACCCCCCCCCCCCCCCCATGTATACCCCCACA
Source organism: Viscum album (assembly GCA_963277665.1). Taxonomy (NCBI): domain Eukaryota; kingdom Viridiplantae; phylum Streptophyta; class Magnoliopsida; order Santalales; family Viscaceae; genus Viscum; species Viscum album. The sequence goes on from OY728139.1 coordinate 1,272,194,347, forward strand.
CCCTGAACAACCCTCCCCCACCCCATTGGAGCCCCCACCACACCCCTGGACTGCCCCTAACCCCTTAGACAGCCCCAAACACCCCTGGACAACCCCCCACCCTCATGTATACCCCCCCTACCCCCTGGACAACACTTCCACACCCCTGGACAGCCCTCCCACACCCCTGAAACAGACCAAAAAGATACCAAAAACAAACTAGAACCCCCTCACCCCACTAGATTTCCCCCACCACACCCCCAGACACTCCCCCCCCCCCACCCCTGGACATCACCACCACCCCTTAGACATCCCCCCACCCTCCTACAGACCCCCCACCCCCTGGACAGCACTCCCACATCCCTAGACAGCCCTCCCACACCCTTAAAACATACCAAAAAGTTACAAAAAACAGACCATAACCCCCTCAACCCACTAAAGAGCCCCCACCACACCTCTGGACTACCCCCCCCCCCCCCACCCATCCCCATGGACACCCTGGACCCCCCCCCCCCCCCACACTAGACACCCCCCCACCCCTGGAAACCCCCCTCAGCCCAAAAGACACCCCCACACCCCTGGACACCCCCTAGACAGCCTCTCACTCCCCTGGACAGCCCGTCCACCCTCCTAGAAACACTCCCACCCCCTGGACTCCCCCCCCCCACTCTCATGGACACCCAGGACCCCCCAACCCACCGTACAGCCTTCCGAGACCCCTAGACACCCCCAACCCCACTGAACACCCCCCCCCCCCCCCACACCCTTGGAACCCCTCCCCCCCCAGACCAGAATCCATACCAAAAAAACCATCAGAAGTAGACCAAAACAAGAAGTAGAGAAAAATTAAACATTCACATATATAACATTCAAAACATACACTATCAACTTCAAAAAAACTAAATCCAACCTAAAGGACTACCAAATACACAATTACAACTACAATATTCAAAATTACATTTTACATTACAAACAACTAAAATTCAATCAAACCTATAAAATAATTTGACCACTCCACTTGTAAGTGTTTGATTTGTTCAGAAGTATAGGGTTGAGGGTCATCAAAAATATACAAATGAAAAGGATAGTAGTTAATTTGTATAATGAATAAATAAAATTGAAATATTATGGAAAAGTTTAAGACGAAATCTTACCAGGTCAAAATTCACAACTGTCCCAGTTTCTATTATTTCATACATAAATCTTAACATATAATATCCGCATTTGATGACACCTTGTTGTTCATGACAATTATGTTTGAATGAGTGTAAATTAAATATATTATTTTTATGTAATAAATCAAAAATTACAAATTATAAATGGATATTTACCTTCTCATTTACATATTTCATCTTTGCACTCATTTTCTTTGTGTTCTTTCGAAATTAGGCGCATGCCCTGTTAGAAAATAATATGAATTGGGTAAATTTAAAATTCGTTATAATATATAAAACTTTTGAGAAATTGAAACTTACTTTTAAAAAATATTCTTAAAACATTCCCGCACATCATCATGGACAGAGCATATCCAATAATGTTCTTTCTCCATTGGGAAAAAAACCCTAACATCCAATGATCACTGATAAAAAAAATCTAAGGTTAGTGGTTTTTTATGTTAAAAGATAATGAAATCTTTGAGAGGGATGTGTTTCATACCTCTCACAAAAAGGCATCATCCAACATTGTGTGACTATATTCTTTTCAAGTCTTTCAACAATATAAAGCATTCTTTATTCCTCATCCAATGCACATGCTTCAGGGGAAATCAATTGCGGGTTTATGAATACATATACATCTATCAGCTCATTCCTCTCACAAATTTTATAAAGATACCTAATACAAAACAGACATAAGTATACTTTTTTAATAAATATAACTTAGGGAAAAGGTGTTAAGACTTACATGGAAAAAATTTGCACCACGTTGATGCCCAACTTATCTCCAGTAACAAGCTCCATGATATCAGTTTTCATAATCCCCACACTTATTGCACGTCCACAAACATGAGCTTCCATTGGAAACTCATAATGACCCACCAACAAATTTGAATATCTTGACAATCTGTCAAGACTAATATAATCTGTATCTGATGTCATAGCCATTTTTCTTTGTTGTTGTCTATACAATATTTCTTTACCTTTGAAGTATTCCTGTAAAAATAAATAGAAAAATATATTAGTTTTCAAATGATAAAACAACTTTAATAAAAAAATAAAATAAAAGATATAACATTCATACATCTATGGTAATGAGTCGAAGAAGTCTGGATGGCCAAATTAAAAAATGGATGATACTATGTCCAATTGTCGTCACCTCATCTGTAGGTAATGGTACTCGAGCTGATCTATCTATAATATCTTGTATAGTGACCCTCTGATTCTCTACCTCTAATTGTTGATGATGAACTGTATCTTCTATACAATATACCGACCCATATGAAACTATATGATATTGAGGATCATCAACATACAAATCACAATAAGTAGGAAGTTTTGGCATAGGAGTAGGATAAAAAATGGGGTCTACAGGCTAAGGTGGAGGAGTGGGAGCTACTGGCGGAGGTGGAGGATAAATAATGGGGTCTGTAGGGGGAGGTGGAAGAGTGGGAGCTACAGTCTGAAATTGTCTTTTCATGTCTGCAAACATAGACTGTACCGACGCTCTAAACTTTTCCTCCATCGTTGAATTAATATTATGAACTTCAGCCTCCAAGGATTCTATTTTTTTTATAAACCCCCTCAATGTTATAATTTGAAGAAAGTGGAAACACTTTTCTTACCGATACACCTGCCGGATATCCTCTTACATGACCAGGATGTTAGGGCTTTCCCAATGCTACAGATAAAATATCTTGCCTCCCAGTAGCTGTAAATTCCCCCTGTGAACTCTGCTCCTCAAGAGAGTCGTGTATTAATTAATTGAACATTTCTGTAATGATTGAAATTATATTAAGAAAATAGTTAACTTTAATAAATAAAATAGATATCTTACAATCCTCTCAGCTACGATTCTCGATTCTTCTGAAAGATATTGCCCTTTTTTCCCTTATGAGCTCTCTTCCATTTTTATTGTCTAAATGGAGGGGATGGAGGAGCCACCTCTCCAGAGCTTCAAGACTCAGCTCTTATTTTTTGAAATTTTTCCACCATAATTTGTTCTTCCAAAAATGCATACCCTCCCCGAGATAAACTATGAGGGTATACATTTTTAGATTGGATCTCCTGATGAGTATTCCTTGTTTTATGTAAATTAAGAATAAGAAATCATTAACAAAACATTAATAAGATCATTTATATAAGAAAGATTATAAAATTTTACATTGCCCTTACCAAAAAATGACTCTTTTCTTCTACTTTAAAAAAACTGTCTCCATGTGTCTTCATCTATAAAAGGATATATAAGACATGGATTATTATGACTCCTATGACCATAAATGAAATTAGATGAGAGGGTTGATTTGAAATCCCTCCATCTCTTGGCAGCCAACGATAAGCATTTCTTCATGACTCCTCTAGTTTCAGGAATATCAAATGTCGTCTGATAAGGAAGAGGTTAAACATATTATATATACTAGAAAAATTTAAAGAATAGTCAAACAATAGCAAAAGATCTTACCAAAATCATCTCCCAAAACTGAGAGATTATCGCTTTATCCACACTTCTCCAGTTATCATACATAATTCTTACTTTTCTCTTAGCCTGATTTGCTACAAAACTCTTAAAAGCTTTTGCATTTGGACCTCTAGGAATATCATCATCATCAAACTCAACGATTATCCTCTAATCCTACATACGGGCAAGTGCTAATTTTGGTAAACGTGTGCACCCACATTTACCAACCTTTGAACTCTTTGTCATAATAGGAGCACATGAGGAAGATTGGGGAACATCAAGAGGATCATGTGAATGTTCCTCCCCAGAGGTATGTCCAATATGCTCATCTCCAGAATCATGTGGTTGATCAACTGAATGATCTGTCATTATCCTTCAAATAAAAAAAATAACATTAGTTCACAATTATATAAATTCATATATTTTAATACTACTGTAATCAGAAAATAGAAAAGTGTACTTAGTTACGTAAAAGTAAACATTGGTAATATGGTAAGCATGTTAAACAATGGTAAAGATGGTAAAGATAGTCAAGATGGTAAACATGGTAAACATGGTAAACATGGTAAACCTGGTAAACATGGTAAAGTAATTGTCACTGAACAAAAATAATAGATATATAATTCATGTAATGGTAAACATGATAAATTAAACTAAAAAACTTAAAACAAACAAAAACTTATACTTATTTTGTTTTAATAAATGTTTTAATAAAGAAAAAACATACAATAACTAACATTTTATGAAAAAAATAAATGTAAACAAGAAATAAACATATATTACCTGTAATTTTAGGAATGTACAAATGGATTTTTCCCCAAATTTCTTTGTCGTGATCGTTCCTTATAGCACAAACCATGTCTTTAACATGATCATCATTATGTTCTGTTAATCTTTCCATGGAAGTAGGGATCTCACATAAATCAGAATCTTCATCAAGTTTATCCTCAACAACATATTGTTTTTTCCCTTGTAAAACAACAACCTACTGCATATCTTATTGATCTACTACATATAAAATTTGTTTTGCATGTGTTGCCATTATAAAAGAGTCAGTTGTGTCTTCCAATCTATTCAGATTAACTAATGTCATTCCAAATTCATCATGTCTGACACTGTTGTTACCAATAAACCATTTACAGTTAAAAACAGGAACTTTAATTTTAAAGTAATCAACATACCATATGTCTTCAATCACTCTATAATATGCACTTGATGCAGAAATTGGGTTTTTGTCCTTATAACTCAAAAAATGCATTTCTTCTGCAAACACCAATATACCACTATTCTGAACTGCACTTCTGTTGTCCGGAGATTTCGTATGAAATGTATATCCATTAATGTCATAACTGGGCCATGTTATCACATTTAAATATGGACCACCTACTATCCATTTTAATGTCTCTGATACATCTGATCTACCAAGCAAGGTCTTTTTAAACCATGAAAAAAAAGTTTTGTTGTGCTCATTCAAAATCCACATTTCTTTCTTCTTTGGATGACATTGTTTCAACTCAATAATATGCAATGTGATATACGGTTGAGCATCAACTATGTTATTCAATATGTATGATTCTAACTTCTTCATCTGTTTAGCTGACAGCGATTTGACTTTCATTCCACAAATCCTCATTCCCTCATTATTAACTCGTTCATGGCAAGATGGTGGCAAACCTATGTGTTGCGCCGCAGCCAAGTAGATCGTACAAAACTTCGCTACCTCCTTAGAAATATACTTTTCAATAATGGATGCTTCAGGTCGATATGGATTTTTAACATACGCCTTTAATATTTTCATATACCTTTCAAAAGGATACATCCAACAAAGATATACAGGTCCACAGAGATTTATTTCTCGAACCAGATGAATCATTAAATGCACCATTATATCAAAAACGTTTGGAGGAAAATACATTTACAATTGACAAAGTATAAAAATTACATCCTTTTACAAAATGTTCAAAGAATTCACATCAATCACCTTATTACAAATTGAATTGAAAAAATAACACAACTTCATTATAGTATTTCTGACATGGATGGGAAATATTCCACGCAATGAAACTGGTAGAATTTGTTGCATCATGACGTGACAATCATGTGATTTCAAACCTATCAACTTCAAGTCCTTCAATGAGATAAAAAAAATTTACATTTTAAAAATAACCTTGAGGGACTTTTATATCATGAAGACATTGAAAAAAGATAATTTTATCCCTCTTCAATAATGTATGACAAGCCGGGGGAAGAAATGTTCATCTTCCTTTATGAGTGTGAGCTAACTCCAAACGTATTCCCATTGATAGTAAGTCTAATCTTGCATTCAACCCATATTTTGTCCTTCCTTTAATATATAACATTGCTCCAATAAAACAATCACAGATATTCTTCTCCACGTGCATGACATCAATATTATATTTAACTTCATGATACCTCCAATATGGTAGCTCAAAAAATATTGACCTTTTCTTCCAAATATGTCTATCATTACCAGATTTCTCTGTCTTTCCCAATGTCACATCAAGGTTTTTCACCCTCTCAAAATACAGATCAGGGGATAAAGGTTTTGGATTAGTATCAAATTCTTGTGAGCCATTGAATGCCTTTTTTAGTCTTCTATAAGGGTTATACATAGGAAAAAACTTTCAATGACCCATGTACACTGTTTTCCTCCCATGATGCAATTGAAAATATGACGTCTGGTGTTCGCAAATTGGACATGCTTTATGCCCTTTAACACTATATCCAGACAAATTTCCATATGCTGGGAAGTCATTTATAGTGAACAGAAGCACTGCATGCAGTTGAAAATATTCCATTATATAAGAATCATACACCCTAATACCATCATCCTATAACAGTTTCAAATCATCAATCAACGGTGACAAGTAAACATCAATATCATTTTCAGGTTTCATTGGACTAGAGATCATTATAATCAACATGAAATATTTTTGCTTCATACAAACTTCAGGAGAGAGGTTATAAATTACCAATATAACAGGCCATGAACTATGTGTGCTATTGAGGGTTCGGTATGGATTCATTCCATTTGTGCATAACCCTAGTCTGAGATTTCTAATTTCATTTACAAATGTAGAATACTACGCATCAATTTGCTTCCATTGTGGATAATCAGCTGGATGACATAATTTTCCATCAAATACCCGCTCATCAGCATTCCATCTTAACCTTTTCTCATAATGTGAATTAGCAAATAAATGTTTGAAATGATGAATTATAGGAAGATACCAAAATACCTTTGAAGGGATCTTTGTAATCTATACATGAGCCTGTGATTTTTCTTTCACCTTATACCGTGATGTCCCACATTTAGGAAACTCTGATAAAAATTCATATTCCTTCCTATATATAATGCAGTCATTCGGGCAGACATGTATTTTCTTGTATCCTAATCCCATCGGGCATAATATTTTCTTGGCCTTATAATGTTAATCTGAAAGATCGTTATCTTTTGGAAGAATGTCTTTCATCAATTGTAGCAGCTCCGTAAAACTTCTGTCACTCCATCCATGTTTCGACTTCAGGTTAATCAATCTTAACACCGCCGACAAAACCGTAAAATCTGTACAACCAGGATATAATGGTTTTTCAGCATCACCATATAGATGTTCAATTGTCGGTTCTATCTCAATTTGTTCTGCTACAATATCGCGAATCATTTCTTCAATTCCATCGGAGTTACCATCTTGCGAATCATCATCATCAGTGACATTCTGTCCAGTTTCACCATGCCAAATCCAAGGGTTGTAATTCAGATTAAAACCATCACAAATCAGATGATATTTTATCTCACTACTTTTCAACTTCTTTATATTCAAACATTTCAGGCATGGATAGAAAAAAAATGTCACTACTTGGAACATTTCATTTAGAAAATTCCAAAAAGGCATCAACACCTTCCTCATATTCATTGCTCATTTGATGTGCCGTAATCCAACTTTGGCTCATTATTACCTATAAAAAATATCAAATATATATATATATTTTTATGATAAGACAAATATATGTTTATATGAAAAAAATCATAATTTGAATGTAAAACAATTTTGAAATATAAAACAAATCTATACGTATTTAAAAAATATGCTTGAATATTATTTTAAAAACAAAATATAGTTAGATATAACAGTTTCAAATTCCATTGAATCAAAGAAAACCATGGGGCCTACAGTGGTTGACAGAAAATTGGAGAAAATGGAGTAAACCTGAGAATCAAATCAAATTTAAAATAAAAATTCATATGGAGAAAATTACAATGTAAAGCTAATCATCACGGCACAATCATCATGTCATAATCTCAGAAACCATGATGCAGTTGTCAATCCCAACCGACACTTATCCCCCATCCCCTTGGACACCCCCTGGACACCACCACCCCCTTGTACAACCCCCACCCCCTGGACACCACCCCCACCCCCTTGGACACCCCATGGACACCACCACACCCTTGGACAACCCCCCCCCCACCCCTCCTAGACACCCCCACCCCCTGGACAGCCCCCACACCTCTAGACAGCACCCCCACACCTCCTGGACACCACCCCCACCCCCTTGGACACACCATGGACACCACCACACACTTGGACAACACCCACCCCCCCCCCACCCTTCATGGACACCCCCACCCCCTGGACAACCCCCCACCCCTCTAGACAGCACCCCCACCCCTCCTAGACAGCACCCCCCACCCCTCCTGGACAGCACCCCCACCCCCTACCCCCTTGGACACCCCCCCTAGACAGCACCCCACCCCTCTAGACAGCACCCCCACCCCTCCTCGACACCACCCCCACCCCCTACCCCCTTGGACCCCCCCCCCCCCCCGGACACCCCCCAACCCTCTGAACAACCCCCCCCCCCCCCCACCCCCCACCCCCTGGACAGACCCCACCCCTCTAGAAAGCACCCCCACACCTCTCCTGGACACCACCATCCACCCCCTACCCCCTTGGACACCCCCCTGGACACCCCCAACCCTCTAGACAACCCCCCCCCCCCCCCCCGGACAACCCCCAAAACCCTCTAGATAGGCCCCCACCCCCTTGGACATCCCCCCACACCCACCCACCCCCTTGGACACGCCACAACCCTCTAGACACCCCCCCCCCCCCCCCCCGGACAACCCCCCAAACCCTCTGCACAGGGCCCCACCCCCTTGGACAGCCCCCCCCCCCCACCCATCCCCTTGGACACCCCCCTAGACACCCCCTAACCCTCTGGACATCCCCCCACCCCCTGGATAGCCCCCACCCCTCTAGAAAGAACCCCCCCCCCACCCCTCCTGGACACCACCCCCACCCCTACTCCCTTAGACACCCCCCTGGACACCCTCCAACCCTCTACATAGAACCCCCCCCCCCCCCACCCCTGGACATCCCCCAACCCCTCTATAAAGCACACCCCACCCCTCCTGGACACCACCCCCACCCCCTATCCCCTTGTACACACCCCTAGACCCCCCCCCCCCCCCCCCCAACCCTCTGGATAGCCCCCCAGCCCCTGGACAACCCCCCCAAAGCCTCTGGATAGGCCCCCACCCCCTTGGACAGCATACCCACCCCCTTAGACCCCCCCCCCCCACACACACACCCCTGGACTGCCCCCCCCCCCCCCCCCACCTCCATGGACACCCTAGAGAGCCCCCAACCCCCTGGACAGCCACCAACCCTCTTGACAGACCCCCAAAACCATGGTATTTTAACCTCAAGATACTAGTTTTGGCATATCTAGATATTTTAACCTCAAGCTACTAGTTTTGGTATCATTCCATTATTCAAAATGAGAACCATGAATTGTATCTCCTACTAGTCTAAAATTCTATATTTTTTAATGAATCAGTTTTTAATAGTATATGCAGACTTATAATAGTCCACGAAAATAAGCGACGTAAATAGATTATGGGACAACAAAAAGTGATACCCAAAATAGAAACAACCAAGGATCCAAAACAAACATTCCACCATGAAAAAACATATATATACTTATAAAATAAATCACACTGGTACACGGAATGGGTGTATCACAATGGTTTATATATAAATTTCAGTAATATAGGTGAATGAGATCATTAGTTGTCAATTACAAAAAAAATTACAATCAATGTTGGGAATTCGTGAAACAAAAACAAACGAAATAGAAGTAGGTGAGGCTTACTTGAATATTGCAAGTCGATCTAATAGATCTGGGGATAATAAATAAGATGATGATGGAAAAACAGTGTAAGAGGGTTCGAAATCGAAAAATCTTACCTAGTTTAAACAAAAAAATCGAAAAACGTAAATATAGACTATCCGGTAAAAAAACGAACAAAATAAAGTCATGGGAGGCTTACCTGAGTTTTGAGAGTTGAGATGATAGATCCGAGGAGAGTAAAGATGATAAACGGTGATGGAAAAACAAGTTTAATGCAACGAGATCGATGAGTCGATTAGGGTTTACCGTGCGAGAGAGACGAGTCGTCAGAATATCGATCGAAAAATCGTAAATGACAATCCACGGGGTGTGTTAATTTTTTAAATGTTTTTATAACATCGGTTATTTAATAACTGATGTTATAAACTGTTTTTATTACATTTATAATGTCGATTATTATAATAACCGATGTTATAAATGTATCAGATACGGATTTTTTTACGTTGGTTATTTTATGACCGACGTAAAAAAATCCGTGTGTTGGTTTTTTACGTCGGTTATAGAATAACGGATGTAAAAAATACATCATAAATCACAGTTTTTTACGTCGGTTATTTTATAGACGATGTAAAAAATTCTGCAGGTTGTTTTGTTACGTCAGTTATCAAATAAATGACGTCAAAAAGGCCTCAAAAGCCGATTTTTTATGTCGGTTATTTTATAACCGACGTAAAAATTTCGTAGATACCTCCTTTTTTACATCGGTTATCAAATAACCGATGTAAAAAACATCGTGCTTTGGTTTTTTATGACGGTTAATTTATAACCGACTTAAAAAAATAATGTCCGTGATTTTTAACGTTGGTTATTTTAATAACCGACATTAAAAATTTACTCACCGCATTTTTTACGTCGGTTATAAAATAACCGATGTAAAAACCCACATTTCACATATTATCACGTCAGTTATATATAACCGATGTAAAAAATGGTCACGTAAATAACATTTTTTGCACTAGTGACAACTTGAATTATTCTCATGGAAGAAAGTAATTTACTCACTTATAAGATTTTAAGAGCCTCATTTTTTAGTAAATTCATTTATTTTTATGATAAATCTATATTTACGAACTAAATACTTACATTTAAAGGTCATAAACAAAGACTTATTAAAATTAAACAAATTCTTCTATTAAAAATTAATGAAATGTCAAGACTTATATATGATAGACATATCTAACAATATGCATGACATTTAAAGCAATTAAGAACCGTGTTTCACATAAAATGATAGATTATAAATTTCATAGTGATTTCTAATAAAATCAAATACCTCTAAAAATACAATGGTTTTAAAACAATAGAAAAATAATATTTTGTTATTGATTGTAAATTATGAATTAAAAATTGAATTTAAACAAAATTAAATCATAACATAAAATGATAATTTCCCTTACAAAGAAAAGGGTTTTTGAAAAATGAATTAATTACTTGATAAAATAAATTTATAAAATGTATACCACCCCTTAAAATACTTGAATATTCTTTAAAATAACAAAAAACATATTACTATTTTTGAAAAGCATTATTTTCATGTATTTTTTAAACATAAATATTTACATATGATTTTGAAAATAAATTAATCCCTTAAAAATTTATAATTATGAATATATCTATAAATTTTGAAAATAAAAACCTTACTATAAAATGAATATTAACTCAGGTTGTCTAAGCTTTGACACATCAGACGGAAAAGAAGAAAGAGTGGAAAATTTCTTTTTCTAATGAATGAATTCAGTCTACTTCTAAATTCTTAGACCAAAATATTAGAAGCCCTTCTTTTTATTATTTTTAGGTAGAACACTCCTTTAATTTTTTTAAGTTGGAGAGGAAAAACATAAAATACTACTACCATCTAACAAAATACTACCCATATATATATATATATATAAATTCAACAGTAATTAATCATGTGTAACTAATTATTGATTTAAAAAAACTTCAAGATAAGATAGATATAATTTATTGAGTTCATCACATAAATTTTATCATTTTTAAATATAGAATTAGTTATTATTAAAATAGATCACCACCACAAAATAAGATGGAGTCGATGTTTAATTTGGTCAACAACCATCAATGATCTTATTTCTAAAGACCAAAACCAATGAATGAAAAATAACAATAAATGTAAATTGTTTTTATTCAAGTTCAAGTCCACATACAACTAAAAATTTGATTTATATATTGAATGAACCATGAAAACATATATTACTTACCTTGTTTTATTCATATTGATCAAATATTATTCACGAGGATTTTCTAAAATGAGAAAAATTTGATTAAATTTTTTTGACCAAAATTGTTTTGATTTAAAACTAGTATTAAGATCACCACTGTGAAATAGATACAAATGATAAAAATCAATGTAAAAGAACTAGAACATCGACGGTAAGATATTTCTAAGCAGAAGAACCTAAAAGGAATATTTGGTCACCCAAATATAAATATGCATACACCCACCTCTAATAGATCTGAAAAGCGATTTATAGAATGAAGATGATGGGATCTATGCACTTGACTGTGTTTTAAACCCCTTTGTAGTTGTAACCCATATCTGCCTTTGAACCTCTTCAAAAATATCAAACCACTACCTGCTGTGGATCTCCCTTATCCATGATCTTAATCTTCATCGGTGCTCAAGGCCTCATCCACAATCAAACCTCTTTTGAAGTTCATTCTCGCATTGGATCCATGCTTGAGCACTTCATCCGCGCTTGAAACCTAATTGTGGTCAAACCCCCTTTTCTAATCAAACCTTCGACCTTGCTCAGTCTCTTGAAGATGAAACCCATTTGTCCTCGGTCTCTCGGAATAGGAACCCTCTAATCTTGATTTCTCTCAAAATGAGGGAATCGTAATTGCTTCACTTGAGCCTACTCCCTCCTCTTATCTGAATAATATATTTTATATCATTTTATTCATTAATATTTGATAATTATCATCATCATATATTTATCAAATTTCATTTATTATCATATCACTTATAATTTAGATTTTATAAGAATCATAATTTTTTTATTCATATATTTTTATAATTTCAAAATGTTAAATAACATTTTATAATAGTTAAAATTTCATATATTTTTTAAATATATTTACTTTATTGTTTATAAATTAAAATAAATTCTTTAAAAAATCATATTAGTAATAATAATATAAATAATTTTTTAATCAATATATATATATATATATATATTAAAAATTAACTTTAATTTAAAAATAGACATGAAATATATATATATATATATACAAATTCTTCTCTAATTTATGAAATATATATACATATACATATATATACTATTTTTAAATTCACTTTATTATTATTTTTATTTTACATTACAAAAATAATCATTTATTCTCATGGTTTTGTGCTTTAATTAGCTTTTTTCCCATGACATTATAAGATAATAAAAAATCATATATAATTTTAAACACTATAAATAAATTTTCTTTTAAGAGTTACAATATAATTTCTTTATTTATTTATTTACTTTCTTTATTGAAAAAAATTATTATTTATTTATCATTTTTTATTGATATTATAATTACTAATATTGATTTAATAATTAAATAAATATAAAAATGGAAAAGAAATAATTCTTGTTTTAAAACTCTGGATGTTATAGTTTCACACCTTGTAATTAGGCAGATCACATCACGATTCTCTGATCAACTCACTATTTCACCATGACGACATTTGTTTCACCATGTTTCTATGTTATCAAATTTTTAATATATATTTAAGTTCTCATTTAATTTTCTTCAAATCCCATAACCTTTTTCTAGCCTAATGTGCTCTATATTTCACCATTAGTGATATTTGGTCTTCATTTAGTGGGGTTAGCCCACTACTTCAAGATATTTTTCCCTTTTGATCCAAGGTTCTCTTTCTCCCAATTTAATTCAATTAAATATTTTCTTTTCTCGTTCTAGGGTTTATGGTAGTGGTTTGGGTAAATTTTTTCATATTAGGTTGAATTGTTTATGGGTATTCTATTTGAATATCTCTAGTGGAGAATCCTTACAATTTTGGTAGTGTTTGATCAACGTGTCTTCCTTGTTTTTGTGCTACACTCATTAATTCTCTATTTGAGGTAGAGGATTATAACATTATCCTTTTTTTGTAATTATGGAATTATAATTATTTGAATTTATCTAGGTAAAGACTTGAAATTGACCTAATGAAGATGATAACAATATATAATTTAATGAAATATAAGGGTGGTGATATCATGGACCATTCTTTACTTGTTTTGTTTTTCTATGCCTATTTATTGATTATTATTTTTACTTGATTTATGATTTTAATGTTCCTATAAATTAATTTGATATTGAGGCATTGAACTATTGTTAAAATTGGATAAAAATTAAATATTGTAAATTAATAGAAGAATGATAATCCCAAAAACTATTTTTGGTTACTATTGTTGTCTTTTGGAAGTGTTGGAATTTTGTGGTTGTCCTGATGTGGTGAAGGGGGATGCGATAGTTGTGTGACAATATTGTTACATTATATATGGATATTGTTGGGTAGTCTAGTTTCCTAGAATATTTATTGTGAATGAAATTAAATAATAAATATGGGAGTTGTGATGTTATAACATGTTTTTAAAAACAAATGAATGAAGTAGTGGTTAAATGATAAGTTTTACTTGAATATAAATATTAAAGTGATGATTTTATATTAAATTATAATGAATAGGAATGAATATGTAATAATTAATTTAATGTGGATGGTAATTGATAAATTTGGAACTCGTAATAAATTCGAAAATGGGTTATTGTGTGGTTATTACATAAGGATGGTTGGGCCGGTATACATTGTGGTTAGAAGTGAAAAATGTTTGTTGATATGGGATAACACCAAAAAGTGACAATTATAGGTAATATTTACCAGTAGTATTGGTTTTGTTTTCTATTATACTCATTGTGTTTTCTATTATTTTTTATGCACAACCACTGGAGTCGGGTAATGTGACTGAAACCCATATAGGGATATAGGTTCTTGATGTATTCTTAGACAAATAAGTTATAGAAGATAAAAATGGCTAAAAAATCCCCCTTCACCACTCTCTCTTTCGGATATAGTATTCATTGTGATGAATGAATTTTTTTACATTCTGGTATGTGGTGGTGATGAGATGATGTGGTTATAATGTGGGTGCATGGTGGGGGAATACATGGAATGAGGATGACACAAGGGTGACGTCCTTTATGTTTTTTTACTTGTAATGTGAAGTTTGTGGATATATAAATATGTGGTGGTGAGGTGTTTATATGTGCCTATGATGATCCAAAAATGTGTTTGGATATGCATTTATGTTGTTGTGGTTATAATGTGATTATGAGGTTCATGACTATGAGAATATGTAGATGGAACCATGACATATATTGTTGGGGTGTGAGGGAAACTAGTTTAGTAGGAAACTAGATTAAAGGAAAAATTTTACCTATATTCTATTTATAGTTTGGTTTCTATCCTATATTCATATTTTGGGAGTGATCCTTGGAAATTTTTCATGGTATATGACCCATTATTGGTAACAAGTTGAATTCATAGTTTATTCACGAAGGCTTTAGAATGGTTGTTTCAAATTTTCATGAGATAGTTTGGGGAGGATCCCTATAATAACATAATATTTTAGATTTTATTTTATTTTAAATAAATACTATGTATAGTAAATTATACTAAACGCAACACTAAGATTAAAAAAACATGGTATAAAATAGAAATATTATTATTTAAATATGATTGTTATAACCTAGTCATTGGTTTGATGAGTATAACTTGGAGTAACTGAATTATGAAATATATATTCAAATTTTTTCTTATTCAAATTAATTTACTAGTTCCTTGGATATAATTTCTCAATTTTAGATTATAATAATTAAATTATATAATTTAAATAATAGTTAATGTTTAAATGGGTTATTTTTCTATAAAATCTGGTTTCATTATATTTTTTAATTTTCATTTAAAAGAAAATTTTATGAATTTTATAATTTTACTTTGATGAAATGAAATTTATTTTTGGGATTAATTATTTTAAAATTATCTTAGGGTTAATTTTTAGTATTTATAAATAGTTGATTTTATGGTGAATAATGAAAAATATTGATTTTTCAAATAATGTCACTTTTATGATATTATCATGATATAAGAATGAATCTAAATCTTATTAGAAAAATTATAGAACAAATATACATTTAATAAATAATATAATTCATTTAAAAATGTAATTTTGAATGTATAAATCTATGTTTGAAAACTTAGAAATCTATGTGAAGTTTTAATTTAAATAAAAACTATTTTTGGAACTTCAAAATTAATAAATATTTCAGAAGGTTAATTTCAGTTTTGATTTTGTTTAAATGATAAATAATTATAATTTTATTAATAATAAACCAATTTATTCTATGTGAATCAACATTATAAATGATTTTGATAATAAATCATTATTATTCTTAAAATGGAGTTTTTCTAAAAACGTATTTTCATTGTGTTTATGAATGTATATTCAAATTAATTTTCAAAAATTCTATAAATTTAATCCTAAAAATTGATTCCCATATTTTGGATCATAATTTTCTTATTTTTTAATGAGTTTCATTACATTTTTACTCATAATTAACATTAAACATATAAAAAATTTAAAACCTCAGTAAAAGATAAAATGGGTTAATTGGGGTTGAAACTATGGGATAACGTATGAAAATCTCTCAAAAATTACTTTATTTTATTAGATGACAATAATTATACCATTACCATACTATATTATTAACATGTCATTTTGGTTTCAGTTTCCTTTGATTGAAACCATTATATTATTTTAACTTAATAGTAATTATAAAAAGTCACTCCCTCTTGCTTATTATGTTATCATAATATGGACACATATAAAAATGGTATATGAATGAATATAGATGATAAAACTGATTAATAATTAACTATATTTATGATGTTAATTTATTCTTAATTTTTAGTGATGTTATAATTACCTAGAATGTTTACACTACACTAATACAGTACTTGTGCAAGTAGTATAAATATCAAGTAAATGATTGATAAAAAGTTATATTTTTTGGATGAATTATGGTTTTCCATGAATATATTGAATAATTATAAGTTATTTATTATGGTTAAATTATTTATATTCCAATTCCTTTTTTATCTTGACGCCTTTAAATACAAATTATGTGAATAGTCACAAAAATGACTTGTAATGATATTTACTGTTTAAAAATTATTTTTAGATCATTAGAAAATGATAAAAATCCAATATTGAATGCCATTTATGGGAAATTTTATATCCTATTATACATGATTCATTTATGTTCCACCTGAAATTTTTAAAATTACTTTATGGTCCTAAAATATTGAAACTTTTGTTACAATAGTTAAGGTTAAACATGGTTAATGAGGGGGTTAAACTAAAATTTATGGTTTTAAATGATACAAAAACCTATATAAATTTTATTTTATTATTATATTTAAACATTATCCTCATTATAATTAAATATGAGTATGTTTGGATACATTTTATCTGAGTAATATATATACCATATATTAATGATTCAAATATTTATATGTTTTCTACCCACCTCACTTATGAAAGGGATCCTCTTATCCTCAGTTCATCACACAATTTGAGCCAAAAATATTGTATAATAATAACTAGAATACATTAATAGATTTATTCCTTCTTCCATTAATGTTTTTTTTATTCCTCAAAGATTATCCTTTAAAAGAATAAGGCAGTATGCAAATAAGGTTTTCCAAAGATGAGGCATAACTTTCAAATTAGTGTTTCCATGTTTATTTCTTCTTCCTAATCAGATAAATATTATATAACAATGATAATATAAAAACATTAGTATCTTATATATACTAATTTTTTATTATATATATGTAATAACCCACTTTCATCTTCTTTCCATCAAATGGAAAATGAAAGCATCTCTTTTGTGTAAGTATGGACTATCGACTCCACGAAGCGATATATTTCATTTTTCATCACCACATTTCACTATTTATTTTTATAATGGATTTAATGTATATATATTATATTTGTGATAAAAAATATTATCTTTTAATTATATTATATTATTTAACATTCTTTTTCTTTCATTCATTTGAAAATGAAAACAATGTTCATGCATACGTACAGACTACCTTCTCCATGAATAACGTATTTAATTTTTATATTACCACATCTAATGGAAGGATATAAAACCATATGTAATGAATATATATTATATTTAGTTAATGATTAATATTATATAGATAATGAAACCATGACCATGATGTAATTAGAGAAACTTCTCAACTATAACTTATATGAGAAATGGAACAATTAACCCTCTAGATTATAATATTAATGAATAATTATTTATAAACTGATGATAAGTTGTTATAAGTGAATCATATATGATATGACAATTATAAATATTTTTATTTTATATGTTTATAATATATCTAAATTTATCATAAAATTGGTTAAGAAAATGTACAAAACATGTCACACTTGTGGTAAGGGTTCTTCATCTCAATATTGTTTTGTTGTAACTTGTTTATGTTATGAATCTAATAGTGCTTATATGGCATGTATAATTACAATTTTATATATTATATAATTAATATATTCATATTAATTTTATTTAATGTTTCATTTGAATATATTTCTTTCAAGGGGTTTTTGATTCAAAAGATACCAAAGCGGTAAGGGTTTATATTGAAATCTCATTTTTAATCAGGAGTGTTTGTACTTGAATCATTTTTGGGGTTGTCAATTTTCCTTTATCTCTTAGAACCCATATATTTTATATAATTTTTTTATTTAGAAGGTTTTCATGTTTTACTTTCACTCTTATCTATTTAGTACTTAAAACAATCAATAAAATGTTTTAAGAAAATCCAACCTTATTTCCCCTTTGATCGATGAGCTTTTTCTTCCATGTTTGGGTTATTTAAAATATTTTAAATAAAATTCATTTATATGAAAAAATGATTATTTAAATTAATTTTCAACCATATTTGAATATATTTTTAGAGTTTTTAAAAGGAATATTCTTTTCATTTTTTGAATGATATACATTTGAATTTTCACTAAAAGTGTGAAAAGAATTTTTTTTAACATTTACAGAATGAAAATATATTATCATTGTCATAAATTTTATTATATTTTATGTTATCTTTACAATAATACATGGTATATTAAAATAAATTAATTTTCTCAATATTTTGGAAATTTTTATTTAAAATTTTATCAAATGAAAATGATATTTTTCTCGTAGTTTAAATAAATTTTTTAATATTCTTTTAATTGAATTTTTCATCTATGTAAATATCATTTAATGGTTAGTATTCTTAAATATGTATATGATTTAATGATACTATACACTTTTATACTCTTTATGTCTTAATATTATGTGATGAGGATGTTTTTATAAAACCTGTTTCTTTTCCACGCTTTATGATATGATGAATTAATGAATATTTTTATTGTATTCCGGAAAACATATGTATAGTTTTCATTATGTTATGGGTATTACTAAAATTATATATACAACCAATGCATTAGGTAATTATTTATACACAATGAGATAAGATGAACTAGAATTATAATTCAACCTAATATAGTAATGTATTTCATGAACAAGAATGAGGAATCAACCCAATCCAGTAAAGGATAACTTGAGTTAGAATGAGGAAAGAACCAAGTGTAGTAAGGTACTATGTATACTAAATAATTATAGTGTTTCCAGTGACCTAGTTTCGATGAAATGATATTCTATGTTTATTATTATGCCACACACTTTTATGACATGTTCTTATGCTTATGATATAATCTCATGGTTAATGATTGATTGTTGATGATTTAACAATCTTATAACTTGTGTCTCTTGTTAAGATAATTTTTTATGCCATGAATCATGATTTAGATCTATTACTAAGTGGGTATGAATTTGAAAAATTATGATATTTCCCTCATACCCATATTCTTATCTTATGCTTATATATGATCATTGATTGATATTTATCATGTTTACCCTTACCGATCATATGTCATGACCCATCCCAAAGGGGCCCATACTGCAACTCCCCAATCCCACCTCCAATAGGCTAGGGGTGGGAGACTAGCATCGAGTAGGCATGTCACTAGAATGAGAGGCCTTAGCCTAAGTACAAGTATATACGCACATATCTCCAACCATATACAATGCTAAAATGTAAAAAAATTAACAACCATGAATGCATACATCAAAATCACGAAATAAGAGTATGATAGGAAGTAAAGGAAAGTAAAAAAGAACCAAATAAAATCCCACTAAAAAGTTCTATAACACAAGTCCAACCTGAAAGATAACTACGACTGCTTTCAGAACACCAAAGGAACAGACCTCGGTTTGTTCTGTATCACTAAGCATCATCTGGTCCAAGTCCATTTAGGAATTTTTCAAAATGTTGATCATCTTCACAAGACATGACAGATGCAGGAAAATCCCATGTAGGGGTGAGTATAACAATAGTTATTTGGACACCCAAAAACCAAAAATAATATATAAAAGTAAATACAGTCATCTCTACACAAGTATTTTTCTACAACACATATAACAAGAATATATAGATATATTCAACAAATACACAAAATCTAAAGGTAATTTGAAACTATAGTATACCATCCTAGGATTCTATCTTTAATATTAAACAAATCACTCGTCCAGGAGAACACACTTCTGATTTCGACAGCACTGATGAAGTCTTCCTGAGAGGTATTACTCATTGGGTATCATTATTAAAAACACATGATGAAGGTATAAAGAGATACAATACACATATAAGGATAACACCTAAGTCCATGGAGTGATATGAACGACTCAATATGGATTAACCCTCTAAGTAAACGATCAATGCCTATATAGTGTTGGTAATGACGATACCAAGAACTCCATTTAGGAAATGGAGATGAATAAAGGATCTCTATATGGTCCTCATATAGGGATTACAATGACTCTATCCAGTAAGTCTTGTGAAGTGATCGTAGTCCTAGGAGTAGGAGATGATTCCATATTAACCCTCTAGGAAATGATATGGGGAATGAACCCTAACAAAACTTGTCTAATATACAAGGGAAAATGGATCCAATCCATATCTAATAAATTATATGGTGTGTAGAAGGGTTACACAGTGTGTCCCTTGACCCAGGGTCTTAGCTGTGTGAATGACATGCGTCCTTTTCCCATGCTTGTGTAGAAGTGTCCGGAATGAAGGCTATCAATATATTCTACCCATGTGTCAGTACATATCTTTATCATGTGTACATGTGCCCACATACAGGTACATGGCATAGCCTGTTCACTCTAGTCCGGTCCATGTCCATGTAAGGGAGTACACGGCGTTCTCCAACCAATGTACTCAAACCCATGTCTATGTACCCTCATAGGTATATGCCGAGTCACTAAGGAGGTATTACACTCCATTTTAAAGGGGACACATGATATGTGATACTTAATTTTCACTGAAACCCCAGATTTTACATAAGGGGTCCAACATGGCATGTAGATCCGACGTACACACCATGTCGCGTGCGATTTTCCAGAAATCCAAATCTATTTACACACATTCCAACCTTTTATCTAGATATCATTTCACTGTAAAATCATATATCGAGCCTCTTTAAGTCATTCTATCACTGATTAACACATTTTAGGCCTTCGATCCACTAAAAAAATGGTATCATTCATCATTCTTCATGGCATGCCGAAGAATATGAAAATCGGGTATCGACGTTATCTAATCCGCTTTCGTCTCTAACATCACACCACCATCTTGTTTCTTTTGATATCAAATAATTTAGCTATTAAATGGGTTCACAATGATAGATTTCCTTGGTAAAAATCGAAATATGGTCCAAATGAAGAATGCCCATGATGAATATAGAATCGAGGGAGAAAAGCACAAGAACAATCAAGAGAAACATACCTCGATAAATTCTTGTGTCAATCTTGGTTTCTTTCTATTAGAATGGAAATCAAAGAATAAACAATCAAAAAGAATTCTCCCTACAAAATCCTTATAATGAAACCCTTCCCACAATATGCTCGATCTGAGAATGAATCTATTAGTCAATTGATACACATACATTGTAGAAATATATAAAGGGAAAATCCAAATAAACAAAATCCTTAGCTTGATTTGGATCGATCGCTGATGAAAAATGGGGTTTCGCTATGATATTTGACAATATCCTTTGAATTTGTTGTGTGTCTATCATCATTCCATGATCCCTTTGTCATTCATTTTAGAAAAAACCCTCAATGATCTATCTAATGGATCTCCAATGGTTCCAAGGTTATGCAGATAACCCTGGAATTATAACATAACATATTATTTAAAGACTCTCTAATCATCAAGTCAATAAAAATAATAAAAATAATATAATTAATTATTTTATTCATTCATGTTATCATGATGAATATTCTACAAACAACCCACACTTTCCACATTTAAGTTTCTCCTAGGGTAAACCCCATGTTATGAACTCAATGGTGCTCTCATATTTCTGATTTGGCCCACTTTTAGAAGTTATTCCACTTTTTCAAAAAAAACATTGTGCACTTTCTATTTAATATATTTAATATATTTCAAACATTTATTTTAGGAACACCGAGCCTCAGAATAACACGATATCTTTAAGCATGGTCTCGAAAATAATCCATAAAACATCCAAAAATAATACATTGAAAATATGAGTCATTAAATTCTCCCCACCTTAGGGCTTTACATCATGAAAACTAAAACAATAGATACAAAAAGAGATTTGGGTACGGAGCATCAGTCTAAGACTCTCAATCCCATGTTCTCTCTTGAAGATTTTCGTACTTCCACTAGGAACAAACTAAAAGAATAAATCACCCATGAAGGATTCTCTCTTATCAATCTTATATCTATACCAGGTACTCAGAAAAGGTAGCTCCATCCTTGATGTCCAGCTCCCCCTAGTCGATAACGTGTGATGGGCCATGCACATAACTCCTCAACTATAAAATATATAAGATTTCATGTAATCAGTCTAATTATTGAGGTAGTTCTAAGAAAAATTCCACCTCTCCAACTCTATGAAGTATCTATAAAGGTACAACAAATCTCAGAGATGGCTTGCTACCCCTACCAAATATATATAATATACATTATGGTGAAACCCTTAAGAAAATATACTCTTCCTCCTAAAACCCCAAAGGAATCCTTCTTCTATTAGAATAATACTTTTAATGGATTTGTGTAGTCTTCATCTGCCCCTAGATGATCTACACCTTCTTGGTAGTTGCTCACACCAACTTTGGGCCTATAAGTGCTGACTCTCCTCAGTCAGTTTTGAAAAGAGATGACCTGTAGGGTCACCCGTAAAATTCCTAAAATGATGTCATACTGATGGTGGAATGTGTGATTTTGTTTTATGAAAATTACACCATTGGTAGGTGATCCTCTCAACTACATCCAAAGTCCAACATGCAAGCTCACAACATTTCCTCCAGAACCTAAACAGTTCGATCATTCTGGCATCCTGTATGGGGGTGAAACACTATTCTCAAGTGTAAATGAGTCCCAAATTCTTGTTGTAATCCCTTACACACCCTATATATGAAGTTAACACCATGATAAAAAAAATATATGGACCTCCATGGTGTTAGACTATCTCCTACACGTAGAGGTGTCACAAGTTCTCTACTAATCCCTGCTCTCGAATTGCTAGGAAGTGGGCTAACTTGGAGAGTCAATCTAGGATCTCCCAGATGGAATCATGTTACCTATATGTACATGGAAATACCATCATGATGTCTATGGATATCCCATCCCACTTCCACTTTGGAACTTCATGGGGTTGAGATAAACCCATTGGAACTTTGTACTCAGCCTTCACTTGCTAACAAGTAAGGCATCAAGAGACAAACTCTGCAACAACATTATTCATCCTAGACACCAAAAACTGTATCATAGGTCTTGGTAAACCTTTTCTAAACCTTTATTTAATTCTAAATGAGATTTATTAAGCACTCTCATATCCTCTTCATGTAATGTCACTGGTATGATCGTACGTCCTATGAAAATAACAACATGCTCCCCACCTTTAGAAAATCCATTAGGAGCATGTCTAGTGGATTTATAAGTATATAGAATCTCATAGTCGATATACCCTAGTTAGGACTCCATAACCTTCTTCAATATAGGAGGGGTGAAAACCATAGAAAATAGGTAAGTTTCTCCATCTCCATCTATAAAAGATAACTACAATTAAGATAACTTCTCTAATACCATGTTCAAAAATTGTGAACAAGATTTCCTACAGAGAGAATCTGCTACCAGGTTCCCCATCCATGAAGTATATAAAATTTAAAATTTATAATCATGGAGGAACTCTGGACATCACCTATATCTCAAGTTAAGATCTTTCTGATAGAAGATATACTTGGGACTCTTATGATCAGAATAGATGATGAACTGCCACGTCTTTAGTTCAAAAACTACCATTTCTAACACAAGATCACGGGTCGCGTAGTTCTGATCAAGTAGTCTCAACTTGAATGAACCATAGGCAATCACCACCTGCCTTTGCATCATAACACAACCAAGACTGGTTCCTGATGCATTGTAGAACACTACATACTCGACACCCTCTTATGGAACTATCAAGAAATAAGTTCTCATCAAACTCTACCTCAACTGTTAAAAATCTTAATGGAACCTCTATGTCCACATGAAAGGCTACCCCTTTCAAGTAAAATATTTCATGGGAGATGATATTCTAAAAAATCATGTATGAATCTCTCGTAATAGCCTGGAAACCCAAGTAAGATCTGCACCTCCATCATAATTTTCAGTGGATCCCAAGCCAACACTACCTCGACCTTGGTCAGGTGGACTACCACTCTTCTACTAAGATAAAATGTCCTAGAAAGTGGAACTCCTAAATATAGAATTGTAACTTCAAGAGATTTATGTAAAGATGGTTATCTAGAAGTATGTTGAGAACTATCCTCAAGTATCTCACGTGATCCTCCTCAGACACCAAGTATATAAGGATATTGTCAATGAATACTACCATAAACTGGCCTAATAAAGGATAAAAGATCATGTTCATGAGTCCCACGAACACTGCTAGGGAATTATTTACACTAAAGGGAATCACCAAGTACTCATAATGACCATAGAAACATCGGAATTTTATTGTTGGTATATCTTCATCCCATACTCTTAGCTTGTAATATCTTGATCTGACGTCAACCATTGAGAACCATTGAACCCCTATCAACTGATAAAAGAGGTCATTGATCCTTGGTAGTAGAAACGTGTTCTTCATTGTCACCTAGTTCATGCATTGGTAGTCTACACACAACCTCATGCTCTCGTCTACCTTCTTGAAAAACAAAATTGGGGATTCCCAAGGTGAAACACTAGGTCTAACAAATACATTCCTCTAAAAGTCCTCCAACTGCACACTCATCTCTTGGATCTATTGGGAGACATCTGATATACTGATGAAAATATCGATGATATACCGGGGTGTATATCAATGTAGAATTATATCTATAAGTGGGGAGGTAAACCTAGAACATCCTCAGGTAAGATGTCCTCAAAATCCTCCACCACTACAAGAAATTGGAAAATCATTACGTTCACTTCACTAAGGGCCATGTTATCCAACTGATGGGTAATTGGATGAACCCTATTATACATGAGTTCATCCAACACTGCATGGGGTTCCTTTTCACCGAAAAAGGATAACCTGGTCCCATCACTATTGACACACAACACCATCCACCTGAAATAGTCAATATGGGAATGAAACATGGATAACTATTTTATACCTAAGATAATGTCATAAGGCCTCATCGCTGCTACAAAGAGATCCCAAAAGAAACTCTCATCTCCAATAGTTAGGTCACACCAACGGCTCATGTGTGTGATCACTGAGTCTTCTCCAGTTTGAGTCTCCAAGTGTAAGGTTTGATCTAAGGGATCAACCAGAATCTATAAGTCTCATAAAAGGTGTGTGGAAAAAAGAAATGACTAGGACCTGTGTCTATTAGTACTATATCTATGATAGAAAATACACAGATCCTACCACAAATTATTTCCAAAGCCTGTGGGCTGTAATTATCAACCATCTGCAGTTGTCCCCACCCATTTCCTCTAGCTCCCTGAGCTTGGTGTGGACCACTTGGTGGTGGTGGTGGTAACAAGTCAAATATTAGGCCACCTCCTACTGCTCTACTAGCACCTCTTCCACATCTGAATCCTTGTGAACATTCATACTTCTACCTTTATCTCTACCTTGGCAGCCCATCCATGATCTCTCAATCAGCAGTACGAAAGGTTGGATAATCTCATGCAATATGTACCTTACCATCACATGAGTAATATTGCCTCACTCTAGGCTGACTAGGTCCACCCTGTGATCTATGAACTTCATATCCTATTTTTTGGGACATCCTCCTAATACATCTCACATGTCCAGGTCTCTGATACTGATTTCATCTCCCTACTACCAAGGTAGGTGATCTTGTATGCCCGCTACCAGAAACCACAGGATGTATATGCTCTTCCAAGAAACTCTCTACCACAAAATCTCACTCTAAAACCCCAATATAAGTAAGAACACATAGAGGAATAAACTAGATCAGATGTCTCTACACATAACTCACTTGAATTTCCATGCTCTGAATAACTAGTCACAAACTATATCCATCAAGTACCTGTAGAGGATAGTAAACAACGATGAATACTCAGGTACTCTCATATTTTCCTACTAGAACTGTAGAAGCTCCTGGATATGTACATCCCTCAATGTATCTAGTGAGAACCCATCTTTGAAAAGTCTCTCAAAATCTAAACATGATATAGTCACCTCGTTATAAGACTGGGTCACCAAACCACATTATCACCCTACTGAGCCATGAACATGGCTCGTCGCTTGGATGACCATCTAATTTGTTGGTGTTCGGGAAAGATTGAAAACTCAGGTCACCACCTCAATCGGACCTCAACTGCATGTGGGTCAGGCTCACCTCAAAACCTAAGGGGTATCTACCATTAAAACTCATGAAGTGATCACATCCTACAAACCTCGTCGATTGGTATTGTGGGTACCACATGTTGCTCTACCGGTGGTGGTATAGCTAGAGCACCACCTAGAGGTAACACCACATAAATTGGTCCTTTTATCAATGCCTCGTCACTGAGGGAATAATCCTCATTATCCTAATTCTAAATACTATATGACATATGTCATAGAGGAATCATGAAAGTAAATAAGATGTACCATAATAAATGAGTATATTTTGAGAGTTGTCTCAAGAATACATGGATTCCAAAACCCATTCATATGTGATGCATGAATATTTTTTTCCCTACAACCAATGTTATCATGTACCAAGTCAAAAATAAGGTGATCAGAGTCCAAGTCTATGGATATGTTAGCCATCACACTAGCACTAGAGTCCCGACCTAAAATTAAAACTCAAAACACTTAACATTGTTTCCCAAAACCAATCTCAAGACTTTGGTCCTAAGGTTGAACCAACTTATCTGATACCACTCTGTCATGAACCTTCCAAAAGGGGCCCATGTTTCGACTCCCCAATCCTACCTCCAATAGGACAAGGGATAGTGACTAGAACTGATTAGGAATATCACTGACATGGGAAGCCTTAGCCTAAGTGCATGTACACACACACACATATACAATCCTATACATTACTAAAATGTAAAAACAATCAATTGAAGAATCATGAATGCATACCTCTAAATCCCACAACCATTGTACGATATGAAGTAAATCAATGTAAATAGGTCCAAATAAAATCTCACCAAAAACTTCTGTAACATAAGTAAAACCTGAAATAAAATTAGGACTGCTGTCAGAATAGCTCAAGAACACACCTTGGTCTGTCCGGTCTCACTAAGAACCATTTGGTCCTGGTCCATGTAGGACTCTTTAAAAAGTTTTATCATCTACACAAGACACCAAACATGCATAAAAATCCCATATATGGGTTAATATAATAATATTCAGTAGGATACCCTAAATCCAAAAAACATATAACAAAGGAAATACATTCATCTCCACACAGGTATATGTCTGCAACACATATAAAACATATATCTAGATATACTCAAAAAAGACACATAATCTAAAGCTAAGTCACAAACATAGTATAATAACCTATTATTATAGCTCAATGATTCCAAAAATCACTCATCCAGGAATATAACTTCCATATGAGAGGTAGTACTCCTCAGGTATCGTCACTAGAAACACACGTTGAAGGTCTAAAGAGAATGATACATAGATGAGGATCACACCCAAGGACATGGACTGATACCAACAACTCAAAATATATTATGCCACTAAGTAGAGGATCAACACCCGCTTAGTGTTAGTCACGATAATGAAAATAACCCTACCTAGAATATGAATATGAATATAGGACCTCACTTCAAACCTCACTAGGGGGTTCCAACGACTCTATCCAAGAAGTCCGGATGAAGGGATTGTATCCCTAAGAGTAAAAGATGATTCCATTCAGAACCTCATAGAAAGTATATGGGAAACTTAACCTTGAGAAACTTATCTATAATATATATGAAAAGGTCTCCAATCCATGTTTAAGAAAGTACACGGCGTGTAGAAGGGTTATACATTGGGTCCCTTGACCCTGGGTCCTACCCGTGTGAATAGCCCATGTCTTTCCTCCATGTATGTGTAGAAGTAAATGACATGTATGGTTCTCATGTAGTCTACATGCATATCATTAGAAGAATTTACCTTGTGTATATGTTCTTTTGTATAGGTACACGGGATAGCCTATATACTCTGGTCCAAGCATTGTCTGTGTAAGGGAGTACACAGTGTGATCCAACCTGTGTTTGTGTACCATTTTAGGTATACAGAAAGCCATCGAGAATGGAACACACATCGTGTGACAAGGTTCAAATTCCATGTTATAAATAATTTCCCATGAAACCCTAACAACCACACAGGGGGGGCCACATGGTGTGTAGATCTGACTTACATTCCATGTAGCGTGGGGTTTTTTGAAAATCTAGATCTAGTTTCATGTGTCCCATCTATTCCTCTGGCCTTCTATCTAGTGACACCACAAAATCATATATTGAGCCTCATAAATCCATTCCATCACTAATTAACATGTTTCAGGCCTTCAATATGGTCAAAAAACTAGATCATTCTTCATTATTCATTGCACGTTGAAGAACATGAAAATCGGGTATCTCCACCATCTATTCCTTTGTCATCTTCATCATTGAACCATAGTCATGTCATGTTGATCCCAGATCTATAATATCATTTTTTTTCTGATAAATGGGTTTGCAGCAATCGATTTCATCAATAAACTTCCAATCACAGGCCAAACAAAGAATTCTTGGAATGAACGGAGAATCGGGTGAGAAAAGCATAAGAACAATTGAGAGGAATGGACCTTGATCAATATTCAGGTCAATCTTTATTCATTTTCATTAGAATTAAAATCTAATAATTAATAATCAAAAATAATTATCCTAATGAAACCCCCATAATAAAACCCATCCCACAATATGCATGATCCCTGAATCAACCCCTTAGTCTATTGATTTGTGTTTGTCATAGAAATCTTGAACAGGGAAAAAAATATAAATAAACAAACTCACTACCTCAATTCGGATTGATTGATAAAAAATAATAGGGCTTCACCATGATCATTGGTGAGATACATTGAATCTATTGTGTGTCAATCGTCTATCCACAATCTCATCATCGTTCGTCTAAGAGAAATCCTCCAATGCTCTCTCCAACGGCTCCCCAACTGTTCAAGGGTTATGCAACTAACCCTAACATTCAAACATAATAGTCTATTTAAAGACTCTACAATCATTTCATCAATTAAAATAATTAAAATAATTATTTTAATTATTTTATTCATTTATGCACTCATGATGAATTTTCTAATAACGGCCTATGCTGACCAAGGTTAAGTCACATCTAGGGTAAAACCTATGTTCTAAACTCAACAATGCCCTTTTATTTTTGATTCAGGCCCCCAATTTAAAGTTTATTCCACTTTTTTTTGGAAAAAAATGCACGCAATATATTTAATACATTTCAAACTTTTATTTTAGGCACACCAGGACTTAGAATCGCATGTCGTCTCAGTGATTGGTCTTATAAATAATCTATATAATATTGAAAAATTATACATGGAAAATCTGAGTCATATCAACATTTTAGATCACCCTATTTATTTTTAGATTTCACCAAGTCATGAAATATTACATAATGTCAAATATTTCTAAAAGGGTATCATGTGTAGATAATTTTATAGGAGAGGTTGAAGTCTTCTTTGGGAATATGAAAATATGGGTATAATAGGAAAATACCCATTTCCTGAGAAAGACAAGGGGTTTGTTATGTAAAGTTTTCCACCTAATTATCTAAAACTATAGACCTAAAAGGAATTGATCATGTAAATAACTCAACATTAGAAAATTATATTGTATTATGGTTGGTTTTAGTTGGTTCTCTTCAGTTGGTATCAAATCCAATATAATTAATATGATTTAGCACTAGATTTTGTTGTACGAGTCTTAGGTTGTCTCAGTTGGTATCAGAGTAGTGTTTGGATAATATAATAGGTTAGAAATTTATCATATAAGGCTAATTTAAGAGTTAAGAATACCATTATGGATTGATATGTTTAAATATGACCATATGTTTAAAGGAATATATATCCTTTTGAGGTTTTTTTGTATGGGATTTTATAGTGACTCGTGAAATTTGGAGAAATGTTTATTGGGTTATAATATATCACTGAGTCATATATAACCCTAAGGTTTAACATGTAATTTAGTGTAAAGTTATTTAGGAAGAATTCTGTTTGGGAAATAAGTTAAAAGATGCATGTAACCTTTAAGCTTACTACATTCTTTAATGATGATGTAATTATGGTTAATGGGAATAAAGGGGTTATCATATTTTGCGAAAATATGAGATTAAAAAGTGATTTCTTAACTAAGTGATTAAAGTTAATTTTTAGTAAATTCATTATATTGGGAACATTATATCATTAAAGTAAACATAATATTATTTTCAAGGGTGGATTTTAATTTAATAATAAATATTGAGTTAACTTATAGGATTATATATGTTATTGTCATGGTGATTTAAGTTATTTTTTGAATATTATTATATTGTAGAGAATGTATGATTATGACATATAAATATTTTGTATATGAATTTATGAGTAATAAATGTTTTATTGGGGATAACTATTAAGTTTATATTGGGAGAATATTTGATCAAATATTTTTGATTATGAGTTTTAAATTTGGACAAATATATTTTGAATAATTTTAAGGTTATGTATTTATGGATTTTTTTAAGTTAAACTTTTCATGTTATTATTTAGGCTTTATATATTAATGTAGTATTTCATCATATGAAGTTATATCAATATTTTATATTATCACAACTTTTTATAACTTTTTTTGGTTTGGTTAATGGATAGAAACTATACAGATAATTTGTTATACTTTTCTAGATTTTTTATCTATTGAAAGTTAATTTTAGTGTTTCACGCATGAAAAATTCATCCTGGTTAAACTATGGAATGAAATAGAGGTTTCAAAATTTACAAAACACATCCAAATAATGAAATTTTGGGAATTAATCAACTAATTATATTCTCTCACACTCTCTATCTTGATGGTAAAATAATTACTCAAGCTCAAGAATGAGGAAGATATATCTATTGAGTCTTATGTGGAAAATATTTCTTAGCTATGAAGGTTTACATTCTAAAACTCATTCAAAATTACAAGTATCGAAAGTATAATTGTGTGGTATAAGAGATATTTAGAAAATGATAAATTGTATGGTATTAACATAAGCATTAAATTCCTTTTCAAAATAAAATATAATCGATATAAATAAAAAATTATTTCCTTCCACTTATGTATATTAATTTTCCACTCCTTTGAATTGATTCAAAAAAAATTAAACCCTTTTTATTAGAAATAAGATAAATTATGAGGACACGATTTCTCTAAGGGGTAGAATGTAAAATCCTATGATTTTAGAATTTATTTTATCTTAAATTTATATAATTTTCGATATCATGTACCACAAGGAACACTGAGCTTAGATAAACTATAATATACAATAGAAATTTTATTATTTAAATATTATTAGTATAACCTAGTTATTAGTTTGGGGGATATGAATAAAAATAACTGCATTACGAAATACATATTGAAAATTTTATCTTATTCAAATTTATTGTCTAGTGCCTTGGAAATAAGTACTCAATCTTTAATTATAATAATCAAATCATATGAGGTTATGAGTAGTTAAAGTTTAAAAGGGTCATTTTTCTATAAAAGTGATTTTCCTTATATATTTATTTTGTTTAAACGATAAATTTACAATTTTTTAATATGAATTTGATAAAATGGAATTCATTTTTATATTCATCATATCAAAAAAATAGGTTGATTATTTGGGATTTTTTAGAGATAGTTGATTTTTGGGAAAATAGTGAAAAATATTGATTTTTCAAATAACAACACTTTTATGACATTATCATGATAATAGAATGAATTCAAAGTTTATAAAAAATTTATAGACCAAATTTATACATAATAATTAATAAATTTCTCTTAAAGATATAATTTTTAACTTATAAATCAATGTTTAACATTTCAAAAATCTAAGGAATGTTTTTATTTGAATAAAAACTATTTTTTATACATCTATTTTAATAAATATTTAACATTGTTATTTTTGTTTTTATATTTATTAAAATAAGAATAAGACTCTTTTTATTACACATAAACTGATTTATTATATGGTAATCAAAATTATACTTGATTTTGGTATAAAATCATTTTTATAATTAAAATGATGTTTTTCTAAAAATGGTTTTTCATTGTGTTTTTTAGATGTATATTAAAATTAATAATTTACAAAAAAAATATATTATAAAATGAATTAAATATTTTGGATCAGAATGTTCAAATTTTTTAATTTGCTCCATTTCTTTTTTACTCAAAATGAATAGTAAACATGGTAAAAGTTTAACATCTCGGTAAA
Source organism: Viscum album (assembly GCA_963277665.1). Taxonomy (NCBI): domain Eukaryota; kingdom Viridiplantae; phylum Streptophyta; class Magnoliopsida; order Santalales; family Viscaceae; genus Viscum; species Viscum album. The sequence continues at coordinate 1,272,227,301 of OY728139.1, forward strand.
TGCGTAAATGGGTTAATCATTATTAAAACTATGGGATAAAGTCTAAAAATCTATAAAACACTTGAATTTATTTTATTTTATGAGTTTAATTCAACCAATACCATCCTATATTCTAAAATATGGCATTTACATGCCCCTTCCCTTTGATTACAACCTTTATCTTATTTTTTTTAAAGGTTGGGCCCGAAGCCTCATTTATTATTTAATCAAACAAAAGACCTCTTTTAACTGCGTAGAGGGAGACCCATTATATAGTTGTAAGTCCCAGTGGGAATTTAGCCAATTACATGGCCCATAAGCCCAAATATTTGGCCCAAAGCCCATTCTTTGAATAGTACTGCTACAGTACGGCCTGCTACAGTACCGCATAGCACCCTGCCGCCGCTATAATACCTTGTCACCGCTACAGTGACATGTCGCAGCTATAGTGACATGCCACCGCTACATTTCCCACTATTTCTACAGTGCCTCTGTTTCTATAGTACTTCTACAGTGCCTATGTCTAATGGGTTTTTCTACAGTATGCTACAGTACTGCTACAACCTTTATCTTATTGTATGGTAAGATAATTAGAAAATGTCACCCTCTCTCACTTAATATGTTTTCATGATATGGGTACAGATAAAAACTTTATACTATTTAATTTAGATGATAAAATTGATTAATAATAAACTATGTTTATTATAGTAATTTATTTTTAATTTTTAATAATGGTATAATTACATAGAACATTTATATAAAGTTAATGCTGGGCTAGTCAAAATGGTAGAAAAATCAAGTAAATGATTTTAATAACCTTAAAAGTAATTTTTTTGGATGAATTATGGTGGTCAATGAATTTATTTGATAATTATAATGTATTATTGATGGTAAAAGTATTTATATTCTAATTCTATTATTATATTGATGCTTTTAAATACGAAATATGTGAATAGTCGTGAAAATAACTTTAAATGATATTTAATGTTTGAAATTTATTTCTAAAAAATTATAAAAAAATAAAAATAAAATATTTACTCAAGTGGATAGAAATTTTTTGAGAATATAATTAATTTTAAATTTATGTTCCACTTTTAATTTTTAAAATTTTATTAATGACCCTTAAATACTGAAAATTGTGTTATAATGGTTAAGGTTAAACACGGTTAATGAGGGGCTTAATCCAAAAGACATGGTTTAAAATGACACCTAAACATGTCTAAATTTGATTGGTTTATTATATTTAGACCTTAAATTACTTATAATTAAATATAAATAAGTTTGTAACCATTTTACTTGATTAACACATATATTATATATTAATATATCAAATATTTACATGTTTTCCACCAACCTCACTTATAAAAAGGCACCTCTTCTCATGTATTCTTAACACACCTTAAGCCACATATATCACCCAAGACCTACCCAAATACCTTCCTAGATTAATTCCACATTCTCTATAGGGTTTATTATTCCTCAAAAAAATGACCATTTTAAGTAATAAGGTGTAATCCAAAATAGGATTTCCAAATAAGAGGTATAAATCTTAACTAAGTGTTTTTGTGCTTTTTTATTCTTCCATCACTGATCAATATTATATAAACATGATGATATAATAAAATAATTAAATTATATATAATTATATATTTCTATTTTTATGGAATAACCCTTTTTCTTCTATTTTCCATCAAATGGTAAATGAAAGCATTGCTCGTACGTATGTGTGAAATTCTGCCTCCATGAAGCGGTGTATTTCATTTTTCATCGTCACCTTTCATGGTCGGTTATTAAGATTGATATAATTTTTATATATGATATATTTGATATATATGATATATATATTATTTGATTATATTAATTTATTTACCTTTATATTCTTCTTTCATTATAAAATGAAAGCAAGGTCCATGCATACGTACAAACTACCGTCTTAATGAACAGTGCATTTCATTTTTATATTACTGCTTTTAATGGATGATTATAAAACCATATATAATTAATATATATCATACTTATATAATGATTTATATTATGTATTTAGTGAAACCTTCACCAAGATGAAATAATCAAAAATGTTGAACTAGAATATAAGTGAGAAATGAAATAGTTAACTCTTATGATGATGATGTTTATAGAGAATTGTTTATAAATGGATGATAAGAAATTATAAGTGAATAATATATGGTATGATAAGTATTAATATTGTTTTTTATAGTTTTATAATAAATCTAAATTTGTTAAATAGTATTTTTAGAGAATGTATGAAGTATGTCATACTTGTGGTATTTGGTCTTTATCTCAATATTGTTTCATAGAGACACATTTCATGTTATGAACCTAATTGTGTTTATATGGTGTATATACTACCCATTTAATATATTTTATCATTAATATAATTATATAAATTGTATTTAATTTTCCATTTTAATTTATTTTTTTCAAGGGGTTTATGATTCAAACATTACCAAAGCGGTAAGGGTTTAAGTTGCAATCTCATTTTTAATCGAGATTATTTGTGCCAGAATATCCTTTGAGGTAATTATATACTATTTTTCACTTAAAACCCATATATTTTCTTCTATTATAGTTATTTATGGGGTTTTTATATTCTCCTTTCATTATCCTCTCTTTAGTACTTAGAATTGTCAAGAAGATTTTTGTGAGAAATATCTACCATATCTCCTCTTTGGTCGGTGAATTTTTTTCCATGTCTATATAATTTAAAATATTTTAAAGAATATTATTTTATATGAAATATTTATTATTTAATTTCATTTTCAAAAATATTTTAATTTAATTTCAATTTTTTGAAATAAATCTTCTTTTCATTTTTCAAATGGGGTACTTTTTACTTCTTACAAAAAGTGTGAAAGGAATATTTGTTTTAATGTTCACTGAATGAATGGATTTTCTAAATATCATAACTATTATTTGGTTTTATTCTTAATTTTAACATTTCCATGTTTATTTTAAAAGAAACTAATTTTCAATAATCTGTATGTTTTTTTCATATTATCAAATGAAATAGATATTTTTATCATGTTTTAAAATAAATTTTTTTAAATTATTTCAAATGTATTTTTTATCAATGTCAATATAACATGATGGTTTTTATTATTCACTAGGGATATATTTGAATGATACCATCCAATTTCTTTCCCTGGAAGTGTTATGATTTTGGGGTGATGAAATCTTTATGTAACCTGTTTCTTTTTCACAGGTTATGGTATAATGAATTGATGAATGTTTTTATAACCTTATAGCCCATATATGTATTGTTTTTATTATGTAATGAGTGGAAAAGAAATTATATAGCCCTATAATTAATTATTTAATGATTTATATATTATCATATTACATCAACTTAAAAGATGAGTGAACTCGTTCTAGTAAAGGATTAAATGAATAAGAATGAAGAATAAACCCAATCCAGTAAAGGATAAAATGAGTGGGAATAAGGAATAAACCCAGTCCAGTAAGGTAATATGTCCACTGTGTGATAATAGTAATAGAAATTATCCTAGACTAATGAAAACATTTAATATTATTATGATTATTCCACACACTTTGATGAAATGTTCTTATTCTTGTGATATGCTCTCATGGAACATGATTGATTATCGATGATTTTGTACTCATATGACTCATGTATCACATTATGATAAATAGGTATACCATGAGTCATTGTATATGATCTATGACTGAGTGGATATGAATTTTTATCCTGTTATCATGATCTCATACCCTTTTCTTATATTGTGGTAACATATGATCATCGATTAATAACTCTCATGTTTACCCATACTGAGCATCTGAGTTCACCCTTACTTATGTTAAAATATCTTCAAGTCATGAAAAATGATATTATGTAATATATTTATATATTTTTATCATGTTACGAGAATATTTTTGGATATGTTGATCTCTTGTTATGGAATAAGAAATTATAAGAATAATTTGAAAAGTACCCATTTTCATGAGAAGGACATGGGTTTTGTTATGTAAAGGGTTTTTAAAAATTCTATAAATATTTATTACTAAAAGGTCATGGGAATGTAATTTAATAAATTTTGGATATTGATATTTTATTATGGTTGGTTTAAATATAGTCACTTCAGTTGGAATCAAAGTTAGTATGTATAGTATATTTTAGCACCAGATTTTGGTGTGCGGGTCTTGGATTGTCTCAATTCGTATCAAAGTAGGGTTTGGATAACTTTAGAGGTTGTGAATTTATTATATAAGAAAAATTTAAAAGTTAATGAAACCATTATGGATTAATATGTTTAAAGTTGATCATAATTTCAAAGGAATTTCCTTTTTAGGTTTTATGTTATAGGATTTTAAGGTGAATGTTGAGTCAAAAAGTTTCTTTCAACACTTTCTAACCTTAGTTTTCAAAATTACAACACACATACTTAAATTATCCATTTTAATAACTATTATACTTCCCTATATTTAGAATGTTTTTGTAGGAAGGTCATTGTATGAGACATAGAAACATATGTTCATTGGACATAGTCTTTCTATAATCGGATGAACTAGTATCGGACGGACAATTACAAACTTCGAAGGATAAAGATTTATAAAACCCCAGATGTAAAAATATAAAAAACTCCATCAGATAAATTTTGAAAAATACTACCATAAAAACATCATTAGATAAAGGAATACAAGCTTTCTAGATTAGAATCTATAAAATATATCAAATAAAGAATTACATTTTACCACACAAAAAAAGTTCATTCTATTAAATGAATGGATATTTTTATATCAGATGAAATTATACATTATTTTAATTGTGCTTCAATAGTACCAACCGTTGATAAATAAGATTTATTAAACCTTATCAATTGAAGGTGTGTTTGTCTAAAGTTGTTTCAACCAACTCCAATGAATTCAGATTATGATTGTTAGAGAATTCCTATAAATAGAAGCATCATTCTAGGAGGATGAATATTTTTCATCACCAAAGATATTAAAGTTACATTGAAACTTTTGTAACATATTGATACTCATGAACTCCATTGTAATATTTTGAGAGGGTATGTCTTAAATAAGCCATGTAAGTATTATAAATTTCTTAATATATTTTCTTTTGTGATTTTTTTTCGAATCTTGTGATTGATCAATGGATTTAGAATATAGGAATACATAGTTTATTCTGATCTTTCTGATTGAGGGTTCCCAATGCTGGGGAAATAGAATATTGTATGGTATTTTTATCAACGGATTCCTTAATTAAAGAAGTTAAACCATTATGTTTTGGTGAAAACTATGAATACCCAAAGTCTAGGTTTTTGACTTCCTTGAAACTTAAGGTTAAATAGTGAATATATTTTTTATGAAAATTATCTACATTTATATTACATGTTTTATAATGTTTACTTTACTTATTTTTACAAGTTTATATATCCATTGTGCCTGTGTTAAAATAAATTTGTTTATTATAGAATTTTACTTACACTCTAATATTATATTGTATCAGTACAATGCTTTTTCTAATTAATTACTTACATATATATATATATATATATCCTAAATTTTTTTCTTAAATTAACATCTTATGAGGATAGTGAAGTGGGTTAGTTTTATTTTATAAACTACAATTTACCCCTACTCCATCTTGTAGTAACTGATTACTCTTATAATCTTAAATTTTGTATTAGAGCAGGTTCTAATACTATATTTGAAATTTTACATTTGTTATAAATTGATATATTTTATATCATAGTAGTTTTTTACTTGTTATAAATTATTACACTAATATATATTGTAGAAAAGATTATATCTTTTTTTAAATATGAATGGTTTAAATGATGGTACATTAGAAAATATGAGCTCTAGAAGTCCGTCAATTTTTTATGGGGATGAATATAAATACTATAGTGATATAATGATAACTGTTTTAATCAACATTAGAGTTGATAAGTTTTTGATGCTGATAAAAAATTATTATATCTAGACAAAGATATTTCTACTTTTACTAAAGATGAGAAAAATTAGTATCAAATTAATTATCATGTTATAAATACTTTCTATATTCTATGATAAAGAATATCAATATTCAAATTTCATCTTTTTCATAATCTAATAGTATATGGAAAAATCTTGAGGTTACTCGCATTAGAACATCCAATGTTATGTAAAAAAAAGAGTAATTTTAAGTGTTTATTATCGTTATTTGATTTTTTAACTAGATAATTTATTATTAAGATACATTAGGTATTCAAAACTATTTGTAATAGTTCATAATATTTTAGACATAAATATTTAACTGAATAAAATAAGGTTAAAATCTTAATTGAAATTATACCTGCCCAATGGGAATAAAAAATAACATTTATTGATGATATTATACATCTTACTAAGATTATACTGAATGATTTGATTAGATCTATCATGTTGTATGAGATATGATTAAAAATAGATACTGAAAAATAAAATTATAAAAATTTTGGAATATCCCTTGACTCTGTATATATTTCTATTGGGAAAAATAGATCATCTTAGAAGGTTTATAGATATTCTATGAAGAAGAATGTAAAATTTGGGAGAGAAATTAGTTCTTTTGTGAAAAGTGGAAATGATCTTGTTAACCCTGCAAGAGGATGAAAAAGATAGTTAGTAATAAATATTTTCATTAAAAATATAGAAGTATTTAAAAAGTTATAAATGAGAAGAAATATTCTTATAAAATGATTGGTTATTAATTCAAGAATCCAAGGAATTTCAGACCACATTTTCCTAGGTTGAAAAAGCATAAGAAAGATGAAAATTCTAAGAAGTTATAAAAGTACAAAGGGAAGAAAATTATGAAGGATTCTGACACATAAAATTCAAGTTGAGGATATAGTTCTTCTAAAAAATCTTCTGAGAGTAGTGATGATATTCATAATTTTATGGTATTTTATACCGTTATTCCAATGACTAATCATTTCTACATGTCTAATGTATCAACTAAATCCCATACCAATTTAACTTTAAATGAAAAAAATACTAATTCTAATGGTAAGTGTTGTTACAAATTTTTGGATGAATAGAAGGAAAATTCATATAAATATGTGGATAATTTACCAATATTTGAAGAAGTTTCTATATTTACTAAAATTTTAGAAGAATAAAATTATAAGGTTTTGAAAAACTATGAAGATGATAAGGTAGAACTTTCCAAGGAAAATTAAAAAATTAATATACTTACTTTAGAGATTTCAATAAATACGCAGTCTTTAAATACATATATATTACATCTTAACTGATGAATATTACTTTCATTATATAAAAACATGCATCAGGACCATAATGGTTTAGTGTATTTGGAAACTCTGATAGATACATAACTGGTTCATAAGTGAACTACATCATCTAACACTAGTTTATTTGTAATTAATACCTTTATTAATAACCTAGGGAAAGTGAACATAATAAAGGATGGTCTAATATTATCATTAAGGGTAAACAAAAAGAGATATAAACATAACATGAGAATAAGGATATGTGAACATAATAATAATATTTGAAGACCATACCATACATATCATAGATCATAAAAATTATTCATGGAATAAATCTTGGCATTGAATAATAAATGAATAAAAAAGGAATCAAAGAACATAATACATGAGATAATAACATTGTCATATGACATGGATTTTCAAAATACACATAAGCATGGAAAATCCTATATCAAAGCTACCCACCAAGACATTCAAAACATGTTAGGCTTGGGATAACCACTCATGTACCTACTTCAGGATTGGGATAACATAACATTTTCCATATTTTTGGTTTGGGAAAAACTCTCATGTAATATATTATTTTATTATTTGGATAACACCTTATGTACCCTCTTGTTTTGGGCTTGTAATAACCTCTTTTGTACCCTCTTGTTTCATTCTTGGGATAACCTCCCATTTTTCCTTTGATCTCATAGAACATAAATCGTTACCCAATGAATTAGATGGAGATATAGGTCCCACCCATCACAGAATACTTACATTTTTATTCCACAAGATCCAAAAATATTCATCATATCAAAACCCATTGAACTGAAATGGGTTTCATAAACATTTCAATATAGTATAACCCAATTAAAGGAAATGGGTTTTAGAATCATCCTATCAATTCATCAAAGTATAACCCATTATAAAGTAATGGGTTTCATTAACTTATCTTCATAATAATCATAAACATAAAAAATCCATATAAAAAATAATTATGGTACTATTATATCATATCTGTATTAAAACATAATAAACACCTATTTTTATCATCGTTGATAAATATAAATTATATAAAAAGATCATTAAAACATTTTAGGGGAAAATATCATTTCAATTTTGAAAAAACTTATTTAAAATATAAAAGTTTATAAAATATTAAATAAAATATTTTATATTAAAATAACCTTGGAAAATTTTAAAGGAATATTAAAATCATTTATAATTCATGATGGTGGAAAATACCATTCATGTCATACATGTTGGAATTAATATTCCTTTCACATTTTCAGTAAAAATTCACGAGTGAATTGTTCGGAAAATGATAAGAAGGTTCATTTTAAACCATTTTTTAAAAATTCAAAAAGGGTAAAATATTTCTTTAAATATTCATTTTATAATATTGAAAATTTTATTTAAAATATTTTTAAAAATAATGGATATGAAAGAAAAATATTTTTGATTAAAGAGATAAATAAGGTTGATTTTTCTTAAAAACATTCCTTTCATCTCCTTAATTATTTAAGGGAGGAAAATGAAATGAAAAAATGTATTTTAATGAAATAAATATAGGATAATAAAATAAATTAGTTTCTTGAGAGGTATACCATAATATAATATTTTCAAAAACTTAATCATACATAACCCTAATAAACAATGAGATTGCAACATAAATATTTTACCACTTTGGTAACTTTGGAGTTGTAAGACCTAAGAAATAAAGAACCATATATGGATATTTATAACCCATAATTTTCATTTTAATAATAACAATATGTATTCATGGTCAGTATATATACACAACACAAAAGAAACCAGTGGTTAATATGGCATTTGTCTCACGGGAAATAAAAGTGTGATGAAAATATCTTACCTTAAGTCTCAAATTCACCCATACACATTCAAACATTATGTATAATAAATATAGATTTATTATAAATATATTCTATAAAATTTTACATATATCATAACATATATGATTTACTTACGAACTTTTTTACCTTTGTATTAACAATTTCTTACTAAAATCACATTTTGAGTAATAACTATTTCATTTTTCATGTATGTTTTTGTTTGGTATTTTTGTTTATTTTAATTTGATAATGGTTCAATAATATCAAAAAATTTAAAAATGATATAAATATTATATATATTCATTATATATTTATTTATATTAATCCATTAAAGTTAGAGATAGAAAATTAATTACATTGTTTATGGAGACAGTAGGTCATACGTATGCATGAACGTTGTTTTAATTTTATTAATGGATGAAGTGAAAGGGAATTAAATAATATATGAAATTTAAATATTAATTATTATTTCATATATATTACTTATATTTATTAAATTTATCCTTATTACCTTCCGTGTAAACCGTATGTGAAAAACGAATCAAATCACTTCGTGAGGCGGTAGTCCGTCGAATATGCGAGTAATGTTATCGTATTCCCATATAATGTAAATTAATAATTTATAAGTGATATTATATATAAATAATTACAATAATGTATTTAATATTATATATAATCATTAAATACATAATTATCTCTATCCTTGATAGGCGGTGATGGAAAAAGAATTGCATCAGTTCGCGTGGTTATAGTCTGTCGTACACATGATCGACAATTTTGTTTCCTATTTGAAGGAAGAGGAGATATATGTATGTCATTACATTAAAATAATAATATATTAGTATATGGGAGATAATTATTTTAGAATTTAAGTGTGTTTTATGAATATTTTATGGAGTTATAAGAATAAATAAAAGGAAAATTCATGGTTAAGGACTATACCTCTTCTTCAAAGAACTGCTTTAGGTTTACACCTAAATCCCACCTAGGAGGGTTTCATAATAAAACTAATACCTATAGAATACAAATAGGAAATTAATTAACGTATTTGGGTAGGTATTTTCTTAACTAAAGTTATTTAGAAGTGTGAATAAGAGAAGAGGGGGGTTCCCATTTTTATGCGGGGGAGTCGACACACTTGGAATTTTTGAAAAGAAAACTATGTACCCCATTTTAAGATAGACACAAGGGACCAAAATTTATTATTCTAAAACCTGAAATGATATAAAAAAGAAATATAGCTATCAAATGGGCTTTATAAAAGTTTATATATCCTTTTACCCCTTATATTTTTTGTTTAACCCATGATAAACTCGTTCTAATGTTAACCACACTAATTACTTTTTACTATTCATTTTGACCAAATATAATGTTAAAATTATTATATAATATTAATTTTTTTGATTCAAAATATTTAATACATTTTAATAAATTACACTCATATAATTGGAAAATTTTAATTTAAAATTAACCACGTATACGTGATGAAAAAATTGTTTTCAAAAGACAAAACTTTTCATAAGTATAGAAAGATTTAATATCAAAATTAAATATGAAATTGATTCACATAAAATAAATTGGATTAATAAATATATAATATAACTAATTTGAATTTTAAATCCATATTAAAATAAAATTTATCTAGTAAATTATTTAAATTAAGATTTGTTTTCAATAAAAATCTATATTTTTTATTCTTCATTGAAAAATTAATATTTTCTGAAAATTCTCAAAAAATAAATCAATAATAATTATAATATTTAGATTTAGAAAATGAAGATTATTTTTTCAATAAAAATTATAAAGGTTTAAAAAATCACTTGTATTAGTTTCTCAAAAAAATGAAATAGAAACATTTTTTTGAGAAAATAGTATTTTCGAAAAAAATCAATATTTTACTAAAAATTAACTACTTTTTATCAATCTGAATTCTTTATATAATACTATTATACCTAATTTTTAAATTTCGTTCAATCATATTCATACCACAAATATTAAAATAATATTTATAATGGTGATGTTTAAATAATAATATTAATATAATATTTTCGTTTTTTAAAACTCAGTGTTGTGTCTAATGCAAGTTATCCAAGAAATTTAATTTATTTGAGAAAAATATTTCCTAAAAAATTGGGGTGTTACATTATAACCACCTCAAAATTAATTTCACCATAAAAAAATTTCACTATGATACAAACAAATTAGGATGCTACTACCTCATGATATCTTCTAGTCCCCATGTGGATTCCTCAAATTGGTGGTTTCACCACACAAAAAAAAATCGACCATGTGAATGGTCTTGTTTTGAAGCACTTTATCTATATGATCCAGAATATATAATGGTCATTATTCATTAAAAATATCATGTTCTAATGGTATAAACACTAATTTTAGTAAATGGGATGGATTAGGTATGTACTTTCTTAGGAGGGACACATGGAACACATCGTGGACTTGATAGAGGTTCTGTGGAAGTTCCAATCGATAAGCTAATATCCTGATATGATCAAGAATTACCAAGTGATTGATATACCTGGGGCCTAGTTTTCCCTTATTTTCAAATATAATTACAATATTCCATAGGGAAATTATTATAAACACATTGAAATTAACTTCAAGTTCTATATCATGCTGGCGATTAACATCATAACTTTTTCGCTGACTTTGTAATGACTTTATGTGTTACTGAATGGATATAACCTAATCTACCATTTCTTTAGCTAGAAAAGGTCCTAATATATTTCTCTCTCTAACATCATCCGAGTATGTTGGATTTATACACGTATTTCAACATAGGTCTTCATAATATCCATATAAATTTTTTAATTAACACTATTATTGTATGAAAACTAAACTAGAGAAAGGTATTGATCCCAAAATCCTTTGAAATACATAGAATAACATCTTAACATATCTTATGGGGTTTTAATTTTTATCTCAGGTTTACCATATTTTTTACGATGATACACAATAATTAATCTTAACTCTCTATGCAGATCCTACTTAAGACTTCTCTAGAACATCGAGGTAAACCATAGATCCCCATCAAATACAATATAATGTGGTAATCCATGAAAACTTAACACTTACTTAGTATATATATAGTAAAAATAATTCAATGATAATTGTTCTTTAATAGAAATGATTTTTTAAAAATTTTCAAGGTGATCGACTATAGCCCATATATAATTGTTATATTTAGATGTTTTGGGGATTCTGATGATAAAATCCATGGTGATGTTTTCCCATTTCCATTCTAGTATGGGTAATGGTGGCAACATCTCCGTATGATTTTTTATCTTAACATTACCATTATTGAATACTAAGAACCAGGATATATACTCAATAATATCTCTCTTCATGTTTTCTCACCATAAATACTATTTCACATAGTCCAGTGGTATGCGCTACACCCTTGTCACCCTTTGGTTGTGGGTTCAATCCCCGCATCCTTACTGGATGCGATGAGTTGTCAACCATCATGTGAGTTATACTTTTCCAAAACTATGTTAATATAATACCTATAACATTTATAGTGGACCAAGCCTTTTTCATATATTATTACATGATTTTATGAATAATTAAACATAAAATTACAATCCAATGATCGTAAAGTCTAGTGTATTTTCAAGATTAGATACATAATTAGAAATCATGAAAGAAAAATAAATAATTCTTTTATTTAATCTTAATAATGAGATCCTAACACCCTTTCATCCCTTACATCTACATAGGATAACCTAGGGAACCCATGAACAAAAGGACGAGCTAAAAATCCTAGTAAGGGAATAAACATAAGAATAAAGTACATCACATGGGTTATAAATCATACCATGATGACATAAAAATTCATGGAACTTGAATAAACATATGGAATCATAACATATATAACATGTAATCATGTAATAATAGAATAATAGTAATTTGGAAGTAATATAAAACATGAAATAAGCATGATTCTAGGCTGATTTTACATATAAGAGCATGATTCAAGGATAACCACCAAGAGCATTATACATGGGGCATGATTCAAGGCTAACCACCAAGACTGTTTCACATGGAGCATGAGTCAAGGATAACCACCAAGACCATTGCACGTGATGTATCATGAAACTAAACATTACCCAATGAATTGGTGTGTCATCTAGGAACACCCATCATAACATGTTCATGAATATCTATGTCACATGAAGAATCATGCATAATGAATTAAACATAAACATATGGGTTACCCATGGAATGAATTGGGTATCATAACCATGTCAAAGGAATAACAAAAGTTATTATCATAATGGTGTCTATAAAATAAAGGATTTAAATTATACACATACATTTATAGTGGAAAATAGGAATAGATCATGATAATTTATGTCAAACTAATGTGAAAGCATTTAAAATAGTGTTTTAAACACTTTAGAAATAAAACATTTTAGTGTAGTTTTAAGGAAAATAATAGTGATTCTTTAAAAGAGAAAAGGGGTAATTGTTTTTATAAAAAAAATGAACCAAGATAGTTTTTCATGATAAAATGAGTAATTTTATAAAAAATATTATGGCTTGAAACATATTATGAGGTGTACTTTAAAATGGGTTAGAAATTGGGAAGTTCCCTTTAATTGGGCTTTATTATCATGAAGAATTGGGAAGGGAACATTTTTAAAACGTGTATTTCCCCATAAAATAAAGATTATATGATCAATAAAAATTATTTTTGAACATATAAACATAATTTATAAGAATTATACAAAAATAAATATGCATTCCACTGTGTTAAATAGAGTTAAAGAGTAACTCGAAGGAAAAAATGGAGGTTCTTGTAGAATCCCTTACCTTATGTATGAAATGATTCTGCACTTGATATTAATGTCCTAGATAATCATATTAAATACATTAATTTATTAATTTATAACATTTTATACATTTATTTTATTTATTATAATTTTATTAAGTTAATTTATGGCCTTTTTATGGGTTATGATATTCAATTTCATCTTTTGGGAGCATTGGTTTGTTTGGTTTTCATGATTGGTTTCCCTGCATACATGTATGGAAAATCATGTAAAATGAGAATGGATTTCCATAATTGAAGTAATATGTTATTAATGAACATATAGGATATTAATTTACTATATGAGTAGTTTTTTAATTTGGTTTGAGGATGAATCATTAGATAAGGTGTTAGTGATAATTATTAGATTATTTTAGTGGTTTTCTATAATCACAAAATAGTTTTGTTTTATTAATTAATATTATGTATATAAAATAGTTCCATAACATTAAATGGGTTTTAATAAATATATTATAATACTTTTTAAGAATAAAATTGTTTTATGACCATCCTTGAAAGTAGTAATGTAAATTGAAAACTCATTATCCTTGAATACGATAAATTAACATGTCACAGACAATGTTTTCATTTTTAGAAGAAAAATGGGAGGTGAAGGATATGATGATGGATTATTAAATTATAATAATAAAATTAAATTATATCTAATTTACTTGAGATATAATAAAATTTAGATTAGTGGATGTGGTTATAGAATAAGAAAATAAAAGAACTTGAAAAGAAATTAAAAGAAAAGAAAGAGGATGTTCCCTCTTGAATCCTTCTTCTTGAGAACCTCCTTAGAGGGATTGGTTTTTGTATTTTTTGAGATAAAAGGATATTTGAAGTGGGGGGGATATGAATAGATTTTATTAGAATTTGGACAAGGGTCATAACTTCATAAATGTGAGGAGAAGAGGTGATGAGGGGTGGTATTTATAGGGAGAGAGGGGTGTTTTCTCATTGTTTTATTCATTAGTTTATTATTTTAGCTCAAGACTATGAATTGTTTAATTATTATCAAAAAATATATTAAAATAATTAAGGGTAGTTATATATTATTTTTTTGACATAAGAAATGAATTAATAAATAGTGTATTTAATTTTTAATGTATATATACCTTAAATTATCATATTTTACAATTCACCAAAAATTCAAGTATTTTAGAAAAATCCCAAAAATTCACACTAACCATTTTTTAATATTAATAATTCAAAAATTAGATCCATTTTATGAAAATATTTTTCTAAATATGAGAAATTTATTTTTTAAATAAAAAAATCATTTATTTTGAAAATAAAATTTAACAATTATAACTCATTTTACAACACTTTGAAAATTTATTTATAGTCTCATAAAATTATCTTATAATAATAAGAAATCAAAATACTAATTCATGAATATATTTTATGAATATAAATTTTCTTTTAAATCATTATTATAATGATAAAATTATAAATCAACAATTATGTTACACAAAAATATCTATACTTAATTTTACATTTTTAAAACATTTTATTACTTATAATGTTATATAATTATATCATATTATAAGTTGGATATGTTTTATATATACTTTTATTGTTTAGGATACTATTCTATTGTCTATTTTATTATTCATAAGGGTCGCATTACTGTACCAAATGTCAAGTTACTATTCCATTGGTTTATATTCCTTAACCTATAAAAATACCTCTTATTTTACTAATTATTCATTTATAAGGCTTTTATTGTGTTCTATATGCTATTTTTATGTTATTTATACTATATAACATAATTATAAGATGGTAATTTTCATTGATAAAATTTTGGGTCTTTACATTCTTCCCCCCTTTTGAAATTTCACCCTCAAATTGTTTTTTACAAACTAAATAGGTGAGGCTAATTCTCTTTCATCACTTCCTCTATCCATATTGCCTCTTTGTACTTCTAGTTCCGCCAAAGTACTTTGACCAGTTGAGTGGTTTTATTGCATAAGACTTTATCTCTGTGACCCTATATCTTCACTAGATTCTCTTTATATAGAAGTCATTTTTCAGTTGTACCACCTCTGAATTTAGTACATGTGAGTGATTTGGTATGTACATCCTCAAGAGGTATATGTAGAATATATCATGTACTTTAGACATGGTTGGTAGAAGTGCTAATTGATAGGCCATGACTCCAACATGATCAAGAATCTCGAAGGGGCTGATGTACCCGGGACTTAGATTTACCTTCTTCATGAACCTCATGATCATCTTCCATGGAGATATGTGGAAGAATACTTTATCCCCCACCTTAAACTCCAATTTTTGTCAAAGATTGTATACATATCTCTTCTATGGACTCTAGGATGCCTTGATGAGCTACTAAATATTTTTGACCTTTTCTACCATTTCTTCGACCATTTCATGTCTTAGTAGCTTATGTTCATCGAATTCATCCCAACATGATGGTGTTCTGCACCTTTTCACATAAGGGGCTTTATAAGGGGACATTTGGATGCTTGAGTGGAAACTATTATTATAGGAGAAATCATACTGAGGTAGATGTTAGTCTTGTCCCCCCTTGAATTCCATAGAACATTCCCTCAACGTATCTTCCTATGCCTGAATAGTCCACTCTGATTGGCCATCAATTTGAGGATGATAGACTGTAATGAAGTTCATCTTAGTGTATAGAGTTGTTGGACACTTTTATATTACATATAGGTGAATCTCGGATCTAGATTGGATACAATCTATAGTAGTAATCCATGTAGACTTACCACTTATTTGATGTATAACTATTCAATTTGATCTAGGTAGAACTCCTGTTGAATTGTGATAAAGTGAGTTGTCTTTGTAAGACGATCCACAACCACCCATATATAATTATTTCCTATAGATGTATTTAGAAGTCCATGGTGATGATTTACTATTTCCATGTTGGTATGGGTAATGGTTTCACAATCCCTTTAGCCTTTTTCTTTTTAGACTTCACTTGTTGACATACTTGGAATTTTGATGTATATTCAACTATCTCATTCTTCATATTTTCCCACCAATAGTTTTCTTGGATATCTCGATACATCATGGTGCTCCCTTGGTGAATAGATATGGTTGATCTATGTGCGTCATTCAGAATCTCTTTATTTATCTCATAATTGGATGGTACACATAGTCATGACCCAAATATTATGAATCCATCCACATCAATCTTGACCTCAAAGGATTTCCCATTTTTGATTTCTTCCGCCCTTTTCTAAATTTCAACATCATTCATTTGATCATCCTCTAGTTTCTCTAAAACGGATAGTTTATCAATCATATGAGAAAGGATTAATGATGTTTCTTCCTTAATGATTCCCATTTCTATCCTTTGTGGGTATAATAATATTAGATCCATTTCAATTATCATTATTGATAAATATATATGATACTTTCTACTTAGATCAGCTCTCACCTTATTTTCTTTACCAGGATGGTAGTTGATCAAGTTGTCGTAATCTTTAATGAGATCTAACCATCTTCACTGGTGCATATTAATATATTTCCATGTGAATATATATTTTAGGATCTTATGTTCAGTATATATCTCACACTTCTTCCCATAGAGATAATTTCGCTATATTTTTAATGCAAATACCACATCTTCCAACTCTATATCATGCATAGGATATTTTTTCTCATGAATTTTTAATATCCTTGATGCGTAGGCAATCAATTTATGAATTTTCATTAATAAACATCCTAGGCCTTTCTTTGAAGAATCGTTGTAAATTTTAAAGAGTTACACACTTTTTGGTAGTGTAAGCATTGGTGCAGTGATGAGCATCTTTTTTAACTCCTTATAGTAGTCTTCACATTCACTAGTCCAGACAAGCTTCACTCCCTTCCAAGTAATCTTGGTTATTGAGTTTTAAAATTGTGATAAGTTCTTCACAAATCATCAATAATACCTATCTATACCTATAAACCTTCATATCTCCATTACATATGTTTTCTTAGGCCACTATTCAATTGCATTTGTATTTAAAGGGTCTATATATATAACAACCCTGCTCTTTATCTCATACTTAAACATGATTTATTACACAAAATCATCACTTGATAAAACATAGAATATCTATAGGTCTAGTGTCTTGTGTCTTAGGAACATTATATAACAACTTAAAACATAGTATGAAACATCTTATTGAAAACTTCCTTTACATGACCACTACATTCCCTCGTATTTGGCATTACATGGGATAAACTGAGGACATGCATAAGAAAAGGGTGAGCTCTAAACCCCAGTAAGGGAATAAAAACGGAATAACATGAGGAATAAAATACATTTTAGTAAATAATAATATCAATGGAGAACAAGAGAAATATGAACATAAAGGCACGATAAAGCATAATAATCATAACATGGAGATGTGGCAACAACATTTAACATGATATTAGCATGAGCTAAGGCTCATTGCACATGGAGCATGAGTAAACCCTCATTGTACATGAAGCATGACTAAAACCTCGTTGCACATAAATTATGATGATTCAACACTCATTTGACATGACGTATCATGATACTATACTTTACCCAATGCAATGGAGCACTATTAGTGTCTGTCATTCATAATCATTTCATTTCATGCATAAGTGTGCCACATAGATCATACAACATTGATTCATTAACATCATAATTAATTCCAAAAATATGAGATATGGAATAAATAAATGTAATTCCTCAATCAACAAGTAATTTTGAATAAATTTTAATATCCTTGATAGAGGAGTGGATATGGTATTTACTACACAATGATTTTTGCATGGAAAGTTTGGTGTAATTTCTGCATCATAACGACGTAAAATAGAAATTCATAAAATGGGTTGATGAGAGTGAAAGGGGTATATCATCATTTATAAATTAAATGGACAGTAAGGGAATCATTGGACATAATATACCAGCATATGGAATGGAATTTAGATTCATAATATAAAATAATTGCTTGAATGTAAATGAGGATAGAGAAATTACTTACGGAATTTCGGCATGGTAATGAGTGTACATGGGAGGAATTAATGAGAGATAAATGGGGTCTCTAATCATTAAAACATGAATAGAAAATTATGGTGGACGTTAAAAATTATACCACAACATTTATAATTTAAAATAAAAGGGCAAACCGATATTAAGAAACCGGGATAAAAAGGGAAAGGTAGAAATCCCTTACTTAGAAGCGTGATCCCAAAGGCTTGGGAGAGGCTTGAGAGAGGCTTCATGGAATCTTGGGGTGCCTTGGGAAGATTATAGAGAGAGGAGGGATGGGGTTGGACGAAATCCAAAGGATTTGAGTGGAGAGTAAGTGGGATCTTGGGTGGGTTTATATAGGAAAGGAGAAGGAATTCTTTATTATTTAGGTTTGGGACACCACACATTAAACTAATCAAAACCACAAACCAGTCCATTGTTTTTGCCCATGTGTTTTTCCAGAGGGGAGTGGAAAACAATATTTTATAAGGCCAATGTCTGAACTTCTTAAAATTATAGGGTTTCTTATGTGTAGGTGAGTCACACTCTCTAGGAAAACAATTTAAAAAGACAAAATGTTTTATAAGTCTTGAAGGGTCCACTAAAGCATTGTGAAATAAATCAAAAAACCCAAAATCACATTATTTTAATGGTAAAAATTATACTAGCCTAAAATAATGCTTATAGTATTTTATTACATCACTATTGGTTTATTATGATGTTGTAAAACACATTATATAATTAAATGGTATTTAATTTTTACCCAAACATTTAACTGTCTTAGAAAATTATGAAAAATTCATCGTTGGATAATTTCGACATCTTGATTCCAAAAATAATATTCATTATATCTAAATAATTTTCTAAATATGTTAATTTTTTACTTTTAAAATAAAAATCGTTATTTATCAAAAATTCATGGGTGTGGACAAAAATAACTTTCAAACCTTAATATAAGTTACAATTACATTCATAAAATTATACAATCATTTATATTTAATAAAAATTAATTTAATAATAATAATATTATTTTTTTAGAATGTTATTTAATTAAAAAATCAATTAATTCATAAAAATAGATTTATAAGTAGAATATTAACTAAAAATACTATTTGTACTTTAAAAACAATATACAAGGTAACAGTAATAAAAATAATGTATATTATCTATATAAGAATAATGTAAATAATTTTAGTGCTAGGTTCTTGTTACATAACCCCTTGAAATACCCGCATAAGACCTTATGGTAAGGTGAGCGATGGTGATAGGCTCATGCGGTGGCTCAGATAACATTGCTCATGTGGTAATCTCTATCAACTTCCACTTCTATCGTAAATGGTTCTTCTTGAGCTTAACGTATTCTGTCTCAGCTTGGGATTGGTCAAGAGAGAATCCCAATGATGACACCTCCTTTCTGAGCTCCGAAAAATGGGCTTCGTGTAACGACCCAGAGTTTTATTAATGGAAATCCCACTTGATCTAATTAAATGTATCTTTATGTACAATTTTTATATAAAATGTCAACTTCTTTGGTTTTATGTTAATAATTTTGACCGTTTCTATTATAGTCGTTGAGCAGTGATCACAAGATCAGTATAAATATAGGGATTTAACAAATCCAATTTACTCAGACAAAAGAAGCGATGGCCTCATCCAGTAGAATTGATCCATACGAAGCCCATTTGTCAGAGCTCGGAAAAGAGGTGGCATCCTTGGGTTTCGCTCTTGACCAAGCCCCAGCTGAGCTTCATCATGTCAAGCTCGAACGGGACCGTCTACGGGAAAAATGGAAGTTGATAGAGATTATCACTCGAGCAATGTTATTCGAGCCACCCCAAGAGTTTGTCACCATCGCACACCTTACCCTCAGATCTTATGCGACTATTTTAAAGGGTTATGTAATGAATCGATAGTACTATATTCATGTACATTATTTTTTGTATATAATAATGTATATACTTTCTTGTCATTATTGATACATTGTAAATAGTTTTTAAAGTAAAAATAGTGTTTTTAATTATTATTTAATTAAGAAATCTATTTTACTAAATTAATGTATTTTTGAATTAAATAATATTTTAATACACTGTTTTTTTATTAAATTAATTGTTATTAAATATAAATGATCTTATAATTTTATGAATACAATTATAATTTTTATTAAGGTTTGAAAGCCATTTCTGTCAAAACCCGTGAATTTTCGATAAATGTCGGTTTTTATTTTAAAAGTAAAAATTAACATATTTAGAAAATTATTTAGATAAAATAAATTTTATTTCTGGAATCAGGACGTCGAAATTATCCAATGGTCAATTTTTCATACTTTTCTGAGACAGTCAAATTTTTGGGTAAAAATTTAATATTGTTTAAATATATAATGTGTTTTATGACATCATAATGACCCAATAGTGATGTAATAAAATACTATAAGCTTTATGTTCTGCCAATATATGTTTTACCATTAAAATAATATGATTTTGGGTTTGTTTGACTTACTTTTGAAAGCATTAATGGATCCCTCAAGACTTATTAAACACCTTGTCTTTTTAAATTAATTTCCATGGGAGTGTGACTCACCTCCACATAAGCAACCCAATTATTTTAAGAAGTTAGGACTTTGTCCTTACAAAATATTTTTTTCCTATTACCTTTTCCAAAAACCGTGGTCAAAAACCATGGGATGGTTTAAGGTTTGGATTAATTTAATATAAGGGGTCCCAAACCTAAATAATAAAGAATTCCTTCACCTTTCCTATATAAACCCACCCAAGATCCCACTTCCTCCTCACTCAAAGCCTTTGGAGTTCGTCCAACCTCTGCCATACTCTCTCTATAATCCTCCCAAGGTTCCCCAAGCTCCCAAGAAGCCTCTCACAAGCCTCTCTCTAGCCTTTGGAAGCACACTTCCAAGTAAGGGTTTTTTCATCCTTTCTCATTTTTGTCAAATTTTCTTTAAGTTATTTTGCCCATTTAATTTCAATTATTAATGTTGGAGTATGGTTTCACACCTCCCTCATAATTCCCTCTTTATGTTTGAATTATGGGAGACCCCTTTCTCTCTCATTAAATGCCTCCCATGTACACCCATTACTATGCCAAAATTCCAAAAGAAATTTATCTCTCCTCTTTTACATTCAAGCAATACTTTTGTATCATGAATATAAATTTCATTAAAATTGTTTGGACATGTATCTATATGACCCCCTTACTGTCCATTTCATGTAAATATGATGAGACACCCCTTTCTCTCTCATCAACCATTTTTTAGGAATTCTTATGTCACGCCCATACACTGCCGAAATTGCACTGATTTTCTAAGCCAATGCCTTTGTGTAGTGAATACCATGCCCATTTCTCCATCAAGGGTATTAACTTTTATGTACATTTACTTATTGATTATAAAGTTTCATGTATGAATTCCACATTCATTTATCATGGAATAAATGATTATGTTTAATGAATCCATGTTTTATGCTCCATGTGGCACACTTATGCATGAAATGAAATGTTTAAGAAGGGTGCGCCCTTATAGTGCTCCAATGCATGAGGTAAAGTATAGTATCATGATAAGTCCTTTGCAATGAGTGTTGACTCATTCTAATTCGAGTGAAACAAGGGTTTACTCGTGCTTTATGTGAAATGACGATTTACTCATTCTCCATGTGCAATGAGCCTTGGCTCATGCTAATTCCATGTTAAGTGTTGTTGCCACATTTCCATGTTATGATTATCATGCTTTATCATGCCTTTATGTTCATTTTTCTCTTATTCTATATTGATATGCCTATTGTCTAACATGTATTGTACTCCTCATGTTATTCCATTGGTACTCCCCTACTGGGCTTTATAGCTCACCCTTTTCTTATGCATGTCCTCAGGTTATCCCATGCAATGCTAAGTACGAGGGAATGTAGTGGTCATGTAAAGGAATTTTTCAATAAAGATGTTTTATTTCATGTTTCAAGTTTTTATGTAATGATCCTAAGCCCCAAATACACTAAACCTATCGATCTTTTTTGTTGTATCAAGTGAAGTTTTATGTAATAAATCATGTTTATGTTTCTATTAAAAAGTAGGGTTGTCATAGTTGGTATCAGAGCATAGGTTTAGTTATTTTTGGGATTAGGATTAGAATACCCTAGTAAAACCTTAGACACAAGACTAAGTATAATAAAAACATCCCTAAGTTTTGGTAAGTACTGAGTAAGTGTTTTATCAAGAAAATATATCCCTATCTGGATACGAGCAGGTAGAGGCGGCTCTGGCACATATGTATCCTAGGGGTAAAACCCGAAAACACCGCTTTGAGCTTGACTCAAATGGGAACTGGTGCACGACAACGGGCCTTGCTGCACTCTTGGTTACGACACTTCTGGGGGATATGCTTTGGTAAATTCACAAGCTTAGTATGAACCCTTATTAAGGGAATAAAAAAACCCCTAAGAATATATGTTAGAGAGTAGATCATGAAAAGCCAAGATTGAAACCTATAGACTCATGAGTTAAGGAAATAAAAGTTTATTTATAAGTCATCAACTTTTTTCTATGGATTACCCTTTATGTGTTACCCCTAACATTCCTTTTATTCCAGCCAATGGCCGGTAATACGAGGACTCGGGCTAACAACCGATGTGAAGATCAATGTGATGACTGTACTAATGAGATGCCCAATCCAATGGGAGTGGGAATTGCAAACTTTGTCACGCTTATTTCTCATCTAACTCATGCTTTGAATAGAAACATGGGTCAAGAGGAATTTTCAACCCCCCTAAGAAAGAACAAGTCACTATCGAGAGCTTCATGAGACAAAGGCCTCCTACTTTTAGTGGATCATCTGATCCCACGATCGCTGAACAATGGATCAACTCCATTGAAAAGATATTCTCCATCCTTCAATGTTATGAACAAGAGAAGGTTATCCTGGCTGCTTATCGTATGGAGGGTGAAGTTGATCAATGGTTTACGTTTCTCAAAAATACGAAGCCTGAGGAGAAGATAAAGGAGTTGTAATGGAATGATTTTAGGAAGATTTTTTTCAATAAATATTTTCCGCACACCCTCTGGCTTAAGATGGAAAGGGACTTATTTTACCTCAAGAAAAAAGACGAAGAATATGTTGGAGCGTACGATAAAAAATTCAAAAGGATTGCACGATACACTTCCGGCTTTTTCGTTACCCCCGAATGCAAAGTTGACCGCTTCTTTGGTGGGTTTAAGCCTAGCCTACGAAAAGAACTAGCGATTTGTGACTTCGAAAGCTATGAGTAAATTGTCCGATGTGCCCTCAAGGTCGAAATGGAGATCGAGGAATCACAAGGGTATCATGGGGACAAGAAGTGTAAGGTGGACTTTAATTCTGGCGGTCCGATGGATAAATCCAATGATGCTAAGAAGATCCAGCACCCCACTTGCCAAAAGTGCGGAAAGAAGCACCCTGGAAATTTCATTAAGGGGACGAGGAAATGCTTCAGGTGTGGAAGAGAAGGGCACCTAGCTGTTAACTTTCGGCAAGAAAGACTCGCGGCTGCGACAGAGGAGAGGAATTATCCGTTTGAACCTCAACACGTTGTTCAATGCTACAAATGCAAAGAACCATGTCATTATGAAAATCAGTGCCCTAAACCAAGGGTTTTTGAAGGCAACCAACAACCTCCAAGGTAGTAAGGAAGAGCTTTTTCCATCACTTCTGCCGAAGTGAACCCCGAAAACTAAGTGGTGATAGGTATTCTAGTTATTCATTCAAGAATAGCGAATGTACTTTTTGATTTAGGTTCTACGCATTATTTTATATCTCAAAAGTTTGGTAGAACAATCTCAGCACCACCACAAATCATGGAAGTGAAGATGTTGGTGAGTACGAAAAATGGGGCAATCATTGCAACCCATGAATATAAGTCCTCCCCTATTATAATCTGTGGATTGAATTTCCCAGCGAACCTTGTCATACTCCCTCTGGTGTAATTTGATGCGATTCTTGGCATGGATCGGCTTTCCTTATATAGAGCCAACATAAATTGTCGGGAGAGGGAAATCACACTCCATATGGAGAATAGACCCCCTGATTCTTTACAAGTGTAAGGAGGAAGATGAATCTCCTTTAGCTCCATCATATCAAGCATGGATATTACTGCCTTATGAGCATGCGTATCTGGCTCAGATGATTGACTCCAAAGAAGAAACCATCCTTGAAGAAATGCCTATTGTGAGGGAATTCGCGGAAGTGTTTCCCGAGGAACTGCCTGGCCTTACTCCTAGAATAGATGTTGAATTATCAATTGAACTTATACCCGGGGCTTTACCAATATCCAAGACTCCATATAGAATGGCTGTTGCAGAGATTAAAGAGCTGAAGAAACAACTACAGGAGAATCTAGATAAAGGTTTTATACGCCCAAGTGCTTCACCATGGGGTGCACCATTCCTCTTCGTCAAGAAGGATGGGTCAATGTGGCTTTGCATCGATTATCGTGAACTTAAAAAATCACAATAAATAAAAAGTATCCTCTCCCAAGAATTTATGACTTGTTCGATCAGCTGCGTGGAGTACAATACTTCTCCAAGGTGGACTTGCGGTTGGGATATTATCAAGTAAGGGTGAAGAAGGAAGATATCCCCAAGACTACTTTTCGCACAAGATACGGGCACTATGAATTCATATTAATGCCATTAGGACTCACTAATTCTCTATAAATCTTCATGGAATTAATGAATATAGTCTTTAGAGATTACCTAGAAAAATTTGTGGTAGTCTTTATAGATGATATTCTAATATACTCCAAAACCAAGGAGGATCATGAGGAGCATTTAAGAACTGTACTGTAGACTTTGCGCAAGGAGAAGCTCTATGCAAAGCATATCAAGTGTGATTTTAGGTTGAAGGAAGTCTCATTCTTAGGCCATATCATCACAGGCAATGGGATATCTGTGGACCCCTCCAAAACAGATTCAATTGTGGGATCGCTGAGGCCAACATCGGTAACGGATATCCATAGCTTCTTGGGGTTAGCTGGATATTATCGCTGATTTGTGAGATATTTCTCACGATTGTCCATCCCTCTTACCAAGCTAACTCGAAAGGGAGTAAAGTTTTCTTGGAGTGATGAATGCGAATAAAGCTTCAAGGAGTTGAAAAGGAGGGCTTATCACTGCACATGTGCTCACTTTACCCACAAGTGGGGAACTTTTTGTGGTATTCAGTGATGCTTCAAAGAAGGGCTTAGGTTGTGTGATGATTCATAATGATAAATTGATATCCTATGCCTCAAGGAAGTTGAAAATACATGAGTGAAACTATCGAACACATGATCTAGAGTTGGTGGCTATGATCTTTGCCTTGAAAATCTGGTGGAATTATCTCTATAGAGAGAAATGTGAGATATATACTGACCACAAGAGTCTTAAATATATATTCACATAGAAAGAGCTTAACATGCTCCAGAGAATATGGATAGAGCTCGTCAAGGATTATGGCTATTCAATACATTACCACCCTGGTAAAGCGAACAAGGTGGCAGATGCCCTAAGTAGAAAAGACCTAGTGATTCTATCAATGATGAGAATTGAGAAGGATCCAATATTCCTAGACTTGATGAAGATGGACATGGGAATCATAAAGAAGGGAACATCATCAATCCTTTCACAAATGATTTCTCAACCATCTCTTTTAGAAAGGATAAAGGATGCTCAAAAGGATGATGTGGGAATTCAGGAAAAGGTGGAAGCTATCGAAAAAGGTAAATCCTCATAGTTTAATGTTAATGAAGAAGGAATTGTGCGATTTGGGAAAAGGCTATGTGTTCCATCAAGTCCGGAGCTGAGGAAGGAACTTTTGGATGACACACATAGTTCGAATTTCTCTATTCACCTAGGGAGCACAAAAATGTATCGAGATCTCCGAGAAAACTTTTGGTGGGATAATATGAAGAAGGATATCGCTGAATATACATCAAAGTGCCTGGTGTGTCAGCAAGTGAAGGTAGAGAGGCAGAAGTCTAAGGGGATGATGCAACCATTTCCCATACAAGAATGGAAATGGGAGAACATCACCATGGACTTTGTCACCAGACTTCCAAGGACATCCAAAGGCAATAATGCAATCTGGGTTGTTGTGGATCGTCTTACAAAGACTGCACACTTCATTGCTATTCGGGAGGATTTCTCATTGGATCAACTGGCATAGATATATATCAGGGAAGTGGTAAGGTTGCATGGTGTACCACTATCTATTATGTCTGATCGAGATCCAAGATTCACCTCTATGTTTTGAAAGAGTCTTCAACATGCTCTGAATACTGAACTGAACTTTAGTACGGCCTATCACCCTCAAATTGATGGCCAATCCGAGCGGACTATCCAAACACTTGAGGATATGTTGAGAGCGTGCTCAATGGACTTTAAAGAAGGATGGGATCAACATCTTCCTCTGGTTGATTTCTCTTATAATAACAGTTTCTACTCGAGCATCCAAATGGTACCATATGAATCCCTTTATAAGAAAAGGTGCAGAACACCGGCATGTTGGGATAAGGTTGGTGAACGTAAGCTTCTTGGACCAGAAATGGTCAAGGAAATGGTGGAGAAGGTGAATACCATTCAGCAGCATATCAAGGCAGCCCAAAGTTGATAGAAGAGTTATGAAGATAATCGTCGATGAGACCTTGAGTTTAAAGTTGGAGACAGGGTTTTTTTACGCATATCTCCGTGGAATAAGGTCATGAGGTTTGGAAAGAAAGGGATGTTAAGTCCAAGGTACATCGGCCCCTTCAAGATTCTTGATCGTGTCAGGGTTGTGGCCTATCGACTAGCACTTCCACCTACTATGGAAAAAGTACATAATGTCTTTCATGTATCCCTCTTAAGGAAGTACATATTGGACCCTTCACATGTACTCTCTTCTAAGGTGGTACAATTGGAAGATGGACTTTCTTATGAGGAGAAACCAGTGAAGATATTAGATCGTAGAGAAAAAGTTTTACGAAATAAGACAATGCCCCTCGTCAAGATGTTGTAGAGAAACCACAAGTTTGAAGAAGCGACTCGGTAATCGGAGTAAATGATGAAGCTGAGTTACCCACATCTGTTTTAGTGTGGGAAAAGAAAAATTTCGAGGGCGAAATTTATTAAGGGGGGGAATATTGTAATGACCCAGAGTTTCATTAATGGAAATCCCACTTGATCTAATTAAATGTCTCTTTATGTAAAATTTTTATATAAAATGTCAACTTCTTTGGTTTTATGTTAAGAATTTTGACTGTTACTATTATAGACATTGAATAGTGATCACAATATTAGTATAAATATAGGGATTTAACAAATCCAATTTACTCAGACAAAAGAAGTGATGGTCTCATCCGGTAGAATTGCTTCATACGAAGCTCATTTGTCGGAGCTCAGAAAATAGGTGGAATCATTGGGCTTCGCTCTTGACCAAGCCCAAGCTGAGCTTCATCATGTCAAGCTCGAACGGGACTGTCTACGGGAAAAATGGAAGTTGATAGAGATTATCACTCGAGAAATGTTATCTGAGCCACCCCAAGAGTCTGTCACCATCGCACACCTTACCCTTAGGTCTTATGAAGCTATTTTAAGGGGTTATGTAATGAATTGATAGTACTATGTTCATGTACATTATTTTTTGTGTATAATAATGTATATACTTTCTTGTCATTATTGATACATTGTAAATAGTTTTTAAAGTACAAATAGTGTTTTTAATTATTATTTAATTAAGAAATCTATTTTATTAAAATAATGGATTTTTGAATTAAATAATATTTTAATAAAATATTTTTTTATTATTATTAAATTAATTTTTATTAAATATAAATGATCTTATAATTTTATGAATGCAATTATAATTTTTATTAAGGTTTGAAAGCCATTTCTGTCAAAACCTGTGAATTTTTTATAAATGTCGGTTTTTATTTTAAAAGTGAAAATTAACATATTTAGAAAATTATTTAGATAAATTTTATTTTATTTCTGGAATCAGGACATCGAAATTATCCAACGGTGAATTTTTCATAATTTTCTAAGATAGTCAAATTTTTGGGTAAAAATTAAATACCGTTTAAATATATAATGTGTTTTATGACATCATAATGATCCAATAGTGATGTAATAAAATACTATAAGTGTTATGTTCTGCCAATATATGTTTTACCATTAAAATAATATGATTTTTGGTTTGTTTGACTTACTTTTCAAAGCATTGATGGACCCCTCAAGACTTATTAAACACCTTGTCTTTTTAAATTAATTTCCATGGGAGTGTGACTCACTTCCACATAAGCAACCCTATTATTTTAAGAAGTTCAGACTTTGGCCTTATAAAATATTTTTTTTCTCTTCCCTTTTCCAAAAACCATGCGTAAAAACCATGGGATGGTTTGTGGTTTGGATTAATTTAATATAAGGGGTTCCAAACCTAAATAATAAAGAATTCCCTCACTTTTCTTATATAAACCCACCCAAGCTCCCACTTCCTCCTCACTCAAAGCCTTTGGAGTTCATCCAACCTTTGCCCTACTCTCTCTAGAATCCTCCCAAGGTGCCCCAAGCTCCCAAGAATCCTCTCACAAGCCTCTCTCTAGCCTTTGGAAGCACACTTCCAAGTAAGGGTTTTTTCTTCCTTTCTCATTTTTATCAAATTTTCTTTAAGTTGTTTTTCCCATTTAATTTCAATTATGAATGTTGGGGTATGGTTTCGTACCTCCCTCATACTGCACTA
The DNA here is from genome assembly GCA_963277665.1 of Viscum album. NCBI lineage: Eukaryota > Viridiplantae > Streptophyta > Magnoliopsida > Santalales > Viscaceae > Viscum > Viscum album. The sequence goes on from OY728139.1 coordinate 1,272,256,891, forward strand.
TTTATGTTTGAATTATGGGAGACCCCTTTCTCTCTTGTTAAATGCCTCCCATGTACACCCATTACTATGCCAAAATTCCGAAAGGAACTTCTCTCTCCTCTTTTACATTCAAGAAATACTTTTGTATCATGAATCTAGATTCCATTAAAATTGTTTGGAAATGAATCTATATGACCCCCTTACTGTCCATTTCATGTAAATATGATGATACACCCCTTTCTCTCTCATCAACCATTTTTTTTATGAATTCTTATGTCACGCCGTTACGCTGCCGAAATTGCACCGATTTTTCTAAGCCAATGCCTTTGTGTAGTGAATACCATGCCCATTTCTCCATCAAGGGTATTCACCTTTATGCATATTTAATTATTGATTATAAAGTTTTATGTATGAATTCTACATTCCTTTATCGTGGAATAAATGATTATGTTTAATGAATCCATGTTTTATAATCCATGTGGCACACTTATGCATGAAATGAAATATTTAATAAGGGTATGACCTTATAGCGCTCCAATGAATTGGGTAAAGTATAGTATCATGATAAGTCATGTGAAATGAGTGTTGACTCATGCTAATTCGAGTGCAATGAGGGTTTACTTGTGCTTTATGTGTAATGAGGATTTACTCAGGCTCCATGTGCAATGAGCCTTGGCTCATGTTAATTCCATGTTAAGTGTTGTTGCCACATTTCCATGTTATGATTATCATGCTTTATCATGCCTTTATGTTCATGTTTCTATTATGCTCTATTGATATGCCTATTTTATAACATGTATTGTACTCCTCATGTTATTCCATGTGTACTCCCTTACTGGGCTTTATAGCTCACCCTTTTCTTATGCATGTCCTCAGGTTATCCCATGCAATGATAAGTACGAGGGAATGTAGTGGTCATGTAAAGGAAGTTTTCAATAAAGATTTTGTATTTCATGTTTCAAGTTTTTATGTAATGATCCTAAGCCCCAAAGACACTAAACCTCTCGATCTTCTTTGTTGTATCAAGTGAAGTTTTATGTAATAAATCATGTTTAAGTTTGTATTAAAGAGAAGGGTTTTCATACTTCGTATGGGGAAAGTCTACTGGGTGAGGCCATCACTTCCTTTATCTGAGTAAATTGGATTTGTTAAAGCCCTATATTTATACTAATCATGTGATCACTATTCAAAAGCTATATTAGCAATAGTCACAATTCTTAATAGTATTTTAAAATCCAAAACATAGAACCAAATAAGTTCATACATTTTACATAACCATAAGAACACATTTAAATAGAACAAGAGGAATTTTCATTAATGTACTTTTGGATCGTTACATTCTTCCCCCTTAAGAAATTTTGACCTCAAAATTTCCATTTCCCATACTAAAACAGATGTGGGTAACTTTGCTTCATCACTTCCTCTGATTCCCACATCGCCTCTTCAAACTTGTGGTTTTGCCTCAACACCTTGATAAGGGGAATTGTCTTATTTCGTAGAACTTTTTCTCTATGATCTATGATCTTCACTAGTTGCTCCTCAGAAGAAATATCATCCACTAATTGTACTACCTATGAAGAGAGTACATGTGAAGGGTCTGGTATGTACTTTTTTAAGAGTGACACATGAAAGACATCATGTACTTTGGCCATGGTAGGTGGAAGTGTTAGTCGATAGGCTACATCCCCGACATGATCAAGAAACTCGAAGGGGCCAATGTACCTAGGACTCAACTTCCACTTCTTTCAAAACCTCATGACCTTCTTCCATGGAGATATGAATAGAAATACAATGTCTCCAATTTTAAACTCAAGGAATCATCGACGGTTATCTGCATAACTCTTCTGTCGACTCTGGGCTGCCTTGATATGCTGCTGAATGGTTTTCACCTTCTCCACCATTTCTTCGACCATTTCTGGTCCTAGCATCTTACGCTCACTATCTTCATCCCAACATGCCGTTGTTCTACACCTCTTCCCATATAGGGTTTCATAAGTTTCCATTCGTATGCTCAAGTGGAAACTGTTATTATAGGAGAATTCAACCATAGTAAGATGTTGATCTCATCCTCTTTTAAATTCTATTGAACATGATCTAAACATATCTTCCAGTTTCTCAATAGTTCGCTCAGATTGGAAATTATTTTCAGGATGATAAGTCGTAGTGAAGTTTAGTTCAGTATCCAGAGCATGTTGAAGACTCTTCCAAAATTTATAGGTAAATCTTGGATCTCGGTCGGATATAATAAATAGTGGTACTCCATGTAGCCTTACAACTTTCCCAATGTATATCTGTTCCAGTTGATCCAATGATAAATCCTCTTGAATTGAAATGGAGTGTGAAGACTTTGTAATATGATCCAAAGCCACCCAGATTGCATTTTTGCCTTTGGATGTCTTCAGATGTTTGGTGACAAAGTCCATGGTGATGTTCTCCCATTTCCATGCTGGTATGGGAAATGGTTGCATCATCCCCTTAGACTTATGCCTCTATGCCTTCACTTACTGACACACCAGTAACATTTATGTATACACAGTGATCTCCTTCTTCATATTATCCTACCAATAATGCTTTCAGATATCTAGATACATCTTTGTGTTTTCTAGGTGAATAGAGAAATTTGAACTATGTGCATCGTCCAAAATTTCCTTATTCAGCTCCGGACTTGATGGAACACATATACATTTCCCAAATATCACAATTTCTTCTTTATTAACATTGAACTCTAAGTATTTACCTTTTCTGATAGCTTCCACTTTCTTCTGATTTCCCACATCATACTTTTGAGTATCATTTAACCTTTCCAAAAGAGATGGTTCAACAATCATTTGTGAAATAATTGATGATGTTCCCTTCTTTCTGATTCCCATGAACATATTCACAAAATATAATAAGATTGGATCCTATTCTATTATCATAAATGATAGAATCACTGGGTCCTTTCAACTTAGAGCATCTTCCACCTTGTTCACTTTCCTAGGGTGGTAATGGATTGAGCAGTCATAGTCTTTGATCATCTTTAACCATCTTCATTGGCGCATGTTCAACTCTTTCTGTGTGAATATATACTTGAGGATTTTGTGGTTCGTATATATTTAACACTTCTCCCCAAGAAGATAATTCCACTAAATTTTTAAATCGAAGATCAGCACAGCCAACACCAGATCATGTGTTGGGTAATTCTACTCATGGACTTTCAATTGCCTTTAAGCATAGGCAATGACTTTGTCATTTTGCATCAACACACAGCCCAGGCCCTTCTTCGAAGCATCACTGAATACCACAAAAAGTTCTCCACTTGTGGGTAAAGTGATCGCAGGAACAAGTATAAGACTCCTTTTCATCTCCTTGAAGATTTATTCGCATTCATCACTCCAATAAAACTTTACTCACTTCCGTGTTAGCTTGGTAAGAGGGTTGGACAATCGTGAGAAATTTCTCACAAATCGTCGAAAATATCCAGCTAACCCCAAGAAGATACAGATATCTGTTACCGATATTGGCCTTGTCCATCCCTCTATTTTAGTTTTCTTGGAGGGATCCATAGATATCCCATTGCTTGTGATGATGTGGTCCAATAATGAGACCTCCTTCAACCAGAACTCTCACGTTCTATACTTTGCATAGAGATTCTCCTTTCTCAAGGTCTTTAGTACAGTTCATATATTCTCCTCATGATCCTCATTGTTTTTAGAGTATATTAGAATATCATCTATAAATAATACCACAAATTTGTTGAGGTAATCTCTAAAGAATCTATTCATCATGTCTATGAAGATTTCTAGAGCATTAGAAAGTCTGAAAGGCATTACTATGAATTCATGGTCCCTAGATCTTGTACGAAAATCAGTCTTGGGGATATCTTCTTTCTTCACCCTTACTTGATAATATACTCACCGCAAATCTACCATGGAGAAGTATTGTGCTCCACGCAGCTGATCAAACAAGTCATCAATGTGTGGGAGAGGATACATGTTCTTTATCGAGATCTTGATAAGCTCACGATAATCGATGCAAAGGCGCATTGACCCATACTTCTTCTTGATGAAGAGGACTGGTTCACCCCATGGTGAAACACTTGGGCGTATAAACCCTTTATACAGATTATCTTATAGTTGTTTCTTCAGATCCTCAAGCTCCACAACATCAATTCTATATGGAGTCTTAGATATTTTCAATGCCCTGGGTATAAGATCAATTGATAATTCAACATCTCTTCTAAGAGGAAGACTAGGAAATTCCTTAGGAAATACTTCAGTGAATTCCCTCACAATAGGCATGTCATCAAGGGTTGTTGCCTCCTTATACCCAATCATCTGATCCAGATACACGTGCTCATAGGGTAGTAATATCCATGCTTGAGATGATGGATCTAGGATTCATCTTCCTCCGTGAACTTGTATAGAATCAGGGGTCGATTCTCTACATGGAGAGTGATTTCCCTCTCATGGAAATTTATGTTGGGTCTATATAGGGAAAGCCAATCCATGCCAATAATTACATCAAATTCCACCATAGGGAGTATGATGAAGTTCGCTGGGAAGTTCAATCTATCGATTATGATAGGGGAGGAGTTATATTCATGGACTGCAATGATTTACCCATTTTCTATACTCACCGAAATAATTACTTCCATGATTTTTGGTGGTGTTGAGATTGTTCTACTAAAATTTTGGAATATAAAAAATAAATAGAACCTGAATAAAAAAGGAAGCTCACTATTCTTGAATGAATAACTAGCGTACCTGTCACCACTTCGTTGTCGGAGTTCACTTCAGTGGTAGTGATGGAAAATCTTTCCCTTGCATCCTTGTAGGTTGTTGGTTGCCTCCGAAAACCCTTGACTTAGGGAACTGATTTTCAAGATTCCCTTGTTCTTTGAAATTGAAGCAATGAACAATGCATTGAGAGTCAAACGTAGTGTTTCTCTCCTCTGTCGCAGCCGTGGGTTTTTTTATCAGTAGTTAACAACTAGGTGTCCTTATCTTCCACACCTAAAGCATTTCCTCATCCCCTTAAAGTGATTTTCATGGTGCTTCTTTCCACACCTTTGGAAATTGGGGTGCTGGATTTTCTTAGAACCGTTAGATTTAACCATCGGACCTCCATAATTGAAATCCACCATACGCTTCTTATCCCCATGATACCCCTGAGATTCACCTATCTACATTTTGACCTTAAAGTCACATAAAACAATTTCCTCATAGCTGTCAAATTCATGGATCACCAGGTCTTTCCTTAGGCTAGGTTTCATCCCACTAAAGAAGCAGCCAACCTTGTATTTGGGGGGTAACGACAAAGTTGGAGGTGTATCGTGCAACCCTTGTGAATTTTTCCTCGTACACTCTCACAGATTCGTCGTCTTTTTTCTTGAGATAAATGAAGTACCTTTCCATCTTAATCTGAAGGGTGAATGGAAAATATTTATCAAAAAGCATCTTTTGGAAATCCTTCCATTCCAAGGCCTTGATCTCCTCCTCAGGGCTTTGTATTTTTTATCAATGTCCACTATTGATCATCTTCACCCTTTATATGATAAGTAGCCAGTAGAACCTTTTGTTGTTTGGAACATTAAATAATGGAGAATATCTTTTCAATGGAGTTGATCCATTGTATGACGATTGAGGGATCAGATGATAAATAAAAAGTATGAGGCCTTTGTCTCGTGAAGCTCTCGATAGAGACTTGTTCTTTCTTAGGGGGGTTTGAATGTTCCTCTTGAACCATGTTCCTATTCAATGCTTGAGTTAACTAAGAGAGTATCATGACAAAGTTTGTGATTTCCGCTGCCATCAGATTGGGAATCTTATTAGAATAGTCATCACATTGGTCTTTACATCAGTTGTTAGCCCGAGTCCTCCTATTAGTGGCCATTGGCTGGAATAAAAGGAAATTTATGGGTAACACATAAATTTTAATCCAAAAACAGATGACTTATAAATATCTTTTATTTGCTTAACTTATCAATCTATAGGCTTCAATCTATGTTATCCATGATCTACTTTCTAACATATATTCTTAGGGGAATTTTTTTATTCCCATATAAATGGTTCATACTAAGCTTGTCAATTTACCAATGCATATCCCCCGGGAGTGTTGTAACCAAGAGTGTATCAAGGCCCATTGTTTTGTACCAAGATACCCCAGGTCAAGCCTAAAACTCCTTGTCGGGGTTTTCACCCCTAGGTACATTTGTGCCAAACTGCCTCTACCTGCTCGTATCTAGACAGGGATGTATTTTATTGATAAACCACATACTCAACACTCCTAAAAAATTAGGGATGTTTTTATTATACTTAGTATTGTCTCTAAGGATTCACTAGGGTTTTTCTAATCATAATCCCAAAAATAACTAAACATATCCTATGATACCAATTATAACAACCCTTCTCTTTATATCATACTTAAACATGATTTATTACAAAAAACCTTCACTTCATACGACATAGAAGATTGAGAGGTATAGTGTATTTTGGGCTTAAGAACATTAAATAAAAACTTAAAACATAGTACGCAACATATTATTGAAAACTTCCTTTACATGACCACTATATTCCCTCATACTTTGCATTGCTTGGGATAACCTGAGGACATACATAAGAAAAGGGTGTGCTATAAATCCTGGTATGGGAATAAACATGGAATAAAATGAGGAATTAAATACATGTTAGTCAATAGGCATATCAATGGATCAAAGAGAAATATGAACATAAAGGCATGATAAAGCATGATAATCATAACATGGAGATGTGGAAACAATATTTAACATGATATTAGCATGAGCCAAGGCTCCTTGCACATGAAGCATGAGTAAACCCTCATTGCACATGAAGCATGAGTGAACCCTCGTTGAACTTGAATTAGCCTAAGTAAACACTCATTTCACAGGACGTATCATGATACTATACTTTACTCTATGCATTAAAGAGCTATTAGGGCACACCCTTCATAATCATTTTATTTCATGCATAAGTGTGCCACATATATAATACAACATGGATTCATTAACATCATAATTCATTCCACGAATAAGAGATGTGTAATAAATAAATGTAATTCCTCAATCAACAAGTAATTGTGAATAAAGGTGAATATCCTTGATAGATTAGTGGGTATGGTATTCACTACACAATGATTTTGGCATGGAAATTTTGGTGTAGTTTTAGCAGCATAACGACGTCAAATAGAAATTCATAAAACGGTTTGATGAGAGTGAAAGGGTTCTCTCATCATTTATACATTAAATGGACAGTAAGGGGATCACGGGACATAATATACCAACATATTGAATGGAATTTAGATTCATAATATAAAATAATTGCTTGAATGTAAATGAGGAGAGAGGAATTCCTTTTGGAATTTTGACATGGTAACGGGTGTACATTAGAGGCATTAATGAGAGAGAAATGGGGTCTCTCATCATTAAAACATAAATAATGAATTATCGGGGAGGTTTGAAATCATACCCCAACATTTATAATTGAAAATAAAAGGGAAAAACAATATTAAGAAACTTGAATAAAAAGAGAAAGGTAGGAATACCTTACTTGGAAGTGTGATCCCAAAGGCTTGGGAGAGGCTTTAGAGAGGCTTATTGGGAGCTTGGGGAACCTTGGGAGGATTCTAGATAGAGTATTTAAGGGGTTTGATGAACTCCAAAGTCTTTGAGTGAAGAGGAATTGCTAGCTTGGTTGGGTTTATATAGGAAAGGAGAGGGAATTCTTTATTATTTAGGTTTGGGACACCACACATTAAACTAATCAAAACCATAAACCAGCCCATGGTTTTTTACCATGGTTTTTTCCAAAGGGGAGTGGAAAACAATATTTTATAAGGCCAATGGCCTAACTTCTTAAAATAATAGGGTTGCTTATGTGGAGGTGAGTCACACTATCAAGGAAAACAATTTAAAAAGACAAAATGTTTTATAAGACTTGAAGGGTCCACTAAAGCTTTGTAAAATAAATCAAAAAAACCAAAATCACATTATTTTAATGGAAAACTTATATTGGAGAACATAATGTTTATATTATTTTATTACATCACTATTGGGTCATTATGATGTCATAAAACACATTATATATTTAAACGGTATTTAATTTTTACCCAAAAATTCAACTGTCTCAAAAAATTATGAAAAATTCACCATTGGATAATTTCGAAGTCCTGATTAAAAAATTAATATTCATTTTATCGAAATAATTTTCTAAATATGTGAATTTTTACTTTTAAAATAAAAATAGGCATTTATAAAAAATCATGGTTTTTGACAAAAATAGCTTTCAAACCTTACTAAAAAATACAATTAAATTCATGAAATTATACGATCATTTATATTTAATAAAAAATAATCTAATAATAATAATAATAATTTATTAAAATATTATTTAATTAAAAAATTAATTAATTCATTAAAATAAATTTCTTAGTTGAATATTAACTAAAAATACTATTTGTGCATTAAAAACTATTTACAAGGTAACAATAATAAAAAGAATGTATATTCTCTCTACAAGAATAATATACATAATTTTAGTACTAGGGTATTGTTACATAACCCCTTAAAACACCCATATAAGACCTTAGGGTAAGGTGTGCGATAGTTATAGACTCTTGGGGTGTCTCGGATAACATTGCTCGAGTGGTAATCTCGATCAACTTTCACTTCTCTCATAGGCAATTCCGCTTGAGCTTAACATATTCAAACTTAGCTTGGGCTTGGTCAAGAGCGAAGCCCAATGACGCTACCTTCTTTCCGAGCTCTGACAAATGGGCTTCGTATGGGGCAAGTCTACTTGATGAGGCCATCTCTTCTTTTGTCTAAGTAAATTAGATTTATTAAATACCTATATTTATACTAATAATGTGATCAATGTTCAATGGATATATTAACATCAGTCACAATTATTAATAGTATCTTAAAATAAAAAATATAGAACCAAATAAATGCATACATTTTACATAACCATAAGAAGACAATTAAATTGAACAGGAGGAATTTTCATTAATTTATATTTGGTTCATTACAATATTTATTCCTTTATTGGTGATAACATTTACCAAGAATGATACTTTCCTCCATCGGAACTCACATTAACTATACTGTTCAGAGAGTTTCTCCCTTCCCAAATTATTCATTACAGTATTCAAATTCTACTCATTCTCCTCCTTTATTTTGGAGTATATCAAAATGTTGTCAATAAAAACTACCAAAAATTTGTCAATTTAATCTCTAAAGACTATATCCATTAAGTGAATGAATATTACTAGAGCATGTATGAGTCTAAAGGGCATCACTATGAACTTATAGTGTTCATACCTTGTTCGAAAGAAAGTCTTGGGAATATCTTCTTTATTCACCTTTAATTGGTGATATCCCAACTAAAGGTCCAACTTAGATAGATAACTGGACCCACGTAGTTGATCAAACAAGTAATCTATACATGAAAGAGGATACTTCTTGTTTATCATTATTTTATTGAGATCACGATAATCGATGCAGAGGCGCATTGATCCATCCTTATTCTTGATAAATATGACTGGTGCACCCCATAGTAAAGTACTTGGCTATATAAAACCCTTGTCTAGATTCTCCTATTACTACTTCTTCAGTTATTCCATCTCAGTGGTGGCCATTCTATAAGGTTTCTTTGATATAGGTAGAGATCCTGGAATAATTTCAATTGAGAATTCAAAATATCAGTGAAGGGTAAGACCAGATAACTCTTCGGGGAACACATTAGTATAGTCCCTCACAATGGGCATGTATTAAATCATGATTATCTCCTTTATGTCAATAATTTGAGCTAGATATTTTTTCTCATAAGGAAATAATATCCATAGTTGAAACGATATTTATAAAGGAGTTTCACCTTACTCCTTAAACTTGTAAAGAATTTGAGGACGCTTCAGGATGTGAAATGTGATCTCCCTTTCCTAATAGATGGTGTTAGTTTTGAATAAAGATATCTAATCTATGCCCAAAATAGAATTAAACTCCACCAAAGGAAGTAAGAAAATATTTTCTGGGAGGTTTAATCCACAAACATTAACTGGGGAGTAGTTATATACTTTGGATGAAATAATTTACTCATTTTCTATTCTCACAAATAACACAACCTTCGTATTTTGGGGTGGTGTTTGAATAGTTCTACTAAACTTGAAAGATATGAAAGAATGCATAGAACCAGAAAAAATATATATATATTCTCTATTCTTGAATGAATAACTAGAATACCTATCACCACGCCATTTTTGGGATCTACTTCAGTATAAGTGATAGAATATTCCCTTACTTTATACCTTAGAGGTTTTTGTTGATTTCCACTAACCACCATTGGATTAGAGAAATGTTTTACATAATGACCATGTTCCTTACAGCTGAAACACTGCACTACAGGATGATGGTTGATCTAAATCTTTTTTTATTCTTCTACATTTATGGGATTCTCCATATCCCTTAAAAAGTTAATATCTAGGTACCCATCTCTTCAACATTTTAATCATCTTCAGGTTCCCTTTATATAGTTCCATGGGTGTTTCTTCCCCCAATTTTGACATGTGGGATGTTGTCTTTTTTACACCATGAGATTTATCTATTGATCCTCCCATATTAGACTCCATTTTTCACTTTTTATCACCATTCCCAAGAGACCACTAAGAGTCTCTGATATTTATTCAAACCTTGAGGGAACAATAGAAAATATCTTCATAACTACCAAAGTCTCAAATTTCTAATGATTTTTATAGACTCGTCTTTATTCTACTAAAGAAATGTTCTACCTTGCTTTCAGTGTTGATGAAAAAGATGGAGGTGTACCATGAAAGCATTGTGAATTTTTCCTCATATTCCCTCATAGACTCATCTTCCTTTTTCTTTAATCTAATTAAATCCCTTTCATATTAATATTAATAGTTTGGGGAAAATATTAAGTGAAAAATATTTTCTTAAAATCTTCCCATTACATGGAATAAATTTCCTCCTTGGACTTTGTGTTCTTGATCAGTGTCCCCCACTGAGCAGTTTCCCTATCAAAATTATAGACCTAAAGCATAAATTTCTCTTCTTCTGAGCACCGTAGGAGAGAGAATATCTTTTTAATGGAGTTAATCTATTATTCTACGATGAGGGGATCAAAAGATCCACTAACCATGGGAGGCCTTTGTTGCATGAAGTATTCTATGGAAACTTTGTATTTATTTATAGAAGAAGGGTGTTCCAAACGATTAAATTTATTATTCATAACTTTATACAGTTGATAAAGTACTTTCATGAAGTTTTGAGAACCTTTTCCCATCATATTTGTAATTTCATTTGGGAAGTCGCCACATTTCCTATCACATTGATTATTGGAACAAGTTCTCCAATTTATATCAATTGAATAAAAAAGAAGGTATAATTTGATGGGATTGAATATATAGCTAATACTAATATAAAAAGGAAACATTAAACATAAGTGGATAAAATTTTAAAGGAAAAGAATATCCTAAATTTTGATTCCCTAGGTTTCAATCTAGGTTAACAGTGGGGATATAATTGTCCATAGGGTTCTTACTAAATTGATCTTGTCCTAATATATAAAAATAACTAGACCATGCTCTAATACAAACTATTATGTCCATCTCCTTTTATACATATTATTACATGATTTTAAGAATAATTAAACATCAAATTAAAATCCAAGGATTGTAAATTCTAGTGTATTTGGAAGAGTAGATACATAATTAGAAAGAAAAAACCAAAATAAAAACTTCTTTTATTTTATCTTCATAATGAACTCCTAACACCATTTCATCCCTTATATCCGCATAAGATAACCTAGGGAATACATGAATAATGGGATGAGATAAAAAATCCTAGTAAATGAATAATTGTAAGAATAAAGTACATCATAAGGGTTAGAATACATAACAAGATGATATAAAAAGGAATAGAACATGAATAAACATATGGAATCATAACATATATAACATGGAATCATGTAATCATGTAATCATAGTAATGTGGAAGAAAAATAAAACTTGACAAAATATTGAGTAAAGTCTCATTTTACAAGGAGGATCATGAGTCAAGGATAACCATCAAGACTGTTGTGCATGGAGCATCAGTCAAAGCTAGCCACCAAGATTGTTGCAGATGGAGCATGAGTCAAGGATAACCACCAAGACCATTGCACATAATTTTTCATGAGACTAAACATTACCCAATGGATTTGAGTACTCTTTGGTCACACCCATCATAACATGTTCATGAATCTTTGTGCCACATGAAGAATCATACATAAGGAATTAAAGATAAACATAAGGGTTACCCATGGAAAGAATTCGGTATCATAATCATGTCAAAGGAATAAGAAAGGGAATGTCATAATAGTGTCCATGAAATAAAGGATTTGAATTATACCTAGAAATTTATAAGGTAAAATAGGCATAGATAGGATAATTAATGTCAAATTTATGTGCAAACATGTAAAAATAATGTTCAAGAAACTTTAGAAATAAAACATTTTAGTGACGTTTTATGGAAAATATTAATGGTTATTTAAAATTTTAAAGACATTATTGTTTATATAAAACCAGAAATGAACCAAGATATTTTTTTCATGATAAAATGATTGATTTTATAAAAATAATGTTTTCTTGGAATAAATTATGTAGTGCACTTAAAAATGGGTGAGAAATTGGGAAGTTTCCTTTAATTGGGCTTGCTTATCAGGGAGAATTGAGAAGGGAGCCTTTTTGAAACATGTATTTCACCCTAAAATAAAGATAATATGATCTAGACAAATTATTTTGGAACATATAAACATAATTTATAATAATATCAAAAAAATAAGAATTGCATTATGTTAAAGAGAGAGAGAGTAACCTGAAAAAAAAAATGGAGGTTCGGGTAGAATCCCTTACCTTTTGTCCAAGATAGTTCTGCAATTGATTTTAATGTCCTAAATAATCAGATTAAATACATTAATTAATTCATTCATAAAATTTTATACATTTATTTTATTTATTATAATTTTATGAAGTTCATTTATGACCTTTTTGATGGGTTATGAGATTCAATTTCAACATTTGGGAGCATTGGTTTCCTTGGTTTTCATGATCAGTTTTCTTGTATACATGTATAGAAAATCATGAAAAATGTAAATGGATGTACATAATTGAAGTTATATGTTATTTATTAAAATAAATAATATTAAATTATTATATAATTCATTTGGTAATTTGGGGTGAGGATGAATCGTTAGATAGAACATTAGTGATAAACGTTAGATTATTTCGGCGGTTTTCGATTATCACAAAATAGTTTTGTTTTATTAATTTATATTATATATTTAAAATGGTTATATAATATTAAATATTTTTTAATACATATATTATAACCTTGTTTAACTATAAAAATGGGTTTATGACTATCCATTTAGGCATTAATGGAAATTAAATACTAAATGATGATGGATTATTCCATTAGAATAATAAAATTCTAGTATATGAAAGTTATTGGAGTTCTAATACCACTTGAATTAGGGGATGTGAGGAGAGAATAAGAAAATAAATAACTTGAAAATAAATTAAAATAATAGAAAGAGGATTTTACTTCTTGAATCTCTCTTTTTGAAAACCTCTTTAAGGGGACTGGTTTTGGTCCTTTGCTGAGAACAAAAGATCCTAGATGTGAGGGAGGATATTGGGAAGATATTTGAGCATAATTTGGACAATTATAAAAGCTTGATATGTGTTAGGAGAAGAGGTGGTGAGGGGTGGTATTTATAGGGTAGGATAGGGGTGTTTTCTCATTATTTTATTCATTAGTTTATTATTTTGGCTCAAGACTATAAATAGTTTGAGAATTATCATAAAATATATTAAAATAATGAAGGGTGTTTCTATATTATAGTTATTCCATCAAAAATGACTCAATGAATAGTTTATTTAATTTATAATGTATATATACCATAAATTATTGTATTTTACTATTCAATAAAAATTCAAGTATTTTAGAAAAATCCCAAAAAAAGTACCTTAGAAACTTTTTGATGAGTAAAATTAAAAAATGAACTCCATTTTATGAACATAATTTTTTAAATATGAAAATTTTATTTTTTAAATAAAATCATCATTTATTTGAAAAATACCAATTTTAAAATGATAATTGATTTTATAACACTTTGAAAAAATAATTATGGTCTCATAAAATTATCTTATAATAATAAGATAACAAATTACAAATTCATGAATATATTTTAGGAAATAAATTTTCTTTTAAATAATTATATTAAAGATAAAATTGTAAATAAACAATTATGTTTCACAAAAATATCAATACTTAATTTAAAATTTTTAAAACATTTATTTATTTATACTATGATATAATTATATCATATTTTTATTTATAAGATGGATATGTTTTATATATAATTTCATTAGTGAGGTTACTACTCTATTGTTCAGTATACTATTCATAAGGTTTGTATTGTTATTCCAAAGATCAAGTTACTATTCCATTGGTATATGTTTCTTAATTTATATAAACACCTCTTATTTAATTCATTATTCATTTATAAGGTTTGTATTGTGTTCTCTATGTGATTTTTATGTTATTTATATAATATCACATAGTTATAAGAAGGTAAGTTTCATCTATAAAATTTATGGGTCATTATAACATTCCCAAATTTTAATAACTCATAATTACCTCAACATAAATGATAATATAAAACTTAAAGGTTACCAATACATTTAATCTTATGTTAATAAAATTTAAAGGCATTCCTCCTTAAATAATTTTTTCACTAAAACATATTAAAACCCAAAGGGTTGTATTGTCATAAATTTCTCTTGAAATATCCATAATATTGATAAACTTCCATTACATAAAACCTAAAATGGGTGTCTAAGACTTTGAACATATGATAAACCTTAAACTAATAAACCCATGATGGTACCCATAATGATTAAGTTAATACTACATGGAGAAATATATTTTTTAAAAATATTATTCTCCTTGGATTAATTAAATAAGAACGTTTCATAGACCAAATAAAAAATCCATTGGAAATCTATGTTCATCCTTACACTGATAGATGATCATAAGTTGATTCAAAATATCAAATGTGACTTTATTATTCTATAATATATGTAGAGTGAGATAATCTATTTTTAGAATCACATAAAGTTATATTAAAGGATTAACAATAAGATTTCCATGGGGATACTTCATATAAAATCAAACACGAAATTCCCAACTAAGGAGTGGAGGATAAGTGTTCCTTAGTTATCATGATTCACTTCAACTATTGTGATTACATGAGCTTTCCATTTTTTTCATTTCCTTTATAAGCTTTTGGGGCCTATCATAGTCATTATCAATTTTATTGGGGTATTTATTTTCATAATTCTAATACTCTTTAAATTTGAAACACTAGTGTGTGGTTGGTATATTTTTTTTATATTTCTCTATGTTAGCATCATTAGTTAACTTTTTTCCATCACTTCAGTATTAATCCACTATATAACATTCCTTTCCACACTTAAAACATTTATTAGATTCCTTAATACAATTTCCTCCATGCTTCCTTCCATTATTAGATCATAATGTAAATATCATCTTCTTCTCTCTATAGATTTTAGAGTTTCCATTGAATTACATCTTTATCTTCTTATCAAAACCATGAGATTTAAGGTTAACTACAATATCCATTTCCACCTTGATAGCACATAAAATGAAAACTTCATAGCTAATGAAGTCCACTATGTGAAACACCCTTCAGATACATGGTTTAAATCTATTTAAAAATTGATCAATATTACTTTCAAGTTGGATGATAATACCAAATATGTACCTCACAAGTCTTGTGAATCATACTTCTTCTTTAACTCAAGTAATTGAATATTTATTTTCATATGAAGAATATTAGGAAAGTAATTATTGAAAAATAATCTATTAAACTCATCCCACTCCATGGATTCAATTTCATATTGTTTCCTATTATTATTGATAAGAGTTAACCATTGATTCACTTCCCCTTATAAATAATAGACAACCAAAATGAATTTTTCATGCTTCAAAAATTGCAGAATGGAAAATATATTTTAACTGGTACTAGTTTATTTCTTAGAAACTATTGGATTAGTATAACCACTAAAATAAGGTGAATATTTTCTCATTACTAATTCAATAGAACATTTTTCTCTCCTTTTTTTGTTTAGAATAGTATCATGATTCATAACTTGAGAATGTTATGTGAGCATAACAGCAATATCTTTCATTCAAAACCCCATAACATTTGGTTTCTTATGAGGAAAATCATTGAATTTTCTATCATGTTCAAAATTAATATGGTTATTTTAAGTTTTATCAATTGACTAAGACCAAAAAACATAGTGTATGCAACACTAATTATAGTGGGAAACCACATAATCATGGAAAATAATTTTTAGGATTTATAAATCATGACACCTTATTTTAAATATATGATACCTTATGTTTAACCTAGTTCATTCGTGTTTATCATCTATTAAAATCCTTTGTGATGTTTCTAATAGAGAAAATTAATTTCCAAATAATATCCTTTATGATCATCAAACTAAGTGTACAATAATTCCCATTGTTATTTACTAGGTGAAGATTGAGTCAAATAACAATGCACCCTGTTTAGATTTTTTACCCCTAGGAACATATATCATAGAACCACATCCACTTTTTTGTATCTAGATAGAGACTTAATTTCTTGGAAACCACTCACTCTATCCTTCAGCAAAATTCCTGGATAGTTTCTAATACCCTGACTTATCATTGGACTTATACATATGATTCTTAGTAAATATTTAGCATCTTAGTTCCCAAGGTTAACTAAAATTTTCCACCACTACCAATTATAATAACACAAGTATTACATGCAAAGATATTATATCTTAAAATATTAATCTTCCTTTTATTAAAAAAACATGCCTAAGGAACATAATGTGTTTGTGTCTTTAGATACTTTCATACATTAAAAAATGAGTTTATAAGTGAACTACATCAACTCCCACTATATTCTTCATAACTATAAACCATCAAATACATATAATAACTAATATATTCCCTAATAACCTAGGGAAGTGAAACATGATAAAGGGTGAGGAAAGATTCTCAGTAAGGGTAAAAAAGGGACATATCAACATTACATGAACATAAGGGTATAATAAAATGATAATAACATTTGAAAACCTTACCCAGCATATCATAGATAAAAAAATGTTTCATTGAATAAATTTTGGTATTTCACAAGACATGAATCATAAAGGAATAAAAGAACGCAATCCATGAGATCATAACATTACCATATAAGATATATTTGTGTCATACACATAAGAATATAAAATCCTATGTCAAGTATACCCACAAATATATTCATAAAATGTTAGGCTTGATCTAACCACATGTGTAACTGCTTTGGTCTTGGGATAACCACTCATGTAACCTCTTATTTTAGGATTGGGATAACCTCTCATTTACCCTCTTTCTTTAGGCTTGGGATAACCTCCCATGTACCCTCCTATTTTAGGCTTGTGGTAACCTTCCATGTACATTTTGATCTAATATGACATAAATCATTATCCAATTCATTGGAGTGATATATAGGTCCAAACCATCACAATATTCATACATTTTTGTTCTATAAGATCATAAAAAACATTATCATATGATAACCTATATAAACAAAATGGTTTTTATAAACATTTCAACATATCATAACCTATAAAAAAGAAATGGGTTTCATAATCATCCCATCAATTCATCAGAGTATAACCCCTAGTAAAGGAATGGGTTTCATAAACATATCTTCATCGTAATCATAAACATAAATCATCTATATAAGGAACAAGGATGGTGCCATTGGAGCGTATCCCCAATAAAAAATATGTAACACCAAATGTTTTTATCATTTATGAATATAAATTCTATAGAAGGTTCATTAAAACATTCTTGAGGAATATATCCTTCACATTTTGAAAACACTTATTTAAAATATAAATATTTTTCAGATATTAATAAAACATTTCTTTTAAAATAAACTTGGAAAATTTTAATGTAATCTTTAAATTATTGACTAGTCATGATAGCCTAAAATACCATTCTTACCATACGTGTTAAAATGAATATTCCTTTCACATTTTCAGTAAAATTTAATGAGTACCTTGTTTAGAAAATAATAATAAGATTAATATTCAAACATTTTGTAAAAATTCAAAAATGGAAAAATATTTATTTAAACAATAATTATATAATATCTAAAACATTCTCTAAAACATTTTTATAAATCATAGACATATAAAAAAAATTGACCAAAGAGAGAAATAAGGTCAATTTCTTATAAAACAATTATTTAGCTCTATTTAATCCTTTAAGAGATGAAAAAAAGTAAAAATGTGTTTTAATGAAATAATATAAGTATATTAAAATAAACTTATTTTATTTAGAGGTATACCATAAGATTTTATTATCAAAAACTTAATCACAAATGACCCTGATAAACAATGAGATTGTAATATAAAACTTTTAACACTTTAGAAAATTTTGAATCGTAATCCACAGGAAATAAAGAACCATATATGGATATGTATATACCATAATTTTAAGTATAATAGTGTTAGAATATATTCATGGGAATTATACATACACCTCACTAAATAAAAAAGTGGTGAATATGGAATGTGTCTCCAAAAAAATAAAAGTGAGACGAAAATATCTTACCATAAGTCTCAAATTTTTCCATACATGTTAGAAAATACATTATAATAAATAAAGATTTATTATAATTATGTTAAATATATATATATATATAATATCATATATGATTTACTTATGACCTTTTATTACTTTTTATTAACAATTCTTTATTAAAATCATGTTTCAGGTAATAATTGTTTTGTTTTTCATGCACGATTTGGTTTGGTATTTTTTGAAATTTTAATTTGATCAGGGATAAATAATATATATATAATTTTATCCATGATATAAATATCATATATATTTATTATATATTTATTTAGATTAATCCATTATAATTATAAATATAAAATTAATTGCACTGTTCCTAGAGATAGTTGGTTGTATATATGCCTGAATGTTGTTTCCATTTTATGAATGGATGAAATTAAAGGAAGGTAAATAATATATCACCTTTAAAAATTTATTATTATTTCATATATATCACATATATTTATTAAATTTATTCTTATTACCTTCTATATAAAGTGTATATGAAAAACGAATCACATCACTTCGTGAAACGGTAGTCCGCCATACACACAAGCGATGTTGTCATATTTCTGTAGAATTTAAAGTAAAAAAAAGGTATAAGGGGTATTATATATCCAGAAGTATAATAATTTCATGAATATAATATATAAACAATAAATACATCATTACCTCTATAAGTGAGAGGTGGTCACAGAAAACAAATTACATCGGCTCGTGAGGTGACAATCTATCACACACATGACCAATGATTATCATTTCCCATTTGATGGGGGGTGATAGATATAGGTCATTAAATTATTAAAATAACATATATTTATGTCGGAGATAATTATATTATTGTATCATATGGTTTAATAATATTTTAAGGAGTTAGGGTAATAAATAAAATGAAAAATGCATGGTTAAGGAGTATATCTCTTCTTCAAAGAACTTCTTTATGTTTACACCTAAATCCTTCATAGGAGGGTTCCCTAATAAAAATAATGTATTTAGAATGTGAGGATATAATTCTTTAATGTATTGTTTCATGTATTGGCTGAAAAAATGGTTTTTTAAGTGTTTATAGGAGAGAATAGGGGTTCCTTTTAATAAGTAAGGGAAATGACACACTTGGAAATGTTGAAAAGAAAAAGGTTTATTCACATTTTAAAAATTTCCAAAGGATAATACATAGATCATTATCAAAATTTATATTATATAAGGTCAACATATGGATATAAAATGTGATTTTTAAAAGCTTCTAGGTCATTTTGTCTCTTATATTATTAGGTTAACCCCATATAAACTTGTTTTAACGTTAAATGCAATAATTTATTTTTAATATTTTTACTATTAATATGAAACAAAAAAATTGAACTTATTATATAATATTAATTAATCTAATTCCAAATAATTAATCCATTTTTTCAAATTACATTCATATATGCGGAAAATTTTAATTTAATATTAAACCTGTAAATGTGAAAAAAGGCAGTTTTTTGAAGACAAAATTCTCATAAGTATAAAAAGTTTTAATATAAGAATTAAATATTAAATTGATTATAATGATATAAATTGTATTAATAAATATATAATTTTACTAATTTTACTTTTAAAATCACAATAAAATATAATGGATCTGGTAATTTCTTTAAATGAAAAAATATTTTTTAATAAAAATAAGTGTTTTCTATTATTCATAAAAAAATTAAACTTTGTAGAAAATTATCAAAAATTTACATAAATATAATTTTTTAATTTAGATATAAAAAATGAATTTTATTTTTTAAATTAAATCTTCTAAATGAGGAAAAATTAATTTTATTATTTTTTTAAAAAAATAAATAAATACATTTTTTTAGAATAATGAATTTTCGAAACATAAAAATAATTTACTAAAAATTAAGTAATTTTGATCAATATGATTCATTTATATAAAATCAGTACACCTTATTTTTTTAAATTAATTATTCCTATTTATACTTTCAGGTTTAATGGCTAGTTTATAGAGATCATGTATAAATAATGATATTAATATTATATTACGATTCATTAAATTTCAATGGTGTGTGTAATGCATGTTATTAAAGAACTTTAATTTATTTAAAAAATATATTCCATAAAAACTCAAGGTGTTACAATTTAAAATTATGAATTAGATTTATAAAATAAATATAATTATAATACAACTAATGAGGATATAGATTTAGTTACAAAACTAAATTCTAAGATCATTGGTCTAAAGAAACTTTTATCAAATTCTACTTTAGGGAATGGGAATTTTGACAAATTTTATAGAAAAATATATCCTCATAGAAATATCTATGGGATAGCTTTTACAAATGAAGACCCTCATTTTTAAAATAATTATTTTGTTCTAAAAAATTCTCTCTTTTTCACAGAATGTTAGAGTGGTGGACATTAGAAGAAACAATGTTCTTTAAATAAAATAAAATATTGTGGTTTTGACAAAAAAAAGTTTTTCTAAAGAATTAACAGTTCTACAATATAGAAAAGTTAGATAGATGATGATTCCTAAAGTCTTATTTCTTAAAAATGTTGGACCCAAGAAATTCTAGGTTTTAAAAAATTACTTTTTTTGTTTTAGTAAAATAATAAAATATACAAAAAAAAAAAAAATTGGTATATGGATTGTTGGTGTTATCATCAAATGAATGGAAAAAATATTAATTCATAATATTATAAATATGTAAGGTGGGAAGGTTACTTCTGTTAATAATGCTCAGGGTTAAATATATTGTATAGATAATATTTTTATTCTTGGAAACCCATAAATTTCAAAAGTTTTATTTTTAATAGGCATTAATAATATCCTTATAAGTATATTTAAATTATACGATGAAGTTTTCCTTATGAACTTAAGGAATGAAAAATGTGTTATTCAAATTCTATAAGGTAAGTTTATTCGTTCTACCTACATGAATTAGAATGTATACACACTAAACATATAAGGCCTTAAAATATAATATATATCTAAGATATACCTTTCCTTGGTGAAATGGAAGATCATTATTGGGTTTGAAATAGAATATTAAGACACTGTAATCTTATAACTTCAGCCAAAATTTATAATAAAGGACTTGTTAGAATTTTACTAAAACTTAAGTTTAATTCTTCAAAATTGTGTGATCCTTAACAATTTGGAAAGATACTTAAGTCAAGTTTTAAATATATTAGTGAAATTTAAACTTCTAATGTTTTATAGTTAGGGAACATTGATTTATTTAGTCTAACACAAAATAGAAGTGTTGGTGGAAAATACTGTCACGACCCGTCCTCGGGGCCCGTGCCGTGACTACCCCAAGCCCGCCTTCCATAGGCCAGGGACTGGTGACTAGCACCAAAGGCGTAAATCCCGATAACTGGGAAGGCATTGCCTTTATAAAAGTAAACAAAACACCACAGAGTACAAGCGGAAGTAAAACACTAAGTACAAAGAGAAGTGATGAAAGGTAAATGGGCCAGAATACAAACCCAAAAGAAAGTACTACTACAACTGAACAAGTACAACAGAAAATAAAATATCTGGAAGGACGGAAGCGGCTCCTGGGTCGTCCTCCTCGGATCCTACTTGAAGGGTAGGTACAGATGGCGCAGCTCCCGAATCGTCCACCACGGATCCTACCTGAAGGGTAGTTACAGATGGCCTCCACAACGCTCTCTCCTGTCAACCTCCTTCGTGTGTCGTCTCGTCGCGAAGTCCACCTCTGGATACTGACTCGTCATGTAGTCCACCTCCGGGTATTGACTCGTCGTGTAGTCCACCTCCGGGTACCGTCCAGTCCTCGAACACTCGGCCTCCGTCAGCACTTTCGTCGTCTGCAACCAACACAATGAGGTCCGGGCATAGCCCGTGCAGGGGTGAGTATAACGATACTCTGTAGGGACCCCGAGACCCTCAAGGTCTCACTAAAACCAACAAGGATAACCACAAAGAAGATCTCAACAGATAACCTCTACTTAGGTATATGCCCATTCATATACCTAAGTTATCAAGTAACCCATCTCAATCATGAGGAAACACAAGGGTTATTAAATCAACAGATAACCACTACCCAGGTATATACCCATACATATACCTAAGTTATCAAGTAACCCATCTCAATCATTAAGAAATACAAAGGTCATAGACTCAGCTCAAACCAGGATTTTCATTATCGAAACCGCAACTGATGAAGAGCCCCGTCTCTGGAGTGTACAGTGGTCCTGTCACGACTCCGAGGTACTTCTCACTAACCTAAGACTGCTGAGGTACTCCTCCTGTCGATTACTGTGGGCCTGCTACTACAAACAAGCGCTTCCCACCATGGGTCTACCGCTACAACCAAGCGCTCCCCCTCAGAGCCTCAAGAGGTACTCCTTCTGTTGAGTATCGCGGGTCTGCCGCTACAACCAAGCGCTCCCCCTCATAGCCTCAAGACGTACTCCTTCTGTTGAGTATCGCGGGACTGCCGCTACAACCAAGCGCTCCTCCGCCGTGGGTCTGCCGCTATAACCAAGCGCTCCCCCTCACAGCCTCTAGAGGTACTCCTTCTGTTGAGTACCGTGGGTCTGCCGCTACAACCAACCACTCCTCCGCCGTGGGTCTGCCACTACAACCAAGCGCTCCCCACTGGGATATCCGAAACACACCGAGTCGATCGGTCAAACAGTCGTCAGGTCTCAGTCGGCTACACGGTCTCCGTATTCCACACGCTCGTCTCCGGGAGGGTCCGCTCCACGAGCTGCTGGTCGATACTACATGTATCACAAGGTTCCACGAAGAAGTATCTCAAGGGACCGCCTCGTCACAGGGGTCTCAACACAACAGACGGCGCGTCAATCGGACATCCGGTCTGTGAGTTACTAGCCTTTTCGTCCCAGGGGCCCGGTTGGTTTCATGTGTGAACCAACCCGGCCGTATCTCAACTGTACCCCGAACTCCCATAGGGTATACTCAAAGGGACCGTTTCTCAATGTGATCACCAATGCAGCTGACGGTTCGTCAAACGGAGGTCTGGTCTGAAAGATATCAGCTTTTCTGTTCCAGGGGCTCGGTTGGATTTCGGGTACAATCCAACGAAGACACTATCTAACAGCAACCAAAACTCAGGCAAGGTATGCCAAAAGTTCCGTCTCATCAAGAGGAATTCAACGAGACAGACAGCGCGTCAATCGGACGCCCGATCTGTGAGTTATTGTCTTTTTCGTTCCAGGGGCCCGGTTGGTTTCGTGAGCGAACCAACCCGACCGCACTCCGACGACATCCAAACCTCGAGTGGAGTAAGCTAAAAGATCCATCTCACTTAGAGGAAACCAACAAAGTCGACGGCACATCAATCGGACGTCCGAAGCTCAAGATATGAGCGTTTCCGCTCCAAGGGCCCGGTTGGTTTCGTGTACGAACCAACCCAGCCGAACCCAAAGTATTCTGAAACCTTGAGTGCGATATACCGAAATGACCGTCTCGATCCAAGGATCGCATCTATGCTGACGGTGCATCGTTCGGAGGCCTGTAGCTCCAGTTACGAGCAAAAGACCAAAAAGGTCCGGGAACGGGGGGTCTTGGCCCGGACCGACCCGGCCTGGGCGCGACCCGGCCGGCGGGTCGGCTCGGCCCGGCTCGGCTCGGCCGAGCGGACGGAGTCCGGGGCGGGGGCGCGCTGCCCCTGCGTGTCAACACCCCCCCCCCCACTGCGGGGGCCTCCCTTGGTCAGCGGATGCAGCATTGCCGCATCCCGTGTGCACCGGACCCGCGCGGCCGCAGGTCCGCTGGCCGTCGCCACCGCGGCTTCAGCCACGGCGGCCCTGTCTGGCGGCGCGTCGGGGCACCGCCGGTGGGTTCCGCGGGCCACCGGAGTTGCTCCGGTGGTCCAATTTCATTTCTGTCTGCGCCGTAGCTCCTCCTGGGTCCCGTACTTCACTGCGAAAACAACGAATCACCTCTGAGGCATGTTTTGGCGTCGCCCGCCAATACGCACATCAACGAAGAACTGCGGAGGGTTGTCGGGCCGTGTTTGTTTGGCCCGCACCCTCCGCGTTAGGTGATAACAATCGGGAAGAAAAAAATAATCCACACATGGAAAATAAAACAATATACAATTTTGATAAATTAAAATTGCTCTTGATTCAGGTTCTTTGTTTTTAGGAGGAAACAACCACGGAAATATAAATTATTTCACAACAAACCCCTACCTTAACTTCGTCGTCGGACGCGAGATCGACCGTCACGGAAGAAAGGGTCGTCGCGTCGCGGAAGGGCGTCGCTGTCGTGCGGTACTTGACGTCGCGTCGGCGAACTCCGAGGATCGAGAACATACAGATTTAATTATAATAATTAAATCCATGTTGATGTTATAAACCAAAAGAATTAAAAAGGAGCGCTACCCCCTACCTTGTCGTTGTCGATCGAAGGTTGTCGCGGGGTTGGATCGTCGTGGAAGAAGCGTCGCGGAGGGAGAATCGCGGAAGAAACGTCGTTGACGTCGTGATACACGGTGTCGCGTCGTCGATCTCCGAGGGTTTGGCATTCCTCGTCGGAGGTCGGAGCGTTCTTCGCGTTCTTTGCGTTCTTCGCGTTCTTCATCGAAGAAGAACGCTTTCCTCCCAAATTCTCTCCACGCCACAAGTCCAACTAAATAAAATAAGTTCAACCCTTATTTTATTATTGACCTAAGATTTTGAAATTCAAAAGATAAGTAACGAACAATTAATTTTTTGAATTAATTGTAACGATTTAACTTCCCAATTAATTGGGGTGATTCTTAACCAGAAAAATGCACGGTTGACTTTCATTAATGAGGAGGTTTTCTCGGGTGCGTTACTTAGCGGAAAAGAAAAGGTGGGGCTCGTGCGGGCCCCACCTCACAAATATCCTACAAGAGGGTAGGATATTTTGAATTCCACTCTATCCGCTTCAACTCAGCTTAAGCAGCTTAAAGTGGATTTAAGTGGCTTTAAGTGAAATAAAATAAAGTTGTCGCACCACTTTATTTTATTTTCTTCACTTAACCCCCAAAAATTAAAAACCACACCTGAGCAAACGCAACACCGGAAAAGGCGTTTCTAAGCAAATACCGGCGCTGTGATTTCATCGGTGCCCTCGGAATTCGATTCCGAGCACCGGTTCAGAAGTTAGAAAAACCCGCTCGTTCGTTCACTGAACGTACCCGAGCTAAACTTCGGAAATTGATTCCGGGCACACCGGGCCTCGGAATCAGGCGCCGTCAGAAACTGCGTTCTTGTAAAATTCCAAAGAAAATTAAGAAAAAAAAATTTCCTTGAAATTTACGGGTCTTTACATCATTTCCACCTCAGGGCTTTACGTCCTCGTAAAGATTTAACACAAACTAGGGTTACAAAAGCGGTACTGAGCACGCGTCTGAGCCTTCCGCTCTCATGTGCTCACCTGGAGGTTCCCGTGCTGCCAAAGAAAGTGGACAAGAGGAATCGACCGTCCTCCTAGGATCCGCTCCTGTCGATCCTCGATCCCCACAGGAACCTCCGTGGAAGTCACCTCATCGTCATCGCCCAGCTCCTCATGGTCGAGGATATGCGAAGGGTCGAGCACGTATCTTCTCAGTTGAGATACGTGGAAATCGTCATGCACCTGGTGCAACTGAGGTGGATGGGTCAAGTGGTAAACCACCCCGCCTACCTAGCTGAGGACCTAGAAAGGTCCATAGAACCTCGGAGATCACTTGTCGCTGTGGCCACATCTCCGTAAACCTCGTCGAGGTGAGACCCGTATAAGGACGTGATCGTCATCCTCGAACTCTAGAGGTCTCCAATTCCTGTTAAAACTCAAAACGACTGCTGCCACGAGGGTAAGGTTGACCGACTCAAGAGTGATCGGTCGCACCCTCCTGTGCATGAGTTTATCCTGTGCTGCCTGGGGTTTCCTTTTCGCCGACCAAGGAAAACCCATCCCGACGTTGTAGTTAAACCATAACCTTTTTGCCTAATACCATCAATTTGTGTATGAACTATGATTGCCCAGTCCATACTCAAACCAACGTCGTAAGGCCTCGACGCTGCCACCAAGAGATTCCAACCGAAAATCTCGCCTTGAGGGTCTGACCACACCGTCGGCGTAAGTTTGATTATCGAGTCTCCTCCCAAGGTATCTCCAGACGTGAGGGTCAAGTCCACGGATTACCGAAAACTCTAGGTCTGGAACAAGATTTGTGAAAGCAAGGAATGATTCATATCAACGTCTGTTACTAAAGCAGCTAGTAGTGGACAAAGACTATCCCTTGAATCATTATTAGAGCCATCGGGTCACACTCCTTGACCGCATGCAGCCACACTCTTCCTCCGCCCTCCAGCTCCCTGAGCCTGGCGGGGATAACTAAGGCGGGTGGTTGTAGCATGTTAAGATGTACACCACCTCATGCTGCTCTCCTAGCTCTGCCTCCACGTCTGGTGCTTCGCAGACTCATCTCTCCTTTAAGCTTCCTCTTCTTTAAACATTTAACACGCTCGAGTCTCTAAGACTGGAGCCGTTTTCCTGTTTCTTACTACACTGTGCAGTCTTCATTCGCTCCTAGATGATCTGCACCTTCTTTGCCTACGATCTGAAAGAGATGCTAAAATTTCTCCTTTGCCGAAAAGAGAAACTCGGTCTCATCCCCTGGATGAACCACGCCCATTTCCTAATACAGTCAATCCTGGTATGAAGGATGTATTCATGCCATGGATGACGTCGTAAGGTCTTGACGTAACTACTAAGAGATCCAATTGTCACTCTCGCCTCCAAGGGTCGAGTCACACTGTCGACATAAGTGTGAGGTTACTGGGTCTCCTCCAGTAGAAATCTCTAAAGTGATGGTCAAGTCAACAGTCTTAATCGGGACCACTAAGTATAAACCAAACAAAAGGATAGGAAAGCAAACAAAGATAAGTGTCTTTTTATTATTGTAGCTCATAGTACAAAGACACGAATACAACAGCAACATGGAACTAGAACTACAAGGGACATATCCACTAGTTCCACTCCTATCCACCTGCTCCCGGAGCTCTACTGCCTTGCCCACTGCTCGGCTGTTGCTCAACCACCCGCCGCTGCTTCTCCCTCGGTGGCTCCTCCAAAGCCTGCGGATCATCTATACGAGGAGTCGGACAGTCACGTGCCAAAAGACCCTTCCTGCCGCATTCATAACACTTCCTACTCCTCGTACGGCTGGCTCTAGTCCTCTTGGACCTCCGCATCATCTGTCTACTGCCCACAGATGACTCGGATACTGATCGAAAACCCTGCGGGAAAGGCAGAAGCTCCTATACACGCTCGGGGTGTAGAGCTACTGGCACAAACTCCACCCTAAAGAAGGTCTCAAAGTCTTCCCATGTGAAGGTCATCCCATCGCAAAACTGGAACAAGTGGCTCCACCACCTGCTTGCTGCTGCCTGAAGAAGGCTGGCAGCAAAGATCACCATGGAGTCTGCCGGCGTCCCCACTAGCCTGAAGACTCTCACCACAGCATCCAGCCAATCCTCAACCGCCTTCGGGTCCGTCTCTCCCAGGAACCTGGGTGGTCTCTGGCGCTGGAACTCGTGCAGCTCGCTCAAGTGGCGTGCATCGCCTACTGCTGGGGCTGGTGGGATCGGTGGCCCAACGTATGGTAGTACCGCTGGTGCCTCCGCTGGTGCCTCAACTGCAAGAGGGCCCTGTACCGAAGCATCGTCGCTCAGCAGGATGTCAATACGCACATCCCTCTAGGCTCTAGTTGGTCGTCCGAGAAAAGGCATCCTGAAAGAAACAACATGACACTGTCAAACAATTATACCTGGTGAGCTGACCGGGTTTGAGCTGATATTTAAAAACTTCTGGAAACACACACGCAATCAGTGTTTTCATGAATTAAGTCGGAAATCAGAAGTCAGGGTCCTGGTGTACGGATACGTTAGCCGCCGCACCAACACTGGACTCCCTGTACTGATAAACACACCCAATATGCTAAACACTATTGCTTCACATAGAAAAAGATCAAGTCCC
Source organism: Viscum album (assembly GCA_963277665.1). Lineage (NCBI taxonomy): Eukaryota > Viridiplantae > Streptophyta > Magnoliopsida > Santalales > Viscaceae > Viscum > Viscum album. The sequence goes on from OY728139.1 coordinate 1,272,285,591, forward strand.
ATGTTCTGCGGTAGAACCGAACTGCTCTGATACCAATTTGTCACGACCCATCCTCGGGGCCCGTGTCGTGACTACCCCAAGCCCGCCTTCCATAAGCCAGGGGATGGTGACTAGCACCAAAGGCGTAAATCCCGATAACTGTGAATGCATTGCCTTTATAAAAGTAAACAAAACACCACAGAGTACAAGCGGAAGTAAAACACTAAGTACAAAGAGAAGTGCTGAAAGGTAAATGGGCAAGAATACAAACCCAAAAGAAAGTACAACTACAACTGAACAAGTACAACAGAAAAGAAAACAGCTAGAAGGATGGAAGCGGCTCCTGGGGCGTACTCCTCGGATCCTACCTGAAGGGTAGGTACAGATAAGTCAGCTCTCGGATCGTCCACCACGGATCCTACCTGAAGGGTAGGTACAGATGGCCTCTACAACGCTCTCGCCTGTCAACCTCCTACGTGTGTCGTCTCGTCGCGAAGTCTACCTCCGGATGCTTACTCGTCGTGTAGTCCACCTCCGGGTACTGACTCATCGTGTAGTCCACCTTCGAGTACCATCCAGTCCTCGAACACTCGGCCTCCGTCAGCACTGTCGTCGTCTGCAACCAACACAACGAGGTGCGAGCATAGCCCGTGCAGGGGTGAGTATAACGATACTCAGTAGGGACCCCGAGACCCTCAAGGTCTCACTAAAACCAACAAGTATAACCACAAAGAAGATCTCAACAGATAACCTCTACTTAGGTATATGCACATTCATATACCTAAGTTATCAAGTAACCCATCTCAATCATGAGGAAACACAAGGGTTATGAAATCAACGGATAACCACTACTCAGGTATATGCCCATACAAATACCTAAGTTATCAAGTAACTCATCTCAATCATCAAGAAACACAAAGGTCATAGACTCAGCTCAAACCAGGATTTTCATTATCAAAACCGAAACTGCTGAAGAGCCCCGTCTCTGGAGTGTACAGTGGTCCTGTCACGACTCCGAGGTACTGCTCACTAACCTAAGACTGCTGAGGTACTCCTCCTGTCGAGTACTTTGGGCCTGCTGCTACAATCAAGCGCTTCCCACCATGGTTTTGCCGCTACAACCAAGCGCTCCCCCTCATAGCCTCAAGAGGTACTCCTTCTGTTGAGTATCGCGGGTCTGCCGCTACAACAAAGCGCTCCCCCTCATAGCCTCAAGAGGTACTTCTTCTGTTGAGTATTGCGGGTCTGCCGCTACAACCAAGCGCTCCTCCGTTGTGGGTCTGCCGCTACAACCAAGCGCTCCCCTTCATAGCCTCCAGAGGTACTCCTTCTGTTGAGTACCGCAGGTCTGTCGCTACAACCAAGCGCTCCTCCGCCGTGGGTCTGCCACTACAACCAAGCACTCTCCACTGGGCTATCCGAAACACACTGAGTCGATCAGTCAAGCAGTCGTCAGGTCTCAGTCAGCTACACGATCTCCGTATTCCGCATGCTCGTCTTCGAGAGGGTCCGCTCCACGAGTTGATGGTTGATACTACATGTATCACAAGGTTCCACGAAGAATTATCTCAAGGGACCGCCTCGTCACAGGGGTCTCAACACAACAGACGGCGCGTCAATCGGACGCCCGGTCTGTGAGTTACTAGCCTTTTTGTCCCAGGGGCCCGGTTGGTTTCATGTGCGAACCAACCCGGTCGTATCTCAACTATACCCCGAACTCCCATATGGTATACTCAAACGGACCGTTTTTCAACGTGATCACCAACGCAACTGACGGTTCGTCAAACAGACGTCCGGTCTGAAAGATATCAGCTTTTTTGTTCCAGGGGCCCGGTTAGATTTCAGGTACAATCCAACCCGGACACTATCAAACAGAAACCAAAACTCGGGCGAAGTATGCCAAAAGTTTCGTCTCATCAAGAGGAATTCAACGAGACAGACGGCGCGTCAATCGGACGCCCGGTCTGTGAGTTATTGGCTTTTTCGTTCTAGGGTCCCGGTTGGTTTCGTGAGCGAACCAACCCGACCGCACTCCGACGACATCCAAACCTCGAGCGGAGTAAGCCAAAAGATCCTTCTCACTTAGAGGAAACCAACAAAGTCAACGGCATGTGAATCGGACGTCCGAAGCTCAATATATGAGCGTTTCCGCTCCAAGGGCCCGGTTGGTTTCGTGTACGAACCAACCCGGCCGAACCCAAAGTATTCTGAAACCCTGAGTGCGATATACCGAAACGACCGTCTCGATCCAAGGATCGCATCACCGCTGACGGCGCGTCGTTCGGAGGCCTGTAGCTCCAGTTATGAGCAAAAGACCAAAAAGGTCCGGGAACAGGGGGTCTGGGCCCAGACCGACCCGGCCCGATCCCCCCTGGGTCGGCCCGAACCGGGTCGACCGACCTGGGTCCGGGTCCGACCCGGTTTGGCGCGACCCGGCCCGGCCAGGGCGGCCCGGCCAGGGCGGGACCCGGCCGGCGGGTCGGCTCGGCCCGGCTCGGCTCGGCCGAGCGGGCGGAGTTCGGGGCGGGGGCACGCTGCCCCCGCGTGTCAACATCGCCCCCCCCCCCCACTGTGGGGGCCTCCCTTGGTCAGCGGACGCGGCATTTTTGCATCCCGTGTGCGCCGGACCCGCGCGGCTGCGGGTCCACTGGCCGCCGCCGCCTCGGCGGCCCTGTCTGGCTGCGCGCCGGGGCGCCGCCGCACCGGCGACCCGCACCGCCAGTGGGTTCCGCGGGCCACCGAAGTTGCTCCGGTGATCCGATTTCTTTTTCGTCTACGCCGTAGCTCCTCCCGGGTCCCGTACTTTACTGTGGAAACAACGAATCACCTCTGCGGCATGTTTTGTCGTCGCCCGCCAATCCGCACATCAACGAAGAACTGCGGAGGGTTGTCGGGTCGTGTTTGTTTGGCCCGCACCCTCCGCGTTAGGTGATAACAATCGGGAAGAAAAAATAATCAACACATGGAAAACAAAACAATATACAATTTTAATAAATTAAAATTGCTCTTGATTCAGGTTCTTTGTTTTTAGGAGGAAACAACCACGGAAATATAAATTATTTCACAACAAACCCCTACCTTAACTTCGTCGTTGGACGCGAGATCGACCGTCGCGGAAGAAAGGGTCACCGCGTCGCGGAAGGGCGTCGTTGTCGTGCGGTACTCGGCTTCACGTCGACGAACTCCAAGGATCGAGAACATACAGATTTAATTATAATAATTAAATCCATGTTGATGTTATAAACCAAAAGAATTAAAAAGGAGCACTACCCCCTACCTTGTCGTTGTCGATCGAAGGTTGTCGCGGGGTTGGATCGTCGTGGAAGAAGCGTCGCGGAGGGAGAATCGCGGAAGAAGCGTCGTTGACGTCGCAGTACACGGTGTCGCGTCATCAATCTCCGAGGGTTTGGCATTCCTCGTCGGAGGTCGGAGCGTTCTTCGCGTTCTTCGTCGAAGAAGAACACTTTCCTCCCAAATTCTCTCCACGCCACAAGTCCAACTAAATAAAATAGGTTCAACCCTTATTTTATTATTGACCTAAGATTTTGAAATTCAAAAGATAAGTAACGAACAATTAATTTGTTGAATTAATTGTAATGATTTAACTGCCCAATTAATTGGGGCATTTCTTAACCAAAAAAACGCACGGTTGACTTTCATTAATGAGGAGGTTTTCGCGGGTGCTTTACTTAGCGGAAAAGAAACGGTGGGGCTCATGCGGGGCCCACCTCACAAATATCCTACAAGAGGGTAGGATATTTTGAATTCCACTCTATCGGCTTCAACTCAGCTTAAGCAGCTTAAAGTGGATTTAAGTGGCTTTAAGTGAAATAAAATGAAGTTGTCGCACCACTTTATTTTATTTTCTTCATTTAACCCCCAAAAATTAAAAACCACACCCGAGAAAACGCAACTCCGGAAAAGGCGTTTCTAAGAAAATATCGGCGCTGCGATTTCATCAGTGCCCTCAGAATTCGATTCCGAGTACCGGTTCAGAAGTTAGAAAAACCCGCTCGTTCGTTCACTGAACGTACCCGAGTTAAACTTCGGAAATTGATTCTGGGCACACCGGGCCTCGGAATCAGGCGCCGTCAGAAACTGTGTTCTTGTAAAATTCCAAAGAAAATTAAGAAAAAAAAATTTTCTTGAAATTTATGGGTCTTTACAAATACTATGTATATTTTTTTTATGACTATACTAGATACACATGTATCTATTTTCTAGAAAAAAAGTCAAAAGCTTTTTTCAATTTTAAAATTATTGTAGCCCATGTTAAAATGAGAAAAAACAACCTTTGGTAGCTATTCATAGTGACCATAGTGGATAATTTTTAAATTCTAGTTTTGAAACCTTTTTCAGTAAACAATTTATGATACATAACTTCTCATCTCATAGAACACCTCAGAAAAATTGTGTAGTTTAAATAAGAAATAGATATCAGTGTGACATTACTAGATACATGTTTAGTGAATACACATTTATAAAAATTTTTGGGATGAATCAGTTAGTATCGCCTACTATACTATAAATCTAGTTTTATATAGGCCTTTTATTAAAAAAATATTTATTAGTTTTGGATGGGAGGAAATCCAAAACATTATTAATTTATAGTTTTTGGATGAAAAGTATTCATTCTAAATACTAAAGTTAATTTATATAAAGATTCTTGAAAATATGGAGAAGGATTTTTTCAAGGATATTCTACAACTAGATAAGATTATAAAGTTTTTAATAAACATAAAAGTACTGATGAAAAAATACTGCATGCTAAATTTTATGAAACTAAACGTTTTTATTTTAAACAACCTAAAACCCAATCTTTGGATGATTTTACTAAAACTAATTTTAAAACCTTGTTAGAAAATTATTCTCATGAGATAATAAATAAAGAAACTTTATCTAAAGTTGTAACTCTATAATAAATTCAACTTGTTATTGAAGAAACAAATTTACAAACCCAAGAATTTAGAAAATACTTAGGAATTATCTTTTTGGTAATATCATTGGGGGTGTAGGAAACCAGTTGAAACTAGAGGTTCCTTAAAAATGATTGTGAAAATTGTGATTATTTTCATAATTTGAACCAAAGACACTAGATGAGGCTTTAGGTGATGAAGATTCGATAAAATAAATACATTATGAGATCAATGAATTTGATAAGAATAAATTTTGTATTTTGGTTGAACATCATAAATATTATCCAATAATTGGAGTAAAATAGGCCTTTGTAATAAATGTGATGAAAATAGAGTAATAGTTATACATAATTATATACTTGTTGAAAAAGGTTATAATAAATGAGAAGGCATGGACTATAAATAAACTTATGTTCTAGTATTTGGATTTCAAACTATTCGTATTCTTCTAGCATATATAGTATTTCTAAATTTCACACTTTTTTGAATAGATATGAAGTGTGATTTCCTTAATGAATATGTACAAAAGAAAGTATATGGATAAAAACCACATAGTTTTAAAGACACAAAATATTTAGATCATGTTTCTAGAATTACTAAGGAACTTAATGGGCTTAAGGAATCCTTAGATCCTGGTATAATAGATTGACTAAATTTTTGTAACAAAAAAATTGTGTTAATGGAGCTTTTGATCCAAATATTTTTATTTTAAAAAGTTTTAAAATATATTATCACTATTTAAAAATTTTGACGACGTTATATTTGGACCTACTCAATAATATCTCACTGATTCCTTTGTGACTATTTTGAAATCTATGTTTGAAATTAGTATGATGAGATAACTAAAATTTTTCCTTGGTTTTAAAATTTCTCAAAAATAATAAGGAAATTTTATATCTCAAAAAAAGTATATATGAGTCTTTCTTAAAAAATTTGGTTACAAAAATACTAAGAGTATTAGTACCCTTATCGATACATTAAAAACAATTAGTATTGATGAATCTGGGAAACCATTTGATCAAAAAAACATTTAGTGGAATTATTGGTAGTTTAATATATATCAAATCTAGTTGACTATATATAATGTTTTTTGTATTTTTATGCGATAAATATCAATAAAATCCAAAATAATCCCATCTTAAAGCTATAGACTCTTTTTTATCTTAAGGGAACTATGGATCATAGTCTATTTTATACTTATAGAAATGATTTTGACATAAAAGGATTTTTAGATGTTGATTTTTGTATATGTAAAATGGATATAAAAAGTAAATCTGGAACTTTTAATTTTTTAGGAGAAGTTTTAGTTTCATGGTCTTGTAAGAAACAATACTCAGTATCACCTTTCACCAATTAATCCAAATATATAATTTTAGGAATTCATTGTTCTCAAGTGTGGTTGATGCAACACACACTCACGGATTTTGGCATGAGTATTAGTAAAAATTCTATTTTTTAATAACACAAGTTCCATAGATTTAAGTGAAAATCGATGACATCACTCAGGAGATAAACAAATAGATATAAGGCACCATTCCCATTAGTATCACAAACAAAAATAATATATCATTCTGTAATTCATCTAAATGCAATGAAAACTTGATGATATTTTTAAAAAACCACTAAATTATGATATATTTGAATATATTAAATAGAATCATGGAATATTCAATATAAGGTGGTCATTTAATACATTTCTTATTTATTAATCTCCTTAGAGTAGTGAACTCCTTACAAAATGGGTAGTATATTTTATTTTATCTTTATAAAAAAATTAATTAATCTTTTTTTAGAAACTTTTTTCATATTTTTTCAAGATAAGTTTTTTTAAGAAAGACTTTAGATTTTTTTTAAAAAAATACTTTATATAGATAAGATTTTAGAAAATATTTATACAAATTGTTTATAAAATATTCAGACAAATTGTTTTTAGAATTTATTCGGAAATTTTTTTCATAAAAAATATGTTGTAAGAAATTATTAGAATTTTATCATAGAACTAAATAAGTTTTAAAATATATCCAAAAAGACAATATGTTCATATTTCTTAACATACTTTTGAAGAAACATTTATAAAATTTTTCCTCTAAAAGGTTGACTCCAAATATTTTATTTCAATTTTTTTGGTTATCTTTTTATTCTACATATAGTCTTTAAAAACATTAAATAAAATCAATATTTTCATTGGAAATAATCATTGGCCGATAAAGGCTATGTCAATGTTTAAAAATATAAGGATTATGGAATTTTTGATACACATATATTGATTATTTTTTTAATTGTTGAGCTCAATAAGGTTTTTAACCTAAACCTTTGGATTTTAGGAAGATGAATCATCACTTTTATTCAAGCTATATAAAAAATCAATGGGTCACTACTACTACTTCAATGCATCATTATATGAAGATCTCTTAACCCTTATGTTTTCATGTGTCCACACTTTTGTAGTTTTTATAATTTATTAGTGTGACTGATCAATCAAATGGATTGCTCTAGAAACTTCTAAAATAGGATTCCACTCAAATATAGGTTCCTGGAAAAGTCTTAGTATTAAAAGTATGAATCTATTCTAAAATCAGTTATAGTTTTTTAAGGATAGGAGTCTATCTATATTTATAATGTGAATTTTTTTACATTATTCTGAGTTTGTAAGTGATTTTTATACTTCAGATGAATTCACTAAAGAATATGGGTTAAAATTTGTATCTTTATTATTATTTGTAAAATAAAACAAATTGAATATCATGAAAATTAATGATTTATTCCAAATTCCCCTAAAAGGAGAAGAAAATTTTGTAACTTTAATATCACCTGAAAATTTTCAAACTCTTGAGAAATCCAAGGTAGAGACTTTAGAATTTTCATCATATTAAAAAGTTAGGAAATCTTTTCATATTTTCCCAGAAACCTAAATAATATAAATTTGTGTTCATAATTTTTTTTCCCATAAAATGAAACAAAGAATCAAGTTGAAGATTATTTATACCCAATTTTTATTAACACACTTTTGGTATGTTTCTTAGCAGTTAAAAATATCCAAAATGAAGTTAAAATTGTGAGGGAAAAGGTTTCCTTTTTTGGATAGGAAATGATAAGTATCTTATAATTTATTTATGATACTTCTTATAAAAAATTTATTAAAATTTGTAAAAATCCTCAACTATATTCAAAAATATTTATTAAAGGAAGGATTTAAAAATATTGGACAAATATGTGACTGAGGTTGATGTAAAAACTCAAACAAAAATTTGAAAATTGAAAATAAGTTAAAAAATATCCAAATTTACCAAGGAAGAATCCAATTAAAATTTATGATGCAAAATTCATTTATTTTATGAAAAATATGGAAGAGAATAAACTTGGTGATATATACTTTGGATTGGACAAGGTTGGGGCCTTATATAATAAAGTAAAAAATATATGAATCTTTGAGAAGAATAAAATAATAAGATAAAGTCATAAAAGGAATGGAAGGAAAATTTTGATAAGTATTTCACTAAATTTTTTTACTAAATGCATTCAAATATTGAAGTTGAAACAAAAATTGTTCCTCCTTTATTTTATACATTGAAAGAAATATTTTCTGAAAAAAAAAATAAAGAAAAATTAGTTCCACTTTCAGGTGAACCTCTAATAATTGATAAAAGAAAACAAAAGGATTTAATGGTTGAATTTTTTCAACCTAAAGTTCAAAAAAAGCTTAAAAATAATTGGAAGGGACCGATCAATCTTATCATCTAAAAGAATTGAATATTCTTCCAGGTAGAAAAAGGTTAAAAAATAATTCATATTTAGTTGAAGAGATCAAAGATCATTTTGATTTTAAATATATATTAGAAACATAATAAAATTAATTATATGTTAAATATATGAAGAGTGTTTCATTGATTAACCATTATAAGAAAGTTTCCTCAGAATAAAATTAACAACAATCAAAAGATCAAACATCAATAAAACCTAATTCTAATAATGGTGGTGATAATGTCATGGAAATTTATGATGATAAATCTGATAGAAAAGACAAAGGAAGACCTTTTAGAAAACTAGGGTATTCCGTTCCTAATTCTTTGAGTGATTCCATAAATTCTACTCCAATAAATTCAATCTGATGAATGGAAATGAAAATCAATTATCTCAGTGATGTAATTCATTGGTTGGATGGAATTAGGGAATTCTTTCCTTGAATTCAAGCAAGGTGTAAATACATGTAAAATAATATTTATTTGTTAAAAAATTAAAGTTCTTTGAAATAACATGAACATTTAGTTATCTATAACGAATAAAAATTCAAATATTTTAAAGGAAGATCAAAATAAGATTTGAGAAAGTTGAAGAAAATTATCCACTACATAAAACACAATAAAAGTTATATGAAATATTATGATGATCAGATTCATGTTATTCAAACAACAAAAATGCTAGTAGAAAATTAAGTAATAATTATGAGTGATGATGTCTCTAAAACCATAAAAGTAATAGATGGTCAAAAATTCCTTAATAGGAATAAATATGATGAATCTAAAAACAAGGAAATAATATTTAATAGTTTATAGATAAAGTTTCAAAGTGAAAGAAAATAGTGGTTGTTCAAGAAGATAATCATGGTTAAAGAAAAAAAGTTTTATCTTTAGAGAAATAATTCTTAAATTTAAATAAAATTATGGTTATTCTACAATATAACTAGAGTTAAATTAGTAAATTTAAATCATTATAATATGAAGTCTCCAATATCAAGAATGAAAATAAGAAGTTTTTTTTCTAGAAGAATAAGTTTCAAAGTTTAATACATCATTAGAAGAGTTAGAGAAATATTAATAGTATGTGAAGAAATTGAAGATCATAAAAAACCTTATGAAGATGTATTTATACTATTATTTGAACTCTTGAATTTTTATTTGTAATAACTAAAACATATTTTTTATGGATGTTCTCTATAACATTTTTTGGATGAATTTTTTCAATTAAATTGGTTAAATGTTATTCTAATACATATGATTGAATATATGTTTTATATTTTTTTGGATGATGGTATATATTTTTGTCTCATGTATAATATTTTCCCTTGAAACTTTAGGTAGACTTTATACCTATTATAAATACCTATTTTAGAAAATCACAAAGGGGGTAAATGTTTAAAAAAAATTGAAGTTAAACTCTATCAATTTTCAAAGGTATGGATAGAAGATTATAAAATTTAAAACAAATGGGGGGAAAGAAATAAATAGGAGATAAGTAAAAAAGGAAAATTATATGAGATGGAGGAGTAAGTCTTTTAGGTATTAACTTTTTTATCTTTAAAAGGTTGTGTTTTTTTCAAAAAGGGGGATATTGTTGAGTTAAAATTTTAATTTCAACACTTTCTAACATTTGTTTTGAAAATATAAACACAATTCTATAAATTCTATATTTTACTAAATTTTATACATCCTTATTTTTAGAATGTTTCTTTATGAAATTCATTTTATCATATGTTGAAACATATATTGATATGATGAATTCTTTCTATAATTAGATTCTCTTATATATCGAATGAATGATTACAAACTTCATCGGATGAAGATTTATACAGGACCAAAAGATGAAATAAAATGAATTCCATTAGACAACATTGTACAAAGTCTACTAGAAAATCTTCATCGGATAGAGGCAGATATAATTTCTTGATGAACATCCATAAAATATATTGAATTAATAGTTTGATTTTACCAAAAAAAGTTCATTACATCAGATAAACAATGTTATTTCTATTTGATAAAATTAAAAAATATTATAATGGTGAATTATTAGTATTGAACATCATATGAATAAGATTTCATAAACCATGTCAAATGAAGATGATTTCATTTTAATTCATTCAAATAAATTATGAAGAATGTTTATTATGACTATTAGAGAAATTAATATAAATATAAATAACATTCAAGGAGGAGGATGATTTTGCATCACTGATGCTCTGAAGCTGCATTGAAGCTTTTGTAACATCTAGTTACTCATGCGCTCCATTATAGTATTTAGAGATTTTTTGTCTTAAGGTATACATGTTATGATTTTAAATGCCTTAAACGCTTTTATCTTTCTAATTCTATGTATAATCTTGTGTTTGATCAAGGGATTTTGTGGATAGGATGACAGAGCTTATTCTGATTTTTTAGATTAAGGTTTCTTGAGGCTAGGGAATAGAATATAGTCTGATATTAGTATTGAAAACTTTTTTGCATAAGAAATAAAAATCTTTGTGGTTGGGTGGAAACCATGGATACCCAAATTTAGGGTTTTGTTCTTCCTTAACACTTAAGGTTAAATGATTTGATTGAGCTATGATACCTAGTGATACCCTATTGGGATGTTATGGTAAGAATGTGAGGTTCCCCCATTTGAATTGAAGATAACCAATCTTTATTCTACTAATTATATTCTTTAACCCTGAAATCCTTCAATTCATACTAGGAAAGAGAATTCAAAACTCCTTAGAATGAACTCGGTGCAAGGATTAGATCCTCCATTATGCCTCATAAATCTATCTCATTCATGGAAACCCTCACTGGATCTATGAATGCTTTGATTGAATCCAATAGACCTCCGGTCATAAAGCATACGGGGGATGATTCCATCACATTGGTTGTTGATCTGGATGCATTAAAGTAAAGGATATTTCTTTTGATTTTTTTGATGCTTGGTTGCATATCTTATGAAAAAGGTGCCAAACCTTGGTCTTTTGCTGATCTGAAAGACAGAATCTCACATTGCAAGAATTCTTAAAACTAAAGGATAATTAAAATTAGAAAAAGGATAGTTCTATGTCATTATTGATTGGAAAGAGGATCTTGATAAAGCTTGATGTATTGGAAACCTCAATCTTATATCATGTTTTTTCATCTCTCTAAATGAGATACTAATTTTAACCCTTTTAATAAAATTAATTCCATTGTACAGGTTTGGAATAAGATTCATGGGCTTCCCTGGTTTTACTAGAATCCCAAAATATTCAATGATTTGGCTTCTAGAATTGGTACCCCCAAAAAATTGGCTAGCACACTATCAATGGAGATCTTGGTATTTATGCAGGGGTGTTGATTAATATTAACATTGAGTCACCCCCCCCCCAGAAAAGGTTTCCATAGTTATGAATGATCATCTAATTAAAGTTAGCTTCAAATTTGAGGATTTTCTTCAGTGGTTTGAACACTTTAAAATGGTGGGTCATGCACTCAAAAACTACCAAGTGGTTCACAAGATGGATAACCCAGCTAATAGAACCATGTATTGGAAGGAAGTATCAAGAGGTAAGAAGAAAAATATAATGGATAATGGCATAAAGTAAATGACTAATCAAGTTAAAGGTGTGAAATGGGAAAATAATTATAGCACAAGAACTTAGTGGGCAGCCTTGGTTGATGAGGAAGAGCAATAGTATACTTGTTTAGTTGGAAAAATTGATGGCTCAATCACTCCAATTGACAATGATAAATAGTAAACTCCCACCAATGAATCCATTAACCATATTTTGTACTTTTTAACATATTTACTCTCAACATAATTTTCTATGCACACTGAAGAATATTTTCTCAATCTTGTCTCTTTTTACGTGAATGCGGCCATTCAATTGGATAAGCCTCTGATTGTCATTTCAGAGGGACATCAGTAGAATATGGTAATAGAGAAATGTTCAGGTGAGCTTAATGTATAGTAAACAATTTACAATACAATAGAGAGAACTCTTATCAATAACCTTATGAAATATGGAGGAATAGCTTCAGTATATGCTTACTCTGATGATGGTTTAAATGGAACACAATCTGTTCCAAATTTTGAGGAAGGTAGGGCTTGTTAGAAAATCATAAAGAGTGAATAAACTGTAGATAAAATAAAAGTGGGGTTCATCCCCAAATCAAAATCAAAATGAAGATACTATTTTGGAACTATTAGTGAATAGAGAATCCTAGAATAGCTGGTTCTCTCAGGCTCCTAAGAGGTAAGTAAAAACCTGAATTAATTGGACTCTCTGAAGCAAATAAAAATTTATCAAATCAAGGAACTCCTATTGAAAGTATAGGATACTTAATTCTAGTAATATATCATAACTATTCTAACTCTAATATTATTTGGTCAGTGGTACATAACATTTTGGAAAATAATGCTATTGTTCAAGAGGATGGCCAGATCATTACCTACAACTTCTATAAATTTGGCCAGAAAATTTTCTAATCAGTTGTCTAGGATTCCAAAAACTACATTGACAGGAGATTATTATGGATGAAAATAAAGGGTCTCTACAATACTATCATTGATCCATGGGAAATTATTGGAGACTTTGAATCAATCATACATCAATATTAGAAAATCAGGCCTATTTTAAGCAATTATTTCATCAAAGATTTCAGATCCTGTGTCGATGAAGAAAAACTAACTGAAATTGGCTATATTGGATCGAAATTTACATGGTACAAGAAGGAATTTAAATAGAATGAGATTAAGAATAATTTAAAGGGATTTTGTGAATGATATTTCTCATAGAAATTAAAGATCAATTTCATGTATTTCTTTTGAAAAAAACAAATCTGATCATCACCCCATTCTGGTGTGTTTTCTTGATAATGATAAGAGGCAGCCTATTCATTTCTGGTTCAACAACACTAGGACTTCTCTTCCAGAATACACTAAAATTTTCCATGAAACTTGGACCTCATATGACTATAATGTCAATCCTCTATTTTTCATCTCCAAAATAAAAATTATTTAGATTAAAATGAAACAATGGATAAAAATAAGGTTCAACTCCCTCGATGAAGATATTGATGCCATCAAATCCTCTCTCCCACATCTCCAAGAATCTATTACTAAGAGTAATTTTTTTGGAGACATTGGTCATGAATTTTGGATGTCCTAAAAGTTAGAAAATATCATCAATATCGTTGATATTATAAAAAAGTACATATTAAAAATCATGTGTCTCACTAATGTGGATAGAAACACCAAGTTCTTAAATTCTATTCAAAGGGTAAGAAGGGTCAATAGGCCCCTCTATTTAATCAAAGATGGATACCGAATCTGGGATGAAAGGTAGTCTCTTTCAAACCACATTGTTTCTTTCTAGATGAATATTTTCAATGGACCACCAAGGAATGTAGAGTTAAGGGAAAATATCATGCCAAAATTGATTATTGAGGATGATAATTCTTTTCTCACCTCTACTTCTATGGGTATTGAAATCAGGGAATCAATATTTGGTCATCATATAGGAATCTCACCTAGATTGGATGGATTCACAAACCTTTTTTTAAATTATATTGTGATTTCATCCAACATGATGTTTGCAAGATTTTCAAACACTTCATCAAAGGTCGATCCTTTAATCAAGGATTAAAATATCAATTTATTTCCTTAATTGAAAAAGTGAAGAATGAAAGTGATATCGTCCAATTCAGACCAGTTTCTCTTTTCAATACAATCCAAAAAGTCATTATAAAGATTCTTTCTAATATACTTACTCGATTCTTAGATATAATAATATCCTAGAACCGATTTGGATTCTTCAAAGGGAGGAACATTTATGACTTTCTACTTACTACCTTAGAATGTGTTAACCTCCTTTGAAATACCACCAGGGGAGGAAACATTTCTCTAAAGAATGATATCAAGAAATATTTTGAAACAATGGATAGAGGATTTATATGTAATGTTATTTATATATTTGGATTCAATATGAGGTTTATTTATTGGATCAAAGCCCTACTTGGGTATGCCCATATATCCATACTTATAAATAGGTCCCTGGAAGATTACTTCAAATGTTCTAGGGGATGAGACAAGTAGATCCTTGATTAGAAATCATATTATCCATTACAGAGGATTATCTTAGTAGGTTTCTTCTTCACATGGTGGACAAGGGTGACCTAAAAACCATTAGGGCAGCTCGAGGTATCTTCTCTCCTTACCATCTCTTTTTTACTGAGGATATTGTTATCTTTACTCAAAGAGATATGAGTAATATCAAAAACATCAATAATTATCTTTTTCATTATGAAATCATGTCACGTCAAGAAATTAGTTAGAGAAATTACTTTATTTATTTTGATAAAAATATTCTAACTTCTAGGAAAAAAAGTATGGTCAATGATCTAGGAATAAGGGAAGGATCTATCCCTTTTATCTACCCTAGAGTTCCCATGTTTTCGGAAACACCTTAGGAATCTCACTTTACCAATGATTTGAGACAGATTAAAGAACCCTTTCCTATTGGAAGGGTGAACCCCTCTTAATGGGAGTAATAATTTTTACTATCAAGTATATGGTGCTTATAAAGATGGTCTATTTGATCATGGTGTATTCATGGCCTGCCACTGTAATTAAAACCATCAAAAATCTAATGGTAAACATTGTTTGAAGTGGTATCATGATAGAAAGGAAAATTATTACAATTCCTTGGAAGCAATGTTTCATGCCTTAGGTTATAGGAGGCCTTAGTATGAAAAATCATGAAATATTTAACCAGTCCCTTCAATACCAATTTATGTGGAGGATCATAAACAAAAAATATGACTCCTTGGACTTCCTAAAATCTATATTTTTAGAAAACCTTATTTCAGGAAAACAAAGTTATATTAAGTCCTCCATATGGCCAAGATTGATTGGATTAGCTCCTCTGACCAAGACACTGATTACAACATCTCAATAAAATATAAAATATCCAATCTAGATATCTTTCATGATTAAATTTCCTTAGCTATCTCTAACAATTATTTCCTAAACCAAGAGGACATGTTTATCTAGAAACCAAATCCAAATATACTTCTCAACTCCAGAAACATTTATAATAACTTGCTTCAAGGAAACCAAAAATGTATTGGAAAATTCAAAAAAAGTGGTCATTACCAACCATGTTGACACTACTCTGGGGACTCTCTATCAACAAGGTTCTAGTTAATGTCAATATTTAACATGTTGGAATTTATATCTTTTCAAAATCTGTTCCTTATCATCAACACTAAGTGTATGTGGATTATCTATTTTTTTGCTTCCAAATAACCTCATCTCTATGTAAGTTTGTCTTTGAAATATTTGAGATTTACCTTCCGCAGTCAAACTCTTTTCATAATTTTTTTTTCTCTTCTCAGCATTCAGATGTATAGTCAACTAACAATCCTCTTTAGGGTGGCCTATTTGGAGATAGTTCACATCATCTGGAGAAGAAGAAAGAAGGCCATTCAAGGCCAGATACACTTCAATGCTCAAACTACCCTTGATGATATTATGGTGGTAGTTGAAACTTCCAACTCACTGTATGAAGATGGATATAGTAATTCAGTGAGGGGCCTCACTATTTTGAGTTAGCTGATGATATCTGGTAATTTACCTCAACCTCTTGGCATGTTTTAGGTCTTTTAGATCCCCCCCTTCGGATGGTTGAAATGAAATACAGATGGGGAATCGAGGGGGAATCCTTGGCCATCATGCTATGGAGTCATTTTTATAGATCACAACAGTGATGTTGTTGAATACATTCGTGGTCCTTATGGTTATGTCACTTTCCTATAAGTGTAAATGATTAAGCTAATAAAATCTATCTACCTTGCAATTCAAATAAATTTGAACAAAATCTGGTTCAATTGTGACTCCACTACAATTTATCAAGAAGTTATGCTGGGAAAAATTTACCTCTCATGGAAGCTGAAAGAAAAAATGGGCTAATTGTATAGAAAGGATATCTTCTATGAATTACATAATCCCACATATCTTTTTTCAATCTAATAGTATTGTTGATGTTATTACAAATAAAAGAGTTACTAATGAGTTATAAAACTGCTCTAATACTCTTCCTTGTGACATGCTTCTAGTTTTTCAATGGAAAAAATGTAAAATGACTTCCTTAATAATCTTGTAACCTTTATTTGTTCTAATTTAAGAGCCGCAAAACTCAATTTTCTAAAAAACACATAAGTTTAAATAGTTTATATCTTTGTTATAAAACTTTTTAAACAAATATCTTACTTATTTTATAAATTTTACTTTACTTATATTTACAAGTTTATATTTCCATTGTTTGTGTCTTTAAGGATATTTTTTTCTTATAAAATTTCTCTTAAACTATGATATTATCAGGTATCAGAAAAAAATTGGTTACTTACATATATATATAGGACAAATGTTTTTCTAAATTACCATCTTACAAGGATAGTGAAGTTAGTTTGTTTTATTTTATAAACTATAATTCACCCCCCCCCCCATCTTTTAGTAATTGATTTCTCTTACACTCTTATAGTGATTGGTGAGATTTTGGGCCATATTTATTGGGTTTTAATATATCATTATGGTATATGTAACCCTTAGCTTTATTATGCTATTTAGTGTGAAATTATTTAGGAAGAATTTTATTGGGTACATGAGTTAAAAGAAAACAAATAACCTTTGAGGATATATGTTTTTTATGATGGGATAATTTGCTTAATGTGAATAAATAGGTTATCATATTTTTGGAATATATAATATTGAAATTTGAATTAATGACTATGTAATAAAATTTATTTTTGAGGAATTTCACTATATTGGAAACATTATAAGATTATATTAAATATAATATTATATTTTAAGATGGAATTTTATTTGAGGAATAAATATTTAGTTAACTTGTTGGATAATATAAGTTTTTTTCTTAGTGATTTATGTTTTTTGGATGATTTTAATATTTTGGAGATTATATGATTAAGGAATATAAATATTTGGTATATGACTTTATGAGTGATAAATTTTAAGATGATCATGGGAGAATATTTGGGAAAATATTTCAGATTTTTGGGTTTTGAATTCTCTTAGACATATTTTCAATAATTTTAAGATTATTTATTTATAGATTGTTTTAAGAGGTACTTTTCATATTATTGTTGAGGTTTTAAAAAATTATTGTTGTATTTATTTATATAAAGTTTTATTCATACTGAATATTATCTTAAAATTTTCTAACCATTTTTGGTTTGGTTAGTGGATAGAAACATGAGAAATAACATTTTATCTTTCTATTTATCTTGGTATCCCTGAAAATATAATTTTATTGCTTCAAGAATAAAAAAAACATCATGGTTATCATATGAAATAAAGTAGAGGTGGAAAAATTCATGAAACAAAACCAAAGGATGGAATTATGGGAAGCAATATATAAGTATATTCTCTCACATTCTTTATCTCAATAGTAAAATAATTCATCAAAGTCAAGTAAGAGGAAGATAAATTTATTGAGTCCTATATGGAAACTATTTCTCATATATGAAGGTATTTTTTATGAAACTCATTTTCAAGTACATGTATCAAAAGGGGAAATACATGGTTTATGAAATATTTAAGGAATGATATTTTTTCTAGTATTAATATAGTAATTAAATTCCTTTTAAAACAAAAATATAATCAATGTGGATTAAAATGTATTTATTTCCACTTATGCATATTTATTTTCCACTCCTTAGAATTTATTCTAAAACAATTGTTTTTAAACCCTTTTCATCAAACATCAGAAAAAATCATGAGGATTAGATCTATTTAAGGGGGTATAATATAACACCTTGAGATTTTATAATTTATTTTATTTTTAATAAAAAACTATGATCGATGGCATGTACACATGTAAAACCAATATCAAATTACCATAATATACTATAGAAATATTATTATCTAGATATGATTGTTATAACCTAGTCGTTGGTTTGGTGGATATGAATAGAAGTAACTGCATTATGAAATATATATTTAAAGGTTTTCTTTAATAAAATATATTTTTAATTACTATTTTTTACCGTTTAATTTTTTGGAATATTTTTAATGATATTTTCAAAGTAGTGCATGGTGTTGATAAGTAATTATGGGTCCCATTATGGGTTTTCAGTGCATTAAGTGGTATTTTGGGACATTATGGTTCAGTACGACCAACATCATGCTTTGGTGTAAAGCCATTTTGGTCCCTAGTGAGCTCCTTGTGTGCCATGGGTAAGGAAAAATGGACAGGCTAGGGCATGGTCTTGGTTGCGGAGTGTTGGAGGTTCTTCTATTGACCATGACCAAAATATATATCACTACACATGTGGTGGAGGCTATGGTGACAGAAAATGAAAAACCTTTTAGCCTACATCCACGATGTCTCACTGTGTTGAGTGGCCTAGATTTGTGTGTTCAATTTCAACATGGTCATGGTTATGGTCTTTTGGAGTTTTTAATGACTGATTTCTACATCTATTCTTCTAGGGAGTTATTAATCATAATGGAAATGAATGAGGCCTTCATGTTGGGGTTTTCATTTTTTTTATTTCTTTCCATCCCTTATCAATCAATGTTGCCTTTTTTTATTTGAAATCTATATGATTTTGTATATTTCTAGAAGCTCTAGAAAAACTTGGGTCAGAATGAGATTCTCTATTCTTTTTTTTGTTGATGTAGGTTTCTCCAACCTAGCTAGGAGATCAAATCTAGGGAGATAGAAATTTGATGTTGCTGGTCAATGAAAGAAAAAATTAATGATCCTTGAAGATTTTAGTGAGCACAAAAAGTTCTTCTTATTCAATTATTGTAGAGGTTCTCTCCTCTAAATATCAATACAATACAATGTTGGACTTTTTTACACGATATTTCCCTATTTATCTTAGTTGTAGATTGAGAAAGGATCAACTCGTCCCATTGAATCAATGTTCATTCAAACCAAATTCTTTGAATTCTTTCTTGATTATTTTAAATTTATCTTTATTTTATTGATTTGATTATTTTAACCATTTTTTAGATTCTTTAAACATTATCCAATTGAACATGGACCTCATTGAATTCTTACCTTTGATTTTCATGAATTTATCCCTTCATTTTATGTTTTTCATCACCATTTTATTGGACAATGATTTAACTATAATTGGAAACTCGTTTCATGATGCATTTGATACAATGTTTCTATAGATTTTGTATTCAAGATCAGGTGTTAAGATTATATATGTGACAAAGGCATGATGGTGATGATAAAAATTTGATGGTGGTGTGGTTGATAGTGGTTTTCCATGATGTATAATATGATTATTTTTCAAAGGTGTGATAATAGGAAATTTCTGAACAAAGGGTGGATGAAATATGGACATCAAGTATGTCTCTAGTGTGGTCTAGAAAATCCGTGAGAACTTCTAGTGAGACCCATAGTTTAAGAAGAGGATACAAGAGTGCGGGCAGAGACGTGTTAAATATTAGAAGTTTCTAGGAATTTAAAACCCATGCAATGTGTAGTTTGTAAGAACACACATCATATGGAATCCTCCTTATGATGGATGAAATTTCAGGCTGAGAAAAATATCACATGGCAATGTACCTTCTCTAGATGTTTTGTGACTCCTAATCCAGCTTTCGTATTTTTGTGTGGATGCATTCCCTCAAATAAACTTAGTATGGGTGTGCTTTATCATTTCTATTTCCATGAGGGTATTGTAAGGAATATTAAACTAAGAAGAGGCTCAGCAACCCCCCTTTATGGGATAGCTCAAATAGAGTTAGTTATCCCTCCCTACAGACAAGGGTGTGGTTTTATATATCATCCTTCCCTTGTTTGGGTCAGGTATGCCATGATCAACATCTATGAAATGTGATCCCCTTCCTGTTGGGTTATTCTGAATGGGGTCAGGTATCTCATATAGGCTCTAGGAATTATCCCCTACCTATGTCTCTTTTTCTTTTGAGTTCCATCAATGTAGGAAAGACCCATGGAGTGAGTTATATTATATTAGTGTTACTTTAGGGCTTCAAGAATTATCTCTAAGATGGTAGTGAGGAATACATCACCTTGATACTTAGAGTCTTTCTTTGAGTATGTGTAGGTTTATCTTGTTTAATCCCCTTTTTTAGTGATTTAGAGTTGAAACTATATTTAATTATATATATTTGGTGTTTTTGGGTTATCCAACTAGGAATTTTTATGTTCACCCCAATATGGGATCCTTTCCCATGTGATCTGTCCTATGTAAATTATATTCCTTTCAAAGGAGTCCGAAGTAGACCAGGACCCGATGCAGATTAGACGGGCTATACTGACAGTAGATGGATCCTGGAGTCACATTTTGGTAGAAGTTTCATTTTTCTATATGGAAATACTTCTTTAAAGTTTTGATGGGCTTGTATTTTCCCTTTTTATCTTTCCATGCACTTTTTATATACTCTGGTATGGGATTAAATGTTATGCATTCATTAATAGTAGATGTTATTTATATCTCTAAAATATACTAGTGATAGGATATGTATTAATGTGAAGAAGTGTTTTAGGCTAAGGACTCCCATATTTGTGATATGCATATTCAGTGCTAGTCGCCAACCCCTGGACAATTGGAGGAGGGATTGGGGTGTCACTCTCAGATTACCACTAGCCAGTACGGCCCTGGTGGGTCAGGTCGGGGTAATATTTGTAATGCCCTAACCCTAGTTTCCCATAGTCAGTACATTATTTTATTACATTG
The DNA here is from genome assembly GCA_963277665.1 of Viscum album. Classification (NCBI taxonomy): domain Eukaryota; kingdom Viridiplantae; phylum Streptophyta; class Magnoliopsida; order Santalales; family Viscaceae; genus Viscum; species Viscum album. The sequence goes on from OY728139.1 coordinate 1,272,306,943, forward strand.
GCATGATCACAAGAAATCAAATCTCAAATGACTGATCAGTTTAGTAACATTGGAAAAACTAGATACAAACATTAGTTTTACATTACATCATGAAATAAAAAACAACATAGTGTCTTCATAAAAATAACTCATATCCCTTAGACTATACCTATAGGTCAGTCACAATATAATTCTTCACATCCTGGGAAAAATGAAACATAAGAAATGGGTGCGCTCATATTCTCAATAAGGATAAAAAAATATAACGAAACCTATCATAAATAAGCATAAAATTTTAAGGTAGAGTATAAAATTAAAACACAAGCCTTTTAAACATAATATTCAGCATAATATTTCAAGAATAAATCAAATAATTCCATTTAAAATTTCACATGGATATTCTACTAGTTGAAAAATCACATGCAATATCAATAACTAATCTCATAATGATGGAATTCATAATGTCGTACATCATAACCTTACAGTCAAGCCCTTGTTCCAATACCATAAAAAACCATACCATCAAGGCCCTATTCCAAGATACTAGTTTGTCTCATGAGACCTACCAATGTATAGATGGGATATTGCAGGCCCCGCCTACCACTTACTAAGTCCAATGCATTCCTCATATGAAAACAGTAAAACATAACATGAACATTCTTATTAAAACTAGCATACAAAATGTTAATACTTTAATCATAAACCATGAATGGTATCAAAATATCACATCTATAGTCAAACATATCATAAAACCTTCAATATAATATGGAATATTTTATCATAATAAATAAACCACAATTAAGCATAAAATCCAAAAAAAAGGATGTTGACATGGATGAAACTAATCTAATAAAATCATTAAAACTATTTGAGAGAAATATCCATTTTTTACTTTGAAATAATTTAAAAGTTGCACAATTATAAAAGAAAACATTTATTTTGAAAATAACCTTGTAATATTTTAAGGTAAGCATTAAGATATTAACCTATCATGATGGTGTAAAATAGTTTCTTGCACTATATAAGTTAAAAATATTCTTTCCGTAACTGGTCGAAAAGTTCATAAAGTACCTCATTTGGAAAATGACAGAAACATTCCTTTCAAAAAAAATTATAAAATGTAAAACATAGGTAAAAATGAATTTAAATTTTTTTTGATAATATTTTGAAATAAATTTTATGAAACATGGACATGGATGATAAAGATTTACTAGTATATACTTACATATAAACAACCTCGGATAATAATGAGATTGTGAAATTAACCCTTACTTTGTACTTCCCTTTAGTTGAGGGTGAGTTAAACTCATATATAATGGATAAAATATGTAATTAAATTATAACAGAATCATATCCATATTTATGATATCATATATTATCCTCTTATATCGTTTTGTTAATAATATTTCAGTATTACCATTGTTTCAGGTGTTAACTGCTTTGTTTTCCTATGCATCTTTTGTTGTGTAAGTCATGTTTATTATGCATAGGATGTATTTTATTAATATCCAGAATGATGTAAAGTTCATAACCAATATTTTTAAACATCATATAAATTTTATAATCATTCTTTAATTGTTAATGTGGAGAATGAACCCCACCGCGTCGTGGAGATGGTAGGCCGTATGTATGCACGAGCGAAAATATCATTCCCTTGACAGTTAAATAGTATAGAATTGGATGGTATATTAATTATATATAATAATTATCATGTTATATTCATTATTTACATCCATTATATTCATAATTATACCCAACCAAATAAATTAATGTTGAAAAACAAATTACACCATGACGTGGAGACGGTTAGCCGTACGTACGCACACATGGTGGTATTGTTATTCATAGGATGGATAAAAGGAAGAATATGGTTATACCATAATCATAATAACATATCATAATGTAGATTATACAGGATTTATTACTTTAGTATAGAAACAATATAGGAGGATGAAGTATAAGAAGAAAATAAATTGAAAGGAATTGGTAAAACAATTACCTCTTCTTTGAGCGTCTCCTTTTGATTTTCACAAAAGGACTCCTTAGGATGGATTTTTTCCCAAAGTATGGCCTATAGGATAAAGTGAGAGAATTTGGGAGGATAAGTGGGTAGATATTGTCCGATCCAAATAGCTTTAGAGGAGTGAATAAAAGAGAATGAAAGGTACTCTTTTATAAGAGAGGGGAGGGGCTCTTTTGGAAACTCTAAAACTATTAAATTATTATAAATTGATTTCTATTTAAAATAGCTCGAAAGTGAGTTATTTCAAGGATAATAATAGTATGGTTCTAAATCCTCTCAACCAATTATTAAGTTTAGGTCACAAAATTAACCTTATCTTTTGGATTTAACCCTTATTTAAACATTTTAACTCTTACCATGTTTACTTATATTTTTATAATATAGGGTTAATATAGTTACTAAAAAATGAAAAAAACCAATTGGATCATTTATGTCGTATTTAAATTTATAATAGTTAGTTTTTATAACCTGTTATTTTTATAAATTGTATAACATTTAACAAAATATTATTCATTTTAAGGTATCCTTTATGTCAATTTTGATACTATTCAATAATTTCATTTTTTAAAATATCAAACCATCACGACAAATTTGAACCAATATTTCAAATATTTCACTAACATGTATATGTTATCTATAAAATTCATTTATTTTGTTAATTAAATAAAATTATATTTATTTTCATATTTTTAATATCATTTAATTTATTTTTCATTTAATAAGTCAATTACTACATCATTATTCTGTCACCATTTAATTTAATTATTTATTTCATAAAATTATAAATAAAATATCATTATGTAGATAAAAATTTTATATTTCTAAATATTATTTATATTCAACCATATCACTTATACAACCTTATATTAAAAATGATATAGTTGTTAAAATTTGAATATGACATTTTTAACTCTTCTTTAATTAAAATATAATAAATATCCTAATCTGACACAAGTGGCTTAAAAAGGATCATATTTTATACCTAAGTATTATTTTGGTCAAAAAAACTTATCAAATGAAATTAGGACAAGTTTAGGGGTAATATTATATTATTATAATATTATTTTTACCTTTAATTACACTATTTAGCTTTAATCGTGGAAAATAAAATACAAACGTTAGTATTCACAAAAAAATATTTTGATCCTATTAAAACAAAAATTTTCATATTTATTACAACCATGTATGTTTTTTTAATTCAATTCAGAGAAGTGGTAAAATTATGTTTAATAGAAATCTTGTAGATGTGGCTTGAAGGCGGGTAAAAGAGATGTTTAAAAGTGTAATAAATTTTTATATATAATTATTTTATAAAATGATTATAATGAACTATATTGGATTAATATATGTATTATATATCTATTATGACTTTAAAATAACTTTGCAGTAAAATAATTATTTAAATGAAAAAATTCAGTTTTTAACGGCAATGTAGTATTTTCACTATTTATCAAAAATTGGAGCTTTTTAGAAAAATATCAAAAATTTATCCTAAGCTAATTTCAATGTTCCAAATTCAAAAATAAAGTCTAATTTTTAAAATAAAATATTATTAATTTCATAATTTAGTTAATATTATTCCTATCCACTTTTTAAACAGCTAGTTTGATAGGTCATAGTGTGCTCAAATTCAGTGTTGCGTGCAACGTAAGCTATTGAGTTATTTATAAAGAAACGTATCATGGAAGCTTGGGGTGTTACAATATTTACTAGTTCCTAGGAAATAATTTCTCATTTTTTAATGATACGAATTAAATCAAATAAGGTTAAGAAAAGTTAATGTTTAAAATGAAACATTTTCTATAAAAGAGAGTTTTCCTTATATTTTTTATTTTTCATTTAAAATATATATTTAAGAATTTTAGAAGTTGAGTTTGATAAAATAAACTTTTTTTATTCATTGTATCAAAATTATCTTAGGGTAATTTTATTAAATTTTTCAGAAATAGTTGATTTTGGGTGAATAGTGAAAGTAATCATTTTACAAATAACATCACTTTTATGACATTATAAATATATATGAATTACTTGAATGTTAAAAAAATTTATAGAAAAAATATATATTTAATAAGAAATAGAAATCATTTAAAAATATAATTTTTAACTCTTAAATTAGTGTTTTATAATTTGTAAATCTAAGTAAATTTTTTTATTTAAATAAAAACTATTTTCAATACTCCCCTTTTAATAAAGTTTTCAAAAGTATCCCATCAGTTTTGATTAATTTTTAAAGACAAATAATTATCCTTTTATTGAAAAAATGCAATTTATTCCATGGTAATAAACATTATTCAAAAGTTTGGTATAAAATAATTTGTATGCTTAAAAGTATATTTTTCTAAAAAAAATCATTGTATTTTGTAAACGTATATTAAAATTAATTCCAATAAATTTAGGAAATTTATTATTATAAAATGGATTCCATATTTTGGATGAACAAGTCTAAATTTGGTAATGAGTGTCACTTCATTTTTACATCTAATAAATTGTAACAGTGGTAAAAGTTTAAATCCTCAGTAAAAGATAAAATGGGTTAATCGGGGTTGAAACTATGGTATAAGGTCTAAAAATATATAAAAAACATGACAAAATTTTTTTGTATGAATTTAATTTGACCATTAATATGGAATTTGTTTCACTTTCCTTTTATTATATCCTTTATAATATTTTAAGTTAAGAGCAGTTATAAAATGTCACTCTCTCTCACTTACTATATTTTCATGATATAGATACATATAAAAATGATATATGCACAAATATAGATGATAAAATTGGTTAATAATAATCTATATTTATGATATTAATTATTCTTAATTTTTAGTGATGATAAAATTTCCTAGAAGATTTACACAATGCTAACGAAGTGTTTGTGCAAGTAATAGAAAAGTTAAGTAAATAATTTTAAAAAATTAAAATTAGTTTTTTTATTAATTATGGTTTAATATTAATATATTGGATAATTATAATGTATCAGTGATGTTTAAATTATTTATATTATAATTCTATTTTTATCTTTATGTCTTTAAGAATAAAATATGCGAATAGTCATGAAAATGACTTTAAATGATATTAAATGTTTAAATATTATTTTTAAATCATTATAAAGTCATAAATATAAAATATTGATTCAATTACATGTTAAATGTTTGATCTTATCATGAAAATTTCATATATGTTCCACTTTAAATTTTTAAAATTACTTTTACGATCCTGAAATATTGGGAATGTTGTAACAATGGTTAAGGTTAAACAAGGTTGATGAGGGGGTTAAACCAAACAATAGGTTTAAAGTCACACATAAACCTTTATAAATTTAATTTTATGAATATATTTCAACCTTATTCTGATTATATTTTTATATAATAAATTTCAGATCTATTTTACCTTAGTAAGATACATATTATACATTAATGTTTCAAATATTTACATGTTTTCCACCCACCTCGCATATAAAAGGTCACCTCTTATCCTTACTTCCTCGCAACATTTTATCCACTGGTATCCTTCAATACCTACCCAAATACCTTCATATATTACATAAACATTCCCTAGAGGTTATTTTATTCCCCAAATAATAACCTTTGAATGCATAAGGTGTAAATCAAAAGAGATTTTCCAAAGGAGAGGCATAACTCTTGACCGAGTGTTTCCATGTTAATTTCTTCTTCCACTACCTATAAATATTATATATCCTTGTTGATATGATAAAATTAGTATATTAAATCTACTTAAATTTTATTATGTTTATTTCACAACCCTTTTTTACCTCATTTCCATCAAATGGGAAATGAAAGCATCGCCCATATGTACGTACGGATTACCGCCTCAATGAAGCGATGTATTTCATTTTTCATCACCACATTTAATGGTTAGTTATTATAATGAATTTAGTGTTTATATATGATACTTATTATATAAATATTACTCTGGAATGAAATTACATTATTTACTTTTCATTTATTCTTTTCATTGGAAAATTAAAATAACATTCATGTGAATGTACGAACTACGGTCTCTATGAATGGTGTATTTAATTTTTATATTACCTAATTTAATGGATGGTTTTAAAACAATATATAATTAATATATATTATATTTATATATTTAATATTATTCTATAGATAATTAAATCATCACCATGAGGGAAGGACCATAACTGTTGAACCAAAATATACATGAGAAACAAAATAGTCAACACCAGGGATGCTGATGTTAATAAAGAATTATTTATAAACAGGTGATAAGATATTATATGTGAATCATAAATGGTATTATAAGTATGGATATGGTTATTTTATATATTTATAATAAATTTAAATTAATTATATATGAGTTTAAGTGTACATACAAAGCATGTCATACTTGAGGTAAACGTTCTTCTTCTTAATATTATTCCACTGAGACATGATTCACATTATAAACATATTTGTGTTTATATGGGGTACATACAATCTTTTTTTATATTATATCATTAATAAAATCATTTTAATGGTATTTAAAGTCCCATTTAATGTTTTTGATTCAAAATTTACCAAAGCAGCAAGGGTTTATGCTTTAATCTCATTTTTAATCGGGATTGTTTGTGCTTGGGTCTCCATTTGGGGTATTATATGATATTTATATATTAAAAACCATATATGTTCTTATAATTTGTTTATTTATTGGTTTTTTATGTTTTTATATCATTATTCACTCTTTATTACTTAAAAGGATTGATAAAATGTTTTAAGTAAAATCATACCTTATTTTATCTTTTATCGATAGACATTTTCTTCCATGTGAATGATTTAAAATGTTTTCAAAAATGTTATTTTCAATAATAAAAATATTATTTAAAGTTATTTTCAATTATATTTTAATTTATTTTATAATATTTAAAAGTAATATTCTTTCTATTTTCCAAACAAGTTACTTTTTTCATTTTACAAAAACTGTGAAAAGAATATATTTTTTAATGTTTATCGAATGAAATAATTTTCCCACCATTATAACTATTATTTTATTTTAATATTACTTTATAAGTTTCCATGGTTATTGTAAAGACCCAAAAAATTCAAGGGAAATTTTTTTTCTTAATTTTCTTTGGGATTTTACAAGAACGTAGTTTCTGACGGCGCCTGATTCCGAGGCCCGGTGTGCCCGGAATCAATTTCCGAAGTTAGGATTGGGTACGTTCAGTGAACGAATGAGCGGGATTTTCTAACTTTTGTACCGGTACTCGGAATTGAAATCTGAGGGCACCGATGGAATCGCAGCGCCAATAATTGCTTAAGAACACCTTTTCTAGAGTTGCGTTCGCTCGGGTGCGGTTACTAAATTTTCAGGTTAAGTAAATGAATAAAATAAAATGGTGTGACCAATTTATTTAATTTTAAGTTGTTTAACCTAAGTTAAGAGGTTAAAGTGGGACCCACAAAATCCTGCACCTCTAGGTAGGATATTTGTGAGGTGGGGCCCACACAAGCCCCACCTTTTCCACTTCCTCAACCACTTCTTAATTTCAGTAACGCACCCGCACCCCCCCCCCCACCTATTAAACGAAGTCAACTCTTGCATTTAAGCTTTATAATAAACGCCTCTATTAATTGGGCGGTTTAAAATGTTGAAATTAATTGAGTTAATTGTTTGATTCGTTTTTGAATTTTAAAACGTTTGGCGTGAGTAATAAAATAAGGTAACCCTTATTTTATTATTGTTGGGTTATTGTGTTGAGTTTTTGGGGAGAATAAGAGAAGTCTTGAAGTTCTTCGTTCTTCATCGAAGAATGCGAAGAATGTCAGATCCTCAGAGATCGACGACGCGACGTCGACAAATCTTTTCTCCATGACGTGACGATCCCCCTTCCACGACGCCTTCTTCCGCGACGTCCCTTTCCACGATGAGCCTTCGTTCAACTACGCTCGAGGTAGGGGTTAGTTTTTGTGTAAGTTTTTATTCCCGTGGTTCCTTCCTTTTAAAACAAAGAACTCGGATTAACTCATCCTCAAGTTGATCCGTGAATGATTTCTTTTGCAGGTTGGGGATATTTATTTGTGGGAAAAACTGTTTGGGTTGATTTCTTTTGTTCATGAAAAATCCTTGTTGTTATTCGTCTTTTGGGCCACTTGTTACCAAATTAACGAGAGGAGGTAGGACCGCACGAACATGGATGACTCTCCTCCCCCTTTGCTATTTTGTTCGTTGCGGCACGAACAAAGGCGGCGCGGTGCAACGGCACCGCGCGGACACGAGAAAGAACGTGGTGAAGAAGCGTGGCGCCGTCGCGCCGTGTTGTTGAGGACGAACGAAACCGCGGCCGGAGTCAGGGTCGCGGAGAAGATTGAAGACTCTGCTGGTTGATTTTTGTGTGCGGATTGACGGGTGATGACCAATAGGGCCGCAAGGTAAATTTGAAGCCTCCGCAGTGAAGTTCGAGTCCCAGGAGGACCATTGGCGAAGGCGGCGAGCAAAACGGACCACCGGAGCGCGTCCAGTGGTCCGCGGAAGACTCCGCCGGTGCGCCTCGCCGGCACGGTGGCGCCGGCAGCCATAGGCGGCGGCGCCCGATGCGCCGCCGGGGAGGGCCGAAGCAGCTGAAGCCACGGCGGTAGGCCGCTAGTCCCGCAACCGCGCGGGACCGAGGAAGGCGGGACGTGGCGCTCAGCTGCGTTCGTTGCCAAAGGGCGGCCCCCACACGGGGCCGTGGTTCATTCAAGGAGGGGGGGTGGCGCCCCCCTTGCACATCCGCTTGGCCGTTTTGGCCGAGCCACCTGGCCTGGCCAGCGCGCCAGGCCGGACCGCCAGGTCAGGCCGCGCCCAGGCCGGGTCGGGCCGCACCCAGGCCGGGCCAGGCCGCGCCAGCCGGTCTGGGCCGCGCCCAAGCGGGCCGGACCCAGACCCAGGTCTGGTTGACCCGGTTCGGGCCGACCCAGGGGGGGTCTCGGGCCGGATCGGTCCGGGCCCGAAACCCCCACTTGAGGACCTTTTTCGGTCCTTTGCCCATATATGGGGCCACGGACCTCCGATCGATGCACCGCCAATTGCGTAGTGATCCTTGGATCGAGGCGGTCGTTTCGGTATATTACACTCAAGGTTTCGGAGAATATTGAGTACGGATGGGTTGGATCGAACACGAAACCAACCGGGCCCTCGGAGCGGAAACGCTTATATATGGAGCTCCGGACGTCCAATTGACGTGCCGTAGACTTTGTTGGTTTCCTCTTGATGAGAAGGAACTTTTGGAATACTTCACCTGAGTTTTGGATTCAGTTGGATAGTGGTCAGGTTGGATTGTACTCGAAATCCAACCGGGCCCCTGGAACGGAAAAGCTGATAACTTTCAGACCGGACGTCCGTTTGACGAACCGTCAGCAGTGTTAGTGACCTCGTGGAGAAACGGTCCCTATTAGTATACCCTATGAGAGTTTGGGGTACAGTTGAGATACGGCCGGGTTGGTTCGCACAAGAAACAAACCGCGCCCCTGGGACAAAAAGGCTAATAACTCACAGACCAGGTGTCTGATTGACGCGACATCTATTGCGTTGAGACCCCTATGACAAGGCTGTCCTTTGAGATACTTCTTCGTGGGACTTTGAGATACTTGGAGTATCGACCTATAGCTCGTGGAGCGGACCCTCCCAGAGACGAGCGTTTGGAGTAAGGAGACCGTGTAGCCAGCTGAGACCTAACGACTGCTTGACCGACTCAACTTGGAGTGAGTCGACTAGCCCAGTGGACGGAGCACTACTTTGTTTGGGTGCAGACCCATGGCGGACGGAGCACCACATGTGTGACAGTGCAGACCCGCGGTAATCGTCCGGAGAGTACCTCTGTAGGCTATTAGGGGGTGTGCACTACTGTGTTTGGGTGGCATACCCCGGCGGGAAGCACTACTGTGTTTGGGTGGCTGGCCTGCGGTACTCGACAGGAGGAGTACCTCAGCAGTCTTAGGTTAGTGAGCAGTACCTCGGAGTCGTGACAGGACCACTATACACTCCATAGATGGGGCTCTTCAGTAGTTATGGTTTCGATAATGAAAATCCTGGTTTGAGTTGAATCTTTGACCTTTGTGTTTACCTCATGATTGAGATGGGTCACTTGATAACTTAGGTATATGTATGGGAATATACTTGGGTAGTAGTTATCCGTTGATTTCATAATTTTTTTGTGTTTTCTCATGATTGAGATGGGTTACTTGATAACTTAGGTATATGTATGGGCATATACCTAAGTAGAGGTTATCTGTTGAGATCTTCTTTGTGGTTATACTTGTTGGTTTTAGTGAGACGTTGAGGGTCTCGGGGTCCCTACTGAGTATCGTTATACTCACCCATGCACGGGCTATGCCTGCACCTCGTTGTGTTGGTTTCAAACGACGGGCAGTGCTGACGGAGGCTAAGTGTTCGAGGACTGGGCGGTACCCGGAGTTGGACCACACGATGAGTCAGTACCCGGAGGTGGACCACACGACGAGTCAGTATCCGGAGGTGGAATTCACGATGAGACGACGCACGGAGGAGGTTGACGGGCGAGATCGTTGTGGAGGTTATCTGTACCTACCCTTCAGGTAGGATCTGTGGTGGATGATCTAGGAGCTGCGCTATCTGTACCTACCCTTCAGGTAGGATCCGAGGAGGACGACCCAGGAGCCGCTTCCGTTCTTCTAGCTGTTGTCTTTTTCTGTTGTACTTTTTTTTAGTTGTAGCTGTATTTTCAGTTGGGTTTGTATTCTGGACCATTTACTTTTCAGCACATTCTTTTGTACTTAGTGTTTACTTCTGCCTGTACTCTGTGGTGTTTTGTTTACTTTTATAAAGGCAATGCCTTCCCAGTTGTCGGGATTTACCCCTTTGGTGCTAGTCTCCAGCCCCTGGCCTATGGAAGGAGGGCTTGGGGTAGTCACGGCACGGGCCCCGAGGACGGGTCGTGACAAATTGGTATCAGAGGAGTTCGGTTCTACCGCAGAACTTATAACTCTGATATTTTTCTTTCTGTGAAGCAATAGTGTTAAGGGTACCGAGTGTGGTTTTTAGTTCAGGGAGTCCGGTGTTGGTGCGGGCGGTAGGCGTATCCATACACGAGGCCCCTGACAACTGATTTATAACTTTGTGCATGAAAACACTGATTGTGTGTGTGTTTCCAGAAGTTTTTTTAAAAGTCAGATCAAACCAGGTCAGCTCACCAGGTATAAATCATGTGACTGTGTCACGTATGTTTCTTTTAGGATGCCTTTCCATGGACGACTAGCTAGATCCCAGAGGGATGTGCGTACTGACAGTCTGTCAAGCGACGAGGCTTTGGTACAGGGCCCTCTTGCAGTTGAGGCACCAGCGGTACTACCATACGTTGGGCCACCGATGCCACCAGCCCCAGCAGTAGGCGATGCACGCCACTTGAGCACACTGCACGAGTTACAATCCCAGAGGCCACCCAAGTTCCGGGGAGAGACAGACCTGCAGGTGGTTGAGGATTGGATGGAGGCTGTGGTGAGAGTCTTCAGGCTAGTGGGGATGCCAGCAGACTTCATGGTGATCTTTACTGCCATCCTTCTTCAGGCAGCAACAGGCAGGTGGTTGAGCCACTTGTTTCAGTTTTTCAACAGGATTACCTTCACATGGGAAGACTTAGAGACCTTCTTCAGGGTGGAGTTTGTGCCAGTAGCTCTACACCCCGAGCATGTACAGGAGATGCTGCATTTGCCGCAGGATTTTTGATCAGTAGCTAAGTCCTCTGTGGGCAGTAGACAGATGATGCAGAGGTCCAGGAGGACCAGACCAGTAGTTGGGCGATCTCGGGTTTTAGGATTGGTGGTGCAGGGAACCTGGGGTGGGTTCAGATCCAAGCATGCCAGAAATGGATAGTGTTTCTCCTGCGGAAGGAAGGTTCACCTGGCATGTGACTGTCTGACTCCTCGCCCAGTTAATCCGCAGGCATTGGAGGAGCCACCGAGACAGAAGCAGTGGTGGGTTCTTGAGCAAAAGTCGAGTAGTGGACAAGGCAGTAGAGCTCCGGGAGCAGGTGGACAGGAGCAGAACTAGTGGATACATCCCTTGTACTTCTAGTTCCATATTGCTGTTGTATTTGTGTCTTTGTACTATGAGCTGCAATAATAAGAAGACACTTATCTTTGTGATATTTTCTTTCCTGCCCTTTTGTTTGGTTGATACTGAGAGGTCCCAGTTAAAACTTTTAACTTGACCCTCACTTTTGAGATTTCTACTGGAGGATACCCAGTGACCTCACACTGATGCCGACAGCATGACTTGGCCCTTGAAGGCGGGAGTGATGGTTGGATCTCTTGGTAGTTACGTCGAGGCCTTACGACTTCATCCATGGAATGAATGGATCATTCATGTTAGGATTGATTGTATTAGGCAATGGGTGTGGTTCATCCGGGGGATGAGACTGGGTTTCTCTTTTCGGGAAGGGAGAAATCTTATAAGCTCTTTCAGATCGTAGGCAAAGAAGGTGCAGATCATCCAGGAGCAGATGAAGACTGCACAGTGCAGTAAGAAACAGGAAACCGGCGCTAGTCTTAAAGACTCGAGCATGTTAAATGTTTCAAGAAGATGAATCTTTAAGGAGAGATGAGTCTGTGAAGCAGCAGACGTGGAGGCAGAGCTAGAAGAGCAGCATGAGGTGGTGTACATTTTAACATGCTACAACCACCCGCCTTAGTTATCCCCGCCAGGCTTAGGGAGCTGGAGGGCGGAGGAAGAGTGAGGATGCATACGGTCAAGGAGTGTGACCCAATGGCTCTAAGAATGATTCAAGCGACTGTCTGTGTCCACTACTAGCTTCCGTAGTAACAGACGTTGATATGAATCATTCCTTCCTTCCATGAATCTTGTCCCAGACCTAGAGTTTCCGGTAAGTCGTGGACTTGACCCTCACGTCTGGAGATACCTTGGGAGAGGACTCCATAATCACACTTACGCTGACGGTGTGGTCAGACCCTCGAGGAGAGAGTTTTGGTTGGAATCTCTTGGTGTCAGCGTCAAGGCCTTACGACATTGGTTTGAGTATGGACTGGGAAATCACAGTTCATACACAAATTGACGGTATTAGGCAAAAAGGTTGTGGTTTAACTACGACGTCAGGATGGGTTTTCCTTGGTCGGTGAAAAGGAAACCCCAGGCAGCATAGGATAAAATCATGCACAGGAGGGTGCGACCGATCACTCTTGAGTCGGTCAACCCTACCCTCATGGCAGCATTCGTTTTGAGTTTCAATTCTAACAGGAATTGGAGACCTCTAGAGTTCGAGGATGACGATCACGTCCTTATACGGGTCTCACCTCGACGAGGTTTACGGAGATGTGGCCAAGGCGGAAAGTTATCTCCGAGGTTCAGTGGACCTTCTTAGGTCCTCAGTTGGGTAGGCATGGTGGTTTACCGCTTGACCCATCCACCTTAGTTTCACCTGGTGCATGGCAATTTCCACGTATCTCAACTAAGGAGATACGTGCTCGACCCTTCGCATATCATCGACCTTGAGGAGCTTGACGATGGAGATGGGGTGACTTTCACGGAGGTTTCAGTGGGGATCGAGGATCGACAGGAGCGGATCCTACGAGGAAGGTCGATTCCTTGGGTGTGCTTTCTTTGGCAGTACGGGAACCTTCAGGTAAGCACATGGGAGCAGAAGGCTCAGTTGCGTGCTCAATACTGCTTTTGTATCCCTAGTTTGTGTTAAAACTTTACGAGGACGTAAAGCCCTGAGGTGGGAGTAATTTAAAGACCCGTAAAATTCAAGGGAAATTTTTTTTCTTAATTTTCTTTGGGATTTTACAAGAACGCAGTTTCTGACGGCGCCTGATTCCGAGGCCCGATGTGCCCAGAATCAATTTCCGAAGTTAGGCTCAGGTACCTTCAGTGAACGAATGAGCAGAATTTTCTAACTTTTGAACAGGTGCTCGGAATTGAAATCTGAGGGCACCGATGGAATCGCAGCACTGGTAATTGCTTAAGAACACCTTTTTTGGAGTTGCTTTCGCTCGGGTGTGGTTACTAAATTTTCGGGTTAAGTAAATGAATAAAATAAAATGGTGCGACCAATTTATTTAATTTTAAGTTTTTTAACCTAAGTTAAGAGGTTAAAGTGGGACCCAAAAAATCCTACACCTCTAGGTAGGATATTTGTGAGGTGGGGCCCACATGAGCCCCACCTTTTCAAATTCCTCAACCCCTTCTTAATTTCAGTAACGCACCCGCACCCCCCTATTAAACGAAGTCAACTCTTGCATTTAAGCTTTTTAATAAATGCCTCTATTAATTGGGCGGTTTAAAACGTTACAATTAATTGAGTTAATTGTTTGATTTGTTTTTGAATTTTAAAACATTTGGCGTGAGTAATAAAATAAGGTAACCCTTATTTTATTATTTTTGGGTTGTTGTGTTGATTTTTTGTGGAGAATAAGAGAAGTCTTGAAGTTCTTCGTTCTTCGTCGAAGAACGCAAAGAACGCGAAGAACACCGGATCCTTGGAGATCGACGACGTGACGCCGACGAATCTTTTCTCCGCGACGTGACGATCCCCCTTCTGTGATGCCTTCTTCCGTGACGTCCCTTTCCACGACGAGCCTTCATTAAACTACGTTCGAGGTAGGGGTTAATTTTTGTGTAAGTTTTTATTCCCATGGTTCCTTCCTTTTAAAACAAAGAACTCGGATCAACTCATCCTCAAGTTGATCTGCGAATGATTTCTTTTGCGGGTTGGGAATATTTATTTTCCGGAAAAACTGTTTGGGTTGATTTCTTTTGTTCGTGAAAAATCCTTGTTGTTCTTCGTCTTTTGGGCCGCTTGTTACCAACTTAACGAGAGGAGGTCGGACCGCACGAACATGACCGACTCTCCTCCCCCTTTGTAGTTTTGTTCGTTGCGGCACGAACAAAGGTGGCGTGGTGAAACGGTACTGCGTAGACACGAGAAAGAATGCGGCGAAGAAGCGCGGCGCCGTCGCGCCGCGCTGTTGAGGCCGAACGAAACCGCGGCCGGATTCGGGGCCGCGGAGGCGATTGAAGACTCCGCTGGTTGATTGTTGTGTGTGGATTGACGGGTGATGACAAATGGGGCCGCAAGGTAAATTTGAAGCCTTCGAAGTGAAGGTCGGGTCCCGGGAGGACCGTTGGCGAAGGCGGCGAGCAAAACGGACCACCGGAGCGCGTCCAGTGGTCCGCGGAAGACTCCGCTGGCGAGCCTCGCCGGCACGGCGGTGGCGGCGGCCGGAGGCGGCGGCACCTGGCGCACCGCCGGGGAGGGCTGCCGCAGCAGTCTTCTGGTCCCTTTACCGCGCGAGACCAGGGAAGGCGGGACGCAGTGCTCAACCGCGTCCGTTGAGAAAGGGTGGCCTCCACACGGGGTCGCGGTTCATTCAAGGAGGGGGGGGGGGGGTAGCGCCCCCCTTGCACATCTGCTCGGCCATTTTGGCCGATCCACCTGGCCTGGCTAGCGTGCCGGTCCGGGCCGGGCCGCGCCCAAGCGGTCCGGACCCGGTTCAGGCCGTCCCAGGGGGGGTCTCGGTCCGGGCCCGAAACCCCCACTTTCAGACCCTTTTCGGTCTTTAGCCCATATCTTGGATCACGGACCTCCGATTGACACACCGTCAGTTGCGTAGTGATCCTTGGATCGAGGCGGACGTTTTGATATATTATACTCAAGGTTTTGGAGAACTTTGAGTATGGCCGGGTTGGTTCGAACACGAAACCAACCAGGCCCTCGGAGCGGAAACACTTATATCTGGAGCTCCGGATGTCTGATTGACGTGTCGTCGACTTTGTTGGTTTCCTATTGATGAGATGGATATTTTTTCATACTTCTCCTGAGTTTTGGATGCATTTGGATAGTGGCCATATTTTATTGTACCCGAAATCCAACCAGGCCCCTCGAACGGAAAAGCTGATAACTTTCAGACCGGACGTCCGTTTGATGAACCGTCAGCGGTGTTAGTGATATCGTAGAGAAATGGTCCCTATTAATATACCCTATGAGAGTTCATGGTACATTTGAGATATGGCCGGGTTGGTTCGCACACGAAACCAACCGGGCCCCTGGGACGAAAAGGCTAATAACTCGCAGACCAGATGTCTGATTGACGCGCCATCTGTTGCGTTGAGACCCCTATGACGAGGTGGTCCTTTGAGATAATTCTTCGTGGGACTTTGAGATACTTGGAGTATCGACCTATAGCTCATGGAGAGGACCCTCTTGGAGACGAGCGTTCAAAGTACGGAGACCGTGTAGCTGGCTGAGACCTGACGACTGGTTGACCGACTCGACTTGGAGTGAGTCGACTAGCCCAGTGGACGAAGCACTAATTTGTTTGGGTGCAGACCCATGGAGGACAGAGCACTACCTGTGTGATAGTGCAGACCTGCGGTACTCATCCGGAGAGTACCTCTTCAGGCTATTAGGCGGTGTGCACTACTGTGTTTGGGTGTCATACCCCGGCGAGAAGCACTACTGTGTTTGGGTGGCTGGCCCGCGGTACTCGACAGGAGGAGTACATCAGCAGTCTAAGGTTAGTGAGAAGTACCTCGGAGTCGTCACAGGACCACTGTACACTCCAGAGACGGGGCTCTTTAGTAGTTACGGTTTCGATAATGAAAATCCTGGTCTGAGCTGAATCTTTGACCTTTGTGTTTACCTCATGATTGAGATGGGTCACTTGATAACTTTGGTATATGTATGGGCATATACCTGGGTAGTGGTTATCCGTTTATTTCATAATTGTTTTGTGTTTCCTCATGATTGGTATGAGTTACTTGATAACTTAGGTATATGTATGGGCATATACCTAAGTAGAGGTTATCTGTTGAGATCTTCTTTGTGGTTATCCTTGTTGGTTTTAGTGAGACCTTGAGGGTCTCGGTGTCCCTACTGAGTATCGTTATACTCACCCATGCACGGGCTATGCTCGCACCTCGTTGTGTTGGTTGCAGATGACGGGCAGTGCTGACGGAGGCCGAGTGTTCGAGGACTGGGCCGTACCCGGAGGTGGACCACACGATGAGTCAATACCCGGAGGTGGACCACACGACGAGTCAGTATCCAGAGGTGGACTTCATGACGAGATGACCCACAGAGGAGGTTGACGGATGAGAGCATTGTGGAGTCTATCTGTACCTACCCTTCAGGTAGGATCTATGGTGGACGATCCAAGAGCTGCGCTATCTGTACCTACCCTTCAGGTAGGATCCGAGGAGGACGGCCCAGGAGCCGCTTCCATCCTTCCAGCTGTTGTCTTTTTCTGTTGTACTTTTGTTCAGTTGTAGCTGTATAATCATTTGGGTTTGTATTCTGGCCCATTTACATTTCAGCACTTTCTTTTGTACTTAGTGTTTACTTCCGCTTGTACTCTGTGGTGTTTTGTTTACTTTTATAAAGTCAATGCCTTCCCAGTTGTAGGGATTTACGACTTTGGTGCTAGTTGCCAGCCCCTGGCCTATGGAAGGAAGGCTTGGGGTAGTCACGGCACGGGCCCCGAGGACGGGTCGTGACAGTAATTTTCAAATAAATTGTTTAACTATTTTATAAAATTTTATTAAAACTATTATAAAATTAAATTGATATATTTCTCATCTTTTCAAAAAAGGTTTTGAATATTCTTTTAAATGTATTTTTCATCTATCTCAACATCCTTTGATGACTGTTAGGATTAATTAAGAATATTGTTAAATGAAACCATTCAATTTCTTTCTCTATATATTATTATCTAATGAGTAAATATTTATGAAACCTTTTTATTTTTTTCGTTATGATATGATGAATTGAAGAATGTTTTTAAGATCATGTAGAACACATTTATATGGTTTTCATTTTGTAATGGGTGGTCCCAAAATTATATAGTCCTCCAATGAATTGGGTAATTATTTTTATTGCATGAGATACTTAGAACTTTAATGAGTAGTTAACTTGGTCTAGTTAAGGATTACATGAACTAGAATGATTAATGAACCCAGTCTAGTAAAGGATAACATGTGTTGGAATGGGGAATGAACTCAGTCTAGTAAGGGACTCTATTCACTATGTGATGATAGTCTTGGAAATGATCATGTACTAATGAATTTATTTTCTATGTTTAGGATTGTTCACATACCTTTATAAAAAGTTTTTATTCTTATTATATTATCTCATGGATCATGATAGATTATTGAAAATTTCACACTTTATGACTCAAATATTTTGTTATGAAAAAAGTTTATTCCATGACTTATAATTTATTATATATGAATAAGTTTGTATGAATTATTTATGTTATGATAATTTTCTCATACCCTTATTCTTATCTTATGCTTAAATATGTTAATAAATGGATATATCCCATGTTTACCCTTACTGAGCATCTAAGCTCACCCTTTCGTATGTTTCCATTTCCCCGGGTAATGATGAATGATAGTATATAGGGTATTTCTTGAAAGGTATCATGTGTGGATAATTTTTTGGGAGTTTTTTAAGTCTTATTATAGAAAAATAAAATCTAGGTATAATGGGAAAAGTACCCATTTAATGATAAATACATGGGTTTTGTTACATAAATGGGTTTTCCTAATTCTATAAAACTCTAAACCTAAAAGGTATTAGGTATGTAATTTAATGAATGTTGGTTATTGATATTGTATTATGGTTTCCTTAAATTGGGTCACTTTAGTTGGTATCAAGTCCAGTATATAAGGAATATGTTTTAGCACCATATCCGACAGTACAGATCTCGGGAAATCTAAATCACATTTATTATACATGTATACTAACCCATTTATATATATATATATATATATCTGATTTTATAGATTTGAAGGAGGGATTTTGTGATTATTTGGATATTATTAACACATGAACTACATGATCAGTTTTGGATTTGTTTTCATAGGAGTTGTTTTTGGTCTTTTAATTTTGGGTACATTATTTTATGTATGACATTACATGTATTTTGGGATTGGTTTATTTATAATGATATTGAGTTGATTGGTTGTTTTCACCAATATTCATTGGATTTATAAGGGAAATAAATCCCATATATACCTTTGGTGTCAATAACCAACCCATGGCATATTAGTGGTGGGCTTCAAGGGTCACACTTGTCTTCACTACTGACCCAAGAGGGACTCCAGTGGGGATGGGTTATTGTTGAGTCAAAAAATTTCCTTCTTAATTTTCCATTCCTTTTTTTTATAAATCAAAAAACTTTATTAAAAATATGTTTACAAAATTTTTATGTCCAAAGTGTTTTAGAATGTTTTTGAAGAAAATATTATATTTTACCATACTTAGAATAAGTTTTAAATTATTTTTATATAAACTTACACATTCTTATTTACAATTATTGTAATGATAATATGTCTGATAATCCTTGGACTCACCTTTATTAGATCAAGTTTTAGACTTTATGTCTTGTCTATAATATTGACAAAGTCTTAATATCAGACTGATACTGGTACTGATAAAAATCGGACTAATACTCATAAGTATTATTTTATTGACATTGTTAAGAAAGTCCATAGTAATGACTATGTTTATAATCAGAATCCAGAAAACTTATTTCTAATGTAAGGGAAAAAAATACATTATAATGGTGTAAAGCAATACGACATCATACATTCAATTACGCTAGGTTTTTTTGAACTATCAAGTGCCAATTGTCTACTCTTGTTACAACAAACTAAGATAAATATGACTTTTTAGAGATCTATATGACTATTGAAAAAATGCATATAAATACCTAGTCATTAGAAGAGTTTAGAGCTGATCGATTACATTCTCTCTTGAATTTATTTAAGAATGATTAGTGTGAAAATATTTTTCTTAATATGTTTATTTATTTAAAGAGTTTTCTTCTTAAGGAATCCTTTTCAGGTTTTCCTCTTAAGAATTTTTTTTGTAATTGTTTTTATGTCTGTACATCGTAATGATTGAGGGCTACCAAGGCTAGGTGGACAGAGAATCTGATCTTTCTATAGAGTGATTCTGAGGATATGAAGACAGATCCAATTCAATCATTGTATTGAGGGATTTCCTTAGTAAGGAAATAAAGACATTGACGTGAGTATAAACTAGTGGATACCTTTAGTCTGGATTATAGACTCACTTTCCATTACGGTTAAAAATGTTGTCTTTTTAATAGCATAAAAGTCATTATTTCTTTTGTATGCTATTGTATTACTTGTTTTTAAAAGTTATTTTATTCTCATGTCTATTTTAATATAAATAAAAATATTGTATTCATCTCTCTATTTTTTTATCTCATTTATTATGATTATAATAATAACAACATTTTGATTAATCATGTCCATCATTGTTATGATTCCCACACTCTGATTAATCGAATTCATCATGATTCTGGTGTTTTTACTCTTATTTAATTGGACTAATTTATAGTTTTGATCCAGTGACTATGTTAATCGAATTGAGTCTGAGTTTGATAACCTACTTAAAGAGGTTTTGGGTTTGTTTAGTTTAATTGATTTAAACTAGGGTTTTAAAGCTACAATTTAACCCCCCTGTAATTATAGCCATCTAAGTATATTCTTATGATCATAATAAATATTATAGATATACTGATCCAAATATTGGTATCAAATCTAGATTTCACTGCTCCTATACATTTTAAAGTTTTTACTTTCATTACTATTTTAAGTTACTAAAGTTTTTTTATAATTATTTGTTTATAAAAAAATTTTTACTCTAATGTTTTTTTTGGAAAAGAATATTTTTTTTGTTTTAAAGATGTAAGGAATGAATATATTTTCTATAAACAACCTAAATCCTAAAATACCTCCTCTTTTTTATGGTGTTGATTATGAGTACTATAAGGATAGGATGAAAACTTTTTTTATCAATAGAGGAGTTGATAATTTTGTTATGTTAACTAGAGATTCACTACTACATAACATGTCTTAAACAGTGCTGGTATTTATCAGCACTAGTAAAAAATAAATAATAAATGAAATCTTTATCAGTGCTAAAATAAGTGTTGATAAAGTGTCCCTTTATTAACACTTTATTTGTAGCACTGATAAAGGGAGCCCTTTATCAGTGCTTTAGTTTTAGAATTGATAAAAGGTAGCCTTTATCAATAGTATATTTTTAGCCCTCATAAATTAGTCCTTTATCAGTGATTTTTAGAGCTGATAAAGCACTGAATAAATAACCTAAAATAATTAAATAAATTAAAAATAAAAAATGATTTTATTAAAAAAATATTGCAAATTTTATAGATTAATTAATTATTGATAAAAATGAATAAATTTATTAAAATATATTTAGATTATAAATACTAATAAATATTATGTATTAAATATATAGATAGGTTCAAATTAAAAATTAAACAAATAATAATTAAAAATAAGTAACTTGAGAAAAATATTTAAAAAAATCTAATTAGATAAGTATTGATAATGTTAATAAATAGTATATATTAAATATGTAGATATATATTAATGTATATAAATATGATTAATATATTATAAAAAATTTATGCATTTTACATCAAATAATCAAATATTTAGTGAATAATGGTTTATAATTAAAAATTAATATGAATTAAAAATACTGATTAATTTTATAGAGTAATAGACATATAATTGAATATTTCATTTGATTTTTCAATTTAACATATATCAAATGTGTGTTATATTAATTTCACATATATGTAATTAATTCATTTTTATATTCAATTCATAAACACAAAACTTATCCATTTTTTCAATATTGTTAAAGTGTACTTATTTTTAATTTATTTAATTTCACACATTTTTAATATGCATATACACTTAAAATTAAAAATTAATTAATAGTGTTAAAATTATAGTTTTAAAAAAAATTTATAAATAAATATATTTATAAATGTACATTTACTATATTCATACAATTATATATTTGTAGTTATATATTTATAATTATTAATAACTAAATAGTTTTTAAAGGTATTTATATAATTATAAATAAATAATTATATATGTTTAAATAATTATTAAATTTATAATAATTGTATTTAAATGATGAATATATTTACTATATTTATATAAATATATAAATATATAAATATATATAATGATATAAAAAATATTTTTTAAAAATATTTATATAATTATAAATACGTAATTATGTATATTTAAATAATTATAAAATTATAATAAATATATTTAAATAAAGAACATATTTATTATAGTTATATATGTATATATTTATTGAATATATATATTTAAAAAACTTTATTTATAATTATAATTATAAATCCTTTATTATTGCCTAAGTAATAAGGGATAAAAAATATTATTTATTAGAGTTTTTTAGCAATGATAAAATGCATATTTATCAATGTTATTTTAGAATCGCTGATAAAAGTGTCCTGATCTATTTAAAAATCCCTAACTAGTTGCAAACCAATCACAATATCAGAATATCTCCTCGAAATCCATCCACTGTCGGCCCTCATCCTTGGTGAATTGAATCTCGAATCAAGGCTCAAATCAAGGCCCAAACAAATCCAAGGCTCAATTTTAAGGCTCGAATAATTCAAGGGTCAAAGGAGTCCAAGGATCAGACATAAGTATTTCTCTACTTTCTCTTGAATTTAAGTCTTTCTCTACTTTCTCTTGGAGAAATTGGGGTGTAAAACATTAATGGTTATCGTCGTGGTGGAGGTTGTTTTGCAACTGTGAGTGTGGTGAGTTATCCATTTTGGATATTTGGCTATAGATATCATCTATTTTGATGCTTGTAATTTTTAGAGTGTAAAACACCTATACTATGAGCCTTCCCAAATTCACTCCCAGGTCATACTGGCATCTTATTCCTTCTCTGTTGTAGTTATGAATTAATGTAGGGGATTTTTGAGGTACTATTTTATTTATGTGAAAGTGTGGATGAATCATTTTTTATTTTTATTAGATTAATTTTGTAATTAACCATATGGTAGAAATATCATCTTATTGTTTATCATATATATAATTTTGTATGTATCAATTTTCATGATGGTGGTTGGGTAGCTTATGAGGCTACATCCTAGAATGTTAAACTGATGAGTTATTTTTTTATTTGTGTACTATAGACTTTATATGGGGAGTGATGTTTTATAGATCTGTTAATTTTCTAATTCTACTTATATTTCTAGGTAAATTAAGGGTATTTCACTTTGAAAATGTGACCTCACAGGAGTCGTTCTATCTCGGTAGAGTCTAATGTGTATAGGATAGATGGTGTAAGAGTTTTTGTGTTTCTCTCCCTTATTTGTGAAATCTATTGTTGATGTGTATTATTAATTTATGCCAACTTATTTATGGAACTCTCTAGAATCTCAAGGATGGGTCAATGTGTATTAGATGGCCTCCCTAGAATCTTTTAGATGGGTAGATTTGGTGTAACGACCTCCCTAGAATCCATGGGATGGGTCGGTGTTGTGATATGACATCCCAAGAATCTTGATATGTTTTCAAATATTTGATATACCATTAATTTTAAATGTAATAATTCCTCAGGTTTCTATATCACCTGTTCCAAAAAATTGAATGGAAGTTATCAAATTCTATATATTAGAAATTATTTTTAGGTATTCATTATTTTAGGTCTACATGGATTGGTTCCAACCCGAGGAATCTCTAATTACTATCCATGTAAATGAAATAACTCTTTATTTATTAAAAAAAAATCAATACATTTTTATATTTTATAGTTAATTGAATAAGAGTTTATTATTCTTATTTATTATATTTGGGTTTCCTATTACTCCTTAATTTACTATATTAAATTTTCATTTGTTTAGGTAATTTAATAAAGACTTTATGTGTGTTAAAAAAATAGTTATTATTGTAATTTGTTCTTTGCGACTCATCCCCCATCTCTTTTATAGACAAACTTCATCCTAATCAATGTAATATCTTGAACATTTATTATTGTATTTTTTTGCTTGAAACTCATCCAACATATCTTTTTTTTTCTTGTACTACTTTGAGCAGTAGTCGTCCCATGGATGACTACTCCTTAGAGTGTTTCAGCCAACATAGGTGCATGTCTATGAGATATGGAGGATGTGTTTCAAACAAAAAAATCAATGATAAATTTATGGGATATTAGTTGATGAGGATGAAAATTGTCTATAACTTTCACCTTTGAATGAATTTATAGGATAACACCTACCATAGTGTAGAAATTATTTTCTTAAATTCAATTACCCATTTTCTTCAACATACTAAAATTCTTTGAAACAATCAAATGTTGAGTTTCCCTTATTATAATTTTCTATAACTTTCACCGTTGATATTGAATATTTTATGTGTATTTATGTATTTATTGTACAAAATTAATCTTTAATGAACCCAATAGGATTGGTATGAATCAAAAATTTATGTATTCTAATCATTTGAAAAAAGAGTATGAAGATGGAGTTAAAGAGTTCATCAAGTTTTTAAGAGAGCATGCATACAACCCTTCTCAAATACTCTATATATGTTTACATTATTGTTATTCAAGAAAATTTATTCTACAAGAGATGGAAGAATAATTGATTTGTCATGGAATAAATCAAAGCTATCAATTTTTTACTAAACATGGTAAAAAAACTAAATGTGGACTCCAGTTGGGATGATACTACAGTTTATGGATCATTTGATATAAATACCAGTGTAAATGATGGTGGAGATCGCATGAATGAAATGTCAATGGTAATTGAAGATGACCTTTGTGATTTTACAAAGTTGTTTGAGGAGTTAAATATTTTTTTAAAGAAACCATTTTATATCAGTTTTACTAAATACACAACATTGTAAGATATATTAACATTATATAATTTGAAATATGGTTGTGGATGGAGTGACACTAGATTTATAGAACTACTTGGTCAACTTAATGATATACTACCAGAAGAAAATGAACTACCATATCAAACATATGATGCTAAAAGAATGTTACATTTAATGGGAATTATCTATAAAAAATAAATTCTTGTCCAAATGATTGCATATTATTTTTCAAGGACCATGAATCACTCGTAAAACACCCTAAGTGTGGTACAGATCAATAAAAGAAAAATTAATCAAGTCCTTTAAAATATGTATGGTACTTTCTTATAATTCCATGGTTTAGAATACTATATGAATGTTAGAAACATGCATGAAAATTTACATGGAATGCATATACAATAATTAAAGATGGGAACCTATGTCATATAATAGATTCTCCTCAGTAAAAGAAAATTAATTACAATTATCCTGAATTTGGAAATGATTTGAGAAAATTTTTTCTTGCATTATATATAGATGGAATAAATTATTTGGGTGCACTAGTAGTTTTCATAGTACATGGACCTTCATGTTTGTAAATTATAACTTTTCTACCATGGTTGTGCATGAATTACAAATACATTATGTTGTCTCTGGTTATATTTAGACCAAAGAAACTTAGTAATGATATTTAGGTCTATTTGGATTCAATGATCAAATATCTAAAATTGATGTGGGATACAGTTGTTACAATATATGATCCTCAAAGAAGTAAAAAATTTACATTGAGGACCATGTTGTATGGTATAATAAATGACTTACCCTATTATGGAAATTTATTAAGATATATAATTAAAGGAATTTTGGGGTGTCCCATTTGTGAAGAACTCACATACTCAGTTCAGTTGAAACATTCCTCGAAGATCGTGTTTTTAGGACACCATAAAGTTTTGCCTCGACAACATAAATACCGATCCAGGATGAAAACATTCAATGGGAATATTGAACATGGTACAACACCATCTCTAGTAATGGGTTATCATATTCTCTCTTTATATCTATGGTTTTATTTGGTTGGTTATTTTTTCAAAGGTAGATTCTCTCTTATTCTTCTCCACAAAAACTTGGAAAGCATTGGATTTTCTAATTTTCACATCGAACTATTGAATTCACTGAAAGTACTTTTTCGATTTTCCTCAAAGGATGAATATTATAGACTCTCGACTTTAGATTATTGGTATTTTGGGGGTTTTGGAATGAATGTTTTAAAATGGTCTCTAGATTTTAGTGTTGATATTGAACCCCTATCATTCTTATCTGGCTTGGGTTTCCAAATTTTTCTTACACCTTTTCAATAAGAATGCCTTATTTTCCATTTCTAGTCTATTCGGTCAACCCATAAAGCTTGACACTTCCACATTGAACTTAACACAACCCTTTATTTCTTGGATTTGAACCGATATCAACATATCGCAAGGCTTTCATTCGTGATTCTAGATTCAAAGTTGGATAATGGTTTCATACAGGTTGTCGTCTTTGAGAATCTTCCAACATTCTGTAAAAAATACTTAATAATTTTTCACTCTTTGAATGAATGTGAGAATCAATGGAATGATCCTCACCCCCACCCTCACTTCAAATCAATTTGTGTGGAAAATGAACCCTCAAATGGGCCTCCTATTGCTTAGACAGATAAACCTTATGATGGTACTAATATCATGAACTCCTTTGTCCCCACTAAGACTCAATCCTCCAATCTTTGTGATGCTAAGATCTTTCACAACCCTAATACTGCTATGGAAGAAAAATAGGATATTCCCAATGTTTAATCATCCATTATTGAGGATAATAAATATATACATAGAGATAGAGAGACTATGTAATCTAAATTTGAAGAATCCTTTCAAGTTGGTCTTGAAAAATATTTCTAATTTGAAGAATATTTCTTAAAGTTGAGTGCTAGAAAAGGGAAAAAGAAATATTGACTCTAATGGATTCATCACTATGAGTACTAGAAACACTAAAAAATGTAGGGATAATACCAATTTTGAGAGAAAAATTGTTACATACTCCCTAGATGCCAGCATGAAGGAATAAAACACATTACCCCCACAACCTTACCCTATCGGAAACTTGTATACTTATTTAGATGCATCCTCAAAATCTTATTTTACTGACTCAAAAGAATAATCCAACAAGGATAATTAAATTAACCTTTCTTATAGACATTCTTATCAAATAGCATAGAAGCTAGATTTTCTAAATGATATTGACTCATGGATGGAGGAGAAGGATAATACTACATTTTGACAGTATAAAAATGGAGATATGATAGTTGATACCTACCTTGATATCAGAAAGAGGGTTTTCATCAAATCTTTTGAGGAATTATAAAGGACCCAAAATTTAACTTTAATTATATGCCTTGGAAATGTAAGTTTGTAATGGTTTTTGGTTTATTTTAATATCCCTTAGTTTGGTTTTTGGTTGTTATGATGGGACCCCATATCATATGTTGATTTTCTTTTGGATTCCTTAGAATATTATTAAGTTTTTTTGATTTGATTCTTAAATATGGATTTTTCTAGGTGCGGATTGAGTTGTGAACTATTTTGGAAGGATGGAACCCTTCTATTTTAGGATCTGCCTTGCGGATTTGGTGTTTTATACTGGAATTTTCTATATTCTTTGGGGATTACACTGTGAAGATTCCCTTTCATTCAATGAGGATATTGCTAAGGCGGCTTTGGTATGCTTTCTTGAAGTGGAGGAAGATTTCCATTAATGAGCATGATGTAAGCTTCTCAATATTTTGTTTGACTTTCAATGTTTTATCATGTAGTTTCTGTAATATTCTAATGGTGCAAGTGCATTACACCTCAAGAATGATTTTGTAACACTTTTGATTTAATAAATTTCTTGGTGCATGAATTGGGTGACCAGTTCCTATCACAATCTTCTTTAAAAAAATGTATTTTATAGTGTTATTGGAATGTTACTAAATATTCCTAGAAAAACAAAAGGATGGAATCAAGGCTAGGTTGGGCTTTATTGAAATGGGGTTAAGGGAGGATTTAGAACCGGTGAAGGGTAAAAGCTGCACTTTTCTTCCTCTAGTAGCTTACACTCTATCCAGATAGGAAAATTTTCAATTTTTCCTTTTCCTTAATATTGTGAAATTTCTATTGGGGTGCTTATCAAATACCAATAATGTCGTGTCAATGACTAATGTAAAGTTAAAAGGAATAAAATAACATGGTTGTCTTGTTTTGATATAAGATTTAATGCATGTTTCCTTCCATTGGATTCTACCTGAAAATGTATAACATATATTAACCAGACTCTACTTCTTTTTCAAAGCCATATATAGTAAAGTTATAGAGCCGACGAAGTTTCCCATCATGAATAAGAAGTTTGTAGTCATATTATGTGAATTATAGATTCTCTTACCACCATTATTATTTTATATAATGGTCTACCTGATGGTTCACTTTTTTAGTGAGGTTCAACTATGTGGTCGTATCCATTACATATGGATGTACCCCATTGATTGGTATATAAATATTTTGAAAGGGTATATAAAGAATTGAAGTCATCTAGAAGGTTGTATTGTGGAACAATATATTTTTGAATAAAATATTGAATTATATACTGATTACCTATCATATGTTGACATCATCTGTAACACCCCAAGATTTCATAGTACGTTATCTCTTCAAAGTAATTCAATAACTTGGGCTACATGTAACACCGAGTTTGAGCGCACCATGACTTACCAAACTAGCCGTTCAAAAAGTGGTCATGAATATTATTAACTGAATTTTGAATTTTATATACTCCATATAATTTTAGAATCCATATTATGTGTTTCTTAGATATAATATAAGAACAAATTTATTTTTTTCAGATAAAAGAAGTATTTTTCAAAAAATACAATTTTATCACCTTTTAATGGCGATCCTTTTTTAAAACCACTATTTTACACTTCTATATATTAAATTTAGTGAAATTAAATTATTCCTTAGAATAATGATATAAAATTTTAGTATGGATTAATTTTTGGTACTCTTCGAAAAACTTTCAATTGTTGATGAATAGTGAAAAATACTAAATTTTAATTAAAACAACTTTTTTAATAGAAATAATTTATAGTGTTAAATTATATATTTGAGTGGTTTTAAAGTATCATTAGATTATATTTTTATCATTTAATATAATTTATGTCATTTTATGTAATTTCACATTTAAACTAAACATAAACAAGTGTCAATCTTTTGATAGTTATTATTTCTTAAAAACACGCTTTTTATTTTGACAACATGAATTAATTTTAAATTAATTTCAGCCACTTATCTATGTTGAATTTTGAAAAATGGATTCCAAATTTGGAATCAGGAAGAAAAAATTGTGTAAATAGGTAACTTTTATTTTTAGACATTACGAATATTTACTTCAGTAAATATTTTATTTACCTTGGTTAAAGGGTAAATATGGTAAATAAGGGTAACAAAATATTTTTATAATAATATTAAATCAATTTAACATGTGTCATATTCCTATGGTTTGATATATTTCCGACCATGGGCATCCTTGGGTTGATTTTGGGACCCCATAGAGCCACTTGAGAGTGATAATGACACTTTATATTAATTAATTTAAAGTAAAGACAAAAATGACATAAACATATATCTTTTAGTAAAATAATTTTTACAAGGGGTTATATAAGTTATCTTTTCAAATATAAATAATAATTTGAAAGATAAACATATTTCTTACATTATGGTATTTTTTTATAATTTTTAGACATCAAATAAATAAAATTATTTATGACACAATAATGATGCGGTGTTTACCTCATTAATGAATGATTTAAATAAAAGAGATTATAAAAATTAAAAAAATATCCAAAAATGTCCAATTATTATTGGATGATTTTATTTAGAATATTATGCATATTATACTTTACTTTATTGAGTTTTGGACCTTTTTAAATCGAAAATCATTATATAATAAAATAATATTTTCAAACTTTCCTAAAAAGTCTCTCCTCCCCCTTATAAAAAGTCCTCACCTCTACCCCATTACTCACACCTCTAAAGCCCCGTGTCTCATCCAACCTCTGCCTAATTAAGCTTCCTATATCCCCCCCTTCATCTTAGAAGCCTTAACTTAGGTATAAGGCACTTCAAGGAAGCCTTTTGGTTCAAACCAAAGGGAGTTACCCGATTTTAAGGTAACATCTCCTCTTAAGTTATTTTATTTGATTTTATTTTACTTCTCCAACCCCCTAAAATCTATTTCTTCCTTTATTTTATAACAACAACAGTATCATAAATATACTAGGTTTTTTTATAAGAAGGATCCGAACTACACTTACACACACATCCATCTAATGGGTATAGAACATAATGTTTCTGTGGACGGCGAACTACTGCCTCACGAAACGATGATTGTTCAATCTTCTACTACCACCTCTTATGGTAGCCATTATGATGACACTGTAAATATATATGATATTTATGATATTTATTTTATCTATAATCTTCTGTATTTCTATTTTATAGCATGCCTTTATTCTTTTAATGTTTTATATATACGATAATTTCATTTGAGGAAGTGTGGACTACTGCCCCCTCAAAGTGATATGACTCGTTCATACCATACATGGAACATATAAAGTATGGTGTTAATGAACTTAAATAATGTATATAAAATATTATATTTTAATGGAATAATAATATAACTATGTATAATTTGGTATTTTTTCCTTTTAAAATAAAAAAAATGAAATAGAACTAGCGTTCGTGCGTACGTACAGATTACCATCTCCACAAACGTGATGAGATTCATTCCCCATCGTAACCATTCAAGAATTATTTTAATTTGATTATTAAAAATAATATTTTAGAACATTATATCATTCTGGATAATAATCAAATACATATTATCCATAACAAACATGACTTACGTAACAAAACATATAAAGGAAAACGAATCAGTTAACACCCGAAACAATGATACTACTAAAATATTATTGAAAAGAAATATTAGAAGATAATATATGATATCATATTTATGTATGTGGTTCTTTTATATTTTAATAACAATTATTTAACTATTATAAAATAGTTTAACATACCATCGACCAAGGAAAATTACAAGGTAAGGGTTAATTTCACAATCTCTTTATTATCTGAGGTTGTTTTTATATAAGTGTCCACTGGGACCTCTTTATCATCCACATCCGTGTTTCTTAAAAAATTATTTCAAAAAAAATTACTATTTACTAGACTTTGGGTAAAATTAATTTATACCCTTGTTTTAATTTTTATAAAATGGTTTGAAATAAATCTTTTTTTCGTTTTCCAAACAAGGTACTTTATGACATTTTCAAAAAATTAAGGTAAGAATGTTTTTTTAACTTATACGACAGGTGCAGATATTCTCTGCCATTATAACACCTTTGAATATTTACTTACAATCTTATAAGAATATTTTCAAAATAAATGTTTTCTTTTATAATTACCTGAATTTTAAATTATTTCAAAATTGAAAGAGATATTTCTCTCAAATAGTTTTTATTTCATCTATGTCAACATCCTTTAATGGATTTTATACTTGTTTGAAGTTGATTTATTATGATAAAAATCTTCCATATTATACTAAAGGTTTTGTGATATTTTTGACTATGGATGTGTTATTTTTATACCATTCATGGTTTATCGTTAATGTATTAACATTTCGAATTCTAGTTTTAATACGAATGTTTATGTTATGTTTCAGCCTTTTCATATGAGGAATTCATTGGACTTAGTAAGTGATGGGTGGAGCCCACTATAGCTCCTCGATGCATCGGTAGGTCTTATGAGACAAACTAGTGTCTTGGAACAAGGCCATGAAAAAATTGTATTTGTAGTCTTGGCACGAGGCATTGACTATGTGGTTATAATGTCCGATATTATGCATTACATCATTATGAAATTAGCTATTGATATTACATGTGATTATTCGACTAGTAGAATATCCATGTGAATAAGTAAATGGCATTATTTTATTTATCTTTGGCATATTATGTTGAAGTTTAAGTTTAAAAGGATTTTTTTAGTTTTATATATATCCTTAAATTTTTATGCTTATTTATGATATTTTTGCTGTATTTTTATCCTTACTGAGCATTTGAGCTCACCCCTTCATATGTTTTATTTTTTCCAAGATGTGAATAAGTATTTTATGGCTGACCTTCAGGGATAGGCTAAGGGATATAAGTGTGTTCAAAGGGAAAAATGTTGTTGTTGTTTTTATCTCATGATGTAATGTAAAACTTATGTATGTATCTAGTACTTCCAAGGATACTAAACTAATCGTTCCTTCGGGACATGGTCCCTTGTATCATGCCAATGTTATGTAATAATGCACTGACTCTAGGTAACTAGGGTCGGGGCGTTACAGTTGGTATCAGAGGAAGTTTAGTACAAACCTTGGAATCTAGATTTAGAAAAACTCTGATTAGAGAACATTACCCTAAGATAGATTTTGAGGATTAGTATAGAATAACTTCCTATAATTTTGGGGATGTAGTAATTTTTTGAGTTTTCCAAGAAAGAAAATCTTGTCTGGATACGATCTGGTAGAGGCAGCTCTGACACAGATGTACCTAGGAGTGAAAACTCTGAAAAGGAGTTTCGGTCTTGACCCGGGGTATCTCGGTACATGACAACGGGCATTGTTTCACTCTTGGTTACGACACTCCCAAGGGATATGATTAGGATAATTCACATTTTCTTTACAAGTCATTATAAAGTATTTAGAAGTAAATAATTCCTCAAATAAAACATTTTTTATGATTATATATTATATGCATAATATTTTCAATTTACGTTAGGTATTTTAAAAGTTTGAAATTATGCATTGAGATTCATAAACTAACCTAGTGTATTCCATTGTTTAGAAATGACACCCAATAGATGGAATGAGAACTCCAGTAATACACGTGATCTAAAGAGTAAAAAGGATCATATCTTTCATGGTATTAAGCCAACATTTAGAAAGGAAATATTCTC
Organism: Viscum album; assembly: GCA_963277665.1. Classification (NCBI taxonomy): domain Eukaryota; kingdom Viridiplantae; phylum Streptophyta; class Magnoliopsida; order Santalales; family Viscaceae; genus Viscum; species Viscum album. Next base: position 1,272,339,697 of record OY728139.1, read on the forward strand.
CCATGTATTATCATCATATGAAGAAATAGTATAATGTGTTAATAAGATAAGTAAATAATTATCTGAGTCCTATGGCTTTGAAGGGAAGCCAGAGAAGAAAAATATGTTAGAGAGAAAGATGGATAAAGGTAATAAGGGAAAGAAGGATTTTCTCATATGTGATAACTGTAGAAAGAATCACCTTGGTAAATTCTTGAATGGAATGGGAGTTTGTGATAAGTGTGGAGAAAAAGGACACCAAGTACGTGATTTCAAGGGTAAGAAAAAGGTTTTAAATGTACAATGCTTCATCTTCAATGAGTTGGGACACTATGTGAATCAATGTCCCAATCATCAGAATATACCGCAAATGATGATGCGGGGTAATAATCAAGTTATGATATTACCACAGATAAAGAGTAATGACTAGTGTTCTTATGTTGATATTAAAGAATTATGTCATTTGACTGTTGTATTAATGATGTATTGGTTATAATAATTATAGAGTATATAAGGATTGTAGTGAAGTACTATTTCATTAAGGATTTGAGATTGTATGGTACCAAGAAAAGTGACTCAATAGCAAGTTAAATGTTTTTGGAAAATACATGGTTGAAGGAAAGATAAACTTTAATATGGTCCTGATACTATGGTATTGATTTTGGAATAAGAAATGATTGATTTGGATAAATTATATTGGATATTATTGACTACCTTGGAACTAATTAATGGTTTTTTTATTCCATAATTATTGGTTATTACAACATTTTTGGATTTAAGGAGTATATCTAGTATTCTATGATTTACAGAAGGAATAAGGATGTACATACCTATTCAAATATAGTTTTCTGGCAATTCATTTTATTACCCCATTTTAAGAGAATACATGATGAAGGTATTCACATGTATATTATGTGACCTACCATATAAATTTTGGACTGTGAGTTTGGACAGAAGTATTGTGAATAAGTCTAAAGGTTGGAATAGATTAAGTTTTACATTTGATACTATTGTTAAGGTTAAATCATTTCTTAAGATTATTTTTGGATTGTCATAAAAAGGAAAACCTAGAGGTCGGGTGACAACCTATCACATCTGGAAAGGTCATGAGACTTGAACCCGCAACCAAAGGGTGAAAAGGGTACATCACCTACCACTGGCCTACGTGATGTCCTAGTTTTTATAATGTAGTTTTTTTAAATATTCTGATAAATTAATTATTAATTAATTATTTTTGGAAACCTATATGATTAGGATAAATCAAATATTTTTTAATTCTATTATCTTTTGGAGTGAAAGATGAGTTTCTAGTAGAAATTAGTTGAAGGATGAGACTCTACTTGTCAAGTATATGTTTTTCCTCTTATTCTATGAATAAATTAATTCTTAAAATATAGGTAAGGGATCTTAAAACCAAAAATGTGTTATCCTAATACCTTATGTTTTGTTGAAACTATGATATTTTAAATCATCATAGATTGATGTCTTTGAGGCCATCAATTTTACACTTGTTTGTGATTGATGACATAAATCACTCCCTATAAATATTTAAGTTTTTCCTCCAATTATGTGTCTCTAATTTCCCCCAATGTTCTCCTAATCAAGATCATAATTTGGTGGTTACTTTTTCATTTCTCTTTCCCTCTTATTAAGACTAAATTTCATTTACCTAATTTCCGATGGGGGTTTTCCACAAAGGTATTTTTATATTTTTAACATTTTATTTTTAAAGAAATTTTTCAAATTACGAGGATGAAATTTATCGAAGGAGGAGAGATGTAACACCCCAAAATTTCATAGTACCTTATCTCTTCAAAATAATTCAATAACATGCACTACACACAACATTGAGTTCGAGCGCACCACGACTTACCAAACTAGCCATTCAAAAAGCGGTTATGAATACTATTAAATAAATTTTGAATTTTATATACTCCATATAATTTTAGAATCCATATTATGAGTTTATTAGACATAATATAAGAACAAATTCATTTTTTCAGATAAAAAGAAGTATTTTTCAAAAAATGCAATTTTACCGCCTTTTAATAGAGAACCTTTTTTAGAACCAATATTTGACACTTTTATATATTAAATTTAATGAAATTAACTTATTCTTTAGAAGGGGGACATAATAATTTATTTTGGATGATTTTTTGGTACTTTTTTGAAAACTTTCAATTTTTGATGAATAGTGAAAATGCTAAATTTTAATTAAAAACAACTTTTTTAATCGAAATAATTCGGTTTTAAATTATAAATTTGACTAGTTTTAAAGTATAATTAGATTATATTTTTATCATTTAATATAATTTATCTCATTTTATGTAATTTCACATTTAAACTAAAGATAATCAAGTGTCAATCTTTTGATAGTTATTATTTCTTAAAAACACGCTTTTTATTTTGACAATGGGAATTAATTTTAAATTAATTTATGCTAATTTTCTGTTTTGAATTTGGAAAAATGGATACCATATTTGGAATCAATAATTATAAATTTCTTAAATAGTTAAATTTTATTTTTAGACATTACGAATATTTACTTCAGTAAATATTTTATTTACCTTGGTTAAAGGGTAAATCTGGTAAGTAAGGGTACAAAAATATTATTATACTAATATTAAATTACCCTAACATGTGTCCTATTACTATTGGTTGATAATTTTTCAACCATGGGAATCATTGGGTCTATTTTGGGAACCCATGGAGCCACTTCAGAGTGATAATGACACTTTATATTAATTAATTTAAAGTAAAGACAAAAATGACATCAACATATATCTTTTAGTAAAATAATTTTTACAAGGGGTTATATAAGTTATCTTTTATACTATAAATATTAATTTGAAATATAAAAATATTTCCTACACCATGGTATTTTTTTTATAATTTTTAGACATCAAACAAATAAAAAAAATAATGACACAACAATGATGCAGTGTTTACCTCATTAATGAATGATTTAAATAAATGATATTATAAAAATTAAAACAATATCCAAAACCTATCCAATTATTATTGGATGATTTTATTTTGAACATGAGTCATATTATCTTCTACTTTAATGAGTTTGGAACCTTTTTGAACCGAAAATCATTATATAATAAAATAATATTTTCAAACATTCCTAAAGATCCCCTCCTCTCCCTTATAAATATCCCTCACCTCTAACCCATTGATCACACCTCTCAAGACCCTTGGATCATACAACCTCTACCAAATTAATCTCTCTAAATCCCTCTCTTCATCTTATAATCCTTACCTTAGGTAGAAGGCACTTCAAGGAATCCGTTTGTTTCAAACCAAAGGGAGTTAGCCAATTTAATGGTAACATCTCATCTTTAGTTTATTTCTTTGGTTTTACTTCTCCAACCCCATAAACTCTCTTTATTCCTTTATTTTATAAAAAAAACTAGTATACTCAATATACTAGGTTGTTTTTATGATAAGTATTTTAACTAAACTTACACGCACCTCCATCTAATTGGTATAGAACATAATGTTTCTCTAGACAGCGAACTACTGCATCACGAAATGATGATTATCCAATCTTCTACTACCACCTCTTATGGTGGCCATTATGATGGAACTGCAATTATATATGATATTTATTATGTTTATTTTATCTATAATGTTCTATAATTCTCTTTTATAGTATACCTTTATTCTTTTCATGTTGTATATATATGATAATTTCATTTGAGGAAGTACGGACTACCGCCCCCTCAAAATGATATGACTCGTTCATACCATAAGTGGAATGTATAAAGGATAGTGTTAATGAACTTACATAACATATATAAAATATTATATTTTATTGTAATAATTATATACCTATGTATCATTTGGTATTTTTTCCTTTTAAAATAAAAAAATGAAATGGAAGTAGCGTTCGTGCGTACGTACGGATTACCATCTCCACGAACACGATGAGATTCATTCCACATCATAACCATTCAAAAATAGTTTTCATTTTATTATTAAAACTAATATTTAAAAAAATTATATCATTCTGGATATTAATCAAATACATCCTATCCATAACAAACATGACTTACATAACAAAACATATAAATGAAAACAAATCAGTTAACACCCAAAACAATGATACTACGAAATTATTATTAACAAAGAAATATTAGAAGATCATATATGATATCATATTTATGTATATGGTTCTTTTATAATTTAATACAACTAATTTAACTATTATACAGAAGTTTAACCTACCATCGACCAAGGAAAAGTAAAGGTAAGGGTTAATTTCACAATCTCTTTATTATTCGAGGTTGTTTTTACGTAAGTGTCTACTGGGACATCTTTATCATCCACATCTTTATTTCTTAAAAATTTATTTCAAAACATATTTACTATTTACTAGAATATGGGTTAAAGTAATTTATACCCTTGTTTAAATTTTTATAAAATGGTTTGAAAGGAATATTTTTGTGGTTTTCCAAACAAGGTACTTTATGACCTTTTTGAAAAATTAAGGTAAGAATGTCTTTTTAACTTATATGGAGGGTCTGGATATTCTCTGTAATTATAACACATTTTAATCTTCCCTTATTATCTTATAAAAATATTTTCAAAATAATTTTTTTCTTTTATAATTACCTGACTTTTAAATGATTTCAAAATAGAAAGAGATATTTCTCTTAAATAGTTTTGATTTCATATATGTAAACATCCTTTAATGGATTTTATACTTGTTTGATGTTGATTTATTAGGATACAAATCTTCCATATTGTATTGAATTTGTTGAGATATGTTAGACTATGGATGTGTTATTTTTATACCATTCGTGGTTCATGGTTAATGTATTAATATTTCGTATGCTAGTTTTAATATGAATGTTTATGTTATGTTTCAACCTTTTCATATGAGGAATGAATTAGACTTAGTAAGTGATAGGTGGATCCTGTTATAGCTCCTCGATGCATCGGTAGGTCTCATGAGGCAAACTAGTGTATTGGCACAAGGCCTTGACAAAATCTTATTTGTAGTCTTGGAACGAGGCCTTGACTATGTGGTTATGATGTCTGTCATTATGCATTCTATTATTATAAAATTAGCTATTCATATTGCATGTAATTATTATAATATTATAATATCCATGTGAATATGTAAATTTAATTATTTGATTTATTTTTTCCATATTATGCTGAAGTTTAAGTTTTAAAAGGCTTTTGTTTTAGTTTTATACATTGCCTTAAATGTTTATGATTACTTATAAAGTTTCTTCTATATTGTTATCCTTACTGAGCATCTGAGCTCACCCCTTTCTATGTTTTATTTTTCCTAGGATGTGAAGAAGTATTTTATGGTTGACCTGTAGGGATAGGCTAAGGGATATAAGTGTGTTCAAAGGGGACAAAATTTTGTTGTTGTTTTTATCTCATGATGTAATGTAAAACTTTTGTATGTATCTAGTACTTCCAAGGATACTAAACTAATCGGTACTTTGGGACATGATTCCTTGTATCATGCTAATGTTATATACCAACTCTGGGTAACTAGGGTCAGGACGTTATAGCATCGGTCTCCCAAAATCTCTTCATGGTGAACTCGTTATGGGTAAATGGATTTCTGGAAGAGATGTTGTTACAATTACCTTGACAGTGTAGGATCAATTGTACCTTTAGTATTACTCACATAATAATTGTTTTCTTATATAGGTGGATTATTTTGTTCGATTTGGGGTGTTATGTCCATTTTTCATGTCTTTTGCAACAAAACTTGCATAAACTTCTTCTCCCTCAAAACCATTTCACCTTTAATATTACTCACATAATAATTGTTTTCTTATACATGTGGATTATTTTGTTCGAGTTGGGGTTTTATGTCCATATTTCATGTCTTTTTGCAACAAAACTTGCATAAAATTCTTCTCTCTCAAAAACATTTCACCCTTGTAGTGCTGTATTTATCACTCTACTTCAAGTTATCTCCACTTCCTTTATAGGAAGATCAAGGATGCTACCTTTACTTAATCATAGAGGTAATCTTAATGTTTTCACAGAAAATCATTGTCTGTAGGGTTAATGTATTGTATCGAATTTATGTTTAATTTATTTCTTTTTAGTATTAATCTCATAATATTATTTTTCTTATAAAGGCTGATTATTTTTTGAGTTGGGTGATCTATCCATCATTTGTGTCTTTCTACACCAAAACATCCACAAACTTATGCTCCCTCCAAACCTTTCACCCCTGCAATGTTGACACTTTCCTTCAAGTTCCCTCCACTACAACATCACAGAGGTAATCTTGATGTTTCTATAATAAAATAATTGTCCATAGAATTAATTTATTATTTTATATTTATGTTTAATTTATTTCTTTTTAGTATTACTCATATAATAATTCTTTTCTTACACAGGTGGATTCTTTTTATCGATTTGAGGTGGTTTGTTCGAAGCTACTCATGCAGTGTTTGTAGTCTAACAAATAAAGTCAATTTAAATCATGGAAACATTTATATTTAGAATTTTTTTTTGATACTTTGGGATGTGTATGAATGATTCGCACCTCAATCTGAAACATCGTCTGACCGATATAACTCCAAGTACTTCTTTATATTTAAAAATGATATTAATTTTATTAAAAAAGAAAACTAACATACTCAAAACCAATAAAACATATTCATGTTATTTTGATAATTTAATACAATGATCCATAAGTAATTTTCGATTTATAGGAATTAGCTGAACCTCAATTTGATGCACGATGTTCCCGGTATGTCGCAATGTGTCTGTAATCAGTTTAAAATCGATAGTTTACTTTAAAAAGTGTCACTCACTGAAAAATAACCAAACACACTCATATTTTCTTGATAATTTAGGGAATCAATTTAAAAATCATTTGTGACATTTATAAACCAGTCTCATGCCAAACCAATACATGATGTGATCTGTATAAGTCAATGTGTGTGTTTTATGTTTAAAATGATATTTTAGTAAAAAAGAAAAGTGACATACTCAAAACCAAGAAAAAACATCTATAATATTTTGATAATTTAGTACAACTGTCCATAAGTTATTTGGAACATGTAAGAATCATTCTCACCTTAATCTTATACACAGTGTGATTCGTATGACTACAAGTGCATCTTTTTATTTAAAATCAACATCAATTTTAGTAAAATGGAAAACTAACGTACTCAAAGCCAAGAAAATGACTTAATATTGTCTTTATACTTTATAGAAACAATCCATAAGTCGTTTTTATTGAGTAAAGACCATACAAACCTCAATCTAATACATGATGTTTCCATTATGACTCAAAGTCTCTATTATTAGTTTAAAATAGATATTTTAGTTCAAAACATGTCACTCACTAAAAACTGATCAAACGTACTCGAGTTTTCTTGATTATTTAGGAACATGATTCATAAGTAATTTTTGATGTGTAAGAATTGGTCTCATTGTAAACCATTACATTATGTGATCATAATGATTCAAAGTGTGTGTTTTCAGTTTAAAATGACATTCTAGAAAAAAAGACAACTGACATACTCAAAACTGAGAAAATAAATTCGTTTTTTTATACTTTAGAAAAATGATCAATAATTAATTTGAGATGTGTGGGAATTATCTAAACTTAAATTGAATGCACAATGTGACTAGTATGGTTCAAGGTGTGTATTCTTATTTAAAATTGACTTCAATTTTATTAAAAAAGACAATTGGTCGACTTAAAACTAAGGAAACACATTCAGATTGTTTTTATACTTTATTAAAACCATACATAAGTCATTTGTGATGTTTAAGAATAATTATCACCTCAATACAATACAATATGTGTGTAAAGACCCATAAATTTCAAGGAAATTTTTTTTTCTTAATTTTCTTTGGAATTTTATAAGAACGCAGTTTCTGACGGCACCTGATTCCGAGGCCCGGTGTGCCCGGAATCATTTTCCAAAGTTTGGCTCGGGTACGTTCAGTGAACGGACGAGCGGGTTTTTCTATCTTTTGAACCGGTGCCCAAAATCGAATTCTGATGGCACCGATGAAATCGCAGTGTCGGTATTTGCTTAGAAACGCCTCTTCTAGAGTTGTGTTTGCTCGGGTGTGGTTTTTAATTTTCGGGCTTAAAGTTAAGAAATAAAATAATTGTTCGACAAACTTTATTTTATTTCACTTAAGCCACTTGGAAGCCACTTGAAGTCACTTAAAAGAGGCTTAAGCTGAGTTGATCCAGATAGGATGTTATCCAGAAATATCCTACCCTCTTGGTAGGATATTTGTGAGGTGGGGCCCGCACGAGCCCCGCCGTTTCTTTTCCGCTAAGTAACGCACCCGCGAAAACCTGTCATTAAGAAAGTCAACTGACGCGTTTTCTTAAATTCTTAACACACCATTTAATTGGGTGGTTTATTTCGTGAATTAAATGGGCAGTTTCTTTCTTTGAATTAATTCTACGAATTAATGGGTCATTACTTACCTCTTTTTCGTTTGTTGGCGTAATAATAAAATAAGACCAACACGAAATTTGGAGTATTACTCGTTGAGAGGTTTTTGACAGATGTTCTTGTGCCTTCACCCTTCTTTGCGAAAAACGCGAAGAACGCGAAGAACGCCGGCCTCCGACGAAGAACGCCGAACCCGCGGAAATCGAAGACGCGACGCCGTGTGCCGCGACGCCGACGTTTCCTCTCCCACGACGTTCTTCTGCGACGTTCTTTCCTCCGTGACAAAAACCTTCGATCATCCGTTGAGGTGAGGGTTTCGGTTTTCTTTTATTTATTTTTCCTTTGTGGTTTTTAATTCAGAAGGATTTAATTATTTTTTTATTAAATCTTTTTGTTCTTGAACCTCGGAGTTCGTCGACGCGACACCCTTCCGCGACGACGCGACGCCGGATACCGCGACGATCCTCAAATCCACGAAGAACCTGCGGCGATGACTTGACGAGGTAGGGATTTTGTTTTGGAAATTCCCTTATTCCCGTGAATGTTTCTTTAAATTAAGGAACCAGATTCAAATGAACAATTTTAATTTACTAAAATTGTTGTTTCATGTGTTGAATTATTTTCTCCCGTTGTTGTTAACTAACGCGGAGGGTGCGGGCCAAACGAACATGGCCCGAAAACCCTCCGTCGTTCTTCATGGTTGTGCGGATTTGGCGGGCGACGACAAAACATGACTCAAGGGCAGTTTGTTGATCCCGAAGTGAAGAACGGAACCCGGGGGGGATAACAGCGCAGACGGGAAGGAAAACAGACCACCGGAGCAACACTGGTGGCCCGCGGAAGCGGCCGGCGGCGCCCCGACGCGCCGCCGAACAGAGCTGCCGCGACTTCAGCCGCGGCGGCGGCGGCCAGCGGACCCGCGGCCGCGCGGGTCCAGCACGCTTGCACGGGACACGGCGACAGCCGTTTCCGTTGCTCCAGCGCGGCCCCAACGCGGGGCCGCGGCATCTCCAAACCGCGGGGGCAGCGCCCCGCGGCACCCAGGCGCTCGGCCGCTCGGCCGAGCCGAGCCTGGCCGGTCCGACCGGCCGGGCCGCGCCCTGGCCGGGCCGGACCGGGTCCGACCAGGTTGGACCGGGTCGAGTCGACCCTGGTCGGGTCGACCCGGTTTGGCCGACCCAGGGGGGTCGGGCCGGGTCGGCCCGGACCCCCTGTCTTCGGACCATTTTCGATCAAATGCCCGTAACTTGAGCTACGGGCCTCCGAACAATGCATCGTCAGCGGAAACACGATCCTTGGATCGAGACGGACGTTTTGGTATATCACACTCAAGGTTTCGGAATACTTTGGGTTCGGCCGGGTTGGTTCGTACACGAAACCAACCGGGCCCTCGGAGCGGAAACGCTCATATCTTGAGCTACGGACGTCCGATTGACGTGCCGTCAGCTTTGGTGGATTCCTCTAAGTGAGACGGATCTTTTGGAATACTCCGTCCGAGGTTTGGACGTAGGTGGAGTATGGTCGGGTTGGTTTTACCTTAAAAACCAACCGGGCCCCTAGGACGAAAAGGCCAATAACTCTCAGACCAGGCGTCCGATTGACGCGCCGTCTGCGACGTTGAGTTCCTATTGACGATGCGGAACTTTTGGATACATCAACTCTGGACTTTAAGTCAGTTGATGTATCAGCCTCTCGACTCGTGGATCGGACCCTCCCGAATGAGCTTGCTGTGTGCGGGAACCCTAGAGCTGGCTGCGACTGCTACTTCGACAGCGACGACTGTGCAGAGATCCTCAGTGGACTGCGACGATGACTGTACGGAGATCCTCAGTGGGTTCGACTGCGACGATGATGAAAACCGTACGGGAATCCTCCGTGTTTTCGGCAGTGACCACTACGGTACATCTTGGGATACATCAACTCCGGACTACATGTCAGTTGATGCATCGACCTCTTAGCTCGTGGAGTGGACCCTCCCGAAACGAGCATGCTGTGTGCGGAAACCCAAGAGCCGGTTGAGACTTGACGACTGCTGATCGAACGACTCGGTGTGTTACGGATATCCCGGCGGGGGAGCGCTTGGTTGTAGCGGCATATGGGAGCGCTTGGTTGTAGCGGCAGACCCACGACAGAGGTGTGCTTGGTTGTAGCGGCACATGGGAGCGCTTGGTTGTAGCGGCAGACCCACGACAGAGGTGCGCTTGGTTGTAGCGGCACAGGGGAGCGCTTGGTTGTAGCGGCAGACCCACGACAGAGGTGCGCTTGGTTGTAGCGGCACAGGGGAGCGCTTGGTTGTAGCGGCAGACCCACAACAGAGGTGCGCTTGGTTGTAGCGGCACAGGGGAGCGCTTGGTTGTAGCGGCAGACCCACGACATAGGTGCGCTTGGTTTTAGCGGCACAGGGGAGCGCTTGGTTGTAGCGGCAGACCCACGACGGAGGAGCGCTTTGTTGTAACGGCACGGGGGAGCGCTTGGTGGTAGCAGCAGGCCCACAGTACCCGATAGATGGAGAACTACAGCAGTCCAAGGTAAGAGGGAAGCGCTTGGTTGTAGCGGCATAACCACTGCACTTTATGGAGAAGGAGTTTCCCAATAGCTTTGGGTTCCACTTCATGATCGAACCTGTGTGAGCTGAATCTTCTGTGTTACTCTCCTTTGTGGATTGTGTTGAGTTATCCTGTGTGTATTTACTATTTAATCTCCTTTGTGGATTGTTTTGAGTTATCCTATGTGGATTACTGTTTACTCTTCTTTGTGGATTGTGTTGTGCTATCCTGTGTGGGTATACGTTTTTGCTTTCCTATGTGGACTGGGTTGTGCTTGGGCTCGGACGTTGGAGCCAAACGGGAATTGATGACTTAGGTATATGTATGGGCATATACCTAAGCAGTGTCGGTTGTTACTTCGTGATTGTATATTTCCTTTGTGGATCATCCTTTGTGGATTTCGGGAGACCTTCGGGGGTCTCGGGGTCCCTACTGAGTATCTTATACTCACCCTTGCACGGTCTATGCCCACACTTCGTGGTGTTGGTTGCAGACGACAGGCAGCGCTGATCGAGGTGGAGGCATGCAGAGCAGGACGGTACCTGGAGGTGGACCACTGGGCGGGACGTACTCGAAGCGGACGGCTGGACCGAGGAGATGTGGAGACTATCTGTACCCACCCTTCAGGTGGGACCTTCAGAGGACGGCTCAACGCTGCGGCTTTTCCTTTCAGTTGTTGTTTTCCCCTTTCAGTTGTACTTAACAGTTGGGCTTGTATTTCTGGCCCCTTTTACTTTCAGCACAGCTTATTATAGTTTTTACTTAGTGTTTACTTTTCTGCTTGCTTACTCTGTGGTGCTTGTTTACTTTTCAAAGGCAATGCCTTCCCTTTTTCTGGGATTTATGCCTTGGTGCTAGTCGCTAGCCCCTGGCCTATGGAAGATAGGCTTGGGGTAGTCACGACATGGTCCCCGAGGACGGGTCGTGAAAAATTGGTATCAAAGGTGGTCGGTTCTACTGCAGACTCTGATCTTTCTTCTATGTGAAGCAATAGTGTTTAGCATATTGGGTGTGGTTATCCGTCCAGGGAGTCCAGTGTTGGTGTGGCGGTCGACGTATCCGTACATCAGGACCCTGACTTCTGATTTCCGACTTAATGCACGAAAACATTGATTGCATGTGTGTTTCAAGTTTTCTTTGTGATTACTTTATGTCAGCTCACCAGGTATACTGTTCTGACCGTGGCGCACTTGTTTCCTTTTCAGGATGGCCCCACGACGGCATCCATATAGGGTTCCGAGCGATGTGCATGGCGAGAGCCCACCGAGCGTCGAGGACTCGATACAGGGCTCTTTGACAGCTGAGGCACCGGCGGTACCTATACCCGCCGAGCCACTGATGCTACCAGCCCCAGCCGCTGACGATGCACATCGCCTTAGGGCACTGCATGAGTTCCAGCACCAGCGACCGCCCAGGTTTCGTGGGGAGACGGACCCCCAGGCAGCCGAGGACTGGCTGGAGGCGGTCGTTCGAGTTTTCAGGCTAGTGAAGACACCAGCAGACCTCATGGTGATCCTCGCAGCGAGCCTCCTGCACGCAGTAGCAGGCAGATGGTGGAGCTTGATGCTCCAGGTGCACGACGAGACATCTCTCCTCTGGACGGACTTTGAGAGCATCTTCCGCTCCGAGTTCGTCCCTGCCACCCTCCGAGCGGTGCGCGTCGAGGAGCTACTACAGCTGCGGTAGGGCAGCATGACAGTGGCCCAGTACTCGGAGAGATTTACTGATCTCTCGCGCTACTCCACAGATATGGTACGGGACCCGTTCTTCCAGGCCCGGACCTTCGAGAAGGGACTAAGGCACGAGATCAGGGCTTCGATGATCTCCCTCAACATTCCGACTCAGGCAGGGGTGTTGGAGTGATCCCTCTTAGTGGAGAGTTTCCTTGCTGAGCAGTCTCCAGCAGTAGGACCCACCACTTGTCGGCATGCGGCAGAGTCTTCTGCAGCGGGCAGTAGACAGATGACACAGGGGTCCAAGAGGACTAGACCTACAGGTGGTCGACAGCATGACTCTGGATCGTTTGTGCGAGGCACTCGGGGTGGGCAACGACTTGCCATGAGAGGGCAGTGTTACTCCTACGGCGGGATTGGTCACATGGCTCGTGAATGTCCGACCCACCATACGGATGACCAGCAGATGGAAGAAGGGCCCCCAGGCAGATGCAGAGGTTCGATCGGGGCGGGCCGTAAGGAGTAGGCAGCCATGGCAGGGGAGATGGCCGTGCAGCTGGAGGTGGACGACGCTTCGGGGTGTTGCCACCACCACCACCAGGAGGTCCACCCCGACCGCAGGGGAAAAAGGACATGGGAGAGCTCAGCTTCAGGCAGTTGAGGCCTACGATCATGGAGCTCTGGGAGCAGATAGATAGGAGCGGAACCAGCTCCAGACCTGGAGACTTTTGTTCATGTTGCTTCTAGTTTTGTTGATGTATGTTTGTAGATGCTTTGTGTCTTTGTACTTGAGATGCAGTAATAAAAGACACATTTTCTTGTGGCATTTACTTCCATGTCCTCTCTTATGTTGTTACTAAGAGGTTCCGGTTTAGACTGTTGACTTGACCCTCACTTGAGAAATACCTACTGGAGGAGACCCAGTTACCACACACTGATGCCGACAGTGTGACTCAACCCTTGGAGGCGAGAGTAACGGTTGGATCTCTTGGTAGTAGCGTCGAGGCATTACGACGTCATCCTTGGAATGGGTTAGTATCATCCATGTCGGTATTGACTATATTAGGCAAAGAACGTGGTTCATCTAGGGGATGAGACCAGATTTCTCTTATCGTCAAGGAAGAAATCATAGTAGCTCTTGTGGACCAGAGGTGTTCTAGGCCACGATAGAGAAGGTCCAGGTCATTCAGGAGGCGGAGGCCACTGGAGTTTGAGGATGGCGACCACGTCTTCATGCGGGCCTCACCTCAACGTGGATTACGGAGATTTGGCCGAGGTGGCAAGTTGTCTCCATGCTTCATCGGACCCTTCCAGGTCCTCAGCAGGATTGGCGAGGTGGCTTACCGCCTAGCTCTACCGCCTTTGTATCCCTAGTTTGTGTTGAAGCTTTACGGGGATGTAAATCCCTGTGGTGGGAGTAATGTAAAGACCCGGAAATTTCAAGGAAAATTTTTTTTCTTAATTTTCTTTGGAATTTTACAAGAACACATTTTCTGACGGCACCTGATTCTGAGGCCCGGTGTGCTCGGAATCATTTTCCAAAGTGTGGCTCGGGTACGTTCAGTGAACGGACGAGCGGGTTTTTTTAACTTTTGAACTGGTGCCCGGAATCGAATTCTGAGGGCACCGATGAAATCGCAGTGCTGGTATTTGCTTAGAAACGCCTCTTCCGGAGTTGCATTTGCTCAGGTGTGGTTTTTAATTTTCGGGCTTAAAGTTAAGAAATAAAATAATTGTTCGACAAACTTTATTTTATTTCACTTAAGCCACTTGGAAGCCACTTGAAGTCACTTAAAAGCGGCTTAAGCTGAGTTGATCCGGATAGAATTCTATCAAGAAATATCCTACCATCTTGGTAGGATATTTGTGAGGTGGGGCCCGCACAAGCCCCGCCGTTTTTTTTTCGCTAAGTAACGCACCCGCGAAAACCCGTCATTATGAAAGTCAACTGACGCGTTTTCTTAAATTCTTAACGCACCATTTAATTGGGCGGTTTATTTCGTGAATTAAATGGGCAGTTTCTTTCGTTGAATTAATTCTACGAATTAATGGGTCGTTACTTACCCCTTTTTCGTTTGTTGACGTAATAATAAAATAAGACCAACACGACATTTGGAGGATTACTCGTTGAGAGGTTTTTGAGAGAGGTTCTTGTGCCTTCACCCTTCTTCGCGAAGAACGCGAAGAACGCCGGCCTCCGACGAAGAACGCCGAACCCGCGGAAATCGACGACGCGACGTCGTGTGCCGTGACGCCGACGTTTCCTCTCCCGCGACGTTCTTCTGCGACGTTCCTTCCTCCGCGACAAAAACCTTCGATCATCTGTTGAGGTGAGGGTTTCGGTTTTCTTTTATTTTTTTTCATTTTTGGTTTTTAATTCAGAAGGATTTAATTATTTTTTAATTAAATCTTTTTGTTCTTGAACCTCGGAGTTCGTCGACGCGACACCCTTCCACGATGACGCGACGCCGGATACAGCGACGACGCGATGATCCTCAAATCCACGAAGAACCCGCGGCGACGACTTGACGAGGTAGGGATTTTGTTTTGGAAATGCCCTTATTCCCGTGAACGTTTCTTTAAATTAAGGAACCAGATTCAAATGAACAATTTTAATTTATTAAAATTGTTGTTTCATGTGTTGAATTATTTTCTACCGTTGTTGTTAACTAACGCGGAGGGTGCGGGCCAAACGAACACGGCCCGACAACCCTCTGTCGTTCTTCGTGGTTGTGCAGATTTGGCGGGCGATGACAAAACGTGACGCAAGGGCAGTTTGTTGATCCCGCAGTGAAGAACGGAACCCGGGGGGGACAACGGCGCAGACGGGAAGGAAAACGAACCACCGGAGCAACTCCGGTGGCCCGCGGAAGCGGCCGGCGGCGCCCCGGCGCGCCGCCGGACAGAGCCTCCGTGCCTTCATCCGCGACGGCGGCGGCCTGTAGACCCGCGGCCGTGCGGGTCCGGCTCGCCCGCACGGGACACGGCGACAGCCGCGTCCGTTGCTCCAGCACGGCCCCAACGCGGGGTCGCGGCATCTCCAAACCGCGGGGGCAGCGCCCCGCGGCACCCAGGCGCTCGCCCGCTCGGCCGAGCCAAGCCAGGCCAGTCCGACCGGCCGGGTCGCGCCCTGGCCGGGCCGGACCGGGTCCGGCCGGGTCGGCCCGGGCCCGGACCCCCCGTCTTCGGACCATTTTCGATCAAATGCCCGTAACTTGAGCTACGGGCCTCTGAACGACGCGCCGTCAGTGGAAACACGATCCTTGGACCGAGACGGTCGTTTCGGTATATCGCACTAAAGGTTTCGGAATACTTTGGGTTCGGCCGGGTTGGTTCGTACACGAAACCAACCGGGCCCTCGGAGCGGAAACGCTCATATCTTGAGCTACGGACGTCCGATTGACGTGTCGTCAGCTTTGGTGGATTCCTCTAAGTGAGACGGATCTTTTGGAATACTCCGCATGAGGTTTGGACGCAGGTGGAGTACGGTCGGGTTGGTTTTTCCTTAAAAACCAACCGGGCCCCTCGGACGAAAAAGCCAATAACTCTTAGACCAGGCGTCTGATTGACGCGCCGTCTGCGACGTTTAGTTCCTGTTGACGATGCGGAACTTTTGGATACATTAACACTAGACTTTAAGTCAGTTGATGTATCAGCCTCTCGGCTCGTGGAGCGGACCCTCCCGAACGAGCTTGCTGTGTGCGGGAACCCTAGAGCTGGCTGCGACTGCTACTTCGACAGCAACGACTGTGCAGAGATCCTCAGTGGACTGCGACGATGACTGTACGGAGATCCTCAGTGGGTTCGATTGCGACGATGATGAAAACCGTACGGGAATCCTATGTGTTTTTAGTAGTGACCACTACGGTACATCTTGGGATACATCAACTCCGGACTACATGTCAGTTGATGCATCGACCTCTTAGCTCGTGGAGTGGACCCTCCCGAAACGAGCATGCTGTGTGCGGAAACCCTAGAGCCGGTTGAGACTTGATGACTGCATATTGAACGACTCGGTGTGTTACGGATAACCCGGCAGGGGAGCGCTTGGTTGTAGCGGCATATGGGAGCGCTTGGTTGTAGCGGCAGACCCACGACAGAGGTGCTCTTGGTTGTAGTGGCGCATGGGAGCGCTTGGTTGTAGCGGCAGACCCACGACAGAGGTGTGCTTGGTTGTAGCGGCATAGGGGAGCGCTTGGTTGTAGCGGCAGACCCACGACAGAGGTGCGCTTGGTTGTAGCGGCACAGGGGAGCGCTTGGTTGTAGTGGCAGACCCACGACAGAGGTGTGCTTGGTTGTAGCGGCACAGGGGAGCGCTTGGTTGCAGCGGCAGACCCACGGCAGAGGTGCGCTTGGTTGTAGGGGCACAGGGGAGTGCTTGGTTGTAGCGGCAGACCCACGACGGAGGAGCGCTTGGTTGTAACGGCATGGGGGATCACTTGGTGGTAGCAGCAGGCCCACAGTACCCGATAGATGGAGAACTACAGCAGTCCAAGGTAAGAGGGAAGCGCTTGGTTGTAGCGGCATAACCACTGCACTTGATGGAGAAGGAGTTTCCCAATAGCTTTGGGTTCCAATTCATGATCGAACCTGTGTGAGATGAATCTTCTGGGTTACTCTCCTTTGTGGATTGTGTTGAGCTATCCTGTGTGGATTTACTGTTTACTCTCCTTTGTGGATTGTGTTGAGCTATCCTATGTGGATTACTGTTTACTCTCCTTTGTGGATTGTGTTGTGCTATCCTGTGTGGGTATACATTTTTGCTTTCTTGTGTGGACTGGGTTGTGCTTGGGCTCAGATGTTGGAGCCGAACGGGAATTGATGACTTAGGTATATGTATGGGAATATACCTAAGCAGTGTCGGTTGTTACTTCGTGATTGTATCTTTCCTTTTTGGATCATCCTTTGTGGATTTCGGGAGACTTTCAGGGGTCTCGGGGTCCCTACTGAGTAGCTTATACTCACCCCTACACGGGCTATGCCCGCACTTCGTGGTGTTGGTTGCAGACGACGGGCAGCGCTGATCGAGGTGGAGGCATGCAGAGCAGGACGGTACCTGGAGGTGGACCACTGGGTGGGACGTACTCGGAGCGGACGGCTGGGCCGAGGAGCTGTGGAGGCTATCTGTACCCACCCTTTAGGTGGGACCTTCAGAGGACGGCTCGACGCTGCGGCTTTTCCTTTCAGTTGTTGTTTTCCCCTTTCAGTTGTACTTTGTAGTTGGGCTTGTATTTCCGGCCCCTTTTACTTTCAGCAAAGCTTGTTACAGTTTTTACTTAGTGTTTACTTTTCCGCTTTCTTACTCTGTGGTGCTTGTTTACTTTTCAAAGGCAATGCCTTCCCTTTTCCCAGGATTTACGCCTTGGTGCTAGTCGCCAGCCCCTGGCCTATGGAAGGCGGGCTTGGTGTAGTCACAGCACGGGCCCCGAGGACGGGTCGTGACAATGTGCCCAGTATGACTCAAAGTTTTTATTATCAATTTAAAATTGACATTTTAGTTCAAAAATTGGCACTTACTGAAAATTGATCAAACGTGAATATATTTTATTGATAATTTAGTAAAATAATTTATATGTAATTTGTGATGTATATGAATCAATTTCATATTAAATTGATACATGATGTAATCAAAATGATTTAAAGTGTGTGTTTCCAGTTTAAAATAATATTTTAGAAAAAAAGGCAACTGATGTACTCAAAATCGAGAAAACACATTCAGATTATTTTTATACTCTATTAAAATTATCCACAAGTCATTTGAGACATTTTGTAATTATCCACACCTCAATATGACATATGGTGTGAGTGGTATGACTCTAAGTGCATCTTTTTATTTAAAATTGATTTCAATTTTATTAAAATTAACACTTTCTGTTAATTTATTTATTTATATTATTACTAACATAAGAATGTTTTTCTTATACAGGTGTGTTCTTTTTCTCAATTAGGGGTGGTTTTTTTGGAAATATCATGATTCAGGGTCAAGATTAAAATAAAAAGTACAATTTATGTTTTTTAATGTATGTTATAATTTTAATTTGTGTAGTTGTATAAACCAATTTTTGAAATGTCTATAATATAGTTTTTTTCCTTCTATTTGTGTTTTAAATTTAATTTCATTTAAATTCTCTATTAGTACTTATTTTTGTTGATATCTAGTGTGTTTCTGATGTTGTGGTGTGCTATTATAGCACATTGAACCGGTGCTGCAATGGGATTTTGTATCACACTAAAGTTTTTCCCTTTGTCTATGCTTTTAAAATCATGGATAAAGGACTCATTTATGAGTGCTTTTATAAGCATTGATAAATAGGGGCCTTAGCAGTGCTAAATAAAAGCACTGATAAATGTGATTCTTTATCATTTATTCTAAATGAACTGATAAAGGAACCATTTATCATTATTTTTTTAACACTGATAAAGGACCCCTTTATCATCATTTTTTAGCACTGATAAAAGACTAGGTCATTCAATCTGACTTAGGTAGTTAGTGTTTCTCTATCATTGATAAAGACCATTTATAACGCTGTTAACAGCCTATTTTTAGTACTGATTAAAAGTTCCTAATAATGATGTAACAAATTTTACTCATCAAGAAAAATAGGAATATCAGTTAAACTAAAAAGTAAGAAATACTTTTTTATATTCTATGAAAAGAAGAATTTATAGGCAAATGTTTTCTTGTAAAGCTTCCAATGGTATATAGAAAAAGTTTTAGGTTACACATTTTGGTACATATAAAGTTGTTGAGACACAAAGATCTATGTTAAGAGTATACTAACAAACCTTTGACTTCTTACCCAGTGAATCTATTTCAAAGATGCGTCATAGATTCATAATAATTATAAATAGTTTGCAATC
Source organism: Viscum album (assembly GCA_963277665.1). Taxonomy (NCBI): domain Eukaryota; kingdom Viridiplantae; phylum Streptophyta; class Magnoliopsida; order Santalales; family Viscaceae; genus Viscum; species Viscum album. The sequence goes on from OY728139.1 coordinate 1,272,359,176, forward strand.
TGTTGGTGAAAATGGTTGAGATGATGATATCCTTATGGGGAAGATAATTGATATCATTCTAAATGAGTGTTAATCTAAGAGGGCTATTTTTTATGAAACTAGAAAGTTAAATAATCTTACCCTAGATGATATTATTGTTAAAGTTATATAGTATGAAGGTAGACTCAAGATATATCATGAGAAAAAAAAACAAAAATGGTGGTGTTTCCATTTCTTCAACATCTGCCTTACCTCATAAATTAAAATCTGCTGAAAACGTTGTTAAGTCTTCAAGAAAAAAGAAAGTTATTGTTCAATTTGATTCAAGTGTTTGTGAACATTTTAAAAATAAATTATCAAATTTTTCTAGAAGGTTGAATAAGATTTTTGGAAATAAATAGTTCCAATAAAAATATAAAAAAGGTCATAAGGATAGAAGTGATAAGAAAGATTAAGTTTCATGATAAGAATGTAAGAATGGTGGACACATGAGGTCATATTGTTGAAATATGAAAAGTAAAGACAGGAAAATAAAATAATTTAGAGATAAATTCCAAAAGTTTGTATAAATTTAAATAAAATAATGTTCTGAAAGATACTGATACATGTACATCCAGTGGAGGTGATTATTCTAAAAAATCTTCTGATAATGATAGTTCTGGATAGAGGAATATAAGTCTTCTTTCCGATGTACCTAAAGTTAATCAATGTCTCCTGGCTAAGGAATGAAAAAATAAATACCTTACTAATATTCCTTTAAGTGATAATTATTCTGATGATAAGGATTTTATATCTTCTGATGAATAACCTTCCTTATCATAAGATAATTATATTTCATCTTATGATGAAGTTTCATATTTTTCTAAACTTTTAGAAAATAAAAATTGTAAACTTTGAAAAATAAACATGTTATGATAAGGAAAAACTTACTAAGGATGATTCAAGAATAAATGTTTTAACAAATTAAATATTATATCTATCTAACGATCTTCATGATACTATTTCTAAGAAGGAAAATATTTCACAAGATTTAGAAAAATTAGTTTATAAGAAAAATGTTTTAGAAAAAAAAACATAATTCTAAAACTGAAACTAATGAGGATAAATATTTAGTTGTAGAACTAAAATCCAAAATTTAAAGTTTGAGAAATCTTTTATCAAACTTTACCACTAGTACGGAATGTTTTTGTAAAATTTATAAAAAAATTATCCTTATGGTAACAGTTCTGAAATGGGTTATACATATAAAAAACCATTTTTTTAGTAACAATTTCTTTATTTCTAAAAATTACCCTTTTTCACCAAGTGAAAAGTAGTGGGAATTGGAAAAATAGTTATTCTTTAAATAAATTTTAATCCCTAGGATTTCATAAAGCCTATTTTTCTAAACAAATTTGGATTCCTAAAGTTTTATTTTCTAACATTATAGGACCCAATAAGGTTTGGGTTTTGAAAAACTAACCTTTTAATTTTCAGGGAAGCAAATATATTACCAACAAGAAAAATATATGGTACGTGGATAGTTTTTTTCCATACACATGAATGGAAACAAATGATTCTTCTAGAATATTGTAAAAATGAAAGGTGAAAAGTAACTTTTGGAGATAATGCACAAAGAGAGATTATCAGTATAGGTAACATTTTTCTTCTTGGAAAATCTCTTATTTCAAGTGTTTTATTTGTTAAAGGTATTAATAACATCCTTATAAGAATAATTCAATAATGTGATAAAGGTTACCTTGTGAAATTTAGGAATGATAAATGTATAGTTCATAGTTCTAAGGATGAATTTATTCTTTGTTCCAATTGGCATGAAAATTTTTACACACTTAAATTAGAAGACCTTAGGATCCAAGACTTACCTTATCTAAGTTAAATGGAATATTAATCTTGGTTATGGAATATAAGGTTAGAACACTATAACCTTATAAACTTAACTAAGTTGACAAATAAAGGACCTTTTAAGGATCTACTGGAACTTAGGTTTGATGCTTCAAATGTTTGTGAACCTTGTCAATATGGTAAGAAACATAAGTCGAGTTTTAAATCAATTAGTGAAGTATCAACTAATTATTCTTTACATTTAGTGCACAAGGATTTATTTGGTCCTACACAAACTTGAATTATTTATGGAAAAAACTATTTAAATTTCTTGGTTGATGATTACACTAGATATAAATGGGTTTATTTTCTCACATAGAAATCTAAAACCTTTTATTATTTTAAAACTTTTGTATCAAAATTTAAAAATGATAAAAACCCTCCCTTTATAATTATTCATAGAGATCATGGTGTAAAATTTTTAAATTATGGATTTGAAGCTTTTTTTAGTAATAATGGTATTGAAAATAACTTTTCAACTCCTAGAACCCCTCAAAAAAATGTTGTATTTGAAAGAATAAATATAATTGTTCAAGAAATAACTAGAACCATATTGAGTAAATACTCAATTAATAAACATTTTTGGGATAAATTAGTGAGTATTTCCTGCTATCCTATGAATCTATGTTTGATTATACCTTTTCTTAATAAAACTTCATATGAGATGTCGACACTTAGAAAACCAAAAGTTCCTTACTTTAAATTTTTTGGTTGTAAGGTATTAATCTTGAATAAAAAATATAACTTATGAAACATTTCACCCAAATCCAATGAAGGAATATTTTTAGGTCATTCCACTAATTCTAAGTCTTATAGAGTTTTTAATAAAAATTCTTTTATTTTTGAGGAAAGGGTACATGTTATGTTTGATGAAACTGATCCTTTTGCTTTAAAACAACCTCAACCAACATCCCCAGATGATATTTTAAAAACTTATTTTCAACCATTGTTAGAAAGTTATTCTTATAAGGATATAACTCAAGAAATTGTTTTTGAAGTTATTACTCATGAATATTTTCTATCTATTGTTTAAGACCAAACTTCTCAAAACCCAAGAAGTAAGTTATTCCTTAGAAATCATCCTAGTGAAAGTATCATTGGTGATGTATATCAACCAGTTAGGACAAGAAGTTCGTTATAGAACGAAATTAAACATCAAGATTTATTATCCCAATTTGAACCTAAGAATATTAATGAGGATTTAGGTGATTAGGATTGGATTAAGTCAATTAAATATGTGCTCAATGAGTTTGAGAGGAATAAATTTTCGACATTAGTTGAACAACTATAATTCGAGTAAAATGGGTTTTTTGAAGTTAGTGTGATGAGAATGGCATAATTGATAGAAATAGAGCTAGACTTTATACTAAGGGTTATAATCAACAAGAAGGAAGATATTACGAATAACCCTATCCAACACTAGAAATACTTGAAGCTATTCAAATTCTTATATAATTTTCATCGTTCTTTAATTTCAAATTTTTTTAAATGGATGTGAAGTGTTATTTTCTTAATGGGTATGTTCAGAAGGAATTTTATGTAAAACAACTCCCTAGTTTTGAAAATAAAAAACATCTTGAATAAGTTTATAAATTTACCAAATCTTTATATGAACTTAAACAATCCCCTAGATCCTGGTGTGATAGGTTAACATGATTTTTATTACAAAATAAATTTGTTAAGGGACATACGGATCCAACTATTTTATAAAAAATCTAAAAAAATATTTTTATTATCAAAATCTATGTCAAATACATTATATTCAGATCAATTCAAAAATCCTAAATAGATTCCTTTATGGATCTTATGAAATCTGTGTTTGAGATGAGTATGATGGGTGAGTTAACACATTTTCTTGGTTTTAAAATTTTCCAAAAACTATAAGGAACTTTTATATCTCAGCATAATTATATAAAAACTATTCTTAAGAAATTTGGATATGAAAATACTTAAAGTATTAGTACTATTATAGGTACCTCAAATACTTTAGATCTTGATGAGGTTAGACAACCAGTTGATCGAAAACAATTAGAGGTATGATAGGAAGTTTACTTTACTTAACTTCTAGTCACTTAAATTTAATGATGTTTGTATTTTTGTGAAATATATCATGAAAATATTAAGTAATCCCATTTAAAATATATAAAACAAATTTTTTTATATATTAAGGGAACTATGGATTTAAGACTTTTTATTCTTATATAAATGTTTTCAAATTAAAAAGTTTTTTGGATGTTGACTTTGGTGGTTATAGAATGGATAGGAAAAGTACATCTAGAACTTGTTGTTTCTTAGGAGATTCATTAGTTTCTTGGTCAAGTAATAAATAACACTCAATATAACTTAACCCTATTGAAGCTGAATATCTAGCAGTTAGAAGTTTGTGTGCTCAAGTGTTGTGGATTAAATACACACTCACTGACTGTGGCATGAGATTTACAAAAAACTCAAACACATAGTGATAAAAAAAGTTCCATTACTTTAAGTAAGAACCCATCACATCACTCTCATGCAATGAAAATATATATAAAACAAAAATTTCTTCGATATCATACACAAAAATAATATAAAATTTTACAATTCATTGTAATGCAAGATCAAATTGCTGACATTTTTAATAAATATCTTAGTTCTGATAGATTTGAATATATCAAACATAATTTTGGAATGATCAATGTAAATTAATCATTCATATCTACTTATTTTTTACCTATATCCTTACATTAAGATAATACTTTTCATATGGGGGTATATGTGTTTATGTTTTTCAAAAAAGTTTTAGTCTTTATTCAATTTTAGTTTTCTAAAAAAATTATTTTTCTTATATTTTATCGTAATGAGTTTTTCAGAATCATATTTCTTTATAAAATTTTAAGAGTCAGAATCCTAAAAAGGATTTCTAGACTGAGAAATTTTAAAAAAAAATTACTAACTCAAAAAAATTAATAAAATTTTCAGGGTTAGAATTTTTATTAAATTTTATGACTTAAATTTTTCAATAAAGTTTTCCAGATTCAAAATTATTATAATTTGTTTTTTATTTAAGAAACATTAATAAAAAAAATTCAATTCAAAACTATCATAATCTACTTAGTTAACAAAAATTAATAATAGGTTTTTCCATAACAATGTATTTATTCACTCATAAAGTTACTTCTCAATTATTTTTGGTTTTTACACTATCTCATTATGTTAGGTCTATTATTTTTTTGGTTATACTTTTAAGTTTAATAAAAAAATATATGTTTTCATAATTTTAAATGTTTTTCTAGTTGGATTCACTCTTAATATGAGAAATTTTTTTAAAACCTGGAGGTTTTAAAAAATTCTTAAAATATTTATTTGGATCAATATTAATCATCATATCAGAATACGTTGAGTCTTGACTGTTAAAATTATAAGGCCCCAGCCTTAAACCTTACTTAATATTGAATTAAATGAATAATTCACATTGAGGATCTTTTCAGGTTTAGAGTTTTAGAGAATTAGGACATTACTATTTCATCTCAAAAGATTACAAAGTAGAAACTTCTACTAAGTTTCCATAAAATAAAAACTCTTAAAAAGAAACATGTCTAGTTCCTTGTTTTAGGTAGCATGACTTTCCCTTGATCCCATCCTTGACCCTATTCCACGTTAAGTCCTGTGAAAAACATTTCAAAAACTTGGGATGAGCATAAAAAGCTCAGTAAGGGATACACAAAGAATGAAAACTGTTATTTTTTCAAAACAACAAGTAAACCATGTATACTTTATCAAAGTAATACCTTTCACCTTTTCGAAGTAGTAAAAACTCTTCACTGAATAAAAGTTCATTACTTACCCTTCTGTAATCAAAAGATTACCATAAAACCCATATAAATATCACATAACATATAAAGGTAACTTGGGACATAAACATACTTAAGTGTAATAACCATAAGGTCTACTTCCACACATATAACTTAATGGAATAGCCATTCGGACAACTTCCATACATACTTAATGGAATAGCCATACGGCCGACTTCCATACCCAATGAATTGGAGGTTATAACGTAACCACCCGTCCTGGTATTCACGGCACCACCCGTCATATGGTTTATCACGTAACAACCCGTAAAATTTCCAAGTACCATTATAAAATTATAACACATAAAACCAACATAAAGGAATGATAACATTTCCACATTTCAATCACAATATATCATTTAAATAAATTGACATAATAGAATCCTTTATCAAAACCATTTTCAATATCAAAATACAAAAAAAGTATATGGTATTTATTTTATTTTAAAAAAACATTACGGCTTGTTGAGGAAGCCAAAGACCAAATAATACTCACGGCGGCGGAGAAGTCGTTGTCGCCGCATACGTACGACAAAAACATTCCCTTTTGTCATCTAGTAAAACGCTTCGTATAAAAAGATTCCTTTTGAATAAACGTAAAAGTCAAAGGGGTTTATACACCATATTAAAGAAATTGGTGTATAAAACCAAAATGTGCCTCAATGAAAGGATATTGAGATGAAGTCCCTTACAAAGACGGTATCCTTGGTTTAAGGATAAATCAATTACATAATTATGTGTGACAAACGAATACACCCAATATAAGTGGATATTAAGTATAAAACAATCAGAGGTTATTCACACATATTCATATAATGACATATTCAAGGAGTACAAGATTATCCCAAAGAATCAAATTTGGGTTAAGAAGTTGCCTTGCAAAAATTTGAGGGCCTAACGACGTCACTACAAAATTCAGAAAATGAGTTGATGAGAGATAAAAAGGGGTATCTCATCACTTGGACATAAAATTTAAATCAATAAGGATATAGAAGAACATATCCCAACATAATATTATGTGAATTAAAAGACATAACAAAATAATTCTTTTACAAAAAGAGGAGGGTGAAAGGTTCCCCTACCGACATGGGTATCTTTCGAGACATGCACCCCGTAAAAGAAGGACAATACAACATTGATGTAAATACTCATAAATGAAAGTATATTACACAATGAGTAAAATAATGGGCAGTACATACACCACTCAAAGGAAATTGTGGCAAATGTAGCATAAATCTCACGATAATAAAAGTGAGATGAAAAATCCCTTACGAAAACTCGGCAGCCTAACGGCGCCACATAAAATTTACAAGAATGGATTGATGAGATCAAATATGGTCTCTCATCATATTAACATAAAGTTTACAGAAAGTGGAATATAAAATAACATCCACCAACATAACAAATAGGATCTTAAAATAAGTGACATAAAGGAGAGTACTTTAAAAGAAAGAGAGAGGTTAGATCTCTTACGAAAATTCGGCAGCCTAACGGCGCCACTCAAAAGTTCCAAAATGGATTGATGAGAGAGAATAGGGTCTCTCATCATATGAACATAAAAATTACAGTAAGAGTAATATAAAATAACATCCAAATAACAAGAAAGATGAGCTTTAGAAGGAATGACATAAAAGAGTGTACTTAAAAAGAAAGAGAGGAGTAAGATCCCTTACCTCGGGTCCGACTTGACTTGATCATTCTTTAATCTCCTGAATAATAAACTTGAGTTAATTTAAACTTCCTTAAGAACCTTTTTCAAGTTCATTATTCATTTTATATAACTTATTACCATGTCATAGACATTATGTAATCATTTAAGTTAAAAATGTTTGTTTTGTCGATACTTGGTTCTTAAGTCGAAAGTGGACTTCTTACAATTACATGTTGTTCGTGTGGTCAAAGGTTAATTATATCCACAATTTTATTCATGATGTATATATAATATATATCCTGTATATTCATGCATTTATAATATTACATAACATTTAGAGTTAAGAAATGAAATGCACCGTTCATGGAGACGGTAAGCCGTACGTACGCATGAACGCTACTTCCATTTCTATTTCATATTTAATGGAATTAAAACATAATGATACATAATAGTATTTTAATTCCAGTATGGTATTATATATAATATCATTAAATATATCCTTTATACGTACCACATATGGTATTAACGAATCAAATCACTTTGAGGGGGCGGTAGTCCGCACTTCCTTAAATGAAGATATCATGTTTACCCATAATGGAAACCATAAAGGTATGCCATAAATGAAAAATACAGAAGCTTAAGTAAAACATAAACATATTAGATATTATATATAAATATAGTGTCATCTTAATGGCCACCTTTGAAGGTGTTAGAAGAAAGTTGAACAATCATCGTTTCAGGAGGCAGAAATTCGCCATCCACGGAAACAATATGTTATTTAACCATTAGATGTAGGTGTGTGTAATTGTAGCTCAAATACTTCTTATAAAAACATCCTAGTATATTTAAGATAAAGTATTTGTTACAAAATAAATGAATAAAAAGAGTTTAGGGGGTTGGGAAAGCAAAATAAAACAAAAGGACACAAGTGAAGACATTACCTTTAAATCGGGTAACTTCCTTTGATTTGAGCTCAAAGGCTTCCTTGAAAAGGATTCTTCCCAAAGTGAGGCTTCAAGGAGTTAGATATGGATTTGGAGAGACAAAATGGGCAGGTTTTGGCTGAGCCAAATGTAACACCCGAGACTTTTATGTTATATAAATCATCAAAGGAATCTTTTTCTACACAACACTTGCTTGGCTTGCTTTACACGCAATCGCGACCTTCCTCGATAGCTTCCGTCGTACGCAATACCGAGTTTCACTAAACAACAATATTCTATTAAAACTATCCGTTATGAATAGTAATAACCACTTTTTGAAATTTTATAAATTTTATTTTTCAAAATGGACTTCATTTTTGGACTCAGAATATCGAAATTATCCTAGGGTGAAATTTTGGTATTTTTCTGAAAACTTTAAATTTTTGATGAATAGTGAAACCACTAAGTGGTAGGTTAAAAACTGAATTTTGCATAAAACTTAATTTTACCGCTTCTGTGAATGGAATTTCGAAAATCCGACAGACACGGTTGATATCAGTAAGTAAAATGTGGTTCAATGTGATAAAAATAATTTTTTGGTGAATAGTAACTTTTTACTTTTTTTACCGCGGTTAATAGTAAATAGGGTAACTAAGGGTAAATATGATATTACTATTACCCTAACACATGTCCTAATTGTATTGTATAAGTTTAATTCGACCAAAAACAACCTTATGAATAAAATATGACCATTTAGGACCACTTGGATTAGATTAGGACATTTATTATTAATTTATTTAAAGAAGGGTTAAAATAGTTAAAATCAAAGTTTAATAAGTAAATCATTTTTAATATGGGGTTATACATAATATAAATTCGACTATAAATATTCATTAGAAAGCTAAAAAGATTTCCTACATAATGGTATTTTGTTTTGTAATTTTTAGACATTAAATAATTTAATTTATTTATGACACAATGATGATGCAGTAATTATCTTATTAATGAAATATTGACATAATTGATGTTATAAACACCAAAATAAATGTAATTTGAGACTTTTTATGAATTAAAAAAAATTTCTAGGTTACTATGATATATTAGAGTTGATTTAATCAACTTGGTTCGAACATATAATTCTGTTATGACTTTCAGAAAAATCATATATCAAATAGTGTCAAAATTGACACAAAATAGTTTTTAAATCAAATATAATATTATTAATTGTTATTTTATTCCTAAAAATCTAAGGTTCAGCCAAATGACTTAGATAAGGATATATATTTTAATAATAAACAATTTGGGGTTCTTTTGGCATGTTATAGTAAGTGTATTAACCATATAGTGAAAGAAAACAAAAAGACACGGTAAAAGTTAAATTATTTAACTTAGAGTTAAATCTAATTGATAAGGTTAAAATAATATCCTAAACTTGTCTAAATCCTATTGGTTGATAGGATTTCGACCCTTCCACACTTTAGCTTCGAAATAAGACCCTTTTGAACCATTATAAACCGATTTTGACTTTAATATAAAATAATATTTTGAGATATTCCTAAGGTGCCCCTCTCCTCCCTTATAAAAGGGCACCTCCTCCCCCTCCTCCTCACACCAAATTGAGCACTCAAGCTCGGCCAACCCATGCCATTTTCTCCTCTCCACTTCTCTAGAATAATCCTAGAGGTCCTGGTCTTCTTAAAAGACCAATATTAGTTCCCTAAGTAGAGGATTCAAAGAAGCGTTCCAAAGAAGAGGTAATATCCATTACCGATCTTTTCAATTTCTTTCTTCTTCAACTTCTTCTTCTTTAGTTGTTTCATGATAAAGTAATAACATCAGTATTACTTACATACTGATATGTTATTATAAATATGAAACAACCCTAATTCACCTTCTATCCATCCTACGGAAAAATGAAATCACCGCGCGTGCGTACGTATGGAATACCGTCTCCACGCCGTGGTGTAATCTATTTTCCACCATCACTTTACAAGGATGGGTATAATGGTGTAATGAGTAACTATTTATGATTATTATTAAGTAATATTGATACTTAAATAATATATATATACTCCAATACAATTCCACGATCATAGGAATGATATCATCACCCGTGCGTACGTACGGAATACCGTCTCCACGATGTGATGCGACTCGTTCTACATGATCATCATTACATAGTAATTATATAAATGAATTGAATGAATAAATATGATATATGTTACACTAATACCATTATGGATATAAGGTATCTATAACCTTAAAAGAAGAATAAGAATTTATTAGACAAAACACGCATAAGAACAAAAGGCAATAAAGACCCGAGTAACAAGTAACAATGAAATATTACTAATAAGAAGCTAAGAATATGACCATATATGATATCATATCAATATGTATGATTCTGGAATAAGTCAATAACATTATTTAAACCATTATACAGGAGCTTCGGACACGTACAAAGCAAATCGGACCTAAGGTAAGGGAAATATCACAATCTCATTTTTATCCGAGATTGTTTATTCGTAAGTATTTACTGGGGTGTATTTTATCATCCACATCCATGTTTCATAAATATGTAATATTATTTCCATCCACCTACAATTGTTTAAATCCATTTTTACCCTTCGGTGAGTTTTTAGTAAAAGAAATGAAAGGAATCTTTTGTCGTTTTTCGTACGAGGTACTTTTTTGACTTTTCCGACAAAAGTACGAAGAATGTTTTTTTTAACTTATACGGCCTGAATGGATTTTTAAAACATTATTTCAAAGAATCTTCCTTTACAAGTTTTCAAGTTTATTTTTAATCAAATTATTTTAGTTTAAAATTGTATGACATGTTAAGAAAAGAAAAAGTTTTGAAGTAAAAAGGATATTTTCCTCAAGAATGTAGTTCAAGTGTTTTATCAAAATTATTTTCCATCTAAGATAATAAAGGGTTCTGTTTTTATCCCTATTATTACATGTATTTGATTATGTTGTGATGGAAATATTTTTATGAATTCCTTTATCTTATATGAATTGTTTTATGATGTCATGTTGTTTAAGAATCCCATTTTTATTACATGGGTTATGCGATGATGTATGATTTATGATTATGTGTCACACATAAGAAAGGATTCATTATAAGATGGGTGGGACCTATATCTCCCTCCAATGCATTGGGTAAAGATTTTATATCTCATGAGATAGACATGGCTGGAACGGTAGGTTATACCGGTTCAGTGAAACAGGACTGGAATGAGGGTGACTCGGTTCAGAAAGGGACTTTGTCCACTAAGATAGTCTTGGAAATGAGTCATGACTAACAAGAAATGATTTCCCATGATTATGTGTGCATGCCACAAAGTTTCAAGTTTTATGTTATGATTATGGGGATCTCATTTTCACTTCTATGATTTATTCCATGTTAAGATATTATGATCTCTTTTGCAGGTTTTGATTTTCAAAAAGATATGATATGATTTTTATTTCCTTTATTTGCCCTTGCTGAGCATTTGAGCTCACCCTTTTATGTTTTCTTTTCCCCAGGTCAGGAAGATGGATATTAAGTAGAATATGCTAAAAGGGACCCTAGATATGATGAAATAAATGGGAGACACTGTAAAAGATTTATGAACCAGTTGTTTATGTTTCCTAGTTTCTAAAGACACTATACCTATACGGTCCTTTGTGGTTTTGTCATATGTTGTAATAAGTGTGCTTCAATTTTTAAGTATTAACAATGTATGTAAAGTATGGGTCGTTATAGTTGGTATCAGAGGAAAGGTATAGTCAACCTTTGGAAACTAGGATGTGAAAGCCTTAGTAAGAACCCTAAGGATATGTCTAAGCATAGAACACAATCTTAGTGTTTTAGAAATGGCCATGAATAACCTAGGATAAGACCTTAAGCATGAAAATTTTATTCTTGAATTATGTGGTTTTCCTTTTATAATTAGTGTTGCTCACACTATTCTTCTTGGTTTTAGTCAATGGATGGAACCCGAAGGAACCGTGTTAATGAGGAATGCGATGGGCAATGCAATGATTGTCCCCCTGAGCAACCAAACGATATGGGAGCTGGAATGCAAAATCTTGTAGCCATGCTCACACAACTTTCTCAAGCTATGAATCATGCAGGACTTCCAAACAAGCAAAGGAAGGAGCAACATTCTGTTGAATCCTTCATGAGGCAGCGTCCACCTTCTTTTAGCGGGTCTACTGATCCATTAGTTGCTGAACAATGGATTAGTACTACTGAAAAGATATTTTCAGTTCTTCAATGTTCTGAACATGATAAAGTCATCCTAGCAGTGTATCGTTTGGAAGGAGATGCTGATCAATGGTGGAATCTTATTAAGAATACGAGGCAAAGGGATGAAATTGAGTCTATGGAATGGGACGAGTTCAAGAACTTATTTTTCAATAAGTACTTCCCTCGTATTCTCCGAACAAAGATGGAAAAAGAGTTCCTTGAACTGAAGCAAAGGGATGATGAATCTGTTGGTACCTATGAAGAAAATTTTACAAGACTTGCAAGGTACGCTTCTGGTATTATTATCCAACCTGAGAGTAAGATCGATCGATTCTTTAGTGGCTTAAAACCAAGTCTTCGAAGGGCGTTATCCATAAGGGACTTCAATAGCTACGAGGAAATCGTTCGATGTGCTCTCAAAGTCGAGATGGAGATTGGAGTAACCCATCAGTCACATGGGTTTGATAAGAAGAGGAAGATGGAATTCAAATGAAAATCTAAAGAGCACACTAAAAAGAAGATGAACTTTCCCTTATGCTCAAAGTGTGGAAAGAAACATGGAGGGAGTTGTCTTAAAGGGACAAGTAAATGTTTTAAATGTGGAAAGGAAGGTCATCGGGCATTTGAATGCCGTGATAATGGGAAGAAGATGTCTAATGATGCAAACAAAGGAAGGGATACACAGAATGAACCTACTACACTTCAATGTTTCAAGTGAAAGGAGATGTGGCATTATGCCAATCAATGCCCAAATACAAGGGTTGATGGTGATGGTCGACGTCAACAAAATCTTAAGGCTAAAGACAAAGGAAAGTCACATGCAATTTCTATCAGCGATGTGGAATACGATAACGAAGTGGTGAAAGGTACACTTACCATCCACTCTAAAGTAGAAAATGTTTTATTTGATTCTGGATCCACCCACTCTTTTATTTCTAAAGAATTTTCTAAGGGTATCACCGTATTACCTCAACAATTAGATGTTGAGTTAGCTGTGACAACACCTAATGGCACAACAGTCGCATCAAAAGTTTATAATTCTTCTCCGATCGAAGTTTGTGGGAAAGTGCTTCCTCAAAATCTTGTGATCCTTCCTTTAGTGGAATTTGATGTGATTCTTGGCATGGATTGGCTTTCTCTACATGGAGCTCATATCAATTTCCAAAGAAGGGAAGTCACATTTCATATTCCAGATCAATCTACGATCGTCTATCGATGAAAGGATGAACATAACCTTCCAGTGGAAATTCCTTCCATCTTATGGGTCTTGATTCCACTAAATGAAGGTTATTTATCTCAAATGGTTGGTGAGAAACTCACGATTAAGAATATGCCGATTGTACGGGAGTTTGATGATGTCTTTCCGGAGGAATTACCGGGTCTTCCACCAAATCGTGAAGTTGAGTTTTCAATAGAACTCGTACCGGGAACTTTGCCAATTTCAAAGACACCTTATAGAATGGCCCCAATTGAGTTGCAGGAATTGAAGAAGCAACTCCAAGAGAATCTTGATAAGGGATTCATACTCCCTAGTGCGTCACCTTGGGGAGCACCTGTTCTATTTGTTAAGAAGAAAGATGGATCAATGAGACTCTGCATTGATTATCGAGAACTTAACAAGATCACTATCAAGAACAAATATCCTCTCCCATGCATTGATGACTTATTTGACCAACTACGCGGAGCTCAATACTTTTCCAAGATTGATCTTCGTTCAGGGTATCATCAAATAAGGGTCAAAAGGGAGGATATACCAAAGACGGCTTTCCGTACAAGGTATGGACACTATGAATTTATAGTGATGCCATTTGGTCTTACTAATGCCCCTGCTATCTTCATGGATCTAATGAATAGAGTCTTTAAAGACTATCTTGATCAATTTATGGTAGTCTTTATAGACGATATTCTTGTCTATTCAAAGAGCAAGGAAGAGCATGAAGATCACTTGAGAATTATATTAAAGACCCTGAGAAAGGAGAAGCTTTATGCCAAATTTACCAAGTGTGAATTTTGGCTTCAAAAAGTTGCATTTTTGGGTCACATAATCTCAAAAGAGGGTATATATGTGGATCCAGCAAAAACAGAGGTTATCGAAAGATGGTCGAGACCAACAACAGTAACTGAGATTCGAAGTTTTCTTGGTTTGGCTGGATATTATCGACGTTTTGTAAAATATTTTTCACGATTATCTAATCCACTCACCAAGTTGACTCGGAAAGGAGTTAAGTTTGTCTGGACAGAGGAATGTGAAGAGAATTTCAAGGATTTGAAAAGAAGGTTATCCAGTGCACCTGTGCTCACACTGCCTTGTAGTGGAGAAAGGTTTGTGATCTACAGTGATGCATCCAAGAAGGGATTGGGGTGTGTTCTTATGCAAAATGATATGTTGATAGCTTATGCCTCACGACAGTTGAAAATCCATGAGCAAAATTACCCAACACATGATTTGGAGTTGGCTGCGGTAATCTTTGCATTAAAGATTTGGAGGCATTACCTTTATGGTGAAAGGTGTGATATTTATACTGATCATAAAAGTTTAAAGTATATTTTCACACAAAAGGAGCTGAATATGCGCCAAAGAAGATGGTTGGAGCTGATTAAGGATTATGACTGCTCAATCCATTACCACCCTAGGAAAGCAAACAAGGTGGCAGATGCATTAAGTCGATAAGACCATGCTATTTTATCCATGATAAGGATCACAAAAGATCTAATATTTATGGATTTACAAAGGATGGATCTTGGAATTATAATGGAAGGGGAAAAATCTTATCTTTCTCAAATGAATGTTCAACCATCTATACATGTGAAGATTAAAGAGGCACAGAAAGAAGATGTCGAGTTACAAAAGAAGGTGAGAAATGTTCTTGAATTCAACCTTGATTGTGATGGGATAATAAAGTTCAGGAATCGGGTTTGTGTTCCTTCCATCCCCGAATTAAAGAAGGAGCTGCTGGATGAGGCTCATAGTTCTTCATTTTCTATTCATCCTGGAAGCACGAAGATGTATAGGGACCTAAAAGAGTACTTCTGGTGGGATGGCATGAAAAGAGATGTTGTTGAATATGTCTCTCGATGCTTGGTTTGTCAACAAGTTAAAGCTGAGAGACAGAAGTCTAAGGAGATGTTACAACCATTACCCATACCTGAATGGAAATGGGAAAACATCACTATAGACTTTGTCACAGGACTTCCTAAAACATCCAAAGGCAATAATGATATCTGGGTCATAGTTGATCGTCTTACAAATTCTGCACACTTCATTGCTATTAGAGAGGATTTCTCTCTAGATCATCTTGCCAGGATATATGTAAAGGAAGTGGTAATATTGCATGGAGTACCACTTTCTATTATATCTGATCGGGATCCGAGATTTACCTCGAAGTTCTGGCGAAGTCTTCAGCATACTCTGGATACAGAGTTGAGTTTCAGCACTGCTTATCATCCCCAGACATACGGTCAGTCTGAGAGAACAATTCAAACCCTATAAGATATGTTGAGATCTTGCTCTATGGATTTCAAAGGAGGTTGGGATCAACACCTACCTTTGGTGGAATTTTCTTATAATAATAGCTTTCACTCCAGTATTCAGATGGCTCCTTATGAAGCTCTCTATGGAAAGAAATGCAGGACTCCAACTTACTGGGATGAAGTTGGGGAAAGAAAGCTATTAGGACCTGATCTCGTTGATGAAATGGCAGAAAAGGTCAGATCTATTCAACAACACATAAGAGCAGCTCAGAGTCGACAGAAAAGTTATGCCGACAACCGAAGAAAAGACCTAGAGTTTGAAGTGGGTGATAAAGTGTTCTTACTAATATCTCCCTGGAAGAGGGTTATGAGATTTGGAAAGAAGGGGAAGTTGAGCCCTAGATATATCGGTCCCTTCGAAATACTAGATCGTGTTGGGAAGGTAGCTTACCGATTGGCGCTTCCACCAAATCTCTCTCAAGTTCACGATGTGTTCCATGTATCTCTCCTGAGAAAGTACATACCAGATCCTTCACATGTACTCAGCTCAGAAGTTGTACCGCTGGAGCAAGATCTTTCTTATGAAGAACAGCCGATAGAGATTCTGGATCGTAGCGAAAAAGTCCTACGAAATAAGACCACTCGATTGGTGAAAGTTTTATGGAGGAACCACCAACTTTAAGAAGCTACATGGGAGCTTGAGGATATGATGAGGGAGAAGTATCCTCATCTG
Organism: Viscum album; assembly: GCA_963277665.1. Lineage (NCBI taxonomy): Eukaryota > Viridiplantae > Streptophyta > Magnoliopsida > Santalales > Viscaceae > Viscum > Viscum album. The sequence goes on from OY728139.1 coordinate 1,272,375,881, forward strand.
TTTGTTACAAAGTGACGAATTTCGAGGGCGAAATTCTTTTTAAGGGGGGTAGAATGTAACACCCGATACTTTTATGTTATATAAATCATCAAAGGAACCTTTTTCTACACAACACTTGCTTGGCTTGCTTTACACGCAATCACGACCTTCCTCGATAGCTTGCGTCATACGCAATACCGAGTTTCACTAAACAACAATATGCTATTAAAACTAGCCGTTATGAATAGTAATAACCACTTTTTGAAATTTTTTAAATTTTATTTTTCAAAATGGACTTCATTTTTGGACTCAGAATATCTAAATTATCCTAGGGTGAAATTTTGGTATTTTTCTGAAAACTTTCAATTTTTGATGAATAGTGAAACCACTAAGTGGTAGGTTAAAAACTGAATTTTGCATAAAACTTAATTTTACCGCTTCTGTGAATGGAATTTCTAAAATCCGACAGACACGGTTGATATCAGTAAGTAAAATGTGGTTTAATGAGATAAAAATAATTTTTTGGTGAATAGTAACTTTTTACTTTTTTTACCGCGGTTAATAGTAAATAGGGTAACTAAGGGTAAATATGCTATTACTATTACCCTAACACATGTCCTAATTCTATTGGATAAGTGTAATTCAACCAAAAACAACCTTATGAATAAAATATGACCATTTAGGCCCACTTGGATTAGATTAGGACATTTATTATTAATTTATTTAAAGAAGGGTTAAAATAGTTAAAATCAAAGTTTAATAAGTAAATCATTTTTAATATGGGGTTATACATAAGATAAATTCGACTATAAATATTAATTAGAAAGCTAAAAATATTTCCTACATAATGGTATTTTTTTTTGTAATTTATAGACATTAAATAATTTAATTTATTTATGACACAATGATGATGCGGTAATTATCTTATTAATGAAATATTGACATAATTGATGTTATAAACACCAAAATAAATGTAATTTGAGACTTTTTATGAATTAAACAAATTTTCTAGGTTACTATGATATATTAGTGTTGATTTAATCAACTTGGTTCGAACATATAATTCTGTTATGACTTTCAGAAAAATCATATATCAAATAGTGTCAAAATTGACACAAAATAGTTTTTAAATCAAATATTATATTATTAGTTGTTATTTTATTCCTAAAAATCTATGGTTCGGAAAAATGACTTATATAAGGATATATATATTAATAATAAACAATTTGGGGTTCTTTTGGCATGTTATAGTAAGTGTATTAACCATATAGTGAAAGAAAACAAAAAGACACGGTAAAAGTTAAATTATTTAACTTAGAGTTAAATCTAATTGATAAGGTTAAAATAATATCCTAAACTTGTCTAAATCCTATTGGTTGATAGTATTTAGACCCTTCCCCACTTTAGCTTCGAAATAAGACCCTTTGGAACCATTATAAACCGATTTTGACTTTAATATAAAATAATATTTTGAGATATTCCTAAGGTGCCCCTCTCCTCCCTTATAAAAGGGCACCTCCTCCCCCTCCTCCTCACACCAAATTGAGCACTCAAGCTCGGCAAACCCCTGAAATTTTCTCCTCTCCACTTCCCTAGAATAATCCTATAGGTCCTGGTCTTCTTCAAAGACCAATATTAGTTCCCTAAGTGGAGGATTCAAAGAAGCGTTCCAAAGAAGAGGTAATATCCATTACCGATCTTTTCAATTTCTTTCTTCTTCAACTTATTCTTATTTAGTTGTTTCATGATAAAGTAATAACATAAGTATTACTTACATACTGATATGTTATTATAAATATGAAACAACCCTAATTCACCTTCTATCCATCCTACGGAAAAATGAAATCACCGCGCGTGCGTACGCACGGAATACCGTCTCCACGCCGTGGTGTAATCTATTTTCCACCATCACTTTACAAGGATGGGTATAATGGTGTAATGAGTAACTATTTATGATTATTATTAAGTAATATTGATACTGAAATAATATATATATACTCCAATACAATTCCACGATCATAGGAATGATATCATCACTCGTGCGTACGTACGGAATACCGTCTCCACGATGTGATGCGACTCGTTCTACATGATCATCATTACATAGTAATTATATAAATGAATTTAATGAATAAATATGATATATGTTACACTTATACCATTCTGGATATAAGGTATCTATAACCTTAAAATAAGAATAAGAATTTATTCGAAAAAACACGCATAAGAACAAAAGGCAATAAAGACCCGAGTAACAAGTAACAATGAAATATTACTAATAAGAAGCTAAGAATATGACCATATATGATATCATATCAATATGTATGATTCTGTAATAATTCAATAACATTATTTAAACCATTATACAGGAGCTTCGGACACGTACAAAGCAAATCGGACCTAAGGTAAGGGAAATATCACAATCTCATTTTTATCCGAGATTGTTTATTCGTAAGTATTTACTGGGGTGTATTTTATCATCCACATCCATGTTTCATAAATATGTAATATTATTTCCATCCACCTACAATTGTTTAAATCCATTTTTACCCTTCGGTGAGTTTTTAGTAAAATAAATGAAAGGAATCTTTTGTCGTTTTTCGTACGAGGTACTTTTTTGACTTTTCCGACAAAAGTACGAAGAATGTTTTTTTTAACTTATACGGCCTGAATGGATTTTTAAAACATTATTTCAAAGAAGCTTCCTTTACAAGTTTTCAAGTTTATTTTTAATCAAATTATTTTAGTTTAAAATTGTATGACATGTTAAGAAAAGAAAAAGTTTTGAAGTAAAAAGGATATTTTCCTCAAGAATGTAGTTCAAGTGTTTTATCAAAATTATTTTCCATCTAAGATAATAAAGGGTTCTGTTTTTATCCCTATTATTACATGGATTTGATTATGTTGTGATGGAAATATTTTTATGAATTCCTTTATCTTATATGAATTGTTTTATGATGTCATGTTGTTTAAGAATCCCATTTTTATTACATGGGTTATGCGATGATGTATGATTTATGATTATGTGTCACACATAAGAAAAGATTCATTATAAGATGGGTGGGACCTATATCTCCCTCCAATGCATTGGGTAAAGATTTTATATCTCATGAGATAGACATGGCTGGAATGGTAGGTTATACCGGTTCAGTGAAACAGGACTGGAACGAGGGTGACTCGGTTCAGAAAGGGACTTTGTCCACTAAGATAGTCTTGGCAATGAGTCATGACTAACAAGAAATGATTTCCCATGATTATGTGTGCATGCCACAAAGTTTCAAGTTTTATGTTATGATTATGGGGATCTCATTTTCACTTCTATGATTTATTCCATGTTAAGATATTATGATCTCTTTTGCAGGTTTTGATTTTCAAAAAGATATGATATGATTTTTATTTCCTTTATTTTCCCTTGCTGAGCATTTGAGCTCACCCTTTTATGTTTTCTTTTCCCCAGGTCAGGAAGATGGATATTAAGTAGAATATTCTAAAAGGGACCCTAGATATGATGAAATAAATGGGAGACACTATAGAAGATTTATGAACCAGTTGTTTATGTTTCCCAGTTTCTAAAGACACTATACCTATACGGTCCTTTGTGGTTTTGTCATATGTTGTAATAAGTGTGCTTCAATTTTTAAGTATTAATAATGTATGTAAAGTATGGGTCGTTATACCAAATTCTTTGTCAGTGTGGGTAAGGAGGTAGAGGTGGGGGCCTTTTATAAGAGGAGAGGAGGGGCACTCTTGGAAAGTAAGCAAATGTTACTTTATTTGAAAATGAGTTTCGGATTTAAAAGGTCCCACATTGATATAATTCATGTATAAGGTGATAAGGGTTCTAAATCCACCCATCCAATAGGTTTTGGACATGTGTAGGTCTTATATATTACATTATCTTTCCATTTTATTTAAATCGTTAAATAATGAGGTCATCGCTGCATCATCATGATGTCATAAATAATTTAATTTATTTAATGAATAAAAATTATAAAAAAATACTATGATGTAGAAAATATATTTAGCTTTCCAATGACTATTTATAGTCAAAAATATGACTTGTATAACCCCGTGTAAAATTTTTTTAGTAAAACATTTCATGTTTGTGTCATTTTTACTTTATCATTAAATAAAAAGGTATTTATGTCATTTTCCAACCAAAGTGGCTCCATGTGGTCCCCAAGTTGACCCATTGATTTTATTGGTCGGCCATGACACATCCAATGAGGGTAGGACATGTGTCTAGGTCATTTCATTTTATTAAAACATTATTCTTACCTTAAACTACACTAATTACCTCTAATCGTGATTAAAAACTTAATAAGTTACTATTCACCAAAAAATTATTCTAATCCCATTGAACCACATTTTACTTCTTAATGACAACCATGTATGTCGGATTTTTGAAATTCAAAATACAAAGGTGGCAAAATTTCATTTAAATGGAAAATCAATTTTTATAAGTACCACTTAGTGGTTTCACTATTCATCAAAAATTGAAATTTTTCAGAAAATTACCAAAAATTCACCCTAAGATATATTTGATATTCTGAATTCAAAAATGATATATATTTTAAAAAATTAAAAACATATAAGTTTCATTAATTAATTTAATAATTAATTCCCGCTGTCAAAACAAATAGCGTGTTTTTATGAAACAAAATGTATCAAAAGATTGACACTAGTTTAAATCCGATTTCAAAGTGAAATTAATTCCATTGACCACTATTGGATTAAATGGTAAAAATATATTCTAATTTAACTTTAAAACCAATTCAAAAGGTAATCTAATCATATAAATAAATTAGATTAAAAATAGGTTTTGAATTAAAATACAACATTTTTTACTATTCATTAAAAATTGAACTTTTTCGGAAAAATACCAAAAATTTACACAAAGTAAATTTTGATGTCCCGGTTCTAAAGAATAATTTTATTTTGTCAAATATAACACATAAAATTGTCAAAAAGTTGATTTAAAAGAGGTTCGCCATCAAAAGGCGGTTAATCGACCTTTTAAAGAATATTAGAATGTTTACGCTTAAAATTGGATTCATTCGCATTTTTAATCCTCTAACATTTATTGTAAAAAGTAAAAATATTTGACAAACATATATAATCATTTTGTAGTTAGTTCTGTTCATTCTCACCATTACAACGGCTAGGCGTTAACTACCATTTAAAATAATATTATTTTATTATTAGAGTGCAACGTAAGATTCCCAAGAAACTCGTTGTTGAGTATTAGGTACGCCAACGAGCATAGAATCCCCTTTAAAGTAATATTAATATTTGATTCACAAATATGGATAAATATAAAGATGTAATATTCTTTATTTACCTGGGGTGTTACATCCTTCCCCCCTTTTGGGAATTGCGTCCTCGCAATTTTAAAATTGGGCTTGGAAATATCCTTGAAAGTCCCACATCGGAACAAGAGTCGGTAAAACAATCACTTTAAAATAAAGAAAGATAAGTACAAAGGTCACCCGAGTTAACCCATACTAGGATTCCAATTATGAAAATATGGACATGGAGGATAAAACATAGGGTCATGTTCTGATGGAGAGTGATAGAAAACATGTTTAGGAGAAAGTTAACCACAAGAAAATCACAAACTTGTGATGGGTTAAACGATATTCGATTCCCCAGTAGGAAAAGTTAATAGAAAACATTTTTGTTTTAAATTACTTTTTATTGAGGAATTTATTCATAAGGAAACATAATCACTTATCAGGTTGACTTTCAACTTTTATTATATTCCTTACACAAACTCATATTTTCTCCAAAAGACGAGTATTTAGGAAGACTTGTTCACATTAAGAGTACTATAATCAACTTCTAGAGAATCACCTAATCCACAAAAGAGAACTACATACTTCCCATGTCTTTAGACTTTAGCCAAAACCAAAACCAAAAAGGTTAGTACAAGATCAGATAATCCAGAAAAGGATAACCCTTTATAAAAAGAAAACCTATTCTTAACCTCAAAAATTTTTCCAACAAAACCCAAAGTTCAACGAGGACCATTCGATAATCAATTTTTCCATAAAATTCTTCAAAGTAAACCAAACTAAGATTGAAACCCAAATATTTGAAGGATTTAGTCACATAGTCTTCCAAGTTAAATCATAACATTTATCTCCAAACAACATCAGTTTCTCCTAAAGTCTCATATTGAAAAGTAATTAACCTAATCACATATCCTCCATGATAGGTTAATAATTTCCATAGATAACCAAAAATCAACTTACTCTTAATTCATAAAATCATCTAACTAAAAAGAATCAGTCAAACTAACCCGGGACTTCACATAGTCTAGTGGTAGGCGATAAATACCAGTTTCACTTTGGTTGTCGGTTCGATTCCCGCAACTTTGTCCGACGCGATGGGTTGTCACACGGTCTGCGTGTTGTCCTTTTTATAAAACTCCAAAAATAACCCTAACATGTTTTAACCTCAATCGTTTCCTTATAACTTTAATTTTCATCCGAATTCGTTACGATCTCAACATCTTAATTCTTGAAGTCTTATTTCACAACCATAAGATAAAATAAAACGATTCCCAAAATGAATAACATCATACCTTGATCATGGCGTCCACTCGGTTTCATCGTCATCTTGCTCATGTAGGTAGAAGTCCCATGCATTACAACAATGATTTAGATATCCTTCAAAATCATTTGCTTCCTCCATCCAAATACACCTCGTACAACATGGGTCATATGGGTGTTCACAGAAAAACAGTTTTGGAAAATAATCATGTATGACATATAATTCCAAAACATCTGATAAAACATGATTTCTATAAAATATTCGTACCGAAATTGAGTTGAAACTTTCTATTATTGGTCCTTTTAAAATACCATAAGTATGTGATGTGAGAATATATTTTAATAGCAAATATAAATAGGTTGCACAAGGGTCTCCTTCCTCAGCACCATTTTTAAAATCATAATATGCTTCAAATTCTTGTGATAAGGTAAAATATTTGAAAATACCTTGATAATATTTACCTTTCTTGAAAATATGAGAATATTGTGAAAATAGTATTTGTCTAAAAATAACCCATGATCCACGATGATAAAAAGGTATAGTGGAGGTTTTTGATATCTCAAACAACTGCTTTCAAGTGAGTTGTATGCTAGAAAAAGTTTCACAATCATCCGAAGATGACTTTGCAATAATTATTGCAAGCATGTCATCAGGAAGAGATAGGAATGTCGTTTGAGATCCTTCTACTTCCATTCATAACTGACTTTACTTGACCTGAAAAAAAAGTTATAAAACAAGGATTTAACTGAAATAATAGATATAGGGACTAATCATGTGTCTCACAAGAACTCCTAATCCCTAAAGTTGTCTAAACCGACCTTTGATACCAATTATAAGGCCCCGACCTTAAACCTTACTTAATATTGAATTAAATGAATAATTCACATTGAGGGTCTTTTTAGGTTTAGAGTTTTAGAGAATTAGGACATAACTATTTCATCTCAAAAGATTACAAAGTAGAAACTTCTACTAAGTTTCCATAAAATAAAAACTCTTAAAAAGAAACATGTCTAGTTCCTTGTTTTAGGTAGCTTGACTTTCCCATGATCCCATCCTTGACCCTATTCCACGTTAAGTCCTGTGAAAAACATTTCAAAAACTTGGGATGAGTATAAAAAGCTCAGTAAGGGATACACAAAGAATGAAAACTGTTAGTTTTTCAAAACAACAAGTAAACCATGTATACTTTATCAAAGTAATACCTTTCACTTTTTCGAAGTAGTAAAAACTCTTCACTGAATAAAAGTTCATTACTTACCCTTCTGTAACCAAAAGATTACCATAAAACCCATATAAAGATCACATAACATATAAAGGTAACTTGGGACATAAACATACTTAAGTTGAATAACCATAAGGTCGACTTCCACACATATCACTTAATGGAATAGCCATTCGAACAACTTCCATACATACTTAATGGAATAGCCATACGGCCGACTTCCATACCCAATGCATTGGAGGTTATAACGTAACAAACCGTCCTGGTATTCACGGCACCACCCGTCATATGGTTTATCACGTAACCACCCGTAAAATGTCCAAGTACCATTATAAAATTATAACACATAAAACCAACATAAATGAATGATAACATTTCCACATTTAAATCAAAATATATCATTTAAATAAATTGACATAATAGAATCCTTTATCAAAACCATTTTCAATACCAAAATACAAAAAAATTATATGGTATTTATTTTATTTTAAAAAACATTACGGCTTGTTGAGGAAGCCAAAGACCAAATAATACTCACGGCGGCGGAGAAGTCGTTGTCGCCGCATACGTACGACAAAAACATTCCCTTTTTTCGTTTAGTAAAACGCTTCGTATAAAAAGATTCCTTTTGAATAAACGTAAAATTCAAAGGGTTTTATACACTTTATTAAAGAAATTGGTGTATAAAACCAAAATGTGCCTCAATGAAAGGAGATTGAGACGAAGTCCCTTACAAAGACGGTATCCTTGGTTTAAGGATAAATCAATTACATAATTATGTGTGACAAATGAATACACCCAATATAAGTGGATATTAAGTGTAAAACAATCAGAAGTTATTCACACATATTCATAGAATGACATATTCAAGGAGTACAAGATTATCCCAAAGAATCAAATTTGGGTTAAGAAGTTCCCTTGCAAAAATTTGACGGCCTAACGATGTCACTACAAAATTCAGAAAATGAGTTGATGAGAGATAAAAAGGGGTATCTCATCACTTGGACATAAAATTTAAATCAATAAGGATATAGAATAACATATCCCAACATAATATTATGTGAATTAAAAGACATAAAAAAAGAAGTCTTTTACAAAAAGAGGAGGGTGAAAGGTTCCCTTACCGACATGGGTATCTTTCGAGACATGCACCCTGTGAAAGAAGGACAATACAACATTGATGTAAATACTCATAAATGAAAGTATATTACACAATGAGTAAAATAATGGGCAGTACATACACCACTCAAAGGAAATTGTGGCAAATGTATCATAAATCTCACGAGAATAAAAGTGAGATGAAAAATCCCTTACGAAAACTCGGCAACCTAACGGCGCCACATAAAACATACAAGAATGGATTGATGAGATCAAATAAGGTATCTCATCATATTAACATAAAGTTTACAGAAAGAGGAATATAAAATAACATCCCCAAACATAACAAAGAGGATCTTAAAAGAAGTGACATAAAGGAGAGTACTTTAAAAGAAAGAGAGAGGTTAGATCTCTTACGAAAATTCGGCAGCCTAACGGTGCCACTCAAAACTTACAAAATGTATTGATGAGAGAGAATAGGGTCTCTCATCATATGAACATAAAAATTACAGTAAGAGTAATATAAAAGAACATCCCAATAACAAGAAAGATGAGCTTTAGAAGGAATGACATAAAAGAGTGTACTTAAAAAGAAAGAGAGGAGTAAGATCCCTTACCTCAGGTCCAACTTGACTCGATCGTTCTTTAATCTCCTGAATAATAAACTTGAGTTAATTTATAATTCATTAAGAACCTTTTTCAAGTTCATTATTCCTTTTATATCACTTATTACCATGTCATAGACATTATGTAATCATTTAAGTTAATAATGTTTGTTTTGTCGATACTTGGTTCTTAAGTCGAAAGTGGACTTCTTACAATTACATGTTGTTCGTGTGGTCAAAGGTTCATTATATCCAGAATTTTATTCATGATTTATATATCATATATATCATATATATCCAGTATATTCATGCATTTATAATATTACATAACATTTAGAGTTAAGAAATGAAATGCACCGTTCATGGAGAGGGTAAGTCGTACGTACGCATGGACGCTACTTCCATTTCTATTTCATATTTAATGGAATTAAAAAATAATTATACATAATAGTATTTTAATTCCAGTATGGTATCATATATAATATCATTAAATATATCCTTTATAGGTACCACATATGGTATTAACGAATCAAATCACTTTGAGGGGGCGGTAGTCCGCACTTTCTTAAATGAAGATATCGCGTTTACCCATAATGGAAACCATAAAGGTATTACATAAATGAAAAATACATAAGATTAAGTAAAACAAAAACATATTAGATATCATATATAAATATAGTGTCATCTTAATGGACACCTTTGAAGGTGTTAGAAGAAAGTTGAACAATCATCGTTTCGGGAGGCAGAAATTCGCCATCCACGGAAACAGTATGTTATTTAACCATTAGATGTAGGTGTGTGTAAGTGTAGATCGAATCCTTCTTATAAAAACATTCTAGTATATTTAAGATACTGTATTTGTTACAAAATAAATGAATAAAAAGAGTTTAGGGGGTTGGAGAAGCAAAATAAAACAAAAGGACACAAGTGAAGACATTACCTTTAAATCGGGTAACTTCCTTTGATTTGATCTCAAAGGCTTCCTTGAAAAGGATTCTGCCCAAAGTGAGTCTTCAAGGAGTTAGAGATAGATGTGGAGAGACAAAATGGGTAGGGGTTGGCTGAGCCAAAGGCTTTGTAAGTGTGGGTAAGGAGGTAGAGGTGGGGGCCTTTTATAAGAGGAGAGGAGGGGCACTCTTGGAAAGTAAGAAAATGTTACTTTATTTGAAAATGAGTTTCGGATTTAAAAGGTCCCACGTTGATATAATTCGTGGATAAGGTGATAAGGGTTCGAAATCCACCCATACAATAGGTTTTGGATATTTTTAGGTCTTAGATATTACATTATCTTTCCATTTTATTTAAATCGTTAAATAATGAGGTCATCGCTGCATCATCATGATGTCATAAATAATTTAATTTATTTAATGACTAAAAATTATAAAAAAATACTATGATGTAGGAAATATTTTTATCTTTCCAATGACTATTTATAGTCAAAAATATGACTTGTATAACCCCATGTAAATTTTTTTTTAGTAAAACATTTTATGTTTGTGTCATTTTTACTTTATCATTAAATAAAAAGGTATTTATGTCATTTTCCAACCAAAGTGGCTCCATGGGGTCCCCAAGTTAACCCATGGATTTTCTTGGTCGTCCATGACACATCCAATGAGAGTAGGACATGTTTCTAGGTCATTTCATTTTATTAAAACATTATTTTTACCTTAAACTACACTAATTACCTCTAATCGCGATTAAAAACTTAATATGTTACTATTCACCAAAAAATTATTTTAATCCCATTGAACCACATTTTACTTCTTAATGACAACCATGTATGTCGAATTTTTGAAATTCAAAACACAAAGGTGGCAAAATTTCATTTAAACGGAAAATCAGTTTTTATAAGTACCACTTAGTGGTTTCACTATTCATCAAAAATTGAAGTTTTTTAGAAAATTACCAAAAATTCACCCTAAGCTATATTTGATATTCCAAATTCAAAAATGATGTCTATTTTACAAAATTCAAAATATATAAGTTTCATTAATTAATTTAAAAAGTAATTCCCACTGTCAAAACAAATAGCGTGTTTTTATGAAACAAAATGTATCAAAAGATTGACACTAGTTTAAGTCCGATTTCAAAGTTAAATTAATTCCATAGACCACTATTGAATTAAATGGTAAAAATATATTCTAATTTAACTTTGAAACCAATTCAAAAGGTAATCTAATCATATAAATAAATTATATTAAAAAGAGGTTTTGAATTAAAATACAACATTTTTCACTATTCATTAAAAATTGAACTTTTTCAGAAAAATACCAAAAATTTACACAAAGTAAATTTTGATGTCCCGATTCTAAAGAAGAATTTTATTTTGTCAAATATAACACATAAAATTTTCAAAAAGTGGATTTAAAAGAGGTTCGCCATCAAAATGTGGTTAATCGACCTTTTAAAGAATATTAGAATTTTTACGCTTAAAATTGGATTCATTCGCATTTTTAATCCTCTGACATTTATTGTAAAAAGTAAAAATATTTGACAAACATATATAATAATTTTGTAGTTAGTTCTGTTCATTCCCTCCATTACAACGGCTAGGCGTTAACTACTGTTTAAAATAATATTATTTTATTATTAGAGTGCAACGTAAGATTCCCAAGAAACTCGTTGTTGCGTATTGGGTACGCCAACGAGCATAGCATCCCCTTTAAAATAATATTAATATTTGATTCACAAATATAGATAAATATAAATATGTCATATTCTTTATTTACCTGGGGTGTTACAAAAATTTTTATGGAAGTTGAACCATATTTTCAATTGCTTATATAAAGAGGGACCCCACGTGTCCCGAATGAGTTGTTCCAGAGATCTTCTCCGGACTTACTGACCCCTTTAAGTTTTCCTGTTTGAAAAATCATCTTTTCGTTTGATCCACCAATCTTACTCTCAATCTTATGGCATCTGCTAAAGATTACCTGAAATTGTATGTTTTCAGGGAAAGGTTGGTAGAAATATATTTTTATGAGAAATACTATTCTACTTGGAAAAGGATTATAGAATTCCAAGTAACGGAACCAGTTTGTGTAAAAAAAGATGATAATGAATTTATATTTTTCTATTCATAATCATGTAAAATATTTTTATGGATCTGTTATGTTTTTCAAAGAATATAAAAAAGAAAAAATTTCTTATTATTTTTATAGAAAATGGTATCAGATAACCTACAATAAATATGCGTGTTTGGTAGGAGTACCATTGGAAGGAGAGGCATATTTTCCTTCTCATAAATTTTCTAATTATGAAGTTTTTTTAAATAATATGAAAGAAAAATATTCTTTGTTTGATTATTATGAAAAAATTAGGAAGTTTTACCATCTGATACTAGAAAACCATGTGATTTCTCTATGGATACAAGGATTCTTCATTATGAGGAAATGGGACAGAGACACCCTAAAAGTTTCTAATGTTTTCATATTAGACTTGTTAGTGAACATGAGAAAGATAAATTTGGTGGGTTTCATTTTCTTAACCCTAGAAAATATCAAGTCAGAGAACAATAATGTACAAGATAATTGTGTTTAATATTGTCTTAATTAAACTAATTGTTTAATGTTTAATGTTTTTCAATATTTCTAACAAGTTGGTTTCGATGAAAGAAAAGATTTATTTTATTAGTGATGATACTATGAATAGGATGAGATCTATTTTTTATGAAAAATCTAAAAAGTTTGCTGAGAAAGTTGTTGGTGTTATTTCAGAATTAAAACCATCAAGGAAACTAGAGAATCATGAAAAGAAAAAAAATGCATAGACTTCCCCACTAAATAAGGAAAAATAAAGAAATTCTCAAAAGGAATTCATGATCAGTGGATGAAAAAGAAATCATAAAGGAAACCAGGTGACCCATAGTTAAGAATTGACCCTACTAAGGCCATTTACTTAAGAATTCACACTACTAATATATTGCAAGAAGAATCAAAAAATAATAAATAGAATAAAAAGTTTGAAGAATCTTAAAATTGTGATAATTTATTAAAAGGTGCTGAAAGAGCCTCTGAGAATGTTATTTTACCTTCTCCCCAAACTGGTAAAGTTAATAAAAAATGTGGATTTGTGTTTCGAGAAACCTATATTGTTCATACCAATCTTCCATCTCTGACTGGTAAAATAAAAGGAAAGGTTTTCGAAGAAGAATCAGCACCATCAGTTAAAGAAAAATAATCAAAACCAACACCACTAGGAAAAAGAGATCTTGGAACTATAAGGCAGAAAGAAAATGGCCTTAAAGAGGAACCAGGTGAAGATTTTCAAGAATAAAATTTTATGGTAAAGAAAAAAAGAAAAATAAGGAGATAATGAAGAAGAATAAGGTGAATATGAAGAAGTTGAAATATAATTTGAAACATGAGTTTATGAAGAAGAGGATAAGGTTCAAGATTTAAAATGAGGTAAAGATAGTGAAAAATATCAGAAAAAAAAAAGAATCATCAAAAGAATCATTATAATCCTCATCAGACTTCCCATATAATACCAATAAAAAAAAATCGGGGCATTCTGAGAAGGAATAAGTATCTTATGAAGAAGAATACGAATCACCATCAAAGAAAGGTAATATCATAATTCAAAGACAAAGGATGATAAAAAAATCACATTGAAGATCGGGATATCATAGAAATAATTGATGTTAAGATAACTTATAAGAAAGATTAGAAAGTTGTTCCAAAGGTTTAAAAGAAGAAAGTAAAGTAAGAAACAATTGGACGGAGCAGAACTAAACCTCCTAAGATTCAATAAGAACAATATGATTCATCTGTAACTATTTCTTTGGAAGGAGTAGATTATATTATTCGTTCTTTGAAAAGGCTATAAGATATTATTCAATATTTTTCGAGCCTAGAATCTTGGTTCTAACTTATTCAAGAAATTCTAAATGAGAAATTGTAATTGATAAAGGTTTTAACTAAAAAAGTGATTCAGATTGAAGATTAGTTGATAGTTTCTCAGAAAAGTTACAAAACACATAAAAAGTATTTTAATCAAATGGTGAATTGGTATCATCAAGTTGATATTGATCTCAAATTACATGATGAGAATTTTGATGATGTGAAGAAGATCATGGGTGAATCTACTAAATATTTTAATCAATTTACTAAAGGCATGGAAGAAAGGGTGAAGTTTATAGATGAATTCAGAGATGTAACTAATGTTCGCACTGAGGAAGTTGAAATGTTGAAGAATAAGAAGATCTGAGATATAGAACTATAAATGTCTAGAATCTAATATTTTGAATATGAAGTTATCATAATCAGATATCAAAAAAAATATTTATCTAAAAAATTTCAGATTCAAGAAAATAAGTTTGAGAAGGTAGATAAAGATAGACATGAGTTCAAGAAAATCAAGGCTTTTGGGAATACATTTATGAAGAAATGCTAGTTTTTTTTCTTAACTCTTGTAATATCTATTCCTGTTAAACATTTGAATGTTTGTAATGTATGAATTCTATTTTCATCCAATTATTATTTTTCTGATTTTTTTATAATTCCAATTAGATGGAAGTTATTTCATATTTTTTGGATTATTATTTAGTTTATTATATTGTTCTTTATGTTTTTTTATCTAACTTTTTTAGAAACTTAAAATTTTTTCTCAATCCTTTTTGAAAATCACAAAGGGAGGAAATTTTATAGAAAGTGGTAGAAATATTTATAAGGGAGAATTTTTTAATAAAGGGTATATATTTCTTTAAAAGGGAAAAAATAATATTTAAGCGGAGATATTATCCTAAGGTGGAGTTCATCGTATTCAAACATCATAATCTCTATTGTATTCAGAAGAGTTATAAAATCAGGAGGAGCTAGGTTTTCAAAGAATAACTCTGAATGTGAAGTACTTAAAAGAAATGGATTTTAAGTTTTTCAAAGTTCTTTTCAATTAATTTTTGGGGTTTTTTCTCTCTAAAATAGGGGGGATTATTGATTTATAAGTTTTATTTCTTTATTGTCCATACGTTTTGTTTTGGAAATCATATAATCTTTCTTAAAAATATGTTTACTAACTTTTTATGTCCAAAGTTTTTTAGAATGTTTTTGTAGAAAAAAATATATTTTTTCATACTTAGAATAAGTTCTAAAGGATTCGGATATAAACTTATAAATTATTCATTATGATTATTTTAATGGGTATTTTTTATAAACATCAAACTCACCTTTATCAGATCAAGTGTAAGACTTTATGCCTTGTATATCATATTAAAAAAGACTTAATATTAGACCGGTACTGTTATTAATAAACATCATACTAATACTCATAAAGATTATCATATTGACATTATTAAGGAATCCCATTAGAATGACTATTTTTATAATTATAATATGGAAAAATTATTTCTAATGTAAGGATAAATTTTTATACTGTAATTGTGTAAAAAAATATGATGTAGGACATTAAATTACACCAGGTTTTTGTGAGATGTAAAGTTCTAGGTGACTGATTTCATTGCAAAAACCTTGGATAAATATAATTGTTGTGAGATCAAGATGACTGTTGAAAGGATGACTATAAATACCCAACATTTGAAGAGTTTTGAGCTAATATGCTACATATGTTCTCAAATTTATAGAAGAATAACCAATGTGACTAGATTGTTCTTAATCTTTTTATTTCTTTAGAGAGTAGTCTTCTTAAATAAATCTTGTCTGGTTTTCTCCTTTAGAATTTTTTTTAATTGTTTCTATGTCTAATAATTATAAATATCAAGGGCTACTACGTCCAGGTAGATAAAGAATCCAATATTCGTATTGAGGGCTTCCGGGGATAGGAAGGTAAAACCAATCTGATCATTGTATTTAGGGCTTTACTTGGTAAGGAAAGAAAAACTTTACTATAAGTATCAAACAGTGGATACCTTTAGTCTGGGTTATAGACTAGATTTCTCTTAAGGTTAAAATAGTTATCTTTTCAATAGATCAAAATGAATTATTTATTTTTTATTCTATTGTATTAAATTTATTTATAAGTTGTTTTATTCCAATGCACATTTTAATATAATGTGAAACATTGTATTCATATTTTTATTATATTTTTTATTTTATCTTTTTTATTCTGATTATGATAATAATAATATTTTTATTAATCATATCCATCATGATTACAATTCACATACTCTGATTAATTGGATATATTGTGACTGTGATCTTTTTACTCTGATTTAATCACACTAATTTCTGGTTCTGATTCAGTGACTTTGTTAATCAAACTGAGTCTAAGTCTGATAACCTAGTTAAAGAGGTTTTGGGTTTGTTTAGTTTAATTACTTAAAAATATGTTTTTAAAACTACAATTCACCCCCCCCCCTATTGTAATTATAACCAACTAAGCATATTCTTATGATCCTAAGAAGTATTATAAATATGTTGGTCTAACAGTTATGATAATAATTGTTACATTTAAGTCAATATTCATCAAATATAATCTAATTAAACTAAATTCAAAGTTATTAAAATTACATTTAGTTAGTTATTTAACCACATTACCTAATATTTCCAATTATATTTTTAGAGTTTAGGTCTAATATGTTAGTTCAAATATTGGAAATAAATAATTCATTAATATAAATGTTTTAATCCATTAAAAGATATGATTTGAGAGTAAATATAAAGATCATGAGAATTTATTTTAAAACAAGGCCAGTTAGAGAAAAATATTAATGATTTAGAGGGAAACCATGAGATTATTTTCTTTTTTAAAATTAAATTATCATTATTCATAATTTTTACATTCACATTCTTATCATCTTGTTTTTTAAAAACTATTTTTTTATGATACGTGATTATTAATTTCTTTATAAGAGTTTAAGTGGTTACTGTTTATACTCTCTGAATGATAGATACATTTTATAGATAATAGGTATTTTAGGTCTTTGGAATAAGGACATGTTATTTTATATTATAACATATACACATACAAAAAACTCTAATGCATTAATATGGGGACTAGTATAATCAAACCACCAAAAAATTATACATTTTTACTTGTTTTTTCTATTCATTTTCATTATTTTGAATCCTTATGATGTTTCTTTGTATGTCATAAACATGAATTTCATGTATGATGTTTTAGATTTATTCACAAAACCACCATCATAAATTCTAATAAAACCATATACTCTTTAAAAAATGATGAAAACAATTACATAAATATTAGTAACACAAAGCATGAAAATCACCTTTTCTTTAAGAAACACCCTTTTAATTATGTAAAGCCTCTCTAAAATTATATAAATATTCTCCCATTTTTATAATATAATACTAAATCAAAATTATAGAGTAAAATACTGTGATTTTACCTTTTTCACTCTCCCTTGATGGTTTTGACAATTTTCTCCCCCTTTGAATAAGGGTGAATTATTCTTTATGTAGATGAAAATTATTTTTCTCCTCTTATAGTTTTACACCTCTTTTTAAAAATAATCAATGTTGTGTATCTCCCCTTTTATAATAAATTAATTTGTTTAAATTCAGTAACAAATATAATTGAGATAATTCCTCCCTATTTTGTGGATTAATCTACCTCATGATCACCCTTCATCAATTTATCCATATGTTAGTCCAAAAAAATGGCATAGGGAATTTAAAAAATAAATACTTAATAATATAAATATTAACTAATCACTATAATATTATGAGAGAAAAATAATTGTGGGAAATAAAGACATTCAATTAAAAAATACATGTAGACTATAAAATATCATCAATAATAATTTATTTTGAAATACCCACTTTTATTTATCAAATTAGCATCTCCTTTTATGCCAAAACATAATTGATAATTCAAGAATAAATAGGGAAATATGTATCAAAAACTCATATTCAAAAATTGAGAGAAATATGATATCCTATTTGTAAAAACCATAGTTTCCCAAGATTTATATATTTACCTTTAAGACTATTTTTCACCAAATGTTGTCCATAATTTTGTTCAAGACCATTATTTCATGTTTTTTGGCACAATAATAGCATGTTAGTGTCCTCCTATGTGAATTTTATCCAATTCATTCTTCTCTTTGATCCAGTTTTAATTTTGATAGGTTCCCATGATTCTCACTTTATGTAAAGTAGGATTATAAATCTATTCATATTTTAGAGTTTCAATTCCACTTTAAATAGCTTTCCATAACCTCTTTAATGTAAATTTATCTTGATAAACTCTAAATAAAATTTCAAATACTCTTTTTGTGGACTACTTCTTCTCTTAATTGTGATCCCTTAAGTGTTTTGTGATATCATATATATTTTCCACAAGAACATTGGATATTACATCCTATAAAAAATCCTTTCATAGAATTTAAATGTAATATGACTCATAATATTATAACTCTTAGAATCGTGGTGTTATTCCTTACATACAGTGACCAGTCAGTCATCCAACTCAAATACTTCAATGATAAAGATCCTATACTCAAATTAAAATATGATGTTTTTTCATAATATCTATATATCATTAAAATAATAATTTATACTTACTTTAAATTCCAGTTCCTTGTGAACTAATCAAGGTGTAACCGTAATGTATTATAGAATAATATATTGTGTGTGTTAGAACTTATTTTCTTCTTGGTGTAAAGACTCTATCTCTATTTTGGAATTATGTATTAGTGTGAATAATTCAAAAAATTACATCACAATAAATCACTATTTAACAAAATCCCATTGCACTATTATTTTCCCCAAAAATATATTTTTAAGGGGAAGATTTATATGCTCATGTGTGTTATAAGGATGATATCCATGCATAATGTGTTGAATTATATATTAGTATAAAATTATCTTAGATTGGCCATACATTGAGGTGATTGATATGATCAAGGGATATTGATGTTCCTATGCATGGTGAGTTGTATTAATTAATAACAAGTTGGAATCATTGTAAATATATGTATGTAGGATTTTATGTATTCGATATCATCATGATATGAAGATAAAAGATATTGAAGAACTTAGGGTTGAAATATAAATTGGAATATAAATATTGGGAAGGATTTTGAAACTATTTGTGATAGAAAAAGGATTTTCCATATTCCAAAAAAATCAGGTTTATCAATGGATGGATATCTCTCTCAAATTCTATCTATACGAGCAGTGTAGTGGCATTCACTATCTAAATGAGTAATCTATGAATTATTCTAATAATAAGGAGTTTATAACACATTAAAATATATCATATAAATATGTTTTTTAGTTGTGTCTTAAATTTATGATAAATAGGATGTCCCTATAGGTGATAATAATTTGGTAACATATTATGCAAGTACCAGTTGGATAATTTTGAAGGAAAGGGGAAGAATGAGGTCAAAAAATTGAAAGTTGATAATGATCAAATTCAAATATATCAAAATGAAGTTTCAAGAATATTATGGATTCTAGTGATGAAAATATAATATGAGGTGTTTTATTATTTAAGAAAAATAGTTAAATGTAGTTTTGGGTAAAATTATGGTGTAATTTACTTTTATTACACCGTGATTTATTCTGAGGTAATTTATTGAAATATTATTAGTTATATATGAAACCAAAATGGAGATAAAGTTTCTCTGAAAATAAGAAAAAAAATAATGTACATAAAATATTATATTGCAATACATTATGGTTTCACTATGATTGGTTTATAAGTCCATGATACTTAAAGCTAGTGTCACTTACAGTTTCAATGATATGTAGCTATTATGATTCAACATCATGTTCTGATTTTAGTAAATGACCCTTTACTTTGAAGTATTTAAATTTAATTCATGTGTGGTCATCATCGGTAAGTAATAATACTAAAATTATAGGTGTTACAATATTATAAATCATATTGAATCTAAATTATATGTTGTGATTTTTTATAGGATAGAGAAGACAAAGTAGTTTCATTACTGATCATTACTACAAATAATTATTAATATAACTTCATAAATTACCCTATAATAAATGAAATCATGTCACAATACCCAATCCATATGAATTTGATGCAGCTACTAGAGTTGGAGTTCAAATTAATCACATTTTAGTATTTTTTGTGTCACTATTCAATTAATCTCTAGAGGTTTCATGAAAATTAGAGCTAAAAATTATTTCATCTTAATGATAATTAGCATGAAGTAATGTGTGAAATTTATCTATATATTTTTAGGATTTTGGTTACAATTAAATGAGTATTTCAAAATATTTGTTGTGTGATTTTAAGATATAATTTTGGCCATTCATTGTTCCATAACATCAGTTATTATAATGTGATTTGGTAGATTCTAAAAGAAATATAATTTTAATATATGATGCTTTTGGTATGGATTAATGGACTTTTATTTGGGTATTTTAGTAGACTTGTGATTACTTCTAATAGAGAATATGTGGGTATTCCATATATATTAAGATAAGGCCATGTATTTATTCATGTATGAGAATGAATAAATGGTTTCATAGAGTTATGTTATCATCATATGAATTCAGTGTTCTCCCATGTGTTTAATCATTTGATGTAATAATATTTAATGATATCCAAAGGAATATAAATTGAAAATTAATATTTTCAAAGTCTTATTCTTCCATGTAATATGATATAACAATAGAAGTATTAAGTGATGCCACCATATCATTTTATATGGTATACCCAAAACTAAGAAATACCAAATACATTAGTTTCTATATGTTATAACATATGAAATATCAATATCATACACTATGATATTGGCATTTATTCCTCACATATATATATTTGTGTGTGTGTGTGTATTTAGGTAAAAATTGCAATAATATCCCACTTACACTATTTCTTTATTGACTTTCTTCCATTTCACCTTATTTTATATCATATATAATATGTTTTAAAACCATGTCCAAAAATCCTTTTAGATATCTTTGAAAAAACTTTTGGAAAGCTATCATTAATTACACTGTGTATCGTATCATATGAAGACACAGAGTATGCTCAATTTACAAGAATTATTAATAATAGAAAATTTGAACAACACCAAGTCATAACCACTATTTGATGCTACTTGTTGGGACCAAAAAATTATTCAACAACTCATACAGTGATCATGTTAAGATAAACTATAGTGAAATTTTAGAGAGAGATATATATATATATGGACATCAGATGTAATGTAGAAAATCCCCAAATGAAAAGGAGTAAAAAAATATGAGAAAATAAAAGGATATAACTATGGTAAAATGTAGGTACACACTCTATCAATTTTATAAGGAAAATACCATTTTAATTTCTCTCTCTTAAATAATGGAGTGTACATCTTACAAAATACCACTCAAATCTAGGATAAGGTGTTACTGCTTGAAGCTGATGAGATTTTATATTGAGTAGAAATCCCCTTATATAGGTTACTTAACATCCCCTACTCCTCCTCCATTGTATTTATAAAGGTGGGTTTATCCACACACCTTTACTTATCCCCACCTCCCCCCTTTTATATAATTTGGGGTTTTTTCCAAAATAACAATCGTTATTTGTTACCTTCAGTCTCACCTAGTCATTGGCATACCCAATCATATTGATTATATGAGAAGAGAATGAAATTACTTGGGTAAATTGTATCTAATTCCTTTAAAATGTTTAAGGAATAATTTTATACTTCTCATAGGCATCTATATTCCAAATATTAAAAAATTCAGTAATTGGTTTCTCATGAAGGGTATATCTCTAGATTATATAATTTCTATTGCTTGATAACTTTTCTTAAGTTACCAGTCTTTGGAGTTTCTTGCATTAAGATTTTCATTTTCACTATGATTGATTTCAAAGTTAAGTTTAAGGATGATGATGACTTTTCATCTATAAATAAATATTTTACCATATGAGTATCATGTTTTACATTCATTTAATAAGTATTTTTATTAAATGTACTCCCACTAAAATATTGAACCCTTTAAAATCAATCATATCAATTATGGGGAAAAGATCCATATTTCATTAACCAATTAGTGTTCAATGAAATTTATATCACCACTTGGTTATATAGGTAGGTAAATATCCCAATCATATCATATATTAATCTTGTATAGTTGAGTGTATAACTCTTTTCCCAATCCATCATATGGGTAAAATAAAATTTATTCTTATAGTAACCTAATCCTATTTTGGTATCCCATTTAAGTTTAACCCAAATAAAAATACGGGAATAGTAACTTAATCTTATTAGGGTATCTAATTACTTTATTTCCTTACCTAAGATGATTTAGAGGGACCCAACTATAGCATATCTTACCAAGTTAAATGATTTAGGTCTTGAAAATTTCCACTTTATAAGAAATATAACACTAAGTATTTTGAAGGGGATGTAATTATCACCATCATATCTCATGTTATTTATTTTACATGTATGAATTATTGTAATGATCTAGTTTGGAATCATATTCCTTTCATCATACCAATATATTCAAACCATATTTATGTGTAACTATTTACACAATTTTATCTTGTGTTGTAAACCCAAATCAAAATCCAGTAATATTCATAAATATCCAAATTAATACTATTCATATGGTATATGAAAAACTTTTATGTAAAATATTATAATTATATGAAATTAATAACATGATTATTCTTAGATCCATAGATAGAAACCCCTAAATTTTCAAGATAACAAACAAGCCTCTAGGCCAGTGGGTGGTTTGACCCAAACTCCCTCTTCCCAGGATTACTTTACTCAAGAGACACATCCAACGTAAATCTAACACCTAATATGTATAAATTATAATTAACTTCTTAATTAAATATCATAACATAATATAGGTCAAAGTCAAGGTAGAATAAAACTAAATCTATTGAATTGTATAATTTATAAAATGTTTTTTGAGGTACTCATGGCATGATGTGGAAGGTCACAACGTGGTATATTGGTCAAAGGATATTTTTTAGTTTATCAGCATGATGTATTTTTCTGGTTTGAGCCAATAAATTATAATATTAATATTTACATTCAGAAATAGAAAATTTCACACCATAGAGGTACCCATAAAAGAATGGGTTCAAGGTTTCAGTTTAAAAGGATGTTGTAGATCATGTCATGGTGATGAATATCACATTTTGAAGAAGTTGAGTTGGTGCATTTTTAAATTCATGTTTCCTATATTTCAGGAGGTAATTAAGGGAATTAAATGGGTGATCTTGACTTATTTTTGTATAAGGTATTTGAATGAGTCTTCCTTTAATACCAAAGGTGAATTAATGATCTATTTAGAGGTAATTCTAGTGATTCTTTGAATATACAAGAGATATGTTTCTATTTAAATGAGGAAGAAGGATCATGGTTCATGAAAAAAATCAACGAGTTAGATAGAGACAAATATAATAGAGGAAAGGGTTCCATACTTTCACTATAAAATAATAGAATAAGTATAACTATGATGTTATCTCACTAGAGGTTTGTTGAGTTCATATGTGGATAAAGTGGAGTAGAATTGTTAGACTATTATTTGTGTAAACTCACAATATATACTTCAACACCAAGGAAACAATACATAGAGTGGTATTGAGTTATTTGAATGGTTGAGAGTAGTAAGTTCTTTATTCTGTGAGGGTTTTAAATTCGAAGGGTCAATGAGGCTGCTTCAAATTATAATACAAGAAACACACTTATTATTTCATGTTCATTGGTATATTATCATTTCATACTCCTTGGATTAGCCTAGTGTGGGTGAAACAAGTAAATTTCTTGTGTCCCTCTATTATTTTGTTTATCACATTATACTAGTTGTGGGGAGAGAAGTGTTCCTAATAATGATGGAATCAGATCATTGGAGGGGGTTATTTTTGAAAGATCAATATAACCTAATCTAACCCCACTAGTTATTTACCTTTCCTTTGAAAAACAAGTGGTGACAAATCTAAAGGTTCTTGGTGGATCTTTCTCTCTATGAGGTGATGGAAATAGTTTTCAACTATATGGGAATTCCAATATTCCATGGACACAATTTTCAATTAATGAAAAATTGGGTGAAACACTATTACCAGTATTTGGGAATTTATATCTTCATAGATCTTAACAAGGTATCTCAGTAAATATAGATATCATAGAATTATAAAAAAATATTTAAGGGTGATATCGATTCCAAAGGATTCAATGCATTGAGAGGACCTTTATCCAATTCAATATATATGAAGGTGATGTCATGTAAATACACACACGCCGCCTAGGGAAAAAATTCAATACCTATGAAGGTGATTCAAAGGTACATGAATCATAATTTCATGTACTATCTAACAAGTATTAGTATTTTAGGATGCACCTAAATGAGTATATCATTAAATTCTTTGATCATGTCAACATTATTTTGGAGGATATGTATAGACTCAAAGAAAACCTTAATGATTTCAAAATTGTAAAGGAGATAATAAGAATACAACCACTAAATTTCAATGTGAAGGTCTCATTGCTTGAAGGTAAGGACCTAAGGTAGGTGGAATGGGATAGTCTTAACAACACTCTTATTACATATGAGATGATGAATAATGACAATGATTCCTTGATAAAAGAGAATTCTCATAAAGTTCCATTCAAGGATATGAAAAAAATTTCATTATAAAATTATATTAAATATGGTGAAGTTGATTAGGTGATGTCTTTCCTTCCCTCAAAACTCAAATGGGGAAAACTAAAATTCAAATTCAAGAATACACTTTCTTTTTTTGATGTGAAAAAGTTTTTAATCTCACTAAAATATGCCTAAAGAAGTTATTATATAATAATAAACACATTGATCCCATAATAAAATAATTTATGAATTCATAAGGTAAGAGGATTTCATAATATTAATTCATAAAAAATAATAAATTTATTTCCTAATAATATATCATCTAAGAAGAAATTAAATTGGAAGTAGTTGAGGACTGAAAATACCTCACTGAGGAAGTTCTTAAGGATTCTATAAACAACCCACAATTGGAGGAAAGTGATGATGAAAGCACTAATGTTAAGGGAAGAGTGTACCTCAAGGTTAAACTAGAAGAATATTTGGAATTAATTGATGTTTGGATGGATAAAATGAACAAATACAAAGGAGTGGTATGAGATTCCAAACTATATATACAACAGTAATAAGAGTAATAATTTTAGTTGAATGTTGAGATGAAAAACTCAAATCTAGGAAGCCAGGAAACATAGATAATAAAATTAAATTCATGATTAAAATTAAATATAATCCCTTGATTATTGAAAAATTGGATGATTCTGTGAATGATCATGTCCAAAATATTGATGATCTCTAAGTAAAAGTTATGTAATTGTGATGAAATATTAACGATCATGAAAGTATTACAACACTTGACATAACATCAAGAATTTGGAATGGATAGGCTCTGGAAAAAAATAAGGAGGGTTATGAAGATTCAATGGAGAGGGTATACATTTTCCCATAGGTGAAATAGTTCAAAGGTAAAGGAAAATAATTTGAGGGACTTGAAAACAAGGAAAAAACTATGTCGATTAATGTAAAACCACAAATTCCCACACCCTAGAAGAAGGTTGATTTGAATGATTTAAAAAATACCCAAAAGGTCGCTAGTTGAGCAGTGAATATAGGCAATGATACACCATGAATATAGACTAATTATTGTGTAAATATAGGATGTACACAGTATGTTTGTTACATATAATAAAAATCATTTTAGGGATCAAGAGTAATAAAAACAGACAAGATGAAATTATTACACTCCAAATGTTTTTAAATTATATTTTTTTGGTGTGAAGGCTATAGACACAAATCTATAAACTACTCATCAAGGGTATACGTAAATGTCTCAATAGAGATCCAGAGTAAGAGATATCAATAAGTGAAAGCATCATCAAGTGAGATGAAAACTCATAATCAATTTACATCCCTATAAGATGATAGTAATTCAATGGAGATATTGGTGGAATAATCTCATTTACATCTAAAGGAAGGAAAGAAATGAACATGGATCAAGAAAAAAAATGTTACGAATGATAATGTCATAAAATTTTCTTTAAAATAAATAAATTGGGTTAGAGTGTAGATCCTTGATACTGGATTCACTTCACATATAACGATAAACTAGAATCTTATAACAAAAATAAAATATGACAAAGAAAGTTTAATTAATTTTGGAAATGATGAATGTTTAAATATTATTGGCTCTAGAAAATACAAAAGTAGATGAAATGATTTTATGAAAACAGATGTCTTGGTGGTGGAAGTGCTTGATCACAATTTTCTAAGGTCAATTCAATTATGTGACTCAGGGCATGTTATAAATTTCAATAAGATGGATTTCATCATCAAAATAAGATATACATATTCTATAACAAAAATGATTAGTAAAATTATTGAATTTAAATATGTTGTAGTTGGGTGAAATTTGTAGATTTCGAAACCCAATGAGTTGTTCTCACAACAAAATAGAGATGAAATTTTGGAGGAGAGTGTTGCTCAAGTTATAATCCTAGGGGTTAACATGGGACTATATAAGACTCATAAGAATACAATGAAAATTAATAAATCATAAAAGGTTTATCATTAGTATTGGGGGTAAGTAATGAGGATGACATCAATGAAGGAAATATTATTGGTGACTGGAGAGCTTCAGTGAAAACACAGAGAATAAATACTCTACAAAAAACATCATTTTTAAATAAATTAAATCTTTAGTGTTTTGAATATGCCTTAAAATATTTCAATTAAGTCAAATTTATGAATGAAGATCTTGACCAAAATTGAAAATATTAAAACATGGTAAATTTTATAGAGTCAGGAATGTGAAAAATCCATTTGAACCAAGTTGGTGTTCCATAAAAAATTCAATAAATATGGAAAGGTGACATGGAACAAAGCATGATTAGTGTGGAAAGGGTATTCCCAACTTAAAGGTAATAATATTAATTAGAAATCTTCCCCCATATTATGATTGGAAACTATTCATCTTTTTTTGGAAATGTTATTTCAAAGAAAATTTAAGGTGTACCAAATTCATATCAAATAAAAATTACTCAATAAATTCCTTGAAGGTGAAATGTATATCAAGAAACCAAAAAAAATTATATAAATATGAGAACAAAATTTTCTCAGTAAATAAATCATTGTATGTACTAAATCAAGCATCAATAGTTTGATATTCTAGGATTGATCAATACATAAGAAATTTGGGATTCCAATTTGGTGGAGTTGATCACAATATGTACATCAATAAAAAATGATCTGAGGATTTTGGTACTCATCTATGTGAACTAATTTGAACTAGATTCAGAAGAATATTACCTTGTTGTGGTTATAGTAATTTAGGTGTTTCATGGGTAGTTTTTGAGTTAAAGATCCACATGTGAAAAATGGTGAGCCCAAAGCAGGTGTGGTGGTGCATGTGGTAAAAAAAAATTCTATAGACATCAAAAGAAAAAAAAATATTCCTACAATAGAAGTAAAAATAGATAAATTAGTCATGGTGTTAAGCATGTTTGTTGACACTAAAAAATTTGTTTCATTCAATTTGATATAAAATTCATGATGTGATCCTCACTTAGACAAAAAATGTTACGTTTTAGTAGAGATGTGTCTCTATGTTATAATAAGATTCAGGTTGTATTTCCATGTGCCATAATAATATTTCACAATGAAGGATAAGTGGAAAGATCCCCCCTATAGAAGTAGGTAGTGGGTTTCTAAGATCGATGATAAAAAGGTGTCGATGAATTAAAATGTGATTTATAAGTTTATTTTGAGATAATTTCGTTTATTTTACATATATATAAGAATATATCTCTTTGAAATCATCAATTTTACTAGTCATGGAGCACAAACGGACATATGGATCAAAATTTATGGCACTCAAAACACGGAAAGATTTTATAAAGGAATTTATGTCATCGTGCAGGCCATTTGTGCAAGGCACTTACGTAGGCCCACTCACACATGCCCACTCGCACAGACCCAGTCGCGGAGGTCCACTAGAGGGTATATAAATAGACCCCTCTGCCTCAAATTTTAAAAGACAACCAAACTCCGATACAACAAATCCATGAGAGGGCACTGGTCATGCAGCTCCTTTTCCTAAATATTCTATCCCTACTTGGGTGACCTACCATGGAACACCCTCACTAAGATGATGCCCCCAGCCCAAAACTTGGGTGACCCACACTTGGGTGATCCACACTTGGGAGATCCATACCCGGTGATGTAGTCTGATACACCCAATTATTACTTGGGCATGGTACTTCCTGGGTGACCCACACTTGAGTGACCCACACTTGGGAGACCCATACCTGGGTGACCCACACTTAAGTGAACCATACATGGGAAAGACCCACAAAACTGAAAAACTGGGTTTATCCCACACTAGGACTTTAATAGTTCTAGCTTAAAACACTATTAAATACCCCCTTTTCAATGCTAAAAAAATCACTATTAAAGGGGGTCTTTAACAGTTCTTTTTTTAGTTCTATTAAATGGGGTCTCTAATAACGCTAGAAAAAGAGTTGTTAAATGGGGGACTTCATCAATGCTTTTTTAAAATCCCTAATAAAGGCCCATCATTTATCAATTATTTTAAAAAAGCATTGATAAATGGGGTTGTTCATCAGTGCTTGTAAAAAAAGTGCTGATAAGGGGCGGTTATCAACACCTTTTTAGAAGTACTGATAGATAACCCCCCCCCCATTAATGGTTTTTTAGTAGCGTTGATAATAATATACTTTAAAAATATATATTTAATTAAAAATAATATATTGAAATATAAATATATTTTTATTGATATAAATATAATATATATTTTTTAAAATATATTTTAGATAAGGTAAATAGGAATTTATACTCAATATATAAGATATTTGGTGAAAATGACATATAAAATATTTTAAAAAAATATTTTTAATTAATAATTTGATTATTATTACCAAGTAATAGCCATTTAATATCAATTTAGAGGATAAAAAATCAAAAAAATAATAAAAGGTCTAAAATAAGTTGAAATTTTAACTCTAACTTCAAAAGATCATAACTTTTGATCTGAGTGTCCGTTTGGGCTCTGCCACATATCAAATAGAAGTTTGTTAAAAACTCTACACTGTAAATTTTATAGGTAAACCTTTTTCACATTTTATTTAGTCCAAAAAAGTCCCATAAGGCATCCAAAATTGAGTTTTTAGTTGGGGTACCCAAATTGTTTAACATTCGATGAATTTTCATCCTCGTTTAAGGGGGTATTGTTACCTTCTTTTGGTGGATAATGAATTCATTACTAGGGATTGCATTCATATTGATATTATGGTTTTTTAAAAAAAATAACAATCTAATTTTATTTATAATAAATATATGCATTTTTTATTATATTTACTTATAATAAATTACTCATGTAAATAAATATATCAACATATTTACGTAAAAAAGTATATTATAATATATATAAATAAATAAATGTTCTAAAAATGTATTTAAAACAATATTTAAATAGTTTTTACATTATAAAAATATATTTATAATATTTATATGTGTGTGTGTGTATTAATAAACAGATATATATTTATATTATTTTCTAGTATATGTATATTAATATAATATATAATATATTTAAATAAATATAATAATATATATCACACAAACACATATATTGTATAAATTTATTTAAAAATAATTATATAAATATATGAATAAAAAATATATATGTAAATATATATATATATATATATAAATAGAAATATCATTAAACTGACAACAAAAAAATAGGGTGTAGTGGTAAATGCATTCCATCTTCGAAGGATGGGTGTAGGGTTCAAATTCATGCAGGTGTGCATGAGGCTGGAAATTCAAAAAGTGCTAATAAAAGAGGTGGTGGGTGAAAAGTTCTGATAAAGGTGAGAATATCGTTGTTAAAGGTTTCATGGAAGTGTTAATAAAGGGGTTAGGGATCATGGACATCCAAAAAATATGATTTTACCCCCTTTAACATTTTTTCCCTTATCATTGATAAAAAAGTGATATTAAAGACCCCCTTTAATAGTGCTTTTTTTAGTACTCTTAAAGGGGGCATTTAATAGTGCTGATAAAGCCATAGGGATTTTAACTGCGCTCTTATTATCAGTCATTTTTTAACACTGATAAAATCTTATTCTAGTGCTTTTAAAGGCCACTCTTGTAGTAGTTCCACCTGGGTGACCCACACTTGGGTGACCTATACCTGGGTGGCCCATAGCAGGGTGACCCATACCTGAGCAACCCACACTTCGGTGACCCATACCTGAGTGACCCACACTTGGGTGACCCAAACCTGGGTGACCCACTTGGGAAAACCCACTAGTCCATACTATGGGGGATGCAACCCCACACCCCCACTCAATACGACTGTCATGATGCAGTCCTAGCTCTCTGAGGTGGTCCCTTTTCTGTCATCACTAACCCCCATGAAAAATGGAGAGTGACACTGTGAACTTTTTTTATAGGGACCATGATGTTTTGGGTTTTGACACATACCATCCCACCTCTCATTCCAAATCACCATGAATCAACACACACCTCATGGTTCCTGAAACATGGGCATCCTCCTTATAAATAATCCCCAACCAAATGAACTATAGGAATCCTCCTTAGGAATAATCCCCAACCAAACCTAACATGGTCATCCTCCTTTGGAATAAGCCCCAACCAAACCAACTATAGGCATCCACCTTAGGAATAATCCCCAACCAAACCTAACATGTACATTCTCCTTTGGAATAATCCCCAACCAAACCAACTATGGGAATCCACCTTAAGAATAAGGCCCAATCAAACCTAGCATGGGCATCCTCCTTAAGAATAATTCCTAACAAAACCTATCATGGGAATCCTCCTTAGAAATAATACCTGAACAAATAAACTATGGGAATAAATCTTAGGAATAAGCCCCAACCAATCCTATCATGGGTATCCTCATTAGGAATAAGCCCCAACCAAACATCAAAATGGAATCCATCCTAGTGTAATCCCCTAGACTTTCTTATAGGACCTCTCTTGTTCATTACATACTCCTTATCCATGGTAGGGTAGAACTACAGGAGGTAAGGGATGCATCACATACCACTTCTACTCTTGTTACCCCACCCTCTTCCACCAATAGGATAAGTATGGAGAGGTTTACTGGATCTTCTGCTTCCACTTTTTTCTCACACCAAGCATGACCCACGTGGGCTTAAAAGTTAGTGGTAATCATGATATATGTATGATCCTAGCACTAAGTCATCCTCCTCATGAATAAGACTATAAATCCAACTAATGTGCATCATTTCAAGTGTAATCCTCAATCACCATACGGGCCTCCTACTTGGTATAATCTCCATACATGTCAACTTACAACCCCAAAAAGAGAATCCTTCTTATGAATAAGTGAAAAAATAAATATTTTCCATAATTTTACTTTTAATTTCAATTTTTTAATCCTACATAAGTGTTATTTTAAGGGAAATTCTAACATTTTATGATTTTAGTCGTATTTTTTAGATCCATCAGAAAAATAGCCTATTTTGAATTTTAACTATTTTAAATTATTCTTGTATTTAAGCCATAAAATATTATTTACTTATCCAAATCATGAATTTCATTATTTTTAGGGTTCTATACATCGTGGTGTTAATTTCATTCTTCTGGACCCAAAGCTAAATCCACTATTTGGAATCCCAAAACCATCACACAAATTGGGCCTTCAAAACTATTCATATATCTAGAGATTTTTTATGGTGGTACCATATATATTTATTGGAAAACCCAAGTTTGATTAACTTTTGAGTGGAGACATGCCAGATGTTTATTAACAACTTTCATGAAGGCTTCCATGTGTGCATTGGCCTTTTTCAAGGTGATTAATGCATGTAAAACTAGAGATATGGAATATAGAGAGTCCTCCTAGATAGATTAAATTGTCAGACTAAAATAGACATAACTCTTGGTACACCTTGAAATATACACTTTAATTTTTAGAATAGACACACAAGATATTTTTTAACAACTTTAATGAATAATTTCATGCATGAATCAGTCATTTAATAGGGCTAACATATGTAATCTTTAGAAGGGAAATTATAGTCTATAAAAGGAGGAGATCTCCTCCCTAAATGATTCCATACCATCAGATCACCAACTGGGTGGAGATCTCCACCAAGGTATGATGACTAGTGAATTATTTTATTACCCTCATTTATTCTTTATTTTAGTTTTTTTATTTTAGTTTTTTTATTTAAAATTGTAAATTTAATTTTAATTTAGTTGAAATTAAACAATTCATGCATTCTCTTTCCAGCCAAATCCATCCATCTTCTCCTTCTTTAAATTTTATTATTTTAAATTATTAGTATAATATTATTATTATTATTATTATTTATTTAAATTATTACTATAACATTTTTATTTTAAAATTATTTTTCTTATTTTCTTTCTTATATCTTTTTAAAAAAATGTTCTCGTAATATAATAATAATAATAATAATAATTATTATTATTATTATTATTATTATTATTATTATTATTTTACATTCTTTATATTATATATAAATTTCTTTATTTTCTTTTATTTTCTTTTGTTTTCTCTCTCTCTCTCCTCATCCCTCATTCTTCCATTTTTATTTTATTTATCCACCATTTGTTCTCTTATTTTATATCTCTTTCTCTTATCTTCCACCAAATCCACCAAGTGATCTCTTACTCTTGTAAATGAGAGGCTAACCCCAAGGCTTGGCCCAGGGGGAGGTCAAGGTTTTCATGAATTTTCTTTAAAGTTTAACTTTAAGTTTTTAGATAGAATAAAGTAGTATGAATAGGTGAGGAAAATGTCTCTCATGTGGTGATGACCCCCAATGACATACAACTAAATATATCTCAATTGTTTTATTTAATAACTTTTCCCTATCTCTATTGATTAAGTTATTCACACATTGGAGTTGAGTTAATCTGTGGATGAAACAACATCGATTGAGTCGTGTCCAGGAAGATAACACCTCCTAAAACAAGGAGTGTCATCAACCTTGACTAAAGAAGTGGGTGGAATTAATAGTGCTTAGACATTCAATGATATTCCACAATTTGTATATAAATAATACTATTCTAAACATGAGATTTCATGTTTATATTATCAAATTGAAATCAATAACATAAAGGAGAATAATGATTGAATCCAAGGCTAAACCCAAGACCAAGTAATTTCTTCTAAACTTGTTTTTTCTAGTTTTCATGTTAGTTTAAATTCTCATTTTTCATGTCATTAGAAAAGTAATAAAAAACTCAAAAAGATTTAACTTTTTTCTTAAATTAATCAAAAAAATAAAAAAAAAAGATGGCTTAGGTGAGATAAGTTAAGTGATAGAACAACTGAGAAATATCCTCAAGTGATACAACCCTGATCATCCACCGTACTACACTAGGAAAAATAATATTAATTTTGAATAGGCCCTAAGGTAGGCGTGTATCAAAACTAGCACTGTTTTTGGGGATCTAATCATTATTTTACTTATATTTTCTATTTTCACATTGTAAATAGATTTTCATTATTTTTATTTAAAAATAAATAAAAAATTCTCTTTCCATGATGTATTCAAATATAGGTTATTATGAATGGGTATAATACTCATAGGTAAAACAACTAAAAAAACAAGAAAAAGAAGAATATT
Source organism: Viscum album (assembly GCA_963277665.1). Taxonomy (NCBI): domain Eukaryota; kingdom Viridiplantae; phylum Streptophyta; class Magnoliopsida; order Santalales; family Viscaceae; genus Viscum; species Viscum album. The sequence continues at coordinate 1,272,409,935 of OY728139.1, forward strand.
ATAATAGAACTCAAGTGAAATAACTTAGAAAAATTATAGAACAACTAATAAGAAAAGATGAAAGATCATTTGAATATGTTCATGCACTAATAGAGAAACATGTCCTTAAGCTGAAACAAGAACTTGAGGCAGTGGTGGAAGAAATTTCACCACTCATCTTTGAAATTGAATAACCTAAGCAGGTGAAGGAGGAGGTACCTAAAGATTCATTCCACCTCACCCATCCATTGTTAGAGGAGATAGATGGAAGATCATTTTCTACTAATTTACAAGATGGAGATCATATAAATTTTGATAGATTTTGGAGAAATTGGGAAGAAATTGAAATATTACATGATCTCCTCATTCCTTAAAAAGTAGAAGAATCACCACCACTTTAACTTTCTCTAGCCTTGGAAGAAGAAGAAACCACCCAAGTTGTGAAATTTGAAGAAATAAAAGAGGATCCAGACTACCTACCTCTATTCAGTGAATATCAAATCCAATGTGCATTTTAAATTAAAGAAGAGATTCAAGCCAAACTAATTCAGGGAGTTGACCCTTTTATAAACTCTTCTAATTTCATTAAAACTAAATTGATTATCAATCCTTGTTATTTTGATTTCACATAATTTGATTACTTATATTTTTCTATGTAAAAATATTATGTAAAACAAAATGAACCTGTTGAGGAACACATAGAGATCCCTGAACATATTGAATATATACTAGAGGAATCCCATGAATAGATATCAATGGCTCTTCCTGACGAACCAGAGATGCATGTTACTTTTATAAAAGTGGGATAATATGATATTGAATTTTCAAATTATAATGTTTTTAAAAATAAAATTACCTTCTAAATATCCCTTTGACTATTCTTTTAATGCAACATACCTATAGTAGAAACTGTATAGATAAAGAAAGGTTTCAGATGTCGCAAACAAATAGGAAAAGGTTCCATTCTATATCCTACCCCTACCATGTAAGTTGTATCACATTATAAAGGGGATAGATCTAGTGTACTCTATCCATATAGTCCTCTTCAATATAGAAAAAGAAGTTAAATCTATAAGGAACCACATGTGGTGTTTCAAATCTAAGAAAATAAACCCACCAAAATATTATGGATAATAGTTGGAACTTCCCTTATGGAGAAATTAAAAATTTATGGCCCACATGGGGGGTCATAAAAAATTTAACTTTACATGATTTTTAGGAATTTATATTTAAATTTAATTTTTTATGAAGTATTTTAGAATAAATCCCACTCCCTCATATATTTTTGAGTATTAATGACATGATCCTTTTTCATAATTGGGTAGTTCTATTTTATAGGATCAGGATGACAAAATGTAGCCTCAGATAGTTAAGGTTAAGTACAAATCTTCAAGGGAAAGGTAGTTCACTTTTTAATGATTATATTTTAAAATACTTACATTTTTTATCCAAAACATGTTTTGAGATTTAATGATATAATTACATTCCCAAACTTAAATTCATGTATTACTTGACTAATCTAGGAGACTTGAGTTTTTTGGAATTCTGTGATTCCATGTTTTATAATGAAAAGTTAATAAGAATGAATGAGTAAAATGGAGAATTAAAATCTTAAAGTGAAACATGTATATTAAAATGAGGAATCATAAATTAAAGGAATTAATTAATTCATGTAAATGAAACTTCCCAAACATTTTTCATGATTTTATTGTCTAAAATTCCTGTAAATTGAATTATTATTGTAAATCATGCCTTGAGAGATTTTCCCAAATCATATATCTCATTCCCAATAGGATTTCTAAACCAATCACTTCCTATTATATTGTTGAGCATATTTCTTGAGTGAAGTTGGGATATTCCACCAGCTAGAACTTAAATTTGAACTTTTCAAATCTAAGGTTACGAAAAAAACACATTTAAAATGATTTATTCATCCTTTTAAAAGTCACTTATCCTTAAAAGACCATCTTTAAATCAATACTTCTTTAGGCCATGGAGACTATGAATGAACTTTTTAGGAAAGAGCCATGTTTCAAGCCATTTTTATTCATTTATACCCTACTCTTTATAATAGCATGATATTTTAAATTTGAATTATGGGGGTGAAGGGAATCATGGTAAATTGGATGATTTACATTGTAAGGAAGAAGTGTGGGGTGATTATTATGGGAATTTTAAAAGTCTGTGTAATCATTCAATGTGCTCTATTGTTTTTTCTCACTTGAATATAAAAAATATATAAAAATGACAAAAAGAACCAAAAAATGAAAAAAATGGGTTTTTATTTGGGAAATCCAAAATTCACCATTACTAGACCTATGATTTTAGTTATATGTTGTTAGGTGGTGGATTTGAGGTTTATTCTTATCATAAATTTGGAAAAAAGAAAAAAATTAAAACATTATCTGAAAAAGAAAAATAATATAAAAGTATAAAATAATATTCAAGTGAGGGAACAAATCATTCATTATGCTTAAACTGATCATGATATTTACTTTGAGTATTGGGTAAATTTAGGAGTTGTTACAATTTGAAGGAGAGAATTTTATTAAACTTTTTTACTTTTAATATCATGATTCAGGCTTTCAGAGTTAAATCTCCTCCCTAATCTTTATTTGTAAACATCAAATACTATCAACCTTAAGACTCAGAGTCATTATAACCTTTATTGAAATCCCTCATGATTTTATGTGTCTTTTGTCTTTACAAAGTAGAGAAATTAGTTCTTTTACAAGACTATGGATAAGGATCATATTCTCATGATATGAGAATAAATCTAATTGAATTTTATAATTAGTGATGAGGAAAAGGATTTAGGTCAGGTAAATCATGATTTTGAATGTTCAATAATAATGAATTGAGGAGCTTGAAGTAATAAAAGGATAAGTTCCATAATTTTTCAAAGTGGATAATTAAAATAAATGAATTGAATGTATCTTTGAAAAATAGTAAATTAAATTGTTATTTTATGTGGAATTTGAAATTTTTATTTGATATTAATAATATTTTGATAATATTTCATTGAAATTTGAATATTGATAACATTGGTACCTTCTGATTTTCAATGTTGAGATTTTATTCTTGAGGATAAGAATGGTTGAAGTGTGTATAAATTGATAAAAAAAAAATATTTTATATAATTTTACTTTGAATTTAAATTTTTTTAATCCCACAAAAGTGTTATTTTAAGATAAATTCTCACATTTTATGATTTTAGTGGTATTTTGAGCTCAATCAGAAAAATAGCCTATTTTAAATTTTAATTTTTTTAATTTTTTTTGTATTTAGACCAAAAAATATTCTATAACTATCCAAATCATGAATTTCATTATTTTTAGGATTATATTAATCTTGGGATTAATTTCATTCTTCTGTACCCAAAGCTAAATCCGGGATTTGGAAGCCTAAGACCAAATCACAAGTTGGGCCTTCAAAACTGTTCACAGATCTGACAATTTTTTATAGTGGGACCATATATCTTGATTTAACTGCCTAAATTTTCTGAACGTTTGATTAGATATTCTCAAGACATTTCTTAACAAATTTAATGAAGGATTTAATACATTTATTTGTCATTTTCAAAGTGATTAATGCATGGGAAACCTAAGATATGGAATATGGAGAGTATGCATGCACAGAATAAATTCTCATACTAAAACAAACATAACTATATATACACTTGTAAAAATACACTGAAATTTTTAGGTCAGACACAAAAGATATTTTTCAACAACTTTCATGAAGAATTCCTTGTGTGAATTGGTCATTTAATGGGGAAAACATGCAGAAACTTTATAAAGAAAATTATGTCCTATAAAAGGAGGAGAGATCCTCCTTCCCAAATTATTCCATACCATCATCTTACCACCAAGGAGGATATCTCCACCGAGGTAGGAAGGCTGATACATTCTTTTATCCCCCTCCTTTCATCATTATTTTATTTTAGTTTTTTTAGTTTTTTTTTAAAATTTCAAATTATAATTTCAATTAAAATTTAGTTTAAATAAAACAATTCATGCATTTTTTTTCCACCCAAATCCATCAATATTCTATTTATTTTAATTTTATTATTTCAAATTGTTTGTATAATAATAATTATATTATTATTATTATTATTTTATTTATTTAAATTATTATTATAACATTCTTATTTTAAAATTATTTTCTCATTTTCTTTCTTCACTCATTTTTCTAAAAAATATTCTCTTAAATATGACAACAATATTAAATATTATTAGTATTATTTTAACATTATTTATCTTCTATCTAAATGTAATTTATTTTTTTCTTTTATTATTTACTTTTATTATCTCTCTCTCTCCTCATCCCACATTCTTTCATTTTTATTTTATTCATCCACCATTATTTCTTTTATTTTCTCTCTTTTCCCCTTCTCTTCCACCCACTCCACTAATTGATCTCTTACTCTGGGAAATGAGAGGCTATCCTCAAGGCTTGGCCCCGAGAGGAGGTCAAGGTGTTCATGAATTTTCTTTAAAGTTTAATTTTATGTTTATAGATAGAATTGAGTAGCATCCATAGGTGAGGAAAATATACCTGATGTGGTGACGACCTCTAATGAAATACAACACAATATATCTCTATTATTTTATTTAATATTGTTTCCCTCTCTCCATTGGTTAAGTTCTTCAGATGTTAAAGGTGATCTAATCAATGGATGAAACAACATCAATTGAGTTGTGTCCTGGAATATAACACCTCCTAGACCAAGGAGTGTCATCAAACTTTATTAAAGGATGAGGTGGAATTGAGAGTGCCTAGGTATTAAATGATATTCCAAAATTTATAAATATAGAATAATAGTCCAAACATTAGATTTCATGTTTGGATTATAAAACTAAAATCAAACACATAATGGAGAATAATGATTGAATCCAAGGTTGAACCCAAGACCAAGTGCTTTCTTATAAACTCATTCTATCTAGTTTTCATGTTAGTTTAAATTATCATTTTTCATGTCATTAGAAATTTAATCAAAAAACCAAAAATATTGTAATTGTTTTCTTAAATTAATCAAAACAAAAAAAATAGATTTCTTCGGTTAAATAGATTAAGTAAGTGAACAACTGAGAAAGCTCCTCAAGTGATATGACCCTGATCAGCCACTGTAATGTAGTAGGAAAAATAATATTGCTTTTAACCATGCCCTGCAATAGATGTGCATCAATAAGCCCCAAATGTTTCATTATACTCATTTAAAGGGGATCCTCCTTAGGAATAATAACCAACCAAACCTCCCAAATCACCAGAGCATCCTCCTTAGGAATAAGACCCAACTCAATCCTCTTAAAGGGCCATACTCCCTGGTGTGACAAACATGGGGGCCTCCATATGTGTTTTTCCTCACAATAGAACTACTTGGACTTTGGTTTCCAAAAAAAATGGGATATATAGGAAGCCTACCTAATTTCCAAATCCGACACCCTAAATAAACCTTAATTCTCTCTAGGTCGCATTCCCATTAGAGTCTTATTCAACCAAGGAATCCATATCCCTTCCAGGTTCCCCGAGTTGCTTTGACATAAGTCTCACACCAAACTTCTACTAGGAACCTCTCACTAAGTCTTACTTGTTTCATGATTATAAGTAGCATGATTTTATCCTTATCACAATGATACATAGGATTCTCATATCATGGTTCTGATCACAATATCAAAACAACTGCAGTATTTTTGGATGACAATACACTCAATAGCACCCCACTGTGTGGATCAAAATCAACATCATAATAATAATGAAAAAAATAATCTGTAATCAATACATAAGAGGTTACCATCGATGGAGAACCTCATATACAAACAGATATCTCCATTGATGAAGAACCCCATATGTGTACAGATGACTCTAAGTTCCATAAATGAAAATAATTTATTGTTAATTTCAAGGTAGACCCATTTCATACTTAGTAATTAATGAAGGATTCATGAATATATATTAAATATACAAGATAGTCCCATAGTAGGAAATAATTCCCCCCAAAAGTGTGTGATGAGCCCAACCTCCCATCCTCTTGACCAATGTGAGTTCTTAAGTATTGTTGGCCAAACATCCCAACGAGTGCATGAATTTAGAAAGAAGTCCCCTGAGTCTACACATATATAGAACCATTGGGATTTTATGGTTCCATGAACAAATCCCATTTTAAACCATTCATAAATAGTGAACCCGATGTGAGTGATTGTACAAAATTCAACCCCCTACAATAAATCATTGGGCAACTGATTTTTAATCAAAAACAAAAAATGGTGAATCAAACATGAATGACTATACAAAACTCAACCCCCTACAATAAATCATTGATCTTAATCCATGTTTTCATCAGAAAAAAAAAATGGTGTACTCGATGTGAATCCTTAACAAAGATGATGGTGTAACACAACTGTCGGGCCCCTTTTCCTCTCAAAATGAAAGATGTACAAAAAATACAATAAATCACACATATGTTCATTTAATGAGAAGATAATTTGAAGGAGTTATCTTATTTGTGTTTCCATGTATTTTTTAGTCACTTCCAATAGGATCTCCCTTCAAACCAAATGGAATCATACCAAATCTCATAGATGCATGACCCATCTATCGTTCATGTCATGTCCTAATCTAAGAATAGGACATCGTTACCAACCTAGTGCCCTTAACGCTCAATCTCAAACACACTGGTTTGGGAGTATTGTCATAATGGTGCTATCCTGATCATGGAGGTCGCCCAATGGGCCCTCCATCTTACAAACCACCACTAATAAACCAATCAAGGATGAATGGTGGTCCAGACGTAGATGGATCCTATCACCATATTTAAATTTTTTGGGACATTATTCCTAAAACACAATAACCAATATCTTACTTGTCTTAGGCAGGTGGATCAAGAGTCCACAAATGGCCTTATCCAGGGTTCTTTCCAACGGGATCCTTCCAAGAGTCACTCCTAATGTTGCATGGTAGTGAACCCTCAGCATTATGAGGATGTCATCCTCAGTAGTCCGACCAAGTTTATCTAGACTTGGGCATGAAATATGGCTTATCGGGGAAAGAAAATGGCCAACAAGGAATAGAGATACATATTCATCCCCTCGGGATAATTACACCAATCAAATTTGGTGGAAAACTATGATTAGGAACATACTATTTCCCAAATTAACTTAGCTAGATGATTGACTCATCTGAGAGCATCCTGGGAAGCCCGATATTCAAATTTTGTAGAAATCCGTGAGCAAGAACATACACCCACCCACATCAATCAAGTCTACTAGTATCCTCAGTTAAAAGTGTTCAAATAAGTCTGATGGTTAAATTTAGTGACAAATCACAAGTAGGTGCACACACCTACCAGTACCTATTAAGCCTACCAACAACCTCGTCTTGTAGCACCCAGAGAAGTCAGTCAAGAAGTCCCAGTGATGAATAGGGGATAGACCCAACTCTCTTCCCCCAAATGTGAGTATTTTCAATATCCACGGGCAATAAATGGAGGATAAGACCAGTCACATGCCCCTGATTCATATGTTAAATGGGCGTATATATGTGCTCCAGTCGCTAAAGTCACTAAGAATATTATAAAAATGGTGAAAAGGAAAATTCCAATCCCTAATGACATCCTATAGATCCTCTAAGAAATCATAATGATGACAATAGTAGTGAAAAAACTAAAAAAACATAGTTTTGTCCCCCAAAATGGGTTGGCTCATCATTATGTCACCCTAAAGTAGAAACATACCTCTGCTACCATCCAGGAGGGTCTTGGGGAAATATTCCCTGTAATGTACAGAAAACTAGATCGGGAATGTGTACCTATTCTAACAGGAGGTAATAATTCCATTCCAATGGCCACTCCAAGACGGGCACAAACCCTTTCCAAAAATTACAGAAGCATGTCAAAAAATTTCAATAATAAAACAGAAGGTAATCAAACAATATTTCATACCTGAAAATCACTTCCCCCTGTAATTGGCCCTAGTCACTTGCAAGAAGGCACACAAAAAGAATCATCACCATGGATGACTAAGAAATTAAGAGCTTATGTATGATCTCTCTCTATTTAATGTTATATTTTTTGAACCCCTCAGATGTGTATCTATAGAAGCTCAAGATCCTACTCTCCCATTAATAAATTAAGGGAGTAGTGGAAGTAATTCCAAAGGTCCTCCCCATACGCTTCACCATAAAATCATGCTTCATATCTATAATCAGATAAATCTCGAGATCCTATCTCCTGATAAGAGTCATGGAATCCCTCTACATGACCAGAAGATCAAGGACAAATAGGTTCTTCCCCTTTCTATAATTAACAATGTTATTCCAACCCATGATGGAATACGATGTTAAATTTCTCTCCACGATAGTGTTTCACTTCGTCAGAAGGTTCATCCCCTCGATGACTTAATGGTGATAAATCTTTCCTACTATGAGGTGCTTGGAAAAACATGGCCAGTCATGTATCATTCTTTGTCACTAATAAGTGGAATCATTTCACAACTAGGATACAACCCAAGGATACAGTCATTCTATGAAACACCCATGGATCATCTACATTACACTGTTATAGAGGAATCCCCTAATAGTCTTGTTGTTTACAATAAAGCGGCAGGGAAGTTTCCACTTTGGTCAGACCAAGTTAAGGAACCTCTAGAAAAAGACGAGCAATACAAACTAAACATGATGAAATAGCTGGATGAAGATGACATACTAGTTATGTTTTGGACGTTATCCACCCATCAATATAGAATTCTAGAAGCATTGTTTGAATATTGTGTGCACGACATATGTCTTAATATATGGAACACTCTTCGTCACTTTAGAGGAAAATTATTACCCTATGATGAGTATCAAATTTATGTCAATGTAATAGAACGGATGCAATTCCAAATTGACTTGTCATCTCTTCTAGTTTCATGACATCCAAAGTTTAGAAAATATAAAGAGGCCCTTTAACATGCCTCAGTGTATTAAAAGAATTTAGTCAGTTAATCATAGATACCTCGTCTGGTGCTCATATCAGAGGATGGGGTGAACATGAAGCATTACATTTTACCATGCTCCCTAACCAGAAAATCCCACCAAAGGTGGTATTATGAAATGTCATAGCTTCAGTCCGACTTCATAAAATGGACTTTGTTCACAAATAATGATATGTTCAACAAAAATAGGACTTAAACAACTCTCACTGATGTCGGTTCAGAAGAGATAAGGCTATTGAAATACTTTTTGTTTCGGGCATCTGAAAATATTGAGCAGGTCTCCCGTATAAGGTAAATCAGTCTTCATATATCCTAAATGTCACAAATTGCACAACAATCTACAGAAGTGGGAGATTCAAGTGCATACCAAATGAGGCACTCATCCCATGTTTTAACAAAACTCCATTAAATCAGAAGGGAAGCCGGAGAAGTAGTATCCATATCAATCTAGGAGTAACCCCATTCCGTAGGGCTGGGAAATTTTTTAACCCAACCTTCAAGGCCATAAATCCAAGCCCTGATATTTTTTAAAGTTGAAAGATAATAGCCCCAACCCTTAGGGATGGGGGATTTTTTAGCTCAACAACCTCCTCCTCAATGAAATATAGTCTTCTCCCAATTATGGGGGAATAAAACATAATGAATCCTCCTAGTTTGTCTTGTCCCATGATTTGATATCCTCATTGGATACACGCGTGACTAAACTGTCTAGAGATTCCCTTCGGATTACCATCCACCAAACATCTCCTAGATATTTAGCAAAGGATATGAAATGGCCTCATGAAGGGAATAGGAAAAGGAAGTCTCACAAAAACACCGATGAAAGGCCTATAATGTAGTACACATCAGTGAAATTCATCAACTCCAAACTTTCAAATCCCAAAAACCTAAGGCCAATATAAATTAATGGGAGGAGGAAATATCATTTCATAATATGGTCCACACCAAAACAATTAAAGGAGGTGTGTATTCCCAGAACTATAGGATTCCCCTAAATTTGGGAATTACCTCAAATAATCTAGCATTTCCTCCTTAAAGATCACCCAACAAGAAAAAGGTAAAAGGTAATATTTCTTCTAACCCACCTCTTGAAGGGGTTCATTACCTTACACATGAGGAAAGATTCACTTGATAAGATGAAGATATGAAATAATTGATAAGACTCAATCCTTGGTGATGTGATCTCTTTTATCTATGACATTTTAAAAAAATGACCACCAACTCTAGGCTATTAGGGTTGGGGTTGTTATATTTGTTATCATAGAAAGTTTAGTAGAAACCTTAGATACTATATTTGGGAACATAACCCTAAGATAGACTTTGAGGATATGTATAGAAGAACATCCTAGAATTTTGGTAAGGTAGATATTATGTGGGTATTCCTATAAATACATCCTTGTATGGATACTAAAAGTGTACATTGTTCTGGAATAGATGTACCTAGGGGTAACAACTCTGACAAGGTGCATCGAGGATGACTCTGTGTGACCTTATACCCGATAATGGGCCATAATGCACACCTGGCTTGAAACTCCTATGGGATATTTTAAAGATAATCCAAATTTTATTTATAAAAATTTATGAAGGATTTAAAAATAAATATTTCTTCAAAGAAACCATGTGTATGATTATGATATTATCTATACATAAATTTTGAATTTATGTTAAGTGTTTTTCTACTTCAAAATTATGAATTATGACTCATAACCTAATTTAGTGTATGTAATTGTTTAGAAATTGAATCTAATAGAATTAAATGAATTAATACCTATGAAAAATGTAGGTATTTCCCTTTTAAGAAAGTCAACACAATTAGTGTTGGAGTTGATCATATCATGAACATATTAGGAAAACTTACTCAGGTTATGAAAAATAACTATACTACACCTATGTTGGATCATTTAATTTTGAAGAATCCCCCGTATTTTAGTGGTACTACTAATACAGTGGTAGAGGAGAAGTGGAGCAAGTCCCTTGAGATGGTATTTATAGCATTAAAATGCAATAAAAATTAAAAGGTAGTACTGGAAGTAGATTTCGTCAAGGGAGATGCTGATAAATTGTGGCCTTTGATCTAGAATAATATGGAGTAAGATTAAATAGAATAAATTTAATAGATAAATTTTAAGTAATCATTATTCGAAAAATACTTCCTTCATGAGCAACAAACTAAAATGAAGATAAAATTCATTAGCTTAAAGAAATGGTAAGAAGAGAGTGTTGTGGAGTATCAGGATACCTTCACAAGACTAGACAGGTATGATATAGATTACATACATTATTTGGAAGTCAAGATTGATCATTTATTTGAAAGTCTTAAACTGAGTATTCAAAGGTAACTAGATTCTCGAACATTTTCATCATATTATGAAATATTATTAAGTACCATCAAAATAGAGAAGGAATTTTCTAGATACTATTTGTTCAATGGACCATGTAAAAGGTGAAGCATCAAAGAAGGGGAAGGGAATGAAATAATTTAAATTATGTGAATTTTTTTGAAAGAATAATCCTAGAAAATTGTTGAAAGACATGAGAGTTTTATATAAGTCTGGAGAAAAGAGTCATCAAGCCAATGACTGCAATGGCAATAAACAAATCAATGATGTTTAATGATTTAACTATAATTAAATGGTTTATTACTCAAATCAATTCCCCAAGAGTTAGGGGAATCTAACATGAAAAAGGCTAAGGGGAGATGTCCAAGCTTATACGATCACTATAGCTGAAGTAGAAGTAACCAATGATGTGGTGGTAGGTACATTAATGCTATATTAAAATCTATCCTATAACACCCCGACCTCAGTTTCCCAGAGTCGGTGCATTATTACATAACATTGGCATGATCGCAAATGATCAAATCTCGAAATACTGATTAGTTTAGTATCCCTGGAAACACTAGATACATTCGTAAAGTTCACATTACATCATAAAGTGAAAATTACAACAACATCTTGTCTCCACACTCATATCCCCTTATACTATCCTTGTAGGTCATTCATAAAATACTTCTTCACATCCTGGGAAAAATAAAACATAGAAAGGGGTGAGCTCAAATGCCCAGTAAGGATAACAATATAGCGAAAACTTTCATAAATAAGCATAAACATTTAAGGCAATGTGTAGATAAAACAAAAGCCTTTTAAACTTCAAATTCAGCATAAAATGGAAAAGATAAAATGAAATAATTCCATTTACTTATTCACATGGATATTCTACTAGTCTAATAATCACATGCAATATCAATAACAACTTTCATAATGATGGAATGCATAATGCCAGACTATCATAACCACATAGTCAAGGACTTGTGCCATGACTACAAATACGATTTTGTCAAGGCCTTATTCCAAGACACTAGTTTGTATCATGAGACCTACCAATGCATCGGTGAGTTATAGCGGGCTCCACCCGTCACTTATTAAGTCCAATGCATTCCTCATATAAACAGGTTTAAACATAACATAAACATTCGTATTAAAAATAGAATACGAAATGTCAATACTTTCTCCATAAACCATGAATGGTATAAAAATAACACATCCATAGTCAAACATATCACAAAACCTTCAATACAATATGGAAGTTTTGTATCATAATAAATCAACTTCAAATAAGCTTAAAATCCATCAAAGGATGTTGATATAGATGAAATCAAAACTATTTGAGAGAAATATCTATTTTTTGAAATTATTTAAAAGTAACATAATTATAAAATAAAAAATTTACTTTGAAAACATTATTATAAGATTGTGAGGGAATATTCGACGATTTTCTAACAGTGGAAAATAGCTTCACCCGTTGTATAAGTTAAAAAAAGACATTCTTACCTCAATTCTGTCGAAAAGGTTAAAAAGGACCTTGTTTGGAAAACGATGGAAATATTCCTTTATAAACACCTTATAAAAAGTCAACAAGGGTATAAATGACTTTAAATCATAGTCTATAGAATATTAATAATGATTTGAAATACATTTTTAGGAAACATGGACGTGGATGATAAAAAGGTCCCAGTAGATTATTACGTATAAACAACCTCGGATAATGAAGAGAATGTGAAATAAACCCTTACCTTGTACTTTTCCTTAGTCGATGGTATGTTAACATCCTTTATAATAGTGAAATAATTTTTATTAAGTTATACAAGAATCATATACATTAATATAATATCATATATGATCTTTTAACATTGCTTTGTTAATAATATCTTAGTATTATCATCGTTTCGGGTGTTAAAGGATTCGTTTTCCTTTATATTCTTTGTTATGTGAGCCATATTTGTTATGTATGGGATGTATATTATTCATATCCATAATGATATCATGTCTCTAAAAAATTATTTTTAATCATCAAATGAAATTTAGTCTTGAATGGATACGATGGGGGATGAATCTCATCGCTTTCGTGGAGACGGTAGTCCGTACATACGCATGAGAGACAATATCTTTATTTTGATATTAAAATAATATATAATTGGATGGTATATAATATATAAAGAATCATTATAATTTTATACTTATTATTTACTTCAATTTCATATCATTATCATACCCATCCAAATAATAATGTTTTGAATAACAATTACACCACGACGTGGAGACGGTAAGTCGTACGTACGCACGTATGGTGACATGTCATTCAAAGGATGGATAGAATACTGAATATGGTTGTACCATATTTATAATAACATCACAATATATATAACATAATGGAGTTATTATTTTATAATGTGAAAAACAAAGAAAGAAGAAGTTGAAGAAGAAAGGAACTTGAAAGAGGGTGGTGAAAACATTACCTCTTCTTCGGGTTCTTCCTTTTGATTTGATCAAAAGGGATCCTTAAGTTGGATTTCTGATCAAACTAAGGCCTCTAGGTCGAAGTGAGGAAATTTGAGAGAATATTTTGGAATGGGTTGGCCGATCCAAAAGGCTTTGAAGGTGTAAATTAGAGAGAAGGAGAAGTGCACTTTTATAAGAGGGGTGAGGGGTACCTTTGGAAAAGCTAGAAATATTATTTTATAATAAATTCGTATTCAGTTTATAATGGATCCAAAGTGGATTATTTAAAGGTTAAGGTGGTTATGGGTCGAAATCATTTCAAACAATATATTTTAGACAGATTTGGGTCACTATATTAACCTTATCATTTATATTTAACTCTTAGTTAAATAGTTTGACATTTACCATGTCACTTTGTATTTTTATATTATATAGTTGATAAACTTACTATATACCTCCAAGAGACCCAAAAGTGGTCCATTAATGATGAACCTATCATTATATAAGTCCTTTGGCCGAACCTTAGATTTTAAGGAATATAATATCAATTAATAATATAATATTTATTTTAAAAACTCTTTTATGTCAATTTTGACACTATTGGGTATTTTGCTTTTGATAATTTTATAACAGCATTATTACTTTGAAAAAATTTATATAACCAATCCAAATATGTAATATTAACTTATAAAATTATTTTAATTCATAAAAAGTCCCAAATTATATTTATTTTTATATTTATAATATCAATTATTTTAAGATTTCATTAATTAGGTAAATACTGCATCACCATTGTGTCATAAATAAATTAAATTATTTAATGTCTAAAAATTATAAATAAAATACCATTATTTAGGAAATATTTTTAGATTTATATTTAATATTTATAATATAATTTATATTATGTATAGCCCTATATTAAAAATGTTTTAGTAATTAAACTTTGATTTTAACTCTTTTAACTTTTCTTTGAATTAAATAATAATAAATGTCCTAATCTAATCCAAGTGGACCTAAATGATAATATTTTATTCCTAAGGTTTTTTTTGGTCGAGATACACTTGTCCAATACAATTAGGACATGTGTTAGGGTAATATAAATATCATTTTTACCCTTAATTACCATATTTACTTTTAACCGTGGTAAATAAAAGTAAAAAGGTACTATTCACCAAAAATTATTTTTATCTTATTGAACCACATTTTACTCCTTGATATTAACCATGTCTCTTGGATTTTAGAAATTCCACTCACAAAAGCGGTAAAATTAAGTTTTATGTGAATTTCCAAATTCTCCTAGAAGGTGGGTAAAAGACGGTGAAAAGTTCAATAAAATATTTATATATCTAAAATTATTCTAAACTAACTCCAATGAATTACATTGAACTTATATAGGTATTATGTATCTATTTTGACCTTAATTAAATTTAAATAAAATAAATAATTATTTAAATAAAAAATTGGTTTTAAACTATAACTCGGTGTTTTTTCACTATTCATCAAAAATTGAATATTTTCAAAAAAATACCAAAATTTCACCATAGGATAATTTCAATATTAAAAATCCAAAAATGAAGTCCATTTTAAAATATAAAATGTATAAAATTTCAAAAAGTGGGTATTACTATTCATAACGGCTAGTTTGATTGGTTGTGGTGTGTGTTAGAACTCGAAGTTGCGTACAAAACACGCTACTATATTATTCAAAGAGAATCATACCGTGGAAGCTTGGGGTGTTACATTCTCCCCTCCTTCAAATAATTTCATCCTCAAAATTTATAGAATACTCCCGCATGAAAAGACTCGGATGATTCTTCGTCATAAGTTCCTCAGGTTCCCACGTTGCCTCTTCCATCTTATGGTTTCTCCATAGAACATTTACTAGATGAGTCATCCAGTTTCTCAGCACTTGTTATCTTGTATCAAGAATCCTGACGGGATCTTCGCAATAAGACAGATCAGGTTCCAATTCTAATTCCTTGTAAGTGAGTACATGCGTTGGGTCAGGCATGTATTTTCTCAACAGTGATACGTGGAACACATCGTGAACTTTGGAGAGACTTGGCGGCATTGCCAAACGGTAAGCTACAGCCCCAATTCGTTAAAGAATTTAGAAGGTTCTGATGTACCTGGGAATCAATTTACCCTTCTTACAGAAACGTATAACTCCCTTCCATAGAGATACCATCAAGAAAAAATGATCTCCTACCTGAAATTCCAAATCCTTCATTTATCGGCAAAGCTCTTCTGCCTACTTTGAGATGATTTGATGTGGTTTTGGATTACCTTTACCCTTTCCATCGTTTCCTCCACCAGTTCTAAGACAAAAAGTTTTCTTTCACCAACGTCATCCCAACAGGTTGGTGTGCGACATCTCTTTCCATATAATGCTTCATATGGTTCCATCCAAATACTTGAATGGAAGCTATTGTTATAGGAAAATTCCACCAGAGGTAAATATTGATCCTACATACCCTGAAAGTCAAGTGATCATGATCTCAACATATCTTCTAAGGTTTGAATTGTCTGTTTTGATTGTCCATCAGTTTTAGGGTTATAGGCAGTGCTCAAACGAAGTTCAGTATCAAAGGCCTTTTGAAGACTTTTCCAGAATCCTGAAGTAAAACGGGGATAACAATCAGAAACAATCGATAGGGGTACTTCATGAAGTCTCACAACATCATTAATATATAGTCTTTCTAGACTTTTGAGTGTTAAATCTTCTCTTATAACAATAAAATGTGCTGACTTGGTAAGATGATCAACAATGATCCATATTGCATCATTCCTTCTAGGATTCTTTGGTAGTCCCATGACAAAGTCCATTGTGATATTATCCCATTTCCACTCAGGTATGGGAAGAGGTTGCATGACTCCTCTAGGGTGTTGCCTTCCTGCTTTCACTTGTTGAAAAACCATACATCGTGACACAAAATCAACAATCTCCCTATTCATGTTGTCCCACCAAAAATGATCCTTCAAATCTCTATACATTTTGGTGCTCCCAGGGTCTATAGAGAAATTATAACTATGAGCATCGTCCAACAATTCCCTTTTTAGATCAGGTATATCGGGAACACAAAATCTCTTCCCAAATTTCAAAATTCCATCTTCATACCCAAAGTCATTCAATCTCCCACCATTCACAGCTTTAATCTTCTTTTGAAACTCTTCATCACCAGTCTGAGAACTCTTTATCCTTTCTAGAAAAGATGGTTTGGCAACCATTTGAAAAAGTATCAATGTTACACCTTCCATGGTAATTCCCATATCCATCTTCACTAGATCCGTGAAAATAGGGTCCCTATCAATTATCATCATGTTAAAAACTCCATGATCTTTTCTGCTCAAAGCATCTGCCACCTTATTTTCCTTCCCCGGGTGGTAGTGTATCATGCAATCATAATCCTTGAGTAGTTCAAGCCATCTCCTTTTCCTCATGTTGAGTTCTTTCTGTGAGAAAATGTACTTCAAACTCTTGTGATCAGTATAAATCTCACATTTTTCACCATTGAGATAATGTCTCCATATCTTAAAAGAAAATATTATAGTAGCAACTCAATATCATGAGTATGATAGTTTTGCTCATGAATTTTTAGTTGTCGTGATGCATAGGCAATAACCCTATCATTCTGCATAAGGACACAACCAAGTCCTTTCATTGATGCGTCACTATAAATAACGAACCCATCATTCCCCGATGGTAGATTCAAAATAAGATAATTGACTAATCTTATCTTCAGTTATTCAAAAAATTCTTCACACTCTTTTGTACAAAAAAATTTAACCCCTTTATGTGTGAGCTTCGTTAATGGGTTAGCCAATCGGGAAAAGTTCTGGATAAAACGCCGATAATAACCTGCTAATCCAATAAAACTGCGTACCTCAGTTATAATTTTTGGGGCTGTCCATTCTTGGATTGCCTTGGTCTTAGAAGGATCAACAGAGATTCCATTCTTAGAGACAATATGGCCAAGAAAAGAAATCTCCTAAAGCCAGAATTCACACTTGCTAAACTTCCCATATAATTCATGTCTTCTCAGAGTCTTCAGGATAATGCGCAAGTGATTTTCATAATCCTCATAGATTTTTCAGTATACCAAGATATAATCAATAAATACCACCACAAAATCATTGAGAAATTTTTTGAAAATGCTATTCATTAGATCCATGAATATAGAGGGTGAATTAGTCAATCCAAAAGGAATTACTGTAAACTCGTAATGCCCGTACCTGGTTCAAAATGTTGTCTTCAGAATTTCTTCCTTCTTCACACACAACTGATGGTATCCAGATCAAAGGTCAATCTTTGAAAAGTATTGATCTCCATGCAGTTTGTTAAATAAATCATCAATGTGAGGTAGGGGATACTTGTTCTTTATTGTTATAGCATTAATTTCTCTATAGTCGATACATAACCTCATCGATCCATCTTTCGTCTTAACAAAAATGACAGGGGCTCCCCATAGAGAAACACTAGGGCGAATAAATCTCTTATTACTCAATTCCTCTAGTTGTTTCTTTATTTCAACTAATTCCACAGTGTCCATTCTATAAGGGGTCTTCGATATAGGCCTTGAACCAGGAATTAAATCAATGGAAAACTCAATTTCTTGTTCTGGAGGATGTCCAGGTAAATCTTCTGGAAACACATCTACATATTCTTTCATAATAGGTACATCCTCTATTTGAACATTCCTTTCCTTACCAACAGTCATTTCATTCTCTTCCTCCCCAATAATTGAATTTAGTTGAGCTACTGGGGGTGGATCTAGATAAGAATTTTGTAGTGACGATTCTGCTCTAAAGATAAGGTGTTCCTTATCATCATCATCAAAAATCATAACCTCCTTCTTCTTATAATAAATCTTCACATCATGGTCTGAAATCTAATCCATACTGAGGATTATATCAAACTCAATCATAGGTATGATGATGAGATCAGAAGATAAATAACATTTATGTGCTCTAATGGGGACTGATTCACAAAACTTTGTTGTAATGATACTTCCCTTAGAAGTTTTAACTAACAACTCCCTTGTTAAATCAAATTGGAAATATCTAATTTTCTTAGAAAACTGGGAAGATATGAAACAATTTGATGATCCAGAATCAAATAAAGCATTGGCTAAACTTGAGGAATCCATTAAATTACCTGCCACCATGTCTTTCGGAGATTCTACCTCAGCAGTAGTGATAGCATAAGCTTGGCCTTGATCCCTTGGCCTTTTCTGAGGTAATTTCCCCTGATGCTTAGGACATTCATTTTCATAATGTCTCATCTCACTGCAGTTGTAGCATTGAAAATCGGTAGCTTCTTTATTCCCCTTTCAATCACAATCTTGGTGTCCTTTTTCACCACACTTGTAATAGACTCGCATTCCCTTCAAGAAAGTACCGAGGTGTTTCTTCCCACATTTACTACAGGATGGATATTCAACTTTTCCCTTCTTCCCCTTATTTCCATTTCCAGAGTGATCAACATATCTCTTCTTCTCTTTCTTTTCTTTAAATTCATAAGACTTATAATTATTTTTTTGTCTTGATAGCACACGAGACAATATCTTCATATGACGAGAAGGATTGTGAGACCAATGCTCGACGGAGAAAAAGTTTTAACCCATAAAATAAATGATCAATCTTACTTCTTGTTTTACGTATATAATCTGTATCATACCTTGCTAACCTTGTAAAGTTAGCCTCATACTTTGTGACATTTTTATCCTCCTTTTGTCTCAGACTTAGAAATTGTCTTTCCATATCTGCTCGATGGTCATGAGGAAAGTATTTTTCTAAAAACAGATCTTTAAACTCCCTCCATTCCATATTTGATACTTCATCATCTTCCTTCGTGTTTTGAATCAATGACTACCATTGATCAGCATCTCCAGTGAGGCGGTAAACTGCCATTATAACTTTTTCCCTTTCACTACTCCCCAAAGCCTGAAATATTTTCTCTAGGGAACTTATCCATTGCTCAGCTACTAATGGATTTGTACTCCCATTGAATGTTGGTGGTTTTTTCCTCATGAAGCGATCCAACATTGATCCTCTATTTTGCGGATCAGTTTGCTCCATATGGGTAAGGTTATTATTCATAACCTGAGTGAGTTGTCCCAATATGGTGATTATCTGATCAGCACCAGTTGCATCACCAGCTCCATTATAATAATCTTGAGAAGGAGGGAAATCCCTACATGGAGTGTGTGCATTGATACGGTTTCCATTCCTTCCACTAAGAACCATTTCTAAACAATTTCATAAACTAGATCAGTTTATGATTCAAAATACATAATTCCATACTTGTAAAACACTTAAAATAAATTGAACCATTTATGGATATAATCCATAATCATAAAAATGTTTTATTTGAGGAAGTATATACTCATAAACCCTTCATAATGGTTTATAAAGAAAATGATAATTATCCTAAGCATATCCTCCAGGAGTGTCGTAACCAAGAGTGCAGCAAGACCCGTTGTCGTGCACCAGTTCCTGTTCGAGTCTAGCTCAAAGCGGTGTTTTCGGGTTTTACCCCTAGGTACATCTGTGCTAGAGCCACCTCTACCTACTCGTATCCAAACAGGGATTTATTACTCAGAAAACTCACAAAATCTCTACAATACCAAAATTCTAGGAAGTTCTTCTATACTAATCCTCAAAGTCTATCTTAGGGTTATGTTCTCTAATCAGATTTTATCTAAATCTAGCTTCCAAGGTTTGTACTAAACTTCCTATAATACCAACTATAATTCCCCGACCCCAGTTACCCATAGTCGGTGCATTATTACATAACATTGGCATGATAAAAAAATATCAAATCTCAAAAGTCCGATTAGTTTAGTATCCTTAGAAACACTAGATACATTGATAAAGTTTACATTACATCATAAAGTGAAAACTATAACAAAATCTTTTCTCCACACTCATATCCCCTTATACTATCCCTGTAGGTCATTCATAAAATACTTCTTCACATCCTGGGAAAAATAAAACATAGAAATGGGTGAGCTCAAATGCCCAGTAAGGATAACAATATAGCGGAAACTTTCATAAATAATCATAAACATTTAAGGCAATGTATAACTAAAACAAAAGCCATTTAAAATTTAACTTCATCATAAAATGGAAAAGATAAAATGAAATAATTTCATTTACTTATTCACATGGATATTCTACTAGTCGAATAATCACATGCAATATCAATAACCACTTTCATAATGATGGAATGCATAATGTCAGACAATCATAACCACATAGTCAAGGCCTTCTGCCAAGACTACAAATAATATTTTTTCAAGGCCTTATTCCAAGACACTATTTTTTCTCATGATACCTACCGATGCATCGATGAGCTATAGTGGGCTCCACCCATCACTTATTAAGTCCAATGCATTCCTCGTATGAACAGGTTTAAACATAACATAAACATTCGTATTAAAACTAGCATACGAAATGTAAATACTTTCTCCATAAACCATGAATGGTATAAAAATAACACATCTACAGTAAAACATATCACAAAACCTTCAATAAAATATGGAAGTTTTGTATCATAATAAATCAACTTCAAATAAGCTTAAAATCCATCAAAGGATGTTGACATAGATGAAATCAAAACTATTTGAGAGAAATATCTCTTTTTTTAAATCATTTAAAATTCAAATAATTATAAAATAAAACATTTACTTTGAAAATATTCTTATAATCTTGTAAGGGAAGCTTCGACGATTTTATAATGGCGGAAAATAGTTGCACCCGTCGTATAAGTTAAAAAAAGACATTCTTACCTCAATTCTGTCGAAAAGGTTAAAAAGGACCTTGTTTGGAAAATGACAGAAAGATTCATTTATAAACACCTTATAAAAAGTCAAAAAGGGTATAAATTACTTTAACCCATAGTCTATAAAATAGTAAGAATGATTTTAAATATATTTTTAATAAACATGGATGTGGAAGATAAAAAGGTCCCAGTAGATAATTACGTATAAACAACCTCGGATAATGAAGAGATTGTGAAATAAACACTTACCTTGTAATTTTACTTAGTATATGGTATGTTAACCTCCTATATAATATTGAAATAATTGTTATTAAATTATACAAGAATCATATACATTAATATGATATCATATATGATCATTTAACATTGCTTTGTTAATAATATCTTTGTATTATCATCGTTTTGGGTGTTAAAGGATTTGTTTTCCTTTATATTATTTGTTATGTGAGCCATATTTGTTATGGATGGGATGTATATTATTCATATCCAGAATGATATCATGTCTCTAAAAAATTATTTTTAATCATCAAATGAAATTTAGTCTTTAATGGATACGATGAGGAATGAATCTCATCGCGTTCGTGGAGACGGTAGTCTGTACGTACGCACGAGTGATAATATCATTCTTTTGATATTAAAATAATATATAATTGGATGTTATATAATATATAAAGAATAATTATAATGTTATAATTATTATTTACTTCAATCTCACATCATTATCATACCCATCCAAATAATAATGTTTTGAATAACAATTACACCACGACGTGGAGACGGTAAGTCATACGTATGCACGTATGGTGACATGTCATTCAAAGGATGGATATAATACTTAATATGGTTGTACCATATTTATAATAACATCGCAATATATAAAAGATACTGGAGTTATTATTTTATAATGGGAAAAACAAAGAAATAATAAGTTGAAGAAGAAAGGAACTTGAAAGAGGGTGGTGAAAACATTACCTCTTCTTCGGGTTCTTCCATTTGATTTGATCAAAAGGGCTCCTTAGGTTGGATTTATGATCAAACTAATTCCTCTAGGTCGAAGTGAGGAAAGTTGAGAGAATATTTGGTTAGGGGTTGGCCGATCCAAAAGGCTTTGAAGGTATAAATTAGAGAGAAGAGGAAGTGCCCTTTTATAAGAGGGGTGTAGGGCACCTTTGGAAAAGCGAGAAATATTATTTTATAATAAATTCATATTCGGTTTCTAATGGCTCAAAAGTGTATTATTTAAAGGTTAAGGTGTGTATGGGTAGAAAGTATTTCAAACAATATATTTTAGACAGGTTTGGGTCACTATATTAACCTTATAATTTATATTTAACTCTTTGTTAAATAGTTTGACATTTACAATTTCTCTTTGTATTTTTATATTATATAGTTAATAAACTTACTATATACCTACAAGAGACCTCTGAGTGGTCCATTAATGATACATATATCATTATATAAATCCTTTTCCCAAACCATAGATTTTTAGGAATATAATATCAATTAATAATATAATATTTTTTTTAAACTCTTTTATGTCAATTTTGGCACTATTGGGTATTTTGTTTTTGATAATTTCATAAAAGCATTATTAATTCATAAAAAAATTTATATAACCAATCCTAATATGTCATATTAACCTATAAAATTAGTGTAATTCATAAAAAGTCTCAAATTACATTTATTTTGATACTTATAATATAAATTATTTTAATATTTCATTAATTAGGTAATTATTGTATCACCATTGTGTCATAAATAAATTAAATTATTTAATGTCTAAAAATTATAAATAAAATATCATTATTTAGGAAATATTTTTATCTTTATAATGAAGATTTATAATCGAATTTATCTAATGTATAACCCTATATTAAAAATGTTTTAGTAATTAAACTTTGATTTTAACTCTTTTAACTCTTCTTTGAATTAAATAATAATAAATGTCCTAATCTAATCCAAGTGGACCTAAATGATAATATTTTATTCCTAAGGTTTTTTTGTTCTAGTTACACTTGTAAAATAGAATTAGGACATGTGTTAGTGTAATAATAATATCATTTTTACCCTTAATTACCCTATTTACTTTTAACTGTGCTAAATAAAAGTAAAAAAGTTACTATTCACCAAAAATTATTTTTATCTTATTGAACCAAATTTTACTCCTTGATATTAACTGTGTCTCTTGGATTTTCGAAATTCCACTCACAGAAGCGGTAAAATTAAGTTTTATGTGAATTTCCAAATTCTCCTAGGAGGTGGGTAAAAGACAGTGAAAACTTCAATAAAATTTTTATATATCTAAAATTATTCTAAACTAAATCCAATGAATTACATTTAACTTATATAGGTATTATGTATCTATTTTGACCTTAATTAAATTTAATTAAATAAATAATTATTTAAATAAAAATTTGGTTCTAAACTATAACTAAGTGTTTTTTCACTATTCATCAAAAATTAAAAGTTTTCAGAAAAATACCAAAATTTCACCCTAATCTAATTTTGATATTCCAAATCCAAAAATGAAGTCCATTTTGAAAGATAAAATGTCTAAAATTTCAAAAAGTGGGTATTACTATTCATAATGGCTAGTTTGATTGGTTGTGGTGTGTGTTAGAACTCGAAGTTGCGTACAACACACGCTACTGTATTATTCAAAGAGAAGCATACCGTGGAATCTTGGGGTGTTACATATCCAATGATTTATTTGATTCTGGATCAATGCACTCTTTTATATCTACCCAATATTACAAAAAAATTATACATTTACATTTTTATTTAACAAGGGAGATATCAGTCAAAACTCTTAAGGGAAGTCTCACTACAACAAAAAAATTACTGGTTAGTTCCCTTTATGATAGATAAACATGCTTTAGTTGCTTAACTTCTTATCATACTTGTGGTTTAATTTTATATAATCCTTGGTATGGACTATATTTTAAAATATGATGCAAGAATTAATTTCAAGAAGAAGGAGATTTTGATTTGTGAGGAAGATGTAGAATCCCTTATCCTTATAAAATAAACTTCATCATCTGATTATTATCTAAATCTTCCCCCAATATCTCTACTGAATGAAATTATTGGGGAGGAAGAACAAAAAACATCTTGGGATGAGTAAATTCATCTTCAAATTGAGAATTAAAAAAATTGTACAGTAACACATTGATGTATTTCCAAATGAATTACCTGGAAACCCCCCAGAGAATGAAGTTGAATTTACCATTGATCTAATACTTGATGAAAGATCAATATCAAAGACTCTTATAGAATGGAAACTCTATAATTAGTGAAGTTGAAGAAAAAAATAGAGGATTTTATTAACAAGGGATTTATTTGACATATTTTTTCTCCTTGGGGAGCCCCTGTTCTCTTTATGAATAAGAAATATGGATCCTTGAGTCTGTGTATTGACTATAGAGAAATCAATGCTATTAAAATAAATAACAAGTATCCTCTACCTCAAATTGATGATTTATTTGATCAACATCATAGAGGTCAATATTTTTCAAATATTAACCTTCATTCTGGATATCATCAATTGCATGTAAAGAATGAATATATTCCAAAGATTACATTTTGAACCAGGTATGGACATTAAGAGTTTACAATAATTCCATTTGGACTGATTAATTAACCCTCTATTTTCAGGGATATAATGAATAGAGTTTTCAAGGAATATCTTGATAATATTTTTGTGGTATTTATCAATGAAATCTTGGTGTACTAAAAAATATATGGGGACCAAGAGAACCACTTGCGGATTGTTCTGAAGACTGTTAGAGGAAAAGTGTAATATGGTAAGTTTAGAAAATTTAAATTTTGGCTTCAAACAGTTTCTTTTTTTGTCCATGTTTTCTCTTAGGATGGAATCTCAGTTGATATTGTGAATAAAAAGGAAATCCATGAATGGACTATTCTAATAAAAATAACTTAGGTATGTAGTTTCATTGGTTTAGTAGGTTACTATTAGTGTTTCATTCAAAAAAAATTCCCAATTGCCTAACCTGTTAACCAAGATCACATGTAAAGGGGTTAAGTTCGTATGGATAAAATAATCTACAGAATGTTTTGAAGAATTGAATAGAATATTGGACAATTCTCTAATTTTTACTCTTCCATCAGGAAATGATGGGTTTTTGATATACATTGATGCATTGAAGAATGGACTGGGTTGTGTCCTTATGAAAAATGATAAAGTTACTATATATGCATCAAGTAAATTTAAGACTCATGAACAAAAGTATCCAACTCAAGATCTTGAGTTATAAGTTTTAATATTTTCTATGATGATATGGAGACAATGTCTATATGGTGAAATATGTGAGATATAGACAGATCATAAGAGTTTGAAATACATATTTAAATAAAAAGATATCAACATTAGGAAAAGGTGATGGCTTGAGTTAATCAAATATTATGATTTCTCAATACACTACCACCCAAGAAAGAAAAATGAGGTTGTAGATGCATTAAGTAGGATAGATCGTGGACTTATGACCCAAATGAGGACTACTAAAGATCATATATTCAGGAATTTTTTTAAAACGGATATGGTAATTGTTAAGGAAAGGGAAACATAACTACTTTTTCAAATTATTGTTAAACAATATTTAATGGAGAAGATAAAAAACTCCCAATATGATGATGATAATTTTCAAAAGAAAATTAAATCTGTTAAGGATGGAATATTGGTAGACTTCATGTATGATGATGGAATTCTGAAATTTGGAAAGAGGTTATGTGTCCCATAAATATTAGAGATAAAAAGGGAACTATTAGATGATGATCATAGCTCAAAATCCTCTATACACCCTAGTAGTACTAAGATGTATAAAGATCTGAAGGAACATTTTTTGTGGGATAACATGAAGTGAAAAATTGATCACTATGTGTCAAGGTGTTTAGTTTTTCAACAAGTGAATTTTGAGAGATAATATCCTATAGGATTCATTAAATCTCTACCTATTTCTATGAGGAATAGGGATGACATTATAGTGGATTTTATCACAAGATTACCAAGGACACCTAGAATGAATAATTCAATAGGGGTTATTGTTTATTGACTTACCAAATCTACACATTTCCTCTCTATAAGGGAAGATTTTACAGTATATCACCAAGCAAGACTCTATATTAATGAATTTTTAAGAATTCATGGTGCATCTATATCAATTTTTTATGATCTAGATCTCTATTTTATATCAAAATTATAGAAGAGTCTTCAGAAGGCTTTAGATATTGAGCTTCATATGAGTACTACTTATCACCCTCAAACTGACGGATAGTATCAAAGGACTATTAAAACATTAGAAGACATGTTGATATCATGATCACTTGACTTTCAAGGTATGTGGGATCATAATTTACCTTTGGTAGAATTTTCATACAATAATAGTTTCCATTCTAGTATTCAAATGGATCCATATGAATCATTATATGGAAAGAGATGTCATACTCCAACTTGTTGGGATGAAGTTGGTGAGAGGAAACTTATAGGCACCGAACTTATTAGTGAGACAATGAAAAAGGTAAAGACTATTCAAGATCATATCAAATCAGCCCAAGGTTGGTAAAAGAGTTATGCTGACAACCGAATAAAGGAATTTTAATTTCATCATCATTATCATATTTATTTAATTTTATGCAATAGTCTAAAAGAAAAAAATCAATGGGAAAAGAAAACTAAGAACAATAGAGAGAAAGTATTGAGAAATTAGATAACAAAACTAGTAAACATTTTTTAGAGAAACCATAAAATGGAAGAAGAAACATGGGAACCTAGAGATGGTATAAAGAAGAACCACCCTCATCTGTTTAGAAGACAATATTTATGAAAATTTCGATGATGAAATTTATAATGGAGGAAATAATAAAACAACCCAATATTTTATGTTATGTATCTTCTTAAATAAATAGATTATGTTTCACACAACACTAAGATTAAATGAATAGTAATATACTATTAAATAGTGACTTGATCATTGGAATAGTAATGTGACCATTAAGAATAGTAATGTGACTACTATAATAGTAACCTCACCTATGAAAGTATAAATAAAATTTATGCATCTTATAAATGGTAATATGATATAATTATATCATAGTATAAGTAAATAAATGTTTTAGAAATTATCAATTATGTGTTTATAATTTTTTATAAACATAAATTTTTATTTTTAATTTTATAATTAATATAATTATTTAAAAGAAAAATTATTTTCAAAAAATATATCCAAAAATTAATATATTTTTTTTCTTGTGATTATAAGATAATTTTATGAGCCCTTAATTAATTTTTTAAATTGTTATAAAATGAGTTATAATTTTAAAATTGGTATTTTCAAAGTAAATGATGGTTTTAATTAAAAATTAAATTTCCCATGTTTATAAATTTATTTTCATAAAATTGAGTTCATTTTTGAATTATACACAATGAAAAATGTTTAAGTTGAATTTTTGGAATTTTTCTAAAATAGTCAAACTTTTGGTGAACAATGAAATACAGTAATTTTCAATATATGTACATTATAAGTTAAATTAACTATTTATCGATTCATGGATGATGTATGAAACATAGTATCGAATTATCCTTCTCTATTTACTATATTCATTCATGTAATAATTGTTATTTTTTATCTTGATCCAAAATAATAAACTAATTAATAAAATAATCAAAAACGCCTCTCTCCACCACTTAAATACCACCTCTCACCACCACTTATCCTCATGCCTATTAATCCTTTAATATTGTACAATTTATACCCAATACTCTTCTATACATCTATGAGGTTTTGTTCTCAACAAAATACTGAAACCAATTTCCCAAAGGAGGTTCTCAAGGAGAAGAATTTAATAGGTAAAATCCTCTTTTGCTTTATTTATTTTCTTTTAACTTTCTTAAATTTTTTTATACTCTACTCAACTCCTCCATCCAAATATGAATGGTAACTCTAGTATCTTATATATACTATAATTTTATTATTTTAATAGAAAATACACCATCAATACTCTTCTCCTCTTCCTTTTATTCTAAAAATGAAAACATCGTCCGTGTAGTGCTGATTTTCTACCTTCATATATGTTGTGTTTTCATTTTTCAATTACGCCTTAAAGGATGGTTATAAAACCATTTTTATAGTTTAACAATATTAACTTATATTTATTAAAGCTTATTTAAAGTTCTTGAACTAGTATATATATATAATATTAATTAATAAAACAAAACTAGTTTATAATGATCGAAAAAACACCAAAATAATCTAAATGATTATCACTAACATTTTATTTAATGATTCATCCTAATACCATATAACTGAATGAAATATATAAAAAATTTATATTATATAATTTTATTAATAACATATAATTTCAATTCTGTATAATTATTCTCATTTTACATGATTTTCTATACAGCTATACAAGTAAACCAATCATGGAAACCAAGGAAATGAATGCTTTTGAATGATAGAATTATATCTTATAACTCATAAAAACCCTAAATTAACTTAATAAAATTATAATAAATAAAAAAAATTTAGAAAATATTTTTAATTTAATAATTAATGGATTTAATCTGACTATACAGGACATTAATATCAAGTGCAGAACACATTCATACATAAGGTAAGGGATTCTCCCTGAATCTCCATTTTTCATTTGGGTTAATCATTCTCCCTTTTTACCCCAATGTATTTCTAAATTATTATTATATATTCCTCCTATATTCCTTTTTATGTTCCAAAAATATTTACTAATCTCAATTCTACTTTTTTTTATTTGTAAATACATTTTTATAAGGTTCTCTTTTCAATTCCTCCCGATAGGAAAGTCCGATTCAAGGGAACTTTTCAATTTCTTACCCATTTACAAGTACACTCAAAAATCTATTTTAAACCAAAATTATTTTTATAAAATCCCTGATTTTACCATTAAAAAAAATCTTTGTTCATTCCTGGTTTTATACAAACAATTATACCTTTTCCCTTTCAAAAGACTTTTAGATCTTTTTCCTTAAACCACGCTAAAGAGGATTTTTCTAAAGTTTCTTGAACACTATTTTTACATGTTTTAATTTAAGTTGGACATAATTTATAATAATATATGACTTATTTACCACTTCTTACTTGTGTGTAGTGTATGTATACTTCTCTTTTTTTTATGATCATCATTCATTGAATATTTCATTAAATATTATATTTCTTGTATCATGCAAATGATTATTGTCTTAGTCATATAACATTTTTACATACGGTATTTTAATTGAATGTTTTTGAATTTAATATATGTATGTTGAATGATTTGGACTTATAGTGATGGTTGGTTCCCATTTATAGATATCTCATTCATGCATCGACAGGTCTCATGATACAAAACAGTTGGTGACAAAACCTTCATGTTTTTTTCCAAACAGAATCAGATGAGTTTTTACCCATAGAATTAGACCATATTAATGGTATAATGCATCATATTCTAGATACATGAGGTATAATAAATAATAATCTTCTTCATTCGGTACTCAGTTATTACTTTCCATGAAATTTTTGTAGGTTTCGGGCGCAGAAGAAGTGCGTTGGTGGGTTTTCCCAACTTTAATTTTAGCGTTAACAACGATCAATCCGAGATCCGTCATGATAATAAAACACCGGATATTCAGAATAGAACGAAGAACGAAAAAGAAATAGGGAGTACCAGAACCATAAAGACATGATCATCATATGTTGGTTGTAATTAATTTAATTAATTTACAAGAATTATCTTGATGGAATTCTTTCTTCGTTGATGTCTCTGGTCACGATCTGATGTGATCCATCTTTGCGTCTCAAAAGCCAATTGTATACTTTCTCTAGCGGTGATCCACACGTGCACCATGTATCTCTATACATCAGCAAAGGAATCTTTGGGTTCTATCATGGATAATCCTTGGCTTGCATTGTCCACCTTAGATCACCTTAATTTGATGAAGGAGGATCTCTCTCGGTCTTGAGAGAGTTCTCGGAGGAAGGAGTTCTTTCGGTCTTGAGAGAATTATCTATAATTGTTGTGCACAACGATTCTCTCTAGAAAAGTGTTGGGGTTGTGAGGATATTTATAATCGGTTTTGATGTTATAGAGTTATGACAATAAATAAATGCATTACAAGTTTTATTTATTTCATTAACTCTTATTGAAAACCGCCATGTCGAATGATTAATTCCTTTACATTCACCCATGCAGAATATAATAAATATCATTTAATAAAATGATATTATTTCCTTAAAATCCCGACTGGAAAAACTACATGGTGTGTAATCATTAATATACAACATGTACTCATTTTCCATGAAAACTACATAGTGTGTACATTCAATGTACACGGCATATTTATCTTGTTTTCATTTTTCTTTATTTCCTCCACCACATTTATTAGATCTTGAGTAATGGATATTTATTTCTTAAATAAATGTAACTGCGTTACTCGCTAATAAATATATATTATTTTTCCCACAATATATTCTCTTGAATAAATAGTGTCGAAATAAATGTGATCAGGCATACTTAAATAATTATTAAACCACAGTCGGTAATAATCTTTATTTAACTTATTAAATTAATATTTAACTGAGATACATGGACACACTTAGTGTGTGACCCTCTAGGCCTCTTTTTCAATGGCTTTAGGCGGAGCCTGCCTAAAGTCCAAGGTTAGCATCTAGCATCATGCCAAGGCACCCATAGAGAAATAAGTTAATGACGCAATGATGTGTCACCTCATATGAACACTTACAGTGTAATATAATCCCTTTGTCATGATATCTCGAATCAAGTGGGTTGCATGCTAGTGCCATCAACCCATTTGCTCGATTATTCTTTCTTTGACTTCCCAGAATCGAACTCGCCCATACATTACCATGGCCATGGATTTATTTAGGCTATATCAATTACATCAAAGGGCATGAGATATCTACTTCTGTTATGGAACAAAATGGACAAATCCTTTCTCACGTTATCTATTAATGCAGCATCACTCATGACGCACTGAACATATCCTACCTCACTGCGAACAGTGTGTCGTCACAGTTTTTTTCAATACATATAAGTGCACGATTTGTAATACCCATTAATAATAATATTAATGTCTAAGTACCAATACACACGTCCACAAATAGGAACATCCATTGACACTATGAAATGTGGATTTCCTACTGGTGGGTCTCGTTCTCATAATATCCTCCTGAATATTACCAAGGGTGCACACCATGAGAAGGTGCCTCAAAGTTTTATGAGTACTCACTCCTAATGTCTTGTATTATTTGTGTCCCTAAAATAACATCATCTAGCCATAGAACATATATTCAAGAACAGTGTTATGGAACTTTCAGGTTCTCATCATAGTAGGGATCAGCTATGACCCTTTAATGAAACATTTATCCTTGGGACATTATCACATGCATTTTCACGCAGAAGAAAAATCAAGATGTGATAAGGTGTTTATTTAATGAATAAAGAACAAAGTAGTTGGTTTTAGGCCACAAACTCCAACAGACTCCCACTTAGACTAGAGCCAACTGCTGACAACTTTTAACCTGCTAGCACTCACATGATATTCATGATTCTATTGAGATAGGCCTTTAGTCATGGGGTCCGCCACGTTCTTTTTCATTGACACTCTTCTCACTGAAAATTCACCCCTTTGATAGAAATCCCTCAAGAGGTGATACTTCCAAAGTATATTATTTTTTCGTTGATGTGACCTTGGTTCTTTTGCAAGAGTCACCACTGTAGTATTATCACAATACAACATGATAGGATCTTTACTTCTAGGAACCACATCAAGCTCCTGAACAAAGTTCTGAATCTAGTCGGCTTCCTTGGATGCATCAGAAGCCACTATATATTCAAACTCTACTATAGAATCGATGACAACTAGCTTATTTGAACTCTTCCAACTCACATCTCCTCCATTGAGATAGGAAACATATCCATATTGTGACTTCATATTGTTCTGATCTGTCTG
This sequence comes from Viscum album, assembly GCA_963277665.1. NCBI lineage: Eukaryota > Viridiplantae > Streptophyta > Magnoliopsida > Santalales > Viscaceae > Viscum > Viscum album. The sequence continues at coordinate 1,272,442,446 of OY728139.1, forward strand.
AAATCCATCATCAGCATACCCTCTGATGACAAGCTCCTCGTCTCCTCCATACACCAGGAACATATCCTTAGTTCTTCTCAGATACTTAAGTATAGTCTTAACAGCAGTCCAATACTGTTCTCCTAGATCTTCTTGATATCTGCCTACCATGATCAGTGCATAGGAAACATCAAGCCTGATACATAACATGGCATACATGATGGATCCTATAGCTGAATCGTATGGGATCTTACTCATTCTATCTTTCTCTTATTGTGTCTGAGGACACATTTTCTTAGAAAGATGTAGGCCATGTGACACTGGAACAAAACCTCTCTTGGATTGTTCCATACTAAATGTCTTTATTATATGGTCAGTGTATGTACCATGAATTAGTCTAAGTAGCCTATTGGATCTATCACGAATGATCTTGATCCTTATAATGTAGGTTGCTTCACCCATTTCCTTCATGGAGAAACACTTGATCAACCAGTCCTTAACTTACGGTAAGACTAGTACATCATTTCCAATAAGCAATATGTCATCAACATATACTACTAGGATAATGATTGCATTCTCATTAAACCACTTATAAACACATGGCTCACATTCATTCTTAATGAAACCAAATTCCTTTATGGCTTTATCAAATCGAATGTTCCATGACCTGGATGCTTTCTTTAATCCACAAATGGATTTCTGCAACTTTCAAACCCGTTTGGCTTCACCTGGTGTCACAAACCCTTCTGGTTGTGTCATATAGACATCTTCCTGAAGGTTCCCATTAAGTAATTCCGTTTTGACATCCATCTGCCAAATCTCATAGTCATGTTGCTATGGAAAGTATGATTCTTATGGATTTAAACATGGAAACTGGCAAAAAGGTATCATCATAGTCAATTCCTTGAAGTTGTCTAAATCCTTTAGCCACTAGCCTTGCTTCATAGGTGCTAACTTGACCTTCTATGTCCAGTTTTCTCTTGAATACCCATTTGCATCCAACAGTATTTATAGGAAATGGCTCATCGACCAGAACCCAGACTTGGTTCTGATACATGGAATCCATCTCAGAATTCATAGCTTCTAGCCATCTTGTAGCTTCTGAGCTTTCTACTGCTTCCTTGTAGGAGAGAGGTTCATCATTTTCCAACAACAATGATTCACCATCCTCAGTGACTAGGAAACCAAATCTCTCTGGTTCCCTTACCTCTCTTGAGCTCTTGCGCAGTACTTGTGTTTCTGGAACCTCTTCCATGGGGACCTATGGAACTTGTTCCTGTACCAACTCTTGTGTATCTTGAGCATCAACTTCGTCGAAGTCAATCTTGCTCCCACTATCCTTTTTGAGGATGTTCTCCCTCTCAAGAAAGACGGATTGTCTTGAAACAGTCACTTTCTTGTCTGAAGGGTTATATAGGTAATATCCTTTCATTTCCTTGGGATATCATGTAAAGATACACCTCGTGCCCCAGGGTGCTAGTTTGTTGCCTGATAAGGCCTTAACAAATGTCTCGCATCCCCATACATGTGTTTCCAACAAAATGGGTTTATTTCTATTCCATAACTCAAATGGAATTCTATTTACCACCTCAACTGGTACTCGGTTTAATGTGTATGTTGCAGTTTGTAATGCATATCCCCAAAAGGATAATGGAAGATCTGCATGACTCATCATTGACCTCACCATGTCCAAAAAGGTGTGGTTCATCCATTCAATGACACCATTCTACTATGGTGTATAAGGAGGAGTAAACTGAGATAGAATCCCAGACTCCCATAGAAGATCGATGAACTCTTGGTTCAGATATTCTCCACCTCGATCCGATCGAAGTTTCTTTATCTTATCACCAAGATGATTCTCTACTTCATTCTTGAATTCCTTAAATTTCTCTAAGTCTTCTGAATTATACCTCATTAAGTAGACATATCCATATCTACTCAAATCATCAGTAAAAGTAATGAAGTAAGAATATCCACCTCTAGCTTCTACTGGAAATGGTCCACACACATCCGTGTGCACCAATCCTAGAAGCTATGTGGCCCTTTCACCTTGTCCACCGAAAGGTGTCTTGGTCATCTTACCTTGTAAACAAGCATGACATCTATCAAGTGGTTTTAGATCAGTAGAGTCTAAATAGTCATCTTGGAAGAGCTTTTTCAAGCATTTCTCATTTACATGACTGAGACGGTGATGCCACAACTGGGTGATGTATGATTCATGTGAGTTTGTTTCATTATCGATTGCTAATACTTGGTTTTTTTAATTTAATACATATAAACCATTATTTAAATGTGTCATACCATAACATACGTCGTTCTTATAAAAGAGACAACCCTTATTTACAAACTTGAAAATAAATCCATCTATATCCAAACAAGATACAGAAATTATGTTCTTGGTAACACTAAGCACATAATAACAGTTATGTAAAACCAAAATCATCTCAGTCGGTAATGAGAGGTGGTAATCGCCAATGGCCAATGCAGCCAGCCTCACGCAAATGGCAGCTCGAAGATCCACCTCTCCTCTGGAAATCTTTCTAAGTATACTTGGTTCCTGCATTTGAATACAGATGTGAGCCCCACAAGCTGTATCTAATACCCAATGTGTAGAAATGGAAAGATTACACTCGATAACGAACGTACCTTTAGCATCCCCACACTTTTGGGTTCATTTCCTCTTCTAGTGGCCTTTCTTTCCACATGCAAAACATACTTCCCCTCATTCCTTGCCCTGCCTCAAGATCTTCTCCTTCTTGGAAGGACGGCGCTCAGGGGATTCATACCGTTTATAAGTCTTTGGACCCTTTGCCTTGTCCTTCCTTTTCTTATTCACCATAAGGACTACGGGTTTGTCACGCACCATATCCTTATCTACTTGGATAATTAAGGTCATAAGTTCTGATAGACTCTTCTCATTATTTCTCATGTTATAATTGACAATGAAGCTAGAGAAGGTCTTGGGCAGTGATGATAGGATGAGATTTGTACGCAAATTATCCGGGAACTTAATCCCTAAGATGTCCAGGCATTCAATGTATCCAATGAGCTTGAATAAATGAGGCCCATATGGCACAGACTCTCCAAGATTAGTTGTAAACAAAGCATTGGAGATCTCATATATCTCATTTCTCGCCTTCTCTTGGTAGAGATCCTTGTGGTGAGACATCATGCTATACACATCCATGTTTTCATGTTACTTCAAGAGATCATTAGACATGGATGATATCATGAAACACTGGACATTTGTGAAATCATCCATGTGTTTAATATAGAGATATAGTTCCTCATCACTAGCCTCTTTTCTAGGCACAACTGGAATAGGCTCTTCCAGCACATACAACTTCCTCTCGTGGCAAAGGATAACGCGTAAATGCCTCTGCCACTCTTGAAAATTGGTGTCAGTGAGAAGGTTTTCCTTCTTGAGTATGGTTCTCAATGATATTTTTAAATTCATTTTCCTTTCCATTTCAACAATTAAGATGAGAAAAGGTTTTAGTACTTTATTATAAAAACTGAGACAAATAAATAAATTAACACTTATTAGTCTCTCACTATTTTATCAAAATCCAATTTCCCTCACCATTGACTTCGGAATATTCTGTTTCTTGAATATTCTAGTGGCAAGGATCCATATTACCCTTCTCCTTACCCCAACTAGGGTTGTTCAAGAAACTTGAAGGGTTTTAGGTAGGCATTCCAAATGCCAACTGCATTAACTCGCAGCTCCTTGATCCGCTGAGTGGACTCCCCAATCCTGAAATCCTTTTAGTTTGTATTTCCTCAATCTTTGCCTCTTGGTCACACCAAGTCCTGTTGTGGTAGTAAAACCTTGAGGCAAACCAAGTCAAGTCAACCCAAAACCTTGAATTAGAATTCCTTGATAATTGAAAGCACCCCAACTAGGGTTGGTCAAGCACTTTGAACTATGGTTCGATTCTAACCAAGATTATGGAAGGTTATACCGACTAAATATTTCTTTGAGGGATTTTATCCTTATACGTAAATTTCCATTTTATTATCTTTGATTACATTCTTGTTAATATTAAGTGGGATATACTTTATTGATTAACCATGTCTAAGATAATATTTATACATAAGCCAGTCATATTTTAGTTCCATCTTGTGTGCTTGTTTAATTCATTAATTGTGTGATCGTGACAACACACCCACAACAAATAAACCATGCAACTGATGAAAATAAAATAAATGGTATGATTATGAGCTTGTTCTATTGGTTAGTTTATCTAGCTATTGATAAACTGACCCAAGACCTAGGGGAGAAACACCTTGAACCTTTCTGGTTCATGTTTACAGCTTTCTACATGTCCACCTTTGTATCTCCTTGGATTGGTTTCACCTTGGCTCCTGACTTGAGCCGCCTCCACTAGCTTGGGAGCTCCATCCATTACATATGAATTTATCTCACACGCAGGTGAGGGGTAAAAGGGGTTTTATATAAAAGAAACCTCGGGCATGAAGGCCCTACATACTAATGAGGAGAAGGCTCGTAGGCCAACAAATTTAATTTAAATAAATAAATTAAAAGAAACTATTAACATACAAAGGTCTTGGTATAGCTCATGATCATCCATACATGCAACGATATTATGCATTAATAAAACTAGATTTCAATTCTTTAATCGTTCCTGTTTAAGATAAATCATGCTCGAATCAATTAATTATCTTTAATTAATCAATCCTTTTAGCTTAAACCCTTTTTCTGGATTTCTTTGAGATTCTCATCCATAATAATTTTAAACAAATAAATTCATTTAAAATTATCTTTGTACGTAACTTGTATCTTAGAGGCAACCTGGTGAATTCCCATTCATTACGCAGATGTTAAATTAAACACATATATATATATATAACATCTATCACATATTGTGCCTCATCTTTATGCCTACACTATGGTACATGTATCAAGGGTTTGTATAATATAATAATAAATTTTAATAAATCTGTGTAATTTGGATGAGTACACGATGTGTAGTTCTGACTACATGTCATGTACTTTTCTTCACCATCCATCTGAAGTACATGCCTGGGGACATGGCGTGTGGATGTACTTCAGAAATTTTTGGAGTACATGGCATGTTCTTTTGGACACACGTCGTGTAGTATCTGCGTTACACGGTTTCCAATCAGGCAAGTCGTGTACAGGGTATATGGTCCAACCCTAAACCTAAGGGACTACACGTCGTGTTCAATTGGACCACACGACATGTAATCCAGAAAATGTGTGCCACCTGTTCCTAGTCAACACACGGTGTCATAAATGACTTAGATAGGATCCAATACACGGCCTGATTTGGAGGATCATTCAATGGATTGAACCTAGACTACACGGAGTGTACTTCCGAATACACGCCGTGTATTTTGGTGTTATATAGCCAGGAGAATTTGTCACCTTTGGATGAGTTCCTCTATTTTATTTTAATCAAAATTAAAAGATAATTTTGTTTCTGTAAGGTGAACGAGAAACGAGAGGGGAGGAACAGATCTCAAGATTCAGATTTAAAGAATGATTAACTTGAATTGAAACAACTAAATTATTAAATGCGTAAATCACCAATGGAAAACTAAATAATTATAATCAACGATATGACCGCTCTGATACCACTTGTAGGTTTTGGGCGCAGCGAAAGCGCGTTGGTGGGTTTGCCCAACTTTAATTTTAGTCTTAACAACGATCAATCCGAGATCCGTCACGATAATAAAACACTGAATCTTTGGAATATAATGAAGAACAAAAAAGAAAGAGGAATCCTAGAACAACAAATACATGATCATCATATGTTGGTTATAATTAGATTAATTAATTGAAAATAATTACCTTGATGGAATTCTTTCTTCGTTGATGTCTCTGGTCACGATTTGATGTGATTCGTCATTGCGTCGCAGAATCCAAGCGTAGACTTACTCTACCGATGATCCACATGTGCACCACGTATCTCTAGATGTCGCCAAAAGAATATCCAGGAGCTAGCGTGGAGAAGCATCTGATTGCGTTGTCCTCCTTAGATCGCCTTGATCTGATGGAGGAGGATCTCTCTCGGTCTTGAAAGCATTCTTGGAGGAAGGAGCTCTTTCGATCTTGAGAGAATTCTCCAGAATTTTTGTGCACAATTATTCTCTCTGGAAAATTTTTGGGGTTGTGAGGATATTTATAATCGGGTTTGAGGTTATAGAGTTATGACAATAAATAAACGCGTTACACATTTTATTTATTTCATTAACTCTTATTGAAAACCCCCATGTCGAATGATTAATTCTTTGACATGCGCCCACACTGATTATAATAAATATCATTTAATAAAACGATATTATTTCCTCAAAATCCCAACTGGAAAAACTACACGGCATGTAATCATTAATACACAGCGTGTACTCTTTTTCCATGAAAACTACATGGCATGTACATTAAATGTACACGGTGTGTTTATCTTGTTTTCATTTTTCTTTATTTCCTCCACCACATTTATTAGACCTTGAGTAATGGAGATTTATTTCTCAAATAAATGTAACTGTATTACTCGTTAATAAATATATATTATTTTGCCCATAATATATTCTCTCGAATAACTAGTGTCGAAATAAATGTGATCAAGAATCCTTAAATAATTATTAAACCACGGTTGGGAATAATCTTTATTTAACTTGTTAAGTTAATATTTAACTGAGATATATAGACACACTTAGTGTGTGACCCTCTAGGCCTCTTTCTTAGTGGAATTAGGTGGAGCCTACCTAAAGTACAAGGTTAGCGTCTAGAAACATGCCAAGGCACCCATATAGAAAGAAGTTAACGTTGTAATGATGTTTCACCTCATAAGAATGCTTACCATGTAATATAATCCCTTTTTCATGATATCTCGAATCAAGCGGGTTGTATGCTAGTGTCATCAACCCATGTACGCGATTATTCTTTCTTTGACTTCCCATAATCGAACACACCCATACCTTACCATGGCCATGGATTTATTTAGGCTATATAAATTCCATCAAATGGCCTGAGATATCTACTTCCGTTATGGAATAGAAGGGACAAATCCTTTCTCGCATTATCTATTAATGCAGTATCACTCGTGATGCACCCAACTTATCCTACCAAGCTGCGAACAGTGTGTCGTCACAGTTTTCGTCAATACATCTAAGTGCACGATTTGTAATACCCATTAATAATAATCTTAAAGTCAAAGGACCAATACACACATTTGTAGATATGAACATACATTGACACTATGAAATGTGGATTTCCTACTGGCGGGTCTCATTCTCATAATATCCTCCTGGATATTACCAAGGGTGCACACCATGAGAAGGTGCCTCAAAGTTTTATGAGTAATCACCCCTAATGGCCTGTATTATTTGTGTCCCTTAAATAACATCATCTGGCCATAGAACATATACTCAATAATAGTGTTATGGAACTTCCGGGTTCTCATCATCGCAGGGATCCGCTATGACCCTTTAATGCAATAGCTATCCTTGGGACATTATCACATGCATTGTCATGCAGAAGAATAATCAAGATGTGATAAGGTGTTTATTTAATGAATAAAGTACAAATTATTTGGTTCTAGGCCACCAACTCCAACAATTTTCACTATGAAAAAATCTATGGATACATTTTCATTCTCATTTTATTGATGGAATGTGTTTTTTTCAAATTATTTACCTTGACATAATATCTATGCCTTATTGAATTTACTTCACTTATTATTGTTTCATATAAACCTTACTAAGCATTTGAGATCACCATTTTATTTTGTTACTTCCCTAGGTTGTGAAGATAAAAAATTTTAATGAGTGATAAGAAGCTATTTATTTTATTTTTTATATAATATGTTTAATTACCAATGTAATAAGGGAACCATTTATGTATCTAGTTTATTCAAAACTACTAAATTGATTGATCCTTGGTGATGTTTTATATTATATCTATTCCATTGAAATAAAATGACAACCAAATTTTGGCTACTAGGGTCTGGGTTGTTACAAAGATCATCCTACTTAGTAATAAGCCCTAACTATGTCATCATACTCATTCAAAAGGTATCCTCTTTAGGAATAAGCCCCAACCAAACCTACCAAATCACCAAGGCATACTCCTTAGGAATAATCCCCAACTCAATCCTCTAAAAGGGTCATACTCCCCTATGATACAATCCTCGGGGCCTCCATTGGCATGGGTCCTCACAATCGAACTTTGTGGGATTTTATTCTCGTCTAAATGGAATATATAGGAAGCCTTCATAAGGTCCAAATCCAACACCCCAAATAAACCCAAATTATAGTTGGGTTTAATTCCCAGTAGATTCTTCTTAATACTTGGAATCTATATCATTTCTAGGTTCCTTATTCTTCTTTGGCATAAGTCTCACACCACACTTTTACTAGGAACCTTTCACCTAGACGTCCTTGTTGCATGATGCTAAACTACACAATTTGGTCCTTATCACATAACTTTAAAAGGTATGATAATTCTCATTAAGTAGCATCGAACTATGTGGGTTATTATTCCTTTAACAATGACATGTTGGAATATCATCACATGGGTTTGATCCCAACATCAAAAAAAAATCTCATCTCCTTGGATAATAATACACTCCAGAACGCCCCTCTTTGTGGATTAAAACTAGAATTGTAATAATAACTAAAAAATAATCTCTAATCAGTACATAAGAGGGTTCCATCAATGGAGAACCTTAGATACATATAAATATCTCCATTTATGAATAACCTTGAATACATACAAATGATTCTTAGTTCTATACATGCTAATAATTGATTATTAATTTCAAGGGAGACACACGTCATACTTGGGAGTTAATAAAGGATTCATGAAAATATCTTAAATCTATAAGAGAGTACTAGAGTAGGAAACAATTCCCCCAAAAATGGTGTTATGATCCCAACCACCCATCATCTTGACTAATTTGAGTTCTTAAGTATCATTGGAAAAACCTCCAAACAAGCTCCTATCATTAGAAAGTAGGTCTCCAAGTCAACACATATATAGAAGAGGTTGGGTGTTTTCGATTCCATGAAAAAACCCCGTTAGAAAATGTTCAAAAATAGTGAACCAAATGTGAATGATTTCACAAAATTCAACCCCCTTCAATTTATTAACAATTGGAAGAAATGATTCCTCTCGTTTAGAGGAAGGATAACCCTCATCAATAGTGTGTTGTCCTCAATCCCCATGCACATTTTGTTTATCCTTAATGTCCCCAATTCAATAATCATCCAAATGGAGAAAGTCATGAACTCCTTCCTATGGGATACCCACGGAGAGGGAAAGTGTTGATGGGCCTCGTGGAGTAAGTTGGAAAAACCGGTGGAGCTTGGGAGTATCAATGTAAGGAACTTGGGTGAGTCTATGTATCTCTTGTAGGGTAAGTTGGCTTGGGATGTGATTGAGGGTAACTCTTTATGGAGTTATTTCATTAGAAATAAATATGGCTATGGCTTAAGGAGGAATGGTAAGAAACCTTCCTCATTGTGGAATTCTCTTTGCAGGCACATTCAGTTCCTCTAGGACCATTCTCAATGGCTTCTTGTCCAGGGTGACATCAACTTTTGGGAGTGCAATTGGGGTACTGGGCTGCTCGGTTTCCTAGGCTTCCCTACTCCTAACATTTATTTTAGGGAGGCTAGCTCTCACCCCTCTTTCATCAACGCTATCCTCAACCACACTTAGGAGGATTTCTTACAAAGCATTAGTTTGGATGGATCCTTTGATAGGTGAATCTTCTCAACCTCCTCTTCAGGTAGATTTTTGACCAAGGATTATAGTAGGGCCTTACTCCATCAGCCGATTACGAATACCTGGGGATTGGTTCTCTGGTGCAAGCATATCCCAACCAAGTATAATTTATTTCTATGGAGAGCTTTCTCCAAAACTATTCCCACAGAGATGGTGATCAAGGAGAGAGGTATTCTTATGGCCTCAAGATGCACATGCTTCCATGCTCCTTTTGAGGATTCCACGCTTCACCTCTTCGTTCATAGTGAATGGCCAGTCCACATCTAGAAATAACTTGGTGATTTCATGGATATTTCTATAGAAGATAATTCTTATGATGAGTTTTCTCAGTGATGGTTCATAGGGGCTTCAAATAAGTGTGAGGAAGCCACCCACTCCATCCTTCTGGTTGTAGGATTCTGGTGTATTTGGAAGGCTCGTAATTGTGCAAGGAACCATACCGCTCATCTTTCTTCCCACAGCTTGGTTATTAAAACCAGGTTTCTTGTGTCAAACCTAGAAAGTTTTCATGGAAGCTGGGAGTTGTCCCCCTCCCCGCATCGCTATTTGGTTAGAAGGCATTCATCTGGTTCCCTTGTCCCCATGCCGACTGGAACTTGGGTTTGATGGACCTCCCCCCCCCCCATGGATTTAAAATAAATACTAATGGTTCTTGTGGACAAGGGATCATGAGGGGGTGGAGTGGTTTGCAACTGGGATGGCTTAGTGTGCCTAACGTTAAGTGCACATTATGGGAATAATTATTCTTTTTTGGCTGAGGCAAGGGCCATGCTTGATAGCTTATAAATCTGTAGTTCTAGAAACATTACCCTCAATGTGGTCGAGACTGATTATAAAATCATTTGGATTTCTCTTGAGGGTGACGTTGCTCCTCCTTGGCACATCATGTACCTTATCCGCAAGTACAGGGCTCTCCTCCCTAATGGAATTGAGATTCTCCATACATGGTGTGAGGGAAACCAGTTGGAAGACTTTCTAGACTCTAATTGTTCCTATTCCTTTCCTCTTATGGTTTCTAATTCCCTTGGCTCCCTCCCCCCAGGAGGAATGGAAGTGGCTATTGGGGATGCTCTTATTCTCCACTTCTTCAGACCTCCTTTATTTTTGTACTTTTCCTTTCACCTTCTCCTTCAATAAATAATAATTATTTTTGTAACCCCCTTCAATCAATTGTTTGGAGATTTATTTTTCATCAGAAACAAAAAATGGTGAACCTAACATCAATTATTACACAAAACTCATCCCCCTACAATCAATCATTGATTGTAAACAACATTTTCATCGAAAAAAATTTCTAAGTTAGTTTTTCATATATATTTACTAGATCATGTTTTTGTGTCAGTAATCAATCCATTTTGAAGGTTATATAACCCTGAGTATTTTAAAATTTGTAATTTATGAACAAATATAAGGTGTTGGAACTACAAAAATAATCTAGTAGTTATGGATTAAGTTTTTAATAGCCTTATTCAAATATTTTTATGATTATTTGAAGGTATATGATCTTAATATCATATTTTATAATGATGAGATTGAGTATTTTTTTAGTTTGAATTTATAATTTTAAATTCAAACTATTCATGACAATAAAAGAATTTTTCTATGTAAAATAGATGGTATATCACATAGAACATATAATGGTGATCTATTGAAGGTTGAGAATCAGATAATTGTGATCATATTTAATTTTATTTAAGATAAGGGATAAAATAAGAACCTCTTTTTTATATTCTTAAATATCTATAATTAAAGAATTGGAGTGTCATTGAAGAACCCCCCCCCCCCCCGCCGCCTCAGTTAATTGGTGTCACTTATCTTTTCTAAGATCTTTATAAGATTGACATGTGTGTTGAATCTATATTATCCCAAATTAAAATAAGTGTGTGAAAGAGAGGAAGAATTTATGGACCTTGTATGAGTAGTAATATCCTATTAAAGTTATAATCATATACTAGTGGATTATTGATTATTTTCCCTATCAACAAATTATTGATATGTAATCCTTGGAGTAGCCTCTTATAGGAAAACCAAGTAAAATTTTTGTTTTATTGATCTTTTAATTTTTGTATTTGGTTAAGATTAAAAATCATATTAAAATTTTCTTTTACAACATGAATACAATATCCAATTTGGTCTACAGAAATGAAGAATTTTTTTGTCACCTTAATTCACCCCCCCCCCCCCATTAGGGTGTATTTCTGGACTACGATACTACAAGTAGTATTAGAGACACATGTTAATTCTTGAATTTGTTGAGAGAGATCTATTTTTATGGAATATATTGTTAATTTTAGAGTAATTACATTATTTTATGGATGTAATTATTAGATATAAAAAACAGGATGAGATTTCATCTTATGTATCTTAGGATAAATGTATTTTTTTATAGTATGTGGGATACAACTACATAACCTGATAGGTAATTCAATGATAGAAGATGAAAAAAATTGATAAATATTGATGTAAAGGCTCATCATAATTTATCAAAAGAACTTTTAAATCATATTTATTTAATGGTGATGGATTTCTCAAAGACCAAATTTATTTGGGTTAAAATTTCAAATATCTTTTAAGGTGGTACTAGAGTGAATTATCAAAAGCTAAAGGTCTCAAAAAACAATTTTAATGATCTAAATATTAGATCTAATGAAAATATTTACGGGTTCTTGAATTGTATTACTAAAGTTATTAGTTCCATTTGGGGGATTTTTTGTGAAATAAATTATTATGAAATTGTAAAGATGATTTTTAGAATATTACCTCTGATATAAAATCCAAATATATTGGATCTTGAAGAAATGAATCTCACAGAATTATCTCTTCATTAAATACATAGAAAACTGGTTTCTTATGAAATTAGTGTGAAGATGGATTGCTCTTTTGAAAATGCATCTAAAGAAATAGCGTTCAAAGCTATTGATAAGTAGTAATTTCAGGTTGTTAAAAATGATTATAACATAAGTGATGATTTAATATCACTCTTTATAAGGAATTTTAAAAATATAAAAATAATGTTTAAAAGAAATATACCACTGCCTTGTTTTCATTATGGGAAGGTGAAGTACATTGTTACTAGATATCTAAATAATGTTGATGAATAAGGTGATGAGTATGAGTTCTCACTAATAAAGAAGAATGAATCTCCATCTAAAATGAACTTAAATTCTATAAATTAAACTTTTAATAAGTTTTAGAAGAAATTTATTATAACCAAGGAAGAAGAGGATGTTGATGAAGATCTTTAAAAAGGGATTTAAAGTTTATTTATTTTACATGTGGAATATTCTATGATGAAATATGTTGAAAAATTAAAAATTGATTTTCAAGAAGATAGTCAATAAGAGGTAGTTTTTTATCATCAGGTGGAGTTATAATGAGTGCTTGAAGAAATTGATTTATAAAGTAAGAATAGTAGTAAAATTGGTGGTTTTCTAAAGGATAATACAAGCTATATTGATGAACTTGAAGCATAAATTGATCATCTTGAGAAAGTTATATAAGGATATGAAAATATTCATGTAAAATTTAAAGAATCTATGAATTATAGGTTGAAGTTTGAAGAACATACTATGATCCATGATGATGTTAACATATCTATCTAGGAGAAATTTAAAAAGATTAAAAATATTAAAGAAGAGGTTATCACTTTGATAGATAATGTTGGACTATAAATCAAATCAGATGCTTCAAATAAGAAACTTCGTTTTTGGAAGTTTTCAGATAAAGTCTCAGAATAAATAGTTGAAGAAGATATAATAATTTTTGAATAAATTTTGAGTGTTCAAAATAAAAATAGTATGTAAAATTGGTTTTTTTTTTATGGTGAAACATAAAAAATAAAGTATATAAGCATGAATAACACAAGAAAGTATTTTAAAGGAGAAATTTCTTGATCAACAACAACTTATCAATAATAAAGATATTAATTTAAAGATATAGATATTTTTAGAGGAGATTATAACAAAAAAATCTATTTAGAAAATGTCATTTTTTTTGTTTTCTTAGCACACTATGTCATGTTGCAGTGAAACTGAAAGGTATCTAAGAGAAGAAGACATTGGAAGACAACAAATTATATTTGCTACACATTATTCATATCAATAAATTAATTATTTATATGGTTACAATTTTAATTGTTCATATTTTATCCATAAATAAATTAATTATAGGCATAGAAGATAGATATCTTCATATGGGAGATATGAAAAATGGATACATGAAAATCTAATCTAGTTACCATGAAGAGTTTATTTTATCCTTTTTAATAAAAAGAATTTAACTTGATGGGTTTTGTATAAAATTATGGTAATAAAAAAATGAAGGACCCAACCTATTCAAGAATCTCATGGAAGGAAAGGAAAAGATTGTTAAAGGATGGTTTGATGGAACTGTGCAATTTGGAGATGATGGAACATTAAAAATAAAAGTAAGTTTAAAGAATCATTTGGTTGGATATGAGTTTAGAAACACTAATGTACTTTAATTTTATGTATTATGACATAATTTATTAAGTGTCGGTAAAAACTTTATTCATGTATGGAGTTCACATTTGGTAATAAGTGATACTTAATCAAATTCAAATCTATAAATTATATGATGAAAGGTTAGAGAAAAAATATAAATTTTATCAAGTTGATGGAAAGTATAACACTATATTATTAATAGAGGAAAAGGAAAAAAGATTATGGAACCAAATACCAGGCCATTTCAATCAACAAAGTATGGATAACTTTTCAAGATACAAAACAATAGTTTATATTTCTACATTGAAGTGAGATCAAGAAAGGATTTTTGATTGATTCATGTGGGAAAGATTTTTCTAAATCTATATCCTCCAAACAAGAAGAGAGTATTAGGTTTTCTAAATTTGATACACATTGATGTTTGTGGTCTAATTGGTTAAAAAATAATATATAGTGAGAGTTATTTCAACTAATTTGTAAATAATTATAGAAAGATGGCATGCCCTATGTCCATACATTCAAAAATAGAATTATTGTATTTTATAAAAATATTTTTTAAGAAGATCAGAAAATGAACCCAGAAGGACTATAAATATTTTGATAATAGATAATAAAATGGAATAAATATCTTATGAGGTTAAAAACTATCTATAAAAACATGGTATTAAGAATTAAACTTTCCTCAATGATAACCCCACAACAAAATAGTGTTTTGAAATTAAGAAATTTAATTTTCAAAAATACAAAAGTAACATTGTTTATAGATAGTGACATCTCATGTAACTACTTTAAATAAGTGGTTCAATTAGTTATATATACTCAAAATAGAGTATTACTCAATCTAGGAGTAGATAAGACACCATATGAAATGCTTCATGGATGTAAAACCTATTTTAAACACCTAAGAGTACTTGAAAAAATGTTTTTAATCTGAAATAAATAAGTTTTTCAAGGAAAATATGGTGATATAGTGAATTAAGGTATTTTATTAGGTTAATCAATAAAGATAAAGGACTAAAAATGTTTTAATAAGAGGCTCAAAAAAATATTTAGAGAATTGGTATAAATTTTGTTGAGAATGAAGCCAAAAAATATTTTGGAAATTCTATTTTTGAAGAAGTATTTGAAGAGAGTGAAGAAACAAATAAAAATTTTGGATAAAATCATGATGTTTAGGTTTATTAAGATTTTGTAATTTAATTGGTATAAGATAAAAGTGAATAGGTGGGTTGACCTATGAATCATTAAAGAAAAAAATGGGTTGAAGTTGATATAATAAATATCATTAAACACAAATCTGATTCAACTTGGACATAAAGGATGAAAAGAGTATAACATACTACTCTATTGTATGATATTAAACCTACTTCATTTTAAGAATAATCAAAGGAGGAGTCATGGGTTAAATCAATGATTTAATAACTGGATCAAATTCATAAAAGAAATCAGTCATTGAATCTTGTGGAAAGACCTAGAAATCATAATGTAATTAGTACAAAGTGGGTGTTAAAGAAAAATATGGATGAAAACATAAAGGTTATCTTAAATATAAGAATATTGTTTTTTAAAGGATATACCCAAGTTGAATTTATTGATGTCAAATAGAAATTTTATCTGGTGTAAATAATAGTATCTATTACTCTTCTTAATAGTGGTTTTCCAAAGAAAGTTCAAAAAGTTTCAGAAGGATGTGAAAACTACATTTTTGAATAGAGTCTTAAATAAATAGGTATATATCAAACAACTAGTTGGGTTTTTTTTCTTAGAAATAATGATTCTAGAGTGTGAATATTGAGAAAATATTTGTATGGAATAAATTAATCACCTCTTTCTTGTTATGTAAGGTTGGATAATTTTCTAAGGTAGATCACTTTTAGGAGAGGAATGGTTTATCACAACCTTTATGTGAAAATTTATAAATATAAGAGTTTTATGGTTTTGGTTCATGTCGAAGATGCTCTAATTTTTGGAAGAAAGAATAATTCTATTGATAAATTTTAAAAATTATGCATACAGGGTTTGAAATGTAAATAATTGGTGAGTTGACATATTTTATTGGGTTATAAGTTTATCAAGGTAAATGTAAAATTTCTATTTAATAACTGAATTATGAAAAGTAATACTTGAAGGAGTTTAGAATAGAGGAATGCAAGCTTGTTTCAACTCTGATTGTGGTTTTAAAAAAAATTAGGTACACATGAAAATAACATGGTAGTAGACTCAATCCTACACATAAGAATTATGGGTAGTCTACTCTAACTTACTACAACTAGGATGGATATTTTCTATGTTATATGTTTTTCAGAAATATTTTAGATTTATCCAAAGAAGGAACATCTCATGGAAAAGAGAATAATAATGAGTTATGTTCAAGGAATATTTCACTATGGTTTTTTGTTTAAATATAGAAGGAACATGGATTTATTAGAATACATATATTTTTATTTTAGTCACCAAATATTATATAAAAATTATTTTGATAAAGTAATAATTATAAGATATTCTGAAAAAAATTGAAACAGTCAATGATGATTTAATGCATCAACAAAATCTCCATTGAGTTGTCTAAAAATATGGTTCTGCATTCTCGCATGAATCACATCAAGATCTAATATCATTTCATATTGGAGAAAGTGTAAAAAAATATAGTAAAATGTAATTTATTGTAACTCAATATCAAGTGGTTGATATCTTCATGAAACCATTAGCGGCTTTAGTTTTTGAAATTCATAGGTTAAACCTTGGAGTTCAACCAATTTCCTCATACTAAGAAGGTTTGGAGTTACTCATATCCCTATTATACCTACTGATATATCTTTTATTTTTTCATTGTTTTAGGATCATTTATTGTAATGAATTTCAAATATAGGGGGAGTTATTGTATAAGGAGGGTTTTCCTGGATAAGGTATTTGCCTTAAAATTCATTAACCATATTGTAGTACTTGATTTCTTTCTCTTGTTTCCTATACTGATCTTTGTCTCACATAAGATTAGAGAAATTATTAAAGATGATTTTTTTGGTTATTAAAGCACTAGAATATTATAGGAACCATTTAATTTTATTGAAAAATGGAAAGTGAAACAAAGGAAAAAGAAAGTCTTATAATTGAAATTATAAACTAAATTCAAATGGGAGAATGTTTTAACCAAAGGTATGCTTTGTTGATTGGATTTTGGTGTCATTTTTTATAAGTGATTAAGGTGCACTAAAAGTATTTTAAAGAAACTATATGTATATTGATGTGGATAAATACTTGGTGAATAAATTCATCATCATGTATTAGAATAATCTGTGGTGATTCTGGTGAAGTTGTTTTGAATTTGTAAATGACAAGAATAAAGATACATCGTGCATTATTCTCCTCATTTCAATAGAATATTTCACTTTTAAGAAATAATTAATAGTAATAAACCATGGTTATGGTCGTGTTGTATCCAAACAACCTATGTCTATGTGTTATAGGAATATATATTACCATTGTGAACTCATGTATAGATAAAATGGCCAACTAGGATGGACCATGCTATAGTGGTACCTGTGGTGGATATTTGGTGCACCTATGAGAAATAATAATCCCAAACCAAGAATCGTGGAGCCAGTGGATAAAATGGAAATCCATGGAGGACTAATCCATTTCAATGATCTTGTTAATAAAATATAATAACTACAAGAATTGGGGAAGCCTAAAATGGGCATGTAGAAATCTAGGGTAGACTAAATAAAACTACATGATGAAGAAGATTACCAAATCATTGTGATAGTAATTTGGGTATTTCATTGGGAATTCTGAATTTAAGTTCTACCTATAAGAAATAGTGAACCTAAAATGGATATGTTGGTTCCTGTGGTTAAGGTGTTTTCTAAAAACATCAAAACAAATGTTTCATCTTCTTACAAAAAAGGTAAAAATAGCCAAAGTGGTTGTGGTGTTGAGAGTTCTTAAGGGTATTTTACCTATATATTCACTAAACCATGTCACGATTTCAATAATAAATCCATTTTAAAAGGATTTTTTGTATGAATATTTAAAAATATAGAAGTTATGAATATTTGTGTTGTTTTTTCACTCTAAAAACTATACAAAAGTTATGTATTGGGTTTTTAAAAACCTTATTCAAATTCAGTGATGATTATTTGAAGTTATATGATCCTAAAGTCAGATTTGATGAAGAATAAGTTGAGTAGTTATTTTGGTTTTGAAAATAAAAATTGAAATTAAAACTTTTCAAGATAATAAAATAATATTTTTGTGTAAAAGATATGGTAACAAAACATATAACAAATAATATTGAGCTGTTAAATATTACTAATCGGAGGAGTTTAATCAAATTGAAATGTATTTAATATAAGGAGTAAAAAGAGAAACTTATATATATATTATTGAAGATCTGGAATTGAATAATTGACATATGATAGAAGAACACCCTCATTGATTGGTGGTACTTATTTTTTATCAAACCTTTATAAGATTTAACTTTATATTGACTCTATATTATCCCTATTGAGAAGTAATATATAGAAGTTAAGAAGAGTTCGTGGACCCTGTATGAGTAGTGAGATCCTCCTAAAGTTGTAACCACGTGCTAGTGAAGTAGTGGTTATTTTAAATATTAAAACATTGTTGATATGTTCTCCTTATATTATCCTATTTTTAGTGAACCAAGTAAAATTATAATGCTCGTGATCTTCAAATTTATGTATTTTTTAATTTTAATAATTAGATTCAATTTCTCTTTCCTAACTTGAAGACAAGATCTAATTTGGTTTTAATAAATTAATAATTTTTTCTCACCATATTTCACCCCTCCCTCTTAGGGTATATTTTGGGACCATGATACAATACTTCCATCCAATGGTGGTATTTTGGGTTATCTTGATATCTTCCTAACATGATTAAGGCATAAGAAAAATCTATCCTTATACATAGAATAACATAGATGACTGGCCCTTTCACTAACTCATATGGGATACTTATCATTATATTTCTCTCTTTATGTGTTTGAGAATAAATTTTCATGGAAATATAAATACCATGTGACACTAGTAACAATCCCCTCTTTGATTGTTCCATAATGAATGACTTCAGTTTCTTGTCAATGTATGTGCCTTAACTTAAACCAAGCAGCCTCACGGATCCATCATGATGGATTTTTATCCCAAGAATATATGTTGCTTCACAAAATTCTCTCATGGAGAAGTATGTATTTGACCAAGTATTAAGGGACTATAAGAATGGTATTTTATTTCCAATAATTAATATCTCATCAACAAATACTATTAATCAAATGACCAAACTCCCACTAAACCACTTATAGACATAAGTCTCACATTCATTCTTTATGAAACCAAATTTAGTTATGTAATCATCAAAGAGAATTTTCCATGGCCTAGATTCTTTCCTTAATACATAAATTGATCATTGAAATATAAATACTATATTTTCATTATTTATATTCACAAACTATTCTATTTGTTTAATGTAGACATCTTCCTGAAGGTTTTTGCTGAGGAAAGATGTTTTGATATCCAAATTCTAAATCTCGTTGTAATGGTAAGTAGTTATGGAAAGTAAAATTATAATAGATTTAATCATATAATTTGGTAAAAAGGTTTCTTCATAGTATATGTATTAATGTTGTTTAAACCCTTTTTCAACTAATTTAGATTTATAGGTACTCACTTTTCAATCCATGCCCAGTTTCTTCTTGAATACCCATTTAAAATCAAAAATATTTACATCCACTAGAGGATCTATCAAAATATATAAATTGTTTTAAAATAAGTAATTAATTTCATAGTTCATGCATTTTTTCACTTTGTAGCTTATGTTCCACTTACTACATCTTTGTACGTTACAGGATCATTATTATCCACTAATAATGAGTCACCAACTTCGATGAATATAAAACCATATCTTGTAAGATATATAACCATTATTGTACTCCTATATAGTATTTGTGTCTCTGAAACATCTTTTTCTATGGGGCTTTGTGGAATATTTTCATGTGCTGAATCTTGTGTATCTTGGGAAACAACTTTATCAAATTTTATCTCACTCCCACTATCTATTTTAGAGATATAATACCTCTCAATGAATGTGTGGATTATATTAATAATAATATTTTTAGATGAGGGTTTTTATAGGTATTATTTTCTAGTTTCCTTGGTATATCATATAACGATTAACTTAGGGCCTCATAGTGAAATTTTGTTACATAGGGAGCCCCTAAAAAACACCTCATAATTTCACACTCATAAGTTTAATAATACATATTTATTTCCACACCAAAGTTTATATGGAATACTTTTTTACACTTTATTTGGAACTTGGTTTAGTATATGTGTATCTCCAATATGATAATGGAATACTTTCATGGATCATCATTAACTTTAACATATCCAATAAGGTACGGCTTCTCCTTTCACTTACACCATTCCATTATAGTGTATCAGATGGAGTGAGTTGAGATAATATCCCAAAATTCTAAAAATAATCAATGAATTCTTAGTTAATATATTATATTTCATGATTTGAGTGGAGATTCTTAATTTTATTACCAATTTGGTTCTCAACTTCATTTTTATATTCCTAGAATTTATCAAAGAAATCCTACTTATACCTCATTAAGTAGACATGTTCATATCTATGAAATTCATCAGTAAAATTTATATTATATGATAAAACTTTATTCAACTGAAAATAGTCCACACACATTGGTATAAACCACTTCAATAATATTTTTGGACCTTTAAACTATTCAACTAAATGGGACTTTGATTATTTTACCTTAAAAAAAAGCATAACATATTCTATGTGGTTTTAGTTAAAAAGAATATAAATATCAATCTTAGTATAATTTAGTCAAGCTCTTTTCATTTACAAGACCTAAGTGGTGATTCCATAGTTAGGTGTGATATGATTCATGTGAACTAGATTTGTTACCGATTGTTGTCACTTGGTTTCTGTAATACAATACATAAATACCATTATTAATAATTATGTTACCATAATAAATTCTATCTTTATAAAATGAGCAAAATTTATTCATAATTTTAAAAATAAGTTCATCTATATCAATACTTGGAACATGAATTAATTTTTTGGTAACAAGATACACATAATAACCATTCTTTAAAACCAATACCATTCTGGTTATCAATGTGAGTTTGTGGTCTATAATATCTATTATAACTATTTTGAACCCATTAGTTGATCATAGATCCACCTCATCTTATGAAACTCTTCTAAATATAGTTGTTTCTTATAATTGGATAAAAATTTGATCACCATAAGATGTATATAATACCCAATTTATAGAATTATATGGATTTTGTTAGATAATGAATGCACCTAAATCTTCACCTTTCTTCTTAGTTTTAGTTCAATTCTTCTTTCCAGTTGCCCTTTTCTTTCCACGTATAAAATAAATAACATCTTATTCCCTTTCTTTCCCCATGATCCTCGTCTTATTTAAAGGGAATTGTGAAGAAGCTTTAGACTTGGATTTATTTATAGAGATCTTCACTTTTACTTTCTTTTTTTCACCATAATAATAGATGTTTTTTTGAACTTCATTCTCTTATCGGATTGAAAAAGAAATGTGAGTAAATCTATGAGATACTTCTCAATATTTTTCATATTGAAATTCAAAATAAATACTAGAGAATCACTAAGGAAGTGATGAAAGAATGATATCGGTGTTTAATTCATTGATTATTTTAAACCATAAATTATTTAGACACACAATGTAGTTAATAATATTGACTATGTGTAGTCTAGATGGAACACCTTATCCAAGTTTTCTCATGAAGAGTTCCTTGGTTATCTCAATGTGTTCCTATCTATATCTCACTTGGTAAATATCATGGAGATTCTTGAGTATTTTACAAGAATCCATACTCTCAATATATTTTATGAGTTGGTCATATATAGATGAAATCATCAAACACTATAAATATAGAACATAATCCAAGTGTTTTTCATAGGCAATGAACTATTCATGACTCACCTCCTTAACGGGAGGATCATGATTTGGGGTTTCTAGTATGTAAAGCTTTAGTTCATGGCATAATACAATATGAAATCACTTGTACCATTCATAGAAGTTACTTCTAGTAAGGATATGGTCTTTATCTAGAATTGATCGAATAGATAATTTTGTTAATGAATTGTTCATTTTACTACAACAGTATAAAATTATATTATTATTACTTTACTAGAAAAAACTATGTGAGACAAAAATATTAATTTCATTAGTCTCCCACTATTTTATCAAGTCTCAATGGACCTCACCAGTAGACTCATAACTTCTTATTTAATAGATATTATAGGGTCAAGGATCCATATTTCCCATCTCATAACCCAAAAAAAGGCCATGTAAATTATAATATGGTATTTAGCTAGGTGTTATTTCAAACTGTAAGCTTATAGATCCATAATCTAGTGAGTAGACTCCTCAATTTGGAAATAATAACTTGGATTTACTTAATACTTTCCTCTAAATTTCTACTAAACAAATAAATTTTGTTAAATATCGTACAATTTTGGTTAAGTTAACCCTCCATATTTGTTTATAATTCTCAATAATTGAAAGTTCCCACAAAAAAGGCCCAAAATTACACTTTAACTATGGGTCTATCTCAACTCAGATAATGGAAGGATTATTGACTTAATATTTCCATGAGGGTTTTTTGTTATGAATATTTTTTTTCTTATTTTATCCTTTTACATGTCTTTTTAATATTAGATAACTTTTACTTGAGTGGTCAACATTGTGTTGATAAAATATTTACACATAATAATTTTTTTTATTCCATATGAACATACTTATTATTTAATTCATTTATTTATGAGATCGAAATAATACACCCATAAAATAAATTATCATGTATAAATATAGAATAAAATATGTGGTATGATCATGATATTTATCTAGATATTTTTTGATTTAGAGAATAAAAAAACCATTAACCCTAGGGGAAAAAATCTTTGAGTTGGTCTTAGCTTGAGTTTCAGTATTATACCTTTTTCCTTTGTATCACCTAGGCTGATTTCACCTCATATTAATCTTGTACCACCTCCAATAACGTATGATCTTAATCCTTACATATTCTTTTCTCACACATGGGTTAAGTGAACCAATGGAAGGGATATAGGGTTCACATAAGAAAACTATGGACACACATGTATTTACCTAATAAGATGTGTGGGTGACACATAGTCCATAATTTTAATTTTAATAATGATAATTAAATGTAAAATATATTGTATGTTATGTAATTGTACAATGTGTACTCTTAATAAATTATTCACATACATGTATTAATTTATATGGCGTGTAATTATTTTAATGTATGTAGAGTACTCAATATATTACTATTATACACGGTGTGTGGTTCTGAATATTATGAATAAATTTATTAAACATTTAATATGTAATAAAACCTATCACATGAAATATGATATTAATTAATGAAACATGGACACATGTTTACTCTACTTTTCCACTATGAAAACACATGCAATACATGAAATGTAAATGAGTTACACAGTGTGTAGTCCATCAAACTGTGTGTCACTATGGCCTAGTTAACACATGGTGTTTTAATGGAACTATATATGATTCAATTCATGATTCTATGAATTAAATTTTATCTTTTTCCTAATACATTTATCATGGGTACATAGTGTGTACCTTCGGGTTACATGTCGTATAGTCCCATACTATCCGGTCATAATTCTCAGCACCTCCAGAAAAGTTATTTGGATGTTATTCATATATTTTTAACCTGTTCTTGGTTATATGAGTGATAATGTGGAAGAATAAGATATCTAGATGTTTGAATTTAAATAATTAATTTCAATAAATTAAAAATTAACATTAAATGCATATAATGATCAACAATTAATAAATAAATATAAATTTAAATTTTACTACTCTGATACCACTTAAAGGTTCCAAACAAATTGGAAGAACCTATTGGGAAATCTAAAAATTTTCTTTTGTAGTTTTCCATGAATGATCCATGATGTACATGTAGATAAATGCTATTATCAAAAAGATAAATCTAAATAAGATTAAAATATAATGTTGAAACCAATAAGAGGGGATATTTTCAACTTAAATTTATAATTAATTTAAATTAAGAATTATCTTATTCTTAGGAATTATTTATTCATAGAAGAGGTTGATGGTCTGAATTTCATTCATTTTTACCAACATTTCATTATGAGGTTTTAAGTATGGAATCCCTCTAATGGTGATCCACACATGCTACATTGATCTTAAAGTATCACCAATGGAACTTTTGGTGAAAGTGTAGTGGTATTGATCATTGTGAGTCACTCCCTTTGGTCAATGCCATGATCCCTTTGATTTTAAAGGATCATCTCTTGTTCTCTCTAGATTGAGATAAATAAGGATAAATGTCACTTATCTCATTATTTATAGAAAATCCAAGAGATGATCTTAGAGGAGATAAATCTCTAAGGATGAGGGGAGAGGTTTTGTGCACAAAAAAATTACAAATACTCACAAATAACATAATGAGGTATATATAATTATAATTATAGGATTTTATGTTAATTAGTTACACAAATACCTCTAATAATATATTAATACCATAATATAATCCATGTGTAACGCCCCACTGCAGCTCACTCTGAACAGTAGTCAGACTAGATTTCCACATAACCTTAGAAACCCCTCCTCATATGTAAATGCTTCTGAGTAGTAGTGGGGGTATAAGGATACCTTGGGGAGACTATAACCATGATATAAGAATAAAAGACTAATCACCCACGAGGTCAATCCTAAAAACATACAATATACACAAAAGAAAGAAAAATATGTTGGTGGTTTCTTCACAACACATTATCCTCGCCTCCATTCTCTAGGTTCCACTCAGGCTACACCAACTAAATAACTCATACTGAACCTCAACTCAATTTTTACCAGCATTCAAGTGATATTCTATTTAGGTACTCAGATACAATGGGGACTCAATAAGGGTATGAGTTAATAACATGGTAGGGAACCAATAATGTGCTCTTGTAATATACCTTCAATGTAGTGATATGTGCATGTGACATGATCTGAATAAATAAATAAACTACTAAACAAATAAATAAATCAAATGACAATAACAATTTTGGCTTGATGCTATAGTATCTCCAAGAACATCACAATGAATATTCAAAATAGTATCCTAACTAACCCAATGGAATACATATACACCTGTTTCAATCCAAATAATCATTGTCGATCCTAGATTCCATGACCCTGATCAACCATACCTACCTCGTCCATTGTCGGATTTTCTCTGGGTATGAGAATCATCTTAAGGTAAAAAAATCACTCATTGGATATCTCATATTCATTCCTACATCATGATGACTAGAGAACCTTGGGGCATCACGAGGAATCCCTTATCCTCAAACCCTCAGGTCGAACCCCACTATAGTACATGGGTGTTAATCGTTGTTAGAGAAACATCTAATTCTTAGGAAGGAGAATCCATAGGTAATTCTATAAGTCCAAGAATGACTGATTCCGAGGTGACCTAATAAATCAAAGGGAGTACCCTCCTTGGATCCCATGTTCAATCTATTGGGCCTCCAATATCTCCTCATTTGATCCATCTCAAGTGCATCCACTTAATACCATGGGGTATCCTATACATTGATCAAGGGGATCTAAAAGTTAACCAAGGGATTTCTAACATATGTGATTGGGGATATACTCCCATCTAGCACCTCATACCAGCATTTTCAATCCCAAGAATCTCAAGCATTCATAATGGTCTAATGGTATCACTATTCAAATTCCAACACCTAGGAATTTGAAATGGTATCACAATATCAGAGGAATCCTCACCATCATGGGCATTACTATATACATGGTTACACATGCTCTGATACTAGATCATATATACTGCCTCTAAGAATACACTCCCACATCAACCAAATCATTGAATGATAGATGAGCCAGCCATCCACCCTAATATACTATGAGACTATATCATAAAAATAGTAGGCATACCAGGGCCTCATCCATGTCAATGGTTGATTATATAGAATCCTGATAAATCACTATAGTTTCATGACAAATGTTTGACTCTCAAGCATCATATGCAATCACATATCATATCAAAAATAAAATAAAAACACCAAATAGGCTAGATGAACTCCAAATCCCTTCATCATCATCATATCTCCTTCAGAATTTCAAGTTAGTTTAGGTTCTAGGTACCACCTACAAATATCTCTACTAATATCCACATACACCCTCCCATTGTCATCTATCAAAGTGGAACCCTCAGGGGTCCCCTAGATTATCACTACAACAAAGACATCCCACTCAGGATCCTTAATCACAAATGGTATCTCAGGCAAATTACTGATGATCAGAGGATATCTCGTGCCTTGGCATCATCAAATTCATCACCTAGCCTTATAGGTCTCAAGCTTACATCTCACTGGTGGTAGTCTTGAAAGAAGGCTCAAGGTCCATCTTTATATCTAAGATCACTCTAGATTATTCAACTTACCCTAACTCATGTCCACTCTACCAATGTTCAATCCACCTAGTATAAAGACATCTCAATGGTCTTCATGGGCCTAATAAGACAATAAATATCAAGTCACATCACACCCCAATTTGGAGGTGTCTATTCGTCTAGGTATTCTCTTAGTCCATATAACAACACATTTCCTTAATACACCTTAATTCATGATTTATTACATAAAGACACACATAATAAAATCCTAAAATATTGAGAGGCATGGTGTCTTTAGTAAATTATATTCAAAACAAAATAACTTAAAACATGTATACAAAAACATTCTATAAAAATCTTATAATATTCCATTAATATCTATTAATCTTCTAAAACTGTATGGGATAACGTGGGGATATTCATTTGAAAGTAGTGAGCTATGAAGCTCGGTAAGGGAATAATAAAATCATAACATGATGAAATTAATACATTAAGATTCATATAAAGGTGACATAATTGGGGTTAGAATCATGAACATGAATATTGAATCATGATATAAGATGATAACATCAAGGCAACACAGGAATGTTGAAACAACATAAAACATGACATCATAAGCATAAGTCAATGCTAACTACTAAGAAATCAGAACCTAGTGTTCTTATGATAACCTACCATGCACTATACATGGAATATAATTAGATTAAAAAATTTCTTAATGCATTGGAGGGATATATAATTCAGGTCCCTCCCATCACATTCATATCATATACATGTATTCGTGTGCCACATAGATCATACAACATACGAATGTATTTCATCCCTTTTAATCCCATGATTAGGGATTGTGGGTAAAATACATAGAAGTTACAATTCAATGAATTATTGTTCCATATAGGTTAATACCTTTGAGAGGAAATGGATATGGGTATTCATAATACAAAATCTTGGCATGGAAAATCATAGGATAATTTCGGCAACATAACAAGTGTACATAAAGTTTTGTGGAAGGGGTTATTGAGAGTGAAAATTTTTATATAATTACATGGGAATTACAAGGAAAATAAAGGTTATGTTTAAAAACACATTAAAATACGAAAAAATGGAAATCAAAAGGCTTAGTACAAAGAGAGTACTCAAAATAAAAAGGGAAAGTAGAAGATCCCTTACCTTGAGAGGGCACTTCTAAAAGATTGGGAGGGGATTTTTAAGTGATTGGGAACACATTATGAGAGATTTAGAGAGGTATATGGAGAGTAAAATAATACTCAATGAGTTTTGAGTGGATAGGAATGAGATTATGGGTGGGTTTTATTGAAAAAGTGGGGGATCTTTATTAATTTATAAACTCACATTTTAGACAGTATATAATAAAAAATCAAAACCAAAAACTTTACCATGGATTCTAATAAATAGAATTGTTTTCAAAATTATATAAGTCAAAGAACCTATATTAATAAAATAATACCCTTGATGATGTTGAAATGAATCATGTTTATAAAGAATTGATTTTAAAACCTTAAAATATAATATATATTTTGGAGGATTCATTAAAGGGTTTATAAAATTAATAAAATAACTTAAAAAATAAAATATTTTAAAGTGGAATTATAAATTTGGTCATGGATTCCTTTTATGGAAGTTATTACATCACTTTTGGGCCATTATGATTTATAATATAGACTATATATTTAAACCATATTTCATTTTTATCTAAAAATTTGATTGTATCAAGAAATTATGAAAAAAATTCCATTTTATAATTTTTACCTGATGATTTAAAAAATAATATTTATTTTTATAAAAATAATTTTCTAAATATGTGAATTTTCCCTTTTAAATAAAAATCCTTATTTACTAAAAAATAATAGTTTTTACAATATTAACCACTTCTTGACCTCTATAAAAATTACATTGAACTTAATTAAATTATTTTATCAGTTATATTTAAATAATTATTATATGATAATATAATTTTATTAAAAAATAATGTATTTCAAAAATACATGAATTTATCAAAAGAGTATCTATTGACACTCCCTTTCTTCACAGAGTCCAAATATTGACCAAGGAGAGTACTTCAAGCAAAGAATAAGGAAGAATCATCAAAAAAGTTCAAAGGCATTAAGGCGCGCAAGTGTACCTATGCGCCATCCTTGGGAGAACAAGTCACTTGCGTGACAGACATGAGGCGCACAAGTCACTTGCGCGCCCTAAGTCAAATTTCACCCAGGCCTTCAGTATCCTATAAATACCCCTTGTGGGCCCCCCATTTCAGGGATGGAAAATTCCAAAAGTTATATTTAAGCTCTCAGCACCCTAGTCTCTGATTGAAGTCTTCCGAACACTTCTAATGTAATTTATTACCTAGAATGTAAGACCTAAAGAGGGGAAACAAGGCCTAAGTGTTGGAATTCATCAACACTTTTGTTCCTAAGTGTTTAATCCTTAAGGGAACATGGCCACACTTGTGTGCTGCCTTATCCCTTCGACAGAACTTGCGCGCCACTCTTTTGGAAGCCTTTAGGGATAATACTAAGGGCTTGAGACAAGACTCTCCCAATTATTACCCTATGGGTTGACTGTCGCGCAAGTATATATGTGTCGCGCAAGTATACTTGCGCGACCAGGACTTGTGCGCCCAAACAAGACTTGCACGCCTGCCTCCTTTTGGGTGTCTCTCCTACCTATTAAAATCTTTTCTTAAAATCCATCTCTCCTCTTTAAGATTTAGCCTTCAAAACCCTCTTCAAAGCCACTTTTGTCATGGTTCCTTTATTGGCTTCCTTATCTGAAAGGAATTCTGTGGAACATCTCTCAAAACCTAGTGATTTACATATCTTTATGTCATTAAGGTTAGAGATTTCCTCCATTCAACCTCATCCTCTAAGATGATAAGATCTTTAACAGGGGCATTCTTTTCAGGAGTAATCCCCAGATCACAAGTCCCCTAACCTGGGCCTCCTTTTCAGGAGTAATCCCCAGTCATAATTCCCCTCAACCTGGGAATCCTTTTCAGAAGTAAGCCCTAGGATTAATTTCTTTTT
Source organism: Viscum album (assembly GCA_963277665.1). NCBI lineage: Eukaryota > Viridiplantae > Streptophyta > Magnoliopsida > Santalales > Viscaceae > Viscum > Viscum album. The sequence continues at coordinate 1,272,472,210 of OY728139.1, forward strand.
TGGGCATCCTTCTCAGAAGTAATCCCCAATAATAATTTAAAGTTTCTCTTTAATATGGGAATCCTTCTTAGGAGTAAGCCCCAAATTAAGAATCTAAATCTCCATATACCTTTATGGGCCTTATTAATGGGAATCCTCCTTAGGAGTAAGCCCCAAGCCCCTTTAAATTTAGGCCTCCTTCTCAGGAGTAAGTCCCAAGTTATAAGTCCCTTTAATTTTGGGCCTCCTTCTCAGGAACAATCTCCAATCATAAGTACCCCCTAATTCAGGCATCCTTCTTAAGAGTAAGCCCTAAGTTAGAGTATCCAAATCTCCATAAAACACAAATAACTTATGGACATTGTTCCTAGGTTTCTTTCCAGAAGTAAATCCTAGTCTCCATCTACTTGGTCAGACACACATACATAAGCCTCATATCATTCGCTGTGACCACATCTTTCGTGGCACAAATCGTCAGGTTTATTGATATCTCTTGTTTCTCACACCGAGCATGACTCACGTGAGCTTAGAGTGTAAAAGTTACCATGACACATCTATTTGGGCCGTTAATTATACATAATCCCCACAATTCTTAATTGAACTACATGGAATTTGATATCTACCTTAAAAGTAGAGTATGTAGGAAGCCTTTCTAAGGTTCAAGCCTATCACCCATTAATTCTTATCCGTCCCATATGACGTTAAACTATATCTTAATTCATGAACTATGTGGGTTCTGATTCCTTTTCTAACAAGGATACGTAGGTAGCCCATCTGCGGGTATGATCCCAACTCTAAAATAATCCATGTCCTTCTGAATGACAATAAACTTCAAGTGCCCTTCTGAGTGGATTTAAAACCATTATGGTTATCATAATGACCAAGATATTTCTATATAATGTGTTGAAGGATACCATTGACTAAGAATCTCTAATAAATACAAATGATTCTCTATCGATGAATAACCTCAAATACATATAAAAGATTCTCTAAATTCTCATACATATCAATCATTTATTGTTAGATCTAAAGAAAAACTCATTTTCATACTTGGTAAATTAATAAGGATTCACGAACATAACTTAAATCTATAAGAGAGACCCAGAGTAGACAATAATTCCCCCCAAAAAAAGGTATGATGAGTCCGACCTCCCATCCTCTCAACCAATGAAAATTCTTAAGACTCATCGGTCCACAACTAATGAGCACCTACCTTTGGAAAGTAGGTCCAAATGGATATAGAATCATTGGATGTTTCTAGTTCTCTGAATAAACCCGTTAGAAACTAATTAGAAAAGTTTGAACCTTAAAAAACGAGGTCATACCCATTTCCAGGAAAAAACAAAAATGGTGAACCCGACGTGAATCCTTAACCAAGTTAAATGATATTTTACTTATTTGTTATGCCCCTATTTAAATTAATGTGAGGACCAACAAAGCAATAAATAACATATGTTCTCATCTAGAAGATGTAGTGGACGAACTTATCATGATTATGTCTGTTATATCAAACAGGCACTCGTTTTCAAGATCTCTCTGCATTACAGAAACGGCTTCGTTAAAGTTCACACCTTTGAATGCATCTGCTGCTGCTCCTGCTGGATCCTCGTCAGCTCTAAGGAAGACATCACCCACTCAGCGTCTGCAACGCTAGGTCTCAAATGCACTGGTTAAGTAATACCATCAACATGGTACCATTCTGACTCTGGAGGCCGCTCGACAAGCCCTCCAAGTCAATAATTCACCCTGGTTGTCCGGACAGCGATGACCAGTGATCGAGAAACAGGTGGTGCCAACCACCGTCTCCAACCATTTCGGGTCGTTATCCCTGAAATTCAATCACCAGTCTCTCCCGTATTATGAGGAGGTGAATGAGAAGGTCACTCAAGGCCTTAATTCAAGGAGACAGGAGTCCTTCCCAAGGGCTTTCATCAACAGTCGCTGCCAGACTCGTGCGGCAGTGCGCCCTCAACTTGATGAGGGTATCGCCTTTAGGGGTTCGGCTCAAGTTCCTCAGACCCAAGCACGCAAGATGAACTGCCAGAGGAAAAATCAGGTCAACAGGTAGTAGGTTATTATTTCTTCCCCCTCTAGAGAAGTCCATCAAGCCAACTTGATGGCAAGCAGCGAGCGGGCATATACACCCGTCCGTTCTAATTCCGTTGTCCAGTAGACTCGTCTGGCAGCAACCCACCAATCCCACCAGGAAATTATGTCAGAGTATTATAGGAAGGCATATAAACCTGTTTATAACTCATTAACCAGTCAGCAGGCTCGTCTGACTGTACCCAAAGAAGCTCTCCAATCTAATATGGTGGCAACTGATAAGAAGGGACATACACCTGTTTAAAATCAACAATTCTGTCAATAGTCTCGTCTACCTTTATTGAAGGAAATTATTCAACCATACTTAACAAATGATACACAGTAGGCACATACACCTGCCAATGTTAATCAATCTTGCCAACAGTCTCATTTGGTAGCACTCGGAGAAGTCAGTCGGAAAGCTCCGATGACAAATTTGGAGCAGACTCAACTCTCTTCCCATACACATGAGTACTGTCAGAATCCACTGATAGGAAAAGGAGGACAGGAGAAGAAATACACACCTACTCCAAGCACATAATAGATGTATATTCCTGTTCCGTCAGCTGAATTCACCAAGAACATTCTGACGATGGTGAAAGAGCATAAGAAAATCGATGCTCATATTCTGGATGCCTACCAGAATATTATAACAGCTTCAACAGCATCACAGGGAAAGAAATACAAATTTTTCCCTACCAGTGGAGTGACACATCAACATATCACTCTGGAACAGATACACACCTATGTTCCAGTCCAATAGGGTTGTGGGGAATACTCCCCCATATCATACGGACAATAAAGTCAGGCACATACACCTGATTTAAATAGAGATAATCAGCCTAACCTGACTATTTCTCCTTATCAGGAACATACACCTTCCCATAATAACCACTTTTTTCAACAAGTGGTTCCCAAAATGAGTAAGAATTCTTCTAAGAAAAAGACTCGTTCAGCACAGTCAAGAGATTAAGAGCCAATCTGTAGTAAGGCCTTACTCGATGCTAGAGTTCTTGATGAACTCAGACAATTGTCTGTTGCAACTCAAGATTCTACTCTCTAGTTTCCCAATAGTGGGAACATTAATTCCGAAGGTCTTCATTAGACACTTCCTCATGAAGTCTTGCTTCATGACAGTTCAGTTGATCTCGAAGTATCATCTTCAGATGAGAGCCACGATAACCCTCTGTGTGGCCAGAAGATCAAGGAGAAAAAGGTTCCATCTTTTGTTGTAACCCACCATGTTGTTACTCCCCATGATGATGAATTTATCTATGAAAGTCCTGTCCATAGTAGTAATTTGCATTGCCTAGAAAATTCTTCAAAGGACAATGCAGAAACGAAAAAGCCCTCTTATCTTGAGGCACTTGAAAATGTGAAGCCAGTCATGTCTGATGCTTTACCGCTAGCAGATGAAATACTCTCTCAATTAGAAGATAGCCCAGGATGTAGGTCATTCTCCGAACCACCCCTGGGTCATGCATCTTCTAATTTGATAAATGAATTCTATACAAATATTGTTGAATCTGATGAAGCAACAAAGAATCACCAGCTCTGGTCTAATCAGGTAGAAGAATCTTCATTGAATGATAAGGAGGAAGTACTGAATATGAGAAAACAACTGGTGAAAGGTGAAGTACCAGTCATGTTTTGGCCTTTTGCTGACTCTCAGTATGACATTCCAGAAATGTTGACGGAAGATTGTATTCATGATATTCGTCTCAACATGTGGAAAAATCTTTGTCAATTGAAAAAGAAAATATTATCTTATGATGAATATGAAAATAATTTCAAGATAATAGAAGGGTTGCAACGCCAAATTGATTTGGCATCTCTCTCATTTCCCCGATATCCAAAGATTGAAAAGCATCAAAGATCCCTTCAGCGTTCATACCTTGGTGCACTAAAAATATTGCACCAATTAATTACCAATTCCTCATCTTGTATTCATATCAGGGGATGGGGTGTTCATGGAGCACTACATTTCACTATACTCTCCAGTCAACAAATCCCACCAAAGGTGGTCTCATGAAATGTTATTTCCCAAAATTTGCCACATCTAGATGATTTTGTGCATAATCAAAGGCTTTCTCAAGAACAAGACTCAACTAGTTCTTCTCAAAGTCAGGAATACAGAGAAAAAGTTGTAGAATTACTCTTGCATCAGGAAAATGAGAATATACAATAGGCTTATCGTTTAGAGAAGGTGCACCATCAAGTTACAAAAGTGTCAGAAATCATCCATCTGTCATTTGAGCCAGGTGATTTGAGTGGATGTAGGTTGATGCATCCAACCAATTTCTGGACTAAATTCTGCAAGATCAAGAGATATTTTAAGAAAGTCTCATATGTAGTAGCTCAAGAACCACCCCATCTTTCTATACTGGGGACTCTTTTAACCCAACCCTCAGAATCAACAAATAAGATTCGAGGAGTTCAGCAGCAACAGCCCCAGTCCACTGGACTGGGGACTTTTTCAAATCCTCAATCTCTCCCTCAGCAAAAGTCGGTCTTCTCTCGTTTAGGGAAGAAGCCACAGGAGGAACGCAGAGCCTAATTATCAGGAGACTCCCTCCAAATTGTGGTTCATCAAGAAGTTCCTAAGGGATCAACTCAACAAAAGGCAGTGTCTCATAAAGGACATGGAAGAAGACAATATCGCATAAATGTTGATAGAAGAGATGCAATGAATTATGCATCGATAAATGTCATCAATGTCATTGTTGCTGATCCTCCAAAACATGAGGCTCACTCAGAGGGATCAGACGAGAAAGTTCCTGCTCAAGAGGTTTTACACACAGACATAAATGAAGAAGGTGTGCGTACACGAAATCAAAGGCTTACCCAGAATCTAGGTATTCCTTCAAACAACCAACTCCCCCCTCTCCGAAAGGCATCCAACAAGGTGAAAGGGGAGAATCAGGTTGCATTCCACCCTTCCTCTGGAGAATGCCAATCACTCTCACTAGAGCAAAGGTTCACACAACAAGAGGAAGAAATGAACTACGGAGGTTGAATGCAGGACTACTTCAAGGTAGTCTTCCTCCTAAGCGTGCTGGAGTCAGTCAGTCAAGGGAATTTGTTGCAACTATTGGGATGGATCAATAATATACTCCTTTACCAGTACACCCTCATAGGTCCAATCCTATGGGTTATACACAACAACAACCAGAAATACTACCATCAGTGGTGGTCCCGGTTACCACACCTGTCCAAGCTCCAGTTATTGCACCTGCACAGGTCCAAGCCCAACCCGATGTTTCTCAAAAGTTAATGACAGCCATTGATTCATTAACAGCTCGGTTGGAAGCTATGGAAGGAAAGAATGCACCGGTTAAACCAGAGAAGAGATATTACCCTGAATGGGTAGATGCAATTCCCCCCCCCCCATCAAATTTTTCAAGTACCACATTCCCAATTTTTAATGGTTCGGGAGATCTAGAACAACACTTAACACATTTTGTTTCTCTTTGTGATCCTATGATGGGAAATCCTCAACAAAAATAAGTAGTTACGCTCTGGTGTTTTGTACAGTCATTACAAGGACCTGATTTTGTCTAGTATATAGGCTTGCAATCCCGGTCAATTACCAGATGGGAGGATCTCCGTCAATGATTCCTTCTTTAATTAATCTCAAATTTTCCAAAGACAAAAGTTTTTGATCTTACAAATTGTAAGCAAAGAGAGAATGAAAGGGTTTCAGATTTCATTGTTTGCTGGAAGGGATTAACATATTCCCTAAGCTTAGCGCTCCCTCAAGAAGAGTTGTTTCCAATCTGTGTGGAAAATTTTCATGATGAATTATGCACACATTTGATACTTGTGAAATAAAAAGGAGGGTTTCAAGACCTTACTTAGATCGCTCAGCAGATCTAAGACTCTCTTACAGAGACTAAGGATAAAACTCATGTAATTCCATCAGCTTCGGGAAGGTGAATGGGTAAAGCAGAGACTGCTACAGTTATGCTTAAACAAGCACCTGTACCTGCTTCTACTTCAAAACCTTCATCTTATCGAAGGGCTCCACCTCCTGAGCATCAACAACAGAGGTTTTTTCGTCAATATGATCAAAGATATCAAAGAAGGAAACAATTTGAGGAGTTAAAGAGAAAAATTTATTCTTTCTGAAATGAACAAGTTCCTGGTTACTTTATTTAGGCTCTGGAAAATAATTTGGTTCAGTTGCCAAGGCCCAAAAGGTCAAACAAGGAAGGAGATGAAAACCTTTCCAACTATTTTCCATTTAATCAAATGTTGGGGCATCCCATTCAGGACTGTTTTGTCTTCAAATACCTCCTAAAAAAGATGGTAGACTCAGGACAAGTAAAATAGAAAGGTTCTTCAGCTCAGGTAGCATGTGTTACTGCTACAAATCTAGAGGAAGAAGGTGAGTGGCAAGAAGTCAAAAGCAAAAATGTGTAGAAATATGATGATTGGATGGTCAGAAAACAATCAACCGAACTCATGACATTTTATGAATGAAATTGAAGAAACTAATTGTGTCTTCTACTATGAATGCCACGGAAAAACCCTCTTCATCAGAGGGAAAATCCTCAAAGAAATGGCATAATTCAAAGAAAGAGGAACAGTCAGAAGAATATAAGATCGTGTCAAAGCCCAAGTTATCTTTGACTCTGGAATATTTTATTCCATCTACTTCAAAACTACAGGCACCACCCCACCAAATGACATAGCCTGAATTGGATAATTAAGCAGAATCTTCATCAGATGAAGAGTTGATCTTTGGATCTGTTAATATGATCCATTTAATGGATCCTTATGCCAGTCACAGTTTCGGTTTTGATGAGCCTGAGTTCCATGTATCAAACAGAGGAATTAAAGGGAGTTCCAGAGGTGTAGGATACAGAAGAAGACGTGGATATCCCACAAACTACTATTTTAATCCTACCCCTGCTAGAACTATCTATGCAGCCAAATATCATGGCAAATACCTTCAGCAGGCTCAACAAGAACAAGAAAGTTCTTCCATGTAAGACAGATTCAGTACTGGTATAGTTATTTTGGAAGATCGGTTAGAGGTTACACCTTCTTCCTATCAGCAAATAAATAGACCTAGTTAGTCTAATCTTCCAAAGCCAGGAGTATTTCCAACTTCTATCCCGATACAAGATGAATCTACTTCCAAAGCATCAACTTCTAAGGCACCTGCGAAACCACATGTTCCTGTTGGGAAGTGCAGACCTTTGGATCAAAAGTATGATGTCTTGAAACATTTGGCCCAAATACTGGACAATTTATCAATTCTGGATGCTTTAAACCTATCAAAGGATCTTCGGGAGGCACTCATTGAGGCTTTGTCAAGTCCTCAGGAATTTGAAACTAAAATTATTGCGGCTGAAGTCTACCATGTAGAGAATAGTCCTGCAGAATGTCATGCAGTGATATCTTTTATAGATGAAGATGAAGATGATTTTGTGAATGGACATATTAGACCTTTGTATATATCTGGAAAGGTCAATGATGTAGACATCTGATGATATTTCATTGATAATGGATCAGGATTCAATCTCATCCCTATTCCTACACTTCGTCTATTGGGCCTCACCGAATCTGATTTATCTCCTTCTACTTTGATGTTGCAAGGATATGATAAAAATGAACAAGAACCTCTAGGAGAGATCACACTCAGAACTCAGTTTGGATACCTTTTATTGCATTCTTATTTCATGGTTGTTCATCATGACATAGCTTTAAAAAATTTTATTGTAAGACCTTAGCTACATCAACATGCGGTCGTACCTTTGTCATACCATCAGTGTCTCAAATATTGTTTCAATGGTAAAATTGGGACATTGTATGGTGATAAATCCCCATTCAAAACATGTGAATCACAATACATTGAGGCAGAATTCTATCACATGGAGGTAAAGGAGAAATCCACAACAAGGGAGGTTACCAAAGTTAATGCTCCATATGGTTTGAAAAAGATTCCAGTAAATCCATTCATACATGTGAGTACAGATTCTGTTTCCTATCAGTCAAATTGATAAGATAGATTCCAATCCAAATACTCTTATGGAAACTTCCATAATGTCAATTACGACAATCAATCCAGACAGCATGAGAGAAATTGGTGACTTACCAAGAAATTATGAAAGCTCAAATGGATATGTCTTCATTTCATCTACTAAAATCCAGCAATTCTATACTTCATCAGCCAGGTCAGAAAAAGTTATAGTAATGTCAGAGATGAACGATGATGGTGATTCTTATTCCATCATCTCCTCTTTATTACCCAAGGAAGACCCTTCATCATCAATAGCGTCAGAAATAGTGTCCTCTTCTTCAAGATATTTAAATTTTAACATATCTCTTGATCATGGAAATTCTGCTTCATCATCTACTATGCAAGTAGAAATAAAAGAAATAAAACATGTTTAATAAGAAGAGGAAGATCTCAGAGATGCTCCTCCAGCATTTGAAGAGGGTATCTCTACCACTATGGATGAACTCAGAGAAATAAATCTGGGTACAAAGGAATATCCACACCCCACTTTAATTAGTGTGGCCATGACTCTTGAAGAGAAAGAAATTTATACTTCCTTTCTAAAGAAAAATTGAGATATATTTTCTTGGAATTATACAAAAATTTCAGGTCTTGATCCTGATGTTCCTACACATCATTTGGGTTTTCCAGAAGAGCATCGAGGATTCAAGCAAGCCACAAGAAGAACACACCCAACTTATGATTCCAAAATTGAAGATGAAGTGGTTAAGCTTATCAAAGCTAACTTCGTCAGAGAAGTTCAATATCCCAAATGGTTGGATAATATTGTCCCTTTGAAAAAGAAGAATGGAAAAATTAGAGTTTGTATTGATTTCATAGATCTTAATCGATATTGTCCCAAGGATGATTTTCCAGTTCCAATCACAGAACTCTTAATTGATGCAACAGCTGGCTATGAAGCACTTTCCTTCATGGATTAATATTCTAGGTATAATCAAATCTGAATGGCTCCAGAAGATGAAGAATCTACATCCTTCAGATCCCCTCAGGGTCTGTTTTACTATCGGGTAATGCCCTTTGGCCTGAAGAACGCAAGCGCAACATATCAGCGTGCCATGCACCGTATCTTCAAACCCTTTTTAGGGAAATTTGTTGAATGTTATGTGGAAAATTTGGTGATTAAATAAAAACAAATTTCTAATCACTTGGATGATTTGGAAGTTATATTTCACAAACATCGACAACACAATTTGAAGATGAACCCCTTGAAATTTGCTTTTGGGGTAACCTCAGGAATATTTCTCAGCTTTTTTGTACGCCATAGTGGTATCGAAGTCGATCCTGAGAAGACAAAGTCAATCCTTGGTATGTCACCTCCTCAAAATTTGAAAGAATTGAGAGGACTTCAAGGACACTTGGCCTATATTCGGCGTTTCATCGCCAATCTGGCAGGAAAAAGTTTACCCTTCACCAAATTGATGTAGAAGGGAGTCACCTACCAATAGACTGAGGATTTCCAAGAGGCATTTGATATCCTCAAGAAATATCTCTTGATTCCACCAGTATTAATGCCACCTATTAAAGGAATAACACTTATTCTTTATGTGACAGCTTTAGAGTGATCATTGGGTGCCTTCCTTTCCCAAAAGAATGATGTTGGTAATGAAAACAACATTTACTATCTCAGTCGGACTATGCATAAAGCAGAAACTCAATATTCAAGTATTGAAAAGTGCTGCCTAGCATTAATCTTTTTAGTTCAGAAGTTGAGACAATACCTGCAACATCATGAGGTCCAATTGGTATCTCGCAATAACCCGCTCAAATTCATCCTTAGTCATCCAATTCTTACAGGATGTCTGGAAAGGTGGGCAGTTATTTTGTAGCAATTTGATATCCATTTTGTGTCTCAAAAGGAAATAAAGGTCCAAGCTCTGGATGATTTCCTTGTTGAAAATCCTTTAGTAGAAGATACATCTTTAGATACTGAACTTCCTGATGATTAAGTCTTCTCTATTCAAGATAATCTTCAAACATGGGAAATGTACTTTGATTTTGCTTCCAGAAGCCCAACAGAGAAGAAAATGGAAGATCCTAAATTCAACAAAGTTGGGTTAGGAATTGTGATCATTTCTCCAGAAAAGGCATTGCTACCCTATTCCTTCTTATTGTGGGAAGGTGGTACAAATAATGAAGAAGAATATCAATCTCTCATTGTAGGATTGGAGTTGGCGCTTCAGGCACAAGTGAATCACTTAAAGGTGAAAGGTGATTCAGACCTGGTAATCAAACAATTCAATGGGGATTATGCCATCAGAAAGGAAGAGTTAATCCCTTTGTATTATTACGTTATAGAGTTAATGGAGGAATTTTCTTTGGAATCGACATTTTCTTATGTCCCGCGATCACAAAATTCCCAAACTGATGCACTGACTAATATAGCCACAGCTCTGGAAGATCCAAATTGAGATGAGACAATCATCATTATTTCCCACCGTCGTACAATTTCACCTTATGTTCAAATAATAACAGTGTAAATCAATGAAATTAGTCCCATTTCTGAACTATATGGTCATACTATAGGATGGATGAAACCTATCAGGGAATACCTTCAAAATGGAACACTTCCACCTGATAGAACCGAGAAAGAACAAGTCTGGTGACGTGTGGTAAATTTTACTCTTTATGATAGCCCAGATCACCTAGAAAAAATTCTCTACAAAATATGTTTTGATGGAATTATCTTCAGATGTATTGATGGTGAAGAGACAATGGCTGTCATGAAAGAAGTACATGCATGATTCTGTGGTGCCCACCAGTCTGGACATAGACTATCTGATCAAATTCGAAGGATTGGATACTTTTGGGCTTCAATCATACAAGATTGTTTTTATTTCACTAATAAGTGTCATTCTTGCCAAGTACATGACAACTTCATTCATCAACCCCCAATGTTGCTTCATACAGCTAAATACTCATGGTCATTTTCCACATAGGGAATGGATGTAGTAGGACCTTATCCTTCGGCTACATCCAAGCAGTTTAAGTATATTCTTAATTCTACTGACTTCTTTTCCAAATGGGAAGAGGCAATACCTATCAAAGAATTTAGTTCTAAAAGCATTGTTAGCTTCATCAAGTCTAACATCATTACCAGATTTGGTGTCCTTCATACCATATTGACGGATAATGGCACCAACTTCTATTCATCTGAGGTAAGGAAGTTGTATCAAGAGTACAACATCAAATCCAACCATTCATCTCAGTATCATGCAGCGGCCAATGGCCAAATAGAAGCCTTCAACAAGACTCTTTCAAACATACTACAAAATATGGTGAATAAAGATAAGAAGTCATGGCCTGATAAACTTTTTCATGCTTTATGGGCTTATCAGACCACCACCCGCACTGCAACATGGTCAACTCCATATTTATTGGTGTATAGAACAGAAGCAGTCTTTCCCATTAAGGTTCAATTACCCTCGCTCAGAATAGCTATTTGTGATCAGTCATCTATAGATGAACAATCTCAAAAGAGATTGGATGAATTGGAATGATTGGATGAAAAAATATTGTGCACCTTGCACCATTTAGAAGTCTATCATAATCGAATAGCATGAGCTTTCAACAAAAAAAGTTTGTCTTCGTTCATTCATTCAAGGAGAATTGGTATTGGTCCTCAGAACTCCAATGATACCAGGAAAGAAACCTCCCAAGCTTGAGCCAAAGTGAGAAGGACCTTATTCAATACATAAGGTCTACTCCAACAGAGCTTATTCTTTAATCTCAATGGATGGATAACTCATCATGACTCCAACCAATTCTAGATTCTTGAAAAAGTATTTTGTGTAACACAAATACTTATGTCCATCAAGACGTTAAATTGAAAAATACGTCCTAGCTACATGACGCTAAACTATACAGCACCCTTTCGTCCAGCATGACATTAAACTGCACAGTCCCCCTTTCATCCAACATGATGTTAAACTGTATTTTCCATACGTCCTAGCTACATGACGCTAAACTGTACATCACCCTTTCGTCCAACATGACGTTAAACTGTGAAAAATTCCATGATACGTCCAACATGACGTTAAAATGTTTCCCCCTTGTCCTCACTGCAAGACATTAAATTTCATATCCATACGTCCTAGATACATGACGCTAAACTGTACAGCACCCTTTCGTCCAACATGACATTAAATTGTATTGTCCTACATGGCATTAAATTGTTCACATATTCATCCTACATGACTTAAAACTGAAAAAAGTCCCTTAATACGTCCTACATGACGTTTGTCCCTGCTACATGACATTAAACTATGCAGCACCAATAGTCCTCACTGCAAGACTTTAAACAGCATAGTCGCATCCATTGTCCAATATCACGTTAAACTATTCATCCAAGTTGCAAGACGTTAAACTGCCAAGCACCCTATGTCTGTGAAACATGTCATTTAAACTGTGAAACAGTCTCTTATGTGTCCTACATTACGTTAAACTGTGAATCGTTAGGGTTGTTTTTGCCTCTTGTTTCTCACACCGAGTATGACCCACGTGAGTTTAGATTAAACTTCAACCATAACATCCTCTATGGGATGCTAACCATGTGTAAGTCCCAACACCATTCTTTGGGTTGTCCTCAAATACAACTCGACCACCAATTCATTCTTAATTGAACTATGCAGACTTTGATCCTTTCCATCTAGGTCAGGTACATAGGCAACCTCCCAAGGTTCAAACCCAAAACCAATCTCTTCATGTCGGTTCACCTCTGTCTTATATGATGTTGATCCGTGAAGCATCCCAAAACCAATCTCTTTACATTGGTTCACCTTCGTCCCACATGACGTTAAACTATCTAAGTCCCTTTTTTCCCTACTACATGACACTAAACTGTGCAGTACCATCGTCCTCGTTGTATGACGTTAAACTATACAGTCCCCATTTGTCCCTCGCCTGAAAGGGAATCATCATTGAAATTGATCTCCAATTATGTCATATTCCAAAGACTACGTGCATACATGGCAATGCCCGAACCTTTAACCTTGGGTCAAACCATCATTACACTAAAGTCTCCTTTCACCCTTTACTTGTACAAACCAAATCTGTACAAAGGGTATTTCAAGAACTACGTGCAGCTTGATTCCCATCCTTATGAGATACGTAGGAATGTTCGAGCATCCCTCGAATCCTGCCCCAAGTCTTTGGGCCCAACCCCAAATTCCACTTTCAGTCCCTTAGATGAAAATTCCCCCTATGAAAACATGAATGTGGTATGAAAACCCTAGTATTCATTCACATCAAGTTTATAAAAAACACACAATGTGTATTCCTCATTATGGTCTGAGCTCTATGACCCTAAACTAAGATCTCATACACTCTCATCCCACATGACCATAAACTATATTTCAAGAACTATGTATGGATTGATTCCCATCCTTATGGGATACGTAGTGAATTCCATCACCTCAATTTAGGACCCATCCACAACATGATTATAGTTAGAATTGGTTTGTGTATCTCCTTCATGCATTGAATAATACTCATTTTCATGTGTCATATTCCTAACCTTAAATACTTCCAGATCTCCATACCCTTTTCTTGACTTCTGGTCACAAAATTTCTGATATCCGAGAGTTCTTTTTCCTGACTATGTAGCATGTTCCCCTAGGCGGCCTTGCATAAACAGTCTACATAACCGACTAGTCATCCAAAAGATACTATTATTTGACTATGCAGCTAATGAACTTAAGTGGCCCTGCATAATTCAACCCCATAACGGGTTTGTTAAATAGTGGTAGCTTCATTCTTGGGAGGAAAACCTCTTTTTTCCTTATTTGTCTTAATGAAAATATGTAGGGATCCAAAAAAATATCCATCCTTAACATATTTTTTCCATACTCTTTTTCATGATCTGAAAGTATTCAAGTCTATGGTTTATATTTCCCTTCCGTATGTTTGGGTCAGACCTTCCCAGGAATGACATTCATCTAATTATTTGATAATCTTGATTGTAAATATCTTCTCCATATTCAAGTACCTCTCTCCATATAGAAGACTCTGTGATTTGGAAAATTTGAATCTCTAGAAGCTTTCACTGGATTTTTAGCAATAGAAAAGTAAAATTACTGAGAGTTCTTTTTCCTGACTATGCAGCACGTGCCCTTAGGCGGCCTTGCATAATTAGTCTACATAACGGACATGTCAGCCAAAAGATGCTATTGTTTGACTATACAGCCAATGCCCTTAAGTGGCCCTGTATAATTCAACCCCTAACGGGTTTGTTAAATAGTGGTAACTTCATTCTTGGGAAATACTTCTTCTAATGCCTTTTTGACCTTTTTTCATATCATTCATCAGATTCAAAATTTCTTAAGTCATAGTTTACATATTTTCCCTCATACTTGAGTATGGTAATATGTTTTCAGAAAAATTATCATGGAATTGAGTCAATTTTAATTCATTCGGTCAAAGCTATTTCAACCTTAAACATTATCCTTTTTATGCCCGACGTGCATGACTTTAAACTACCCCCAAAAGACAAGGGAACTCTGAAAAAAAGTCAAGTCCCAACTCACTAAACATACATTTCATATGATTTAGATAATATTGAGCAATTAAAAGATGTAAAGTTTGTAGGGTTATTTTTATAATCCTAGCAAAAATAAAACTATGATTACTAGGCCCATTGGCTTAAGTAAAATTTTAAGCAGGAAGCAAAATAATGTCAGCATAAATTATTGAAGATGAAAGTGTTTTTAATTGATGCACAAGAGATAGAAGTACATCCACATATTTGAGTCTCTTCCCTTTTTCAATAATTACAAGAGGCTTTCAACATAACTCTTCATTTGAATTACGGCATCCCGAGATTCATAAGAAGCCACCTAGAATTCATTCATTCAACTGGATACAATAAGAGATACAGTGATACTAGCTCTTCTTGGAACAATTGTAAAAGAATGTTCTTGAGTGCGGTTTGAGAAAATTTTCTTCTAATCAAACAGTGACTCTGCTTCTATCCAAGAGACTTAGAAGATGGATACATGGATTTGAGAATGGAGCATTGGAAGTAAAGATCCATTTGGAGAGAGTACTCTCTTTTCAAATATTTCTCTAATTTCATAACAGTCTTCTCTCCACCAATCAGCAGTGGAAAACATATCAGCCCATGGGTTTTCCATTTTCATATTTTCAAGGAAGTGGAATGGAGGAAAAGTTTGAAACTTCACACCATTATTGCTACTCTTAATGCACAACATAACTTAAATAGAGGGGTAATAGTGCGGCTGAATCTCAGGCGTATAATTCTTTGCCTCTGTAATGTCGACTTCTTGTAGATAACCATGGCCATACAGAGGCAAGTAGATGCTCTGTGGAAAATTAAGATGATACTTCTTTAAGTACTTGGCCAAATATGGGAGAGTGTTGTCGCAGATAGTTTAGTAATCATGGCCAACAATATTCATCATATCATCAATTCTCTTTCTATCCAGTTCATCAGTCGTTCCAATTATTCTAGGATCCATTTAACCTACATAAAGGTTGAATAATTAACTCTTAAGTAAGTTTGTTTTTCATAAAATTTGTGAAGAACAATGGAAAAATGGAAAAGGAATTAAGGCGCGCAAGTCCAATGTTGGCGCACAAGTGTAACTGTGTCGCACAGGTTTTGGCATACAGGTATCACCGTGCAAGTCAAACTACCTCTGCAGAAGCATGACACGAACAGAAGCAATGAAACCGTAGAAAATTAGTATACTTGCACGATGAGAGAAACCTACATGGAGAGAGCTCAGAATCATTCAAAGCTGGGTGCGTTGCATGAGAATGACCGCGTATTTATAGGAAAGGCCGCACCTCTGGACACAGAAGCCTACGCGTCTCGCACCTGCGTGCCGCCACCTGTGCGCTCAAACTTGCATACCCAAATTTTCTTGGTTTTCTCCTTTACCTCAGAGTCAAATCCTCTTTCCTTTTTTCGGATCCAACTCTGAGGGGGGGATTTTTTTGATTCTCTCTTCCATAACAGAGTCTAAATATTGACCAAGTAGAGTACTTCAAGCAAATAAGAAGAAAGAATCGTCAAAAAAGTGCAAATCCATTAAGGCGTGCAAGTGTACCTGCGCGCCAGCCTTGGGCGCGCAAGTTACTTGCACGAAAGACATGAGGCGCGCAAGTCACTTGCATACCCTAAGTCATATTTCACCCAGGCCTTCAGTAGCCTATAAATACCCCTTGTGCAACCCCCATTTCAGGGATGGAAATTTCCAAAAGTCATATTTAAGCTCTCGGTGCCCTAGTCTCTGCTTGAAGTCATCTGAACACTTCTAAGGTAATCTCTTACCTAGAATAGAAGACCTAAAGAGGGGAAACAAGTCCTAAGTGTTGGAATTCATTAACACCTGTGTGCCTAAGTTTTTAACCCTTAAGGGAACATGGAAACACTTGTGCGTCGCCTTTTCCCTTCGACATAACTTGCGCGCTACTCTTTTGGAAGCCTTTACGGATAAGACTAAGGGCTTGAGCCAAGCCTCGCCCAAGTATTACCCTATGGGTTGACCATCGCGCAAGTATACATGTGTCGCGCAAGTATACTTGTGTGACCAATACTTTCGCGACTTCCTCCTTTTGGGTGCCTCTCCTACCTATTCAACTCTTTTCTTCAAATCCATCTCTCCTCTTCAAGATTTAGCCTTCAAAACCCTCTTAAAATCCACTTTTGGCATGGTTCCTTTGTTGGATTCCTTATCTGAAAGGAATTTTGTGGAACATCTCTCAAAACCTAGTGATTTACATATCTTTATGTCACTAAGGTTAGATATTTCCTTCATTCAACCTCATCCTCTAAGATGATAAGATCTTTAACCTGGGCCTCCTTTTCAAGAGTAAGCCCCAGATCACAAGTCCCCTAACCTGGGCCTCCTTTTCAAGAGTAAGCCCCAGTCATAATTCCCCTCAACTCGGGCCTCCTTTTCAGGAGTAAGCCCCAGGCTTAATTTCTTTTTTGGGCATCCTTCTCATAAGTAAGCCCCAATCATAAGTTAAAGTTCCCCTTTAATCTGGGCATCATTCTTAGGAGTAATGCCCAAATTAAAAATATAAATCTCTATATACCTTTATAGACCTTGTTAATGGGCATCCTCCTTAGGATTAATCCCCAAGCCCCTTTAACTCTGGGCCTCCTTCTCAGGAGTAAGTCCCAAGTTATAAGTCCCTTTAATTTTGGGCCTCCTTCTCAGGAACAAGCCCCAATCATAAGTACCCCCTAATTCAGGAATCCTCCTCAGGAGTAAGTCCTAAGTTAGAGTATCCAAATCTCTATAAAACACAAATACCTTTATAGACATTGTTCCTAGGTTTCTTTCCAGAAGTAAATCCTAGTATCCATCTACTTGGGCAGTCACACATACATAATCCCCATATCATTTGTTGTGACCACATCTTTCATGGCACAAATCGTCAGGTTTACTGATATCTCTTGTTTCTCACACCGAGCATGACTCACGTGAGCTTAGAGTGTAAAATTAACCACGACACATCTCTTTGTTCCGTTAATTATACATAAGCCCCACAATTCTTAACCGAACTACGTAGACTTTGATCTCTACCTTAAAATTAGAGTACGTAGGAAGCCTTTATAAGGTTCAATCCTATCACCCATTAATTCTTATTCGTCCCATATAACGTTAAAATATATCTTAATTCCCGAACTATGTGGGTTCTGATTCCTTTTCTAATAAGGATACGTAGGTATCCCATCTGTGGGTACGATCCCAACTCTAAAATAATCCATGTCCTTCTGAATGACAATAAACTTCAAGTGCCCCGTTGAGTGGCTTTAAAACCAGTATGGTTATAATAATGACCAAGATATTTCTATATAATGTGTTGAAGGATACCATTAACTAAGAATATCTAATAAATATAGATGATTCTCTATCAATGAAGAACCTCAAATACATATAAAATATTCTCTAAATTCTCATACATATCAATCATTGATTGTTAGATCTAAAGGAAAACTCATTTTCATGCTTGGTAAATTAATACGGATTCATGAACATAACTTAAATCTATAAGAGAGTCCCAGAGTAGACAATAATTCCCCCCCAAAAAATGTTTGATGAGTCTGACATCCCATCCTCTTGACCAATGCAAATTCTTAAGCCTCATCGGTCCACAACTAATGAGAACCTACCTTTGGAAAGTAGGTCCAAATGGATATAGAATCATTGGATGTTTCCAGTTCTACAAATAAACCCGTTAGAAACCGATTGGAAAAGTTTGAACCTTAAACAAATGAGTTCATCCCTATTTCTATGAAGAAACAGTGTCATGTTTGAAATTATATATTTCCCAAAAATAAAATTTTTATTTCTTCATGTCAAAACCTAATTTTTATTAAACTCAATTCATAATCATTGATAAAGTAATGAAAAAAGAGATAAATATAATCATTATTTTATTAAATATAAAATATAAAAATTCTTATTAATTGGGTTTAGAAGCATATCCCCTTATTACACTGATTTATTCCCTAAGGTAAAGGTGTGTGATGGTGAAACTGTTTTGGGATGGTTTGGAAAACATGGTTTAGGTTTTGATCTCAATAAGCTTGAACTTCTCCTATAAACAGTTTAATTTGTGTTTTACTTGTTGGATAATATCTTAGGCTTGGTCAAGGTAAAATCTCAGTGATTCCATATCTGTCATAAGCTCTGATAAATAGGCTTCAAAGGGTATAATCCTATAGGATAAGGCTATCACTTCTTCCATCTCTTCCAAATGGATTTTATCATAACCCTCGACATATAATTATCATAAAAGTCACTATACACTAGTTATATTATCAATAGTTATGATTCATAATGGTATTTTAAATATAATAAGGTATAACTCATAATGTTCCAAAATAACTAAAGTAGTGCATATGATTTCTATAACTTTATTTCTTGATAATAAATTTATTTATTTTAAAAGGGGATTTAATTTATAAAAATTCAAGTCATTAATTCTTCCCCCCTTCATAAATTTCAGCCTCAATATTTCATTTAAGACGCTAAAATAAATTAGGGTAATTATATTTCATTTCCTCTTCTGGTTACCAAGTTTCTTCCTCAAACTTTTGGTTCCACTACAACACTTTGACCATGTGATTTTCCTTGTTTCATAGAACTTTCTCAATATAATCTAATATATTCACATGTTTTTCCTTGTATTAAATATCATTCTAAAAGGGTAACACCTATGGATTAAATACCTATGAGGGGTTTGGTATATACTTCCTCGAGATGGATACATGGGACACATCATGTACTTGAGATAGGTTATGTGGTAATATTGGTTGATAGGACACAGATCTAATGTGACCGAGGATCTAAAATGGGATGATGTATCTTGGAATAAGATTTTCCTTCTTACCAAACCTCATGATTTTTTTCCATAGTGAAATATGAAGAAACTCCTTATATCTGACCTCAAACTCTATGTATCATCAATGATTATCAACATATATTTTCTAACGAATATTCATGGATTTCATATAACTTTGAATGGTTTGAATCTTCACTATAATCTCTCGGATAAGATTAGGTCCCATAATATTCCACTCTCCAACTTCATCCATCATGTTGGAGCCTGACACCTCTTACCATATAAAGCCTCATAAGGTGCCATTTGAATTCTAGAATGGAAACTCTTGTTATATGAGAACTCCATTAAGAGAATATGTTGGTCATACAATCCTTGTAAATCCATTGAACATGGTATCAGTATATCCTTTATAGTTTTAATAGTTCTCTTGTACTGACCATCCATATAAGGGTGATAAGTAGTATTGAAACTAATATCATTACCCAATGTTTAATAAAGTCTTATCCAAAACCTTGAGGTAAACTGCGAATCCTGATCAGATACAATGGAGAGTGGAACTCCATGTAGTCTTACAACTTACCTTATGTATATCTTGGTGAGTTGGATGAGAGATAAATATTCCTTCATAGAAATAAAAATCACAAACTTCATAAGGTTTTCATCTACCAATCAGATGGAATTATTTCCTTTAGATGTTCTAAGGATTCCTACGATGAAATCTATGGTTATGTTTTCTCATTTCCATACTGGTATGGGAAATGGTTGCATCATACACTTGGACTTATGTTGTTCATCCTTGAATTTTTTGAATACCAAGAATCAACATACAAATTCTTCAATATCCCTCTTTATGTTATCCTATAATAAGTTTTTCTTTAGATATCTATACAACTTAGTGCTTCCTGGATGAATAGATAAGGATGATCTATGTGCATCATATATAAGTTCCATATTCAGTTTTGGTTTTTATAGGACACATATTTGGGTTCTGAACATAATAAATTCATCTTTATAAAATTTTAACTCCAGAATATTTGCTACCTTTTTTGTAGCACCTAATCATTTTCTAGGCCTCCTTGATCCTCTTAATAATTGGTGGTTATGCAGTTATTTGATAAAGGTAGGATGAATGTCATTTTATTATTCTTCAAGTAAGGTACATTTTGATTTTTTTACAAAAGTGTGAAAGGAATGTTTTCTTTTAACTTATACTACATGAATAGGATTTATATCTATCATTAATGCTCAATTATTTGAAGCTTCATTTATAATTTCCAGGGTTTTTTCAAATAAAATGGTTTTTATAATATTTTAGAAATTTTTATAATTTAATGAAATACTTTTTAAGTAAAAAGGGTATTTTCCTTAAGAAATATTCCATGTGATATTTTAAAAATGTTTCAATCAATGACAACAACCTTTAATATTATGGATTGCTCCTAAATTTTGTATATATGTCTCTTAAATATATATATATCTCATTCTACATTAATTTTATGGGTTTATACATTCATTAATTTCATTTTTTAAATCTATTCTTTATGAAATATCCTTTGATTATGGCATTAGGAAAGATTATGCAACCAATTTATCTATGTGGATAATTATTATGTTTTTACATTATGATTGGTTTCTTTTTCATGGAACATATAAGCATGTTCATGTTATGATGGGTTATCCCAAATATCACTTCAATACATTGGGTAATGTTTTTGGTCTCATGAGATGTTATGTATGGGATTGGGGAGTAAACCTAATCCATTATGGGACTTTTTCCACTATGTGATGTTGTCATGTCTGGGTATCCTTGACTTATGTTTATGTCATGTTATATGTTTCTACCACTTTTATATGTTGTTATGATATTATGATACTATGTTCTTTATTTTATTCTTCCATGTGATTACTCATAATCCTTCTCTTTTATAATATCATGTTATACCTTTGACTCACACGCTATGTTTTTTTATCATGTTTATTCCATTACTAGAATTTTAGCTCAAACATTTATTTTTATATATTCCCAGGTTATCCTTTGTAATTTTATGATCTCTATAAGGAAAATAAAAAATACATATTTTATGTTTTAGTTTATTCTGATGTTTTATATACCTAGTCTTCCAAATGCACTAATTCTCATGTTCTTAGGGTTGTAATTAATGGATGTTTATGTTAAAAATAATGTAATAACATGTGTTAAAGTAATGGGTATCTATATTTGGTATCAGATCAAGGTATATTTATTTTTTGTGATTACAATTAGAGAACGTTAGTAAAAACCATGGGGATAAGTCTAAGTATAGGATAATATATTAAAGTTTTTTTTAGGAATATATTATATAGTTTTCCTAGAAATATATATATCAGTATAGATGATATAAGTGGATATAGTTTTGGAACATATGCATATAGGGGTAATAACCCTGTAAATGGTTGGTTAAGTATATCTCAATCGTTATTCTGATGCATGATGAGTGTGCACTTACTGCGCACCCGGTGTGATACTCATGATGGATACGCTTGGGTTAATTTAAAAATATATATAAATAGTCATGAAGGATTTAAATAGATGATAATCATGGATACCTAGGTTAAACCTAAGGTTTCATGGATTAAAAATAAGTTATAATTATTTAGACATCCTAAAAATGATTTTTTATAATTATTATTATTGTTTCTCAAACCATGATTTTCGTTTCACTCAATGGCTGGAACTAGGAGGAATGATGTTAACATGGAATGTGATGGAAAATGTAGTGATTCTGTGAAACCAAATGGAATGATAACTAAAGTGAGATATATTTTTATTATACCTAATTAGTAAACATTAAATATAATTAACAACCTGTACATTAACCTACTCTCAGGCTCACCAAAGAAGATAAGGATAGAGTCTGCAAAGATCTTAGGTGGAGGAGGCCATGAAGGAAAGAAGGATCAATCTCCTTATTGTTAAAAATTTGGGAAGGGACACCCAAGATAATTTCTTAAAGGAACATAAAAATTATTTATGTGTGGAAAATAATTGTATAGATAAATTAATTTCTAAGGAAAAAATGGAAAGTTTAATAGAGATAAATAAATTTTATCTTAGAGATACATTTATAGTTTGTTGTATTAAATGTGGGTAACCTAGGAATTATCCAAGTCAATAAAATCTCTATAAGGTTAACTCCTATACCAAATAAGGACATATGTTATACCAATAACTAAAGTGAAATTATTTATTTATTAGGATTCAATAATTTTGTTTTAGAAGTGTTTTTATCAATGGTGTTTTGGTTATAAGAATCATGAAACATCTAAGGATTGTGTTAATTTTTGGAAATAATATATGATTTTAATGTGTATTTATAGTTATTAAAGTTATTTATAATTTTTTTTATCATATCTGATTATGGAATATTCATTTTAGTAGGATTATTTAAGAGTGATAGATTTTATTTGGAGATAAATGTTAAATTTATCTTGGATGAATATGTGATCAAATCATTAAAATCATTCGGTTTCAACCTAAATTAAGAATATTTTGAATAATTTTAAGGTTATTTATTTATAAAATTATCTAAGTTGAAATTTGGGTGTTATTTTTGAGGATTTAGAGATTAATGTTGTATTTCATCATATGATGGTCTCTTAATTTTGGGAATTATCTTACCTTGTGCTAACCATTTTGGTTTTTGTTAATGTATAAATATAGTACGAATATATTTTTATCCTTTTTTGGATTATGTGATCCATTAGAATCTGATTTTAGTGCTTTAGGCATGTAAAAACTTCATCTTTAATACTTATCATTTAGATAAAAATATGAGATTGTATTAAAAATTGATTAAAGGATGAAATTATACTTGTAAAGTAAGTATATTCCTTTATGTTCTCATTATAGATGTAAATTAATTCCTCAAAATTATGAAAAGGACCTTGAAATAAATATTTTATCCTATTACCTTCATTTTTTCCTGAATCTATGGTCTTTTTCATAACTCCTCGATTTATGGTTTTATGTTCGTTAAATTTCTCATGATCATTCACTTTCTTATGATCAATGTTCTATATCACTCTCTATTATTATTTGAATATTAAATCTTTTCTATATTTCCATATTTTCAATTACCACTAATTTTCACCTATTTAAAATCCTATTTTTTCAGTTTCCTTCATATTTCTTTTTACCTCTTTTCAAGAGGAAGTTTTATTCACACTTTTGTGATGTGGGATTTCAAAAAAGGTATTTTAAAATGTCAAACCATTGATTACCAAGTTAAATTTAAAATTGAGTAGAAAAATTAATTAGTGGGGGGGGATGTAACACCTAATATATTAAAAATAAAATTATGTTCGATAGTGTATACAACACGCAACCCCATGCCTAAAAAACTATGAAATATTTTTATATAAATATGATCCTTATAACTGTGTCGTTAAATTGGAGGGTATAAATAAGATTAATTTATATATTAAATATATATATATATATATTCTCCTCAATATAAATTTATTTATAAATTCTTAATAAATAATCACTCACTTTTAAATGAAGTCATTTTATTCTTTAAAAAAGATATTTTCTATAAATATGTTTTATATTTTTTTTTATGAGAAAATATTATAATTCATTTTTGTAACATTTATAAAATTTATTTAATAAAATTAACATAATTTTTTAAATCATTGCATAAAAATTAACTTAGGGGTCATTTTGGGATTTTTTTTGAAATGATATATTTTTTACTGAATAGTGAAAATTACAGATTTTTAAAATATTATCATTTATTTTCATTAAAAAAAGTAATTTAAAAGTCCAAATATATCTTTGATTTAGTATTAAAGTTAAATATAAAATATTTTATTTATAATAATCTAAATAATTTTATTTTAATCTTTAATTTTCATGATTTTGGTATGAGCTTATTTTTAGTCTTAAAAACACGGTTTTCTTCAAACTATTCTTAAGTGCATAAATTTTTTCCATTTTAATTAATTAAAATATACACTAGTAAATAATGATTTAAATAAAATTTATATTATATATATATAGTAATTTATATTCATATAATTATTATTTCTACTCTTAGATTTGATATAAGATCATCTATTGCTTGAAAAATATATTTTCCAAAAAACCCATTTTTCATCAGGTCTTGTTGGTTTAATTTTAAATTAAATTCTACCACTTTAGAGAATTGAATTTGATAAAGTGAATTAAATATTAATAATAATCATAATTAATATAATATAATAAATTCAAATTAATTTTTTTTCATAATTAATTGAAAAAACAGTAAAAACATTATTGTTATGGTTAAAGCTAAAACAGGGTTTGACATGTTACATGTGCTTGTTTTAAAATTAATATTACACAAACATAGGTTTTTTATTTTATAAATTTTATTTAATAATTTTAATAATCGTTTCCAAATTATCTAATAATTCTAATTTTATTTTTTGTTTTAAAGGATAAATTACCTAGTTAAAAACTAATTACTGTGGTGAAAGCTAAAATGGTAAAAATGGGTAACCATAAAGGTATAGGGAATAAAATGTTTAAAACATATTTATTTTTTAATTTTATAAGTTTTTATAGATCCTATATTATATACACTACATCATTTATCAATTTTTGAGGCACTTGGCTTGAGATTGACTTTCCATTATTAAATAGTTTTAGGTATTTGCAAGATTGTCACTCCTTCCGACTTATAAAAGGGAACCTCCTATCCTCTTTTTTTCACACTAAACAATCCTTTTTGTTCATAAAATAACTACTTAAATCCCTTATTTACTTACCTTCCCAAATTTTAGAGTCCTTTTTTCTTATAAACCCCTCTTAGGAAGGATTTTGGTGCAAACATAAAGAGGTTTCCGAAGAGGATGTATCATTCTTAACCGAGCGTTTTGTTTTATTTATTCCTCCACCTACTTAAAATATTATTCAACCCTGATATATAATAACACTAGTATATAAAAAATAATTATATTTTATTATTTTAATAGAATAACATTTATCCATCAAATGGGAAATTAAACTATCGTTTGTCTGTGCGGTGGACTAAAACCTCGCGAACTGATGTAATTTGTTTTCCATCATTTCATCTCATGGTTATTTATAATTATGGATTTAATTTATATGTATTATATTCATAAATTATTTATCATTATGGAAAATTAATATATCATATACTTTCTTACCTTTTAGGTCACTAAAAAATGATAATGTTATTCATGCGTACGTGTGGACTACCACCTCCACAAATCGATGTAATTTATTTTCATCACTCCATCACATGGATAGTATTTATGATATAATTATAATTATATAAATATAAAATAATACTTACCTTCTTTCCATTATGATCATTGAAAAATGGAAATGTTACTAATTAGTATGTATAGACTACCATCTCCATGATTGCAATGTAGTGCATTTTTCATAACCATATTTCATGGTTTGTTTTAAAAGTATGATTAAACTATAAAAATAAAATTATTTTATAATTATTATTATTGATATGATGAAATAATGACTTAATTTACCATATTTAATCTACCGAATTCATTTTGGACATATGAACCAAATATCATCAAAACATCCAACATGAATATAATTGATTAAGTAAATAAATATAACATGGTAATAAATAAAATAAAAAGAAAAATAAACTTGAAATTTTTTATTATGTAATTAAATTATTAACATAATTTTATTATTCAAGATATAAATTCATATGTGATGATTCAAACTCAAGTTAAGGGATTTCATCTCAATTTCCCTTCATTGAGGAATATTTTAATGTTATGCACTTAATTTATTTTATATGGTGTATATTTTGATAATTTTACATATTATATCATTAATCCTTTATAATTCATTCTATTTTAAGTTACAATTCATTTTAATTCATCAAACATGATTTTATTCAAAATTTACTAAAGTAGTAAAGGATTTATGTTACAATCTTATTTATTTTATAGATTGTTTATATTCAAGGTTCCTTTGGGGGAAATAATATGAAATAATTTTACTAAACCAAATATATTTTATTATACTTAGTTTATTAATGTTTTTTACCTATTTTTTTCATTTTATCCCTTATTAAATAAAAAACATCATGAAAGTTTTTTGTAACTAATAATGATCTTGTATCTTCTTTTAGATATGGAATATTTATCTTTCATGTCCATATTTTCCTTAAAATATTTTAAAGAAGGTTTTTACTATTATATGAGGATTTATTCAAGAAATATTTACCAATTTTTTAGTTTTTAAAAAAAATTAAAAGTGGTCT
Source organism: Viscum album (assembly GCA_963277665.1). Lineage (NCBI taxonomy): Eukaryota > Viridiplantae > Streptophyta > Magnoliopsida > Santalales > Viscaceae > Viscum > Viscum album. The sequence continues at coordinate 1,272,498,910 of OY728139.1, forward strand.
TTCTATTATTTTCTTAACAATGTTATTTTTGACTTTTTTACAAAATTGTGAAAGGAGTGTTTTATTTTAACTTATACAGTGTGAACATAATTTTCCACCATCACAAACACTCAATTAGTTGAAGATTCCTTTAAAATTTTCCATTATGTTTTTCAAATAAAAACATTTTTAATAATATTTTGGAAATTTTTATCTTTTAAATAATAGATTTCAATATGAAAATGGTATTTTCCTTAAGAAATATTACATGTGATATTTTAAAGAATTATTCATCAATGAAGATATCCTTTGATGTTAAATATTTCTTTTAAATTTTTTATATATATATCCTATATATATACATAGCTTAATATATCTTCCTTTTAAGGGGTAATAATTTCCTTAAGTTTATTTATCAAATTCATTCTTTATGAAATCTATTTTGATTATTACATGAGGTAAGATTATGCAACCCATTTTTTCCATTAACAATTTTTATGTTTCTATCAGATGATTTATTTCCTTTTTTTGCAAACATAAGAATGTACATGTTATGATGGGTGTTCCCAAATATCACTTTAATGAATTGGGTAATGTTTTTTGTCTCATGAGATGTTAGGTATGGGATTAGGGAGTGAACCTAATCCATTATGGGACTTTGTCCACCACGTGATGATGTATTGGAACTTAGCCTTAACTTATGCTTATGTCATTTTATATGTTTTTTCCACTTTATAATGTTTATGTGATATTATTATAGCATGTTCTTTATATTATTCTTCCATTTGGTTACTCATGAGACTTTTCTTTTATGATATCATCTTACACCTTTAACTAACACATAATGTTTAATTATCATTTTTATTCACTTACTAGGCTTTTTAGCTCATCCCTTTATTTTATGTATTCCCCAGGTTATCCTGTATTATTTTAGGATCTCAAAGATATTTAGGATCTCACTAAGGATAATAAAAATAAATATGTTATGTTTTAGTTTCTTTTGATATTTTATGTACCAAATGTTCTAAAGACACGAGGCCTCATGATCTTTGGGTTTTAATTAATGGATTTTTATGTTAAAACTCATGTAATAATATGTATAAAAGGATTGGGTTTTCATAAACTCCATCAGAACCACCTACTGAAATGAATCCTCTATTTTTCCATTGACCCGCCAATAATTTCCCACATGATGCTCTCAACACAGTATCCCTCTCATCATGCCTAACCTCAAGCATAGGTTCAGTCAGGCCACCTCCATTTGAGTATACTCAAAACTCTTAGTCACATCCACTAAAACGTCCTCAAAATAAATGTATTCCTCCAACTTTGTGTTTCCACAACTGAACCCTACACGTAGGGTTATAATATTGTCCCAAACCATATCACCATCTTCTCATGATTTATGATAATTTTCTCCTAAAACAGTACATTCACTATGTTTCATCACATGTTTCATCCCTAGAATCATGAAGTGAAATAGGATTTAACCCCTGAACAAAGAGATGAAACTCATTCACCCCCTAAATTATATCATGAATTGTGGTTCACCAAATGAATCACCTTGGGATCATACCATAATCACCTAGATATTGATTCTAATGCACCTACTCAATACATTATCTAATATGAACCTAAAATATGGTATTTTCCTCAAGACTAGATAAAATCATATTCTCTTACTCATTAGAACCAAAATACCACCATGACCATCCAATAAATGTTCTTATCATGCCCATGAACCCACCAACCCAGGGTCATTCCATCATGGATCATGGTTCTTAGACTATCATACATAGTGGCTGGAAATGATTATCTCACTCATAATAGATCTCCAACATAATAAATCAATTAGTACATATTCCTGGATCATAATAATTTTATCCTTAGAAAAAGACAAAATCAAATTACTAGCAATGTTCACACCCTCAATCGGTCGATAGTGGAATCCCTACCATATGAATTCACTTATACCACTCCTCAATTTCAACCTCAATAGGTTTATTCATAAAAAATGTGTGTCGCTCCATTTGATCCACACTTATCAAATTACTAGGATACTAGGCCCATGAGTGACTCATAGGATTTTTATTGATCCTTGGCCCACTCATGGGAATCTTTGATTTCAAACTTCAATAAGTTTAATTTGTAAATAGTATGTGACACTTTAATATTTTCCAAATTTAATGGGTGAATTCCTCTATTCCACCCAATCATTGAAACCTGACTCGTGATCATGTGATTTACACCAGATAAAAAGTAGTCTTTCACACTTATAACACTAACCATGATCATGCCAAGTTAGTCCTCATTACACCAAAATAATACTTGATGTTCCCATCAAAAATGTCCTGATTTATCACACATTATATGCAACTCCCCGACCCCAGTTACCCAAAGTTGGTGCATTATTACATAACATTGGCATGATCATAAGGGATCAAAATCCCGAAAGCCCGATCAGTTTAGTAGCCTTGGAAGTGCTAGATACATTCATAAGTTTTACATTACATTATAAAATGAAAAAAAACAACAACATTGTCACATTTGAACAAACTTATTTCCTTTATACTATCCCTACAGGTCAGTCATAATATACTTCTTTGCATCCTAGGAAAAATAAAACAGATAAAGGGGTGAGCTCAGATGCTCAGTAAGGATAACAATATAGCGAAAACTTTCGTAAATAAGCATAAACATTTAATGCAATGTATAAGACTAAAACACAAGCCTTTTAAACTTAAACTTAATCATAATATATAAAATATAAATCAAATAATTCCATTTACTTATTCACATGGATATTCTACTATTCAAATAATCACATACAATATCAATAGCCAATTTCATAATGGTGGAATGCATAATGCCAGACTTCATAACCACATGGTCAAGGCATTGTTCCAAGACTAAAAATAAGATTTTTGTTAAGGCCTTATTCCAAGACACTAGTTTGTCTCATGAGACCTACCAATTCATCGAGGAGCTATAGCAGTCTCCACCCATCACTTACTAAGTCCAATGCATTCCTCATATGAAAAGGTTTAAACATAACATAAACATTCGTATTAAAAATAGCATATGAAATGTTATTATTTTATCCATAAACCATGAATGGTGTAAAAATAACACATACATAGTCAAACATATCACAAAACCTTCAATACAATATGGAATATTTGTATCAAAATAAATCAACATCAAACAAGCTTAAAATCCATCAAAGGATGTTGACATAGATTAAATCAAAACTATTTTTAGAGAAATATATATTTATATTTTGAAATCATTTAAAAGTAATATAATTATAAAAGAAAACATTTATTTTGAAAATATTCTTATAATCTTTTATGGGAAGCTTCGACGATATTATTATGGCAGAAAATAGCTGCACCCGTCGTATAAGTTAAAAAAAAGACATTCTTACCTTAATTTTGTCGAAAAGATCATAAAGTACTTTATTTGGAAAATGACAGAAAGATTCCTTTCAAAACATATATGTTCAAATAAGGTTATAAAATAATTTAACTCATAGTCTAGTAAATAGTAAAAAAAAATTAATTACATTTTTAAGAAAACATGGATGTGGATGATAAAGAGGTCCTAGTAGATGCTTACGTATTAACAACCTCGGATAAGTAAAGAGATTATAGAATTAACCCTTACCTTGTACTTTTCCTTAGTCGGTGGTATGTTAACCTCCTGTATAATAGTTAAAAAATTGTTATTAAATTATACAAGAACTATATACATAAATATGATATCATATATGATCCTCTAATATTTCTTTGTTAATAATATTTCAGTAGTATCATTGTTTTGGGTGTTAACTGATTCGTTTTCCTTTATATGTTTGGCTACGTAAGCCATGTTTGTTATAGATAATATTTATTTTATTCATATACATAATTATATTATGTTTATAAACATTATTTTTAATCATAAAATGAAAATTATTCTTGAATGGTTAGGATGGGGAATGAATCTCATCACGTTCGTGAAGACGGTAATCCGTACGTACGCACAAGCGATAATATAATTATATTTATGGTGAAATAATATGTAATTTGATGGTATATCATATATACATAATAATTAACATGTTATATTTATTATTTAAATTATTTATACTCATTATTATACCCATCCAAATAATGAAGTGTTTGAATAACAAACTACACCACAACATGGAGACGGTAAGCCGTGCGTACGCACGTATGGTGACTTTGTCATTTATAGGATGGATAGAATAAATAATATGTTTGAACCATATTTATAATAACATCACAGTATGTATAAGTTACTGGAGTTATTATTTTGGTATGGAATCAAAGAAAGAGGAAGTGGAAGAAGAAAATAACTTGAAAGAGGGTGGTGAAATTATTAACTCTTCTTCGGGTGTTTTCTTTTGAGTTGACCAAAATGGATCCTTAGGTTTGATTTATGATCCAATTAAGGACTCTAGGTTGATTTTAGGGGAGTTGGGAGTATATTTGGTCAGGTTTAGGCTGAGACAAATGGCTTTGGAGGTGTAAAATTAAGAGAAGGGTAAGTACCCTTTTATAAAAGAGGTGAGGGTCACTTTAGGAAAATCTTGAAATATTATTTTATAATAAAATCATTTTCGGTTTCTAATGGCTCCAAAATAATTTATTTCGAGGATAATGTTGGTATGGGTCAAAAACATCTGAACCAATAGGTTTTAGACAGGTTTAGGTCACCATATTAACCTTATCATTTAGATTTAACTCTTAGTTAAATAGTTTGACATTTACCATGTCTCTTTTTATTTTTATATTATATGCTTAATAAACTTACTATGAACTACCAAGAGAACCTCAAGTGGTTCATTATTAATATATATAACCTTATATAAGTCCTTTTTCTGAACCTTATACTTTTAAAAATATTATATCAATTAATCATATAGTATTTTTTTTTAAAACTCAATTATGTCAATTTTGACACTATTTAGTATTTGATTTTTTTTGAAAGCCATAAAAATTTTATCACTTAGAATAAAATTTAATTAATCAATAATAACATTTCATATTAACCTATAAAATTAGTTTAATTCATCAGAAGTTTCAATTTACATTTATTTGGATATTTATAATATCAATTATTTTAATATTTCATTAACAAGGTAATTATTGCATCATCATTTTGTCATAAATAAATTAAATGATATAATGTCTAAAAATTATAAATAAAATAACATTATGTAGGAAATATTTTTATCATTATAATGAATATTTATATTCGAATTTATATTGTTTATAACCCTATATTAAAAATGGTTTAGTTATTAAACTTTGAATTTAACTCTTTTAACTCTTTTTTAAATAAAATAATAATAAATGTTCTAATATTATCCAAGTGGAACAAAGGGGGTAATATTTTATTCCTATGGTTGTTTTTTGTTGAATTACATTTATCCAATAGAATTAGGACATGTGTTAGGGTAATTATAATATCATTTTTATCCTTAATTTCCCTATTTACTTTTAACCGTGGTAAATAAAAGTAAAAAGTTAGTATTCACTAAAAATTATTTTCATCTTATTGAACCACATTTTAATTACTGATTTCAACCGTGTCTCTATGATTTTTGAAATTCAACTCAAAGAAGCTGTAAAATTAAGTTTTATGCAAATTTGCAAATGCTCCTAAAAGGTGGGTAAAAGACGGTAAAAAGTTCGATAAAATTTTATATATCTAAACTTATTATAAAATGAATCCAATGAATTACATTGAACATATATATTTATTGTGTATATATTTTGACCTAAAATAAATTAAAATAAAATAAATTAATATTTAAATAAAAATTCGGTTTTAAACAATAACGCAATTTTTTTCACTATTCATCAAAAATTGAAAGTTTTCAGAAAAATACCAAAAAATCACCATAAGATAATTTTGATATTCCAAATCCAAAAATGAAGTCCATTTTGAAAAATAAAATTTATAAAATTTCAAAAAGTGGGTATTACTATTCATAACGGCTAGTTTGATTGGTCTTGGTGTGTTAAAAATTTAAGTTGCGTACAATGCAAGCTACTACATTATTCAAAGGGAAACATACCGTGGAAGCTTGGGGTGTTACATTCTCCCCTCATTAAAATAATTTCATCCTTGAAATTTCTAGAATATTACTACATAAAAATATTCAGGTGGTTATTCATCATAAGTTCCTTGGGTTCCCATGTTGCCTCTTCCATCTTATGGTTTCTCTATAGAACTTTTACCAGACAAGTCATTCAGTTTATTAGAACTTATTCTCTGGTATCAAGAATTTTGACAGGATCTTCATAATAAGACAGATCAGGTTCCAGTTCAATTTTCTCATAGGTGAGTACATGTGTTGGTCCAAGTATGTATTTCTTCAACAGTGATATGTGGAACACACCATGAACTTTGGAGAGACTTGGAGGTATTTCTAAACAATAATCTACAACTCCAATTCGTTCAAGAATTTCGAAAGGTCCGATGTACTTGGGACTCAATTTACCCTTCTTACTGAAACGTATAGCACCCTTCCATGGAGATACCTTCATAAAAGCATAGTCTCTTACTTGAAATTCCAAGTCCTTCCTTCGGTTATCGACATAGCTCTTTTTCCTAATTTGGGCTGCTTTGATGTGGGTTTGGATAATCTTCACTTTTTCCATTGTTTCCTCAAAAATTTATGGGGCTATGAGTTTTATTTCACAAACATCATCCCAATAAGTTGGTGTGTGACATCTCTTGCCATATAACGCTTCATATGATTCTATCTGAATACTTTAATGGAAGTTATTTTTATAAGAAAATTCTACTAGAGGTAAATATTGATCCCACACACCTTGAAAGTAAAGTGAGAAAGATCTCAACATGTCTTCTAAGGTTTTAATGGTCCGTTCTGATTGTCCATCGGTTTGAGGGTGGTAGGCAGTGCTCAAACTAAGTTCAGTATCTAGGGCCTTCGGAAGACTTTTCTAGAATCTTGATGTAAAACAGGGATCATGATCAGAAAGAATCCATAGGGGTACACCATGGAGTCTTACAACTTCATTAATATATAGTCTTTCTAGACAGTCAAGTGGTAAATCTTCTCTTGTAGAAAGAAAATGAGATGACTTGGTAAGATGATCAACAATGACCCATATTACATCATTCCTTCTTGGATTCTTTGGTAGCCCCATGACAAAGTCCATCGTAATATTACCCCATTTCCACTCAGGTATGGGAAGAGGTTGCATGACTCCTCCAAACTATTTCCTTACAGCTTTCACTTGTTGATAAACCATAAATCTTGACACAAAATTAGAAATCTCCCTCTTCATGTTGTCCCACCAAAAATGTTCCTTCAAATCTCTATACATTTTGGTTCTCCCAGGGTGTATAGAGAAATTGGATCTATAAGAATCATCCAAAAATTACCTTTTTAGATCAGGTATATCGGGAACATAAAGTCTCTTCCCAAATTTCAAAATTCCATCTTCATATACGAAGTCACTCAATCTACCATCATTTACAGCTTTAATCTTTTTTTAAAACTCTTCATCATCAGTCTGAGAACTCTTTATCCTTTCTAGTAAAGATGATTTGGCAACCATTTTAAAAAGTATTGATGCTTCACCTTCCATGGTTATTCCCATATATATCTTTACTAGATCCATGAAAATATGATCCCTTTTAACTCTCATCTTGTTCAAAACTCCATGATCCTTTCTGCTCAAAGAATTTGTCGCCTTATTTGCCTTCCTCGGGTGGTAGTGTATTGTGCAATCATAATCCTTGAGTAGTTCAAGCCATCTCATTTGCCTCATGTTGAGTTATTTTTGAGAGAAAATATACTTTAAACTCTTGTGATCAGTATAAATCTCACATTTTTAACCATAGAGATAGTGTCTCCATATCTTCAGAGTAAAGATTACAGCTGCTAACTCAAGATCATGAGTGGGATAGTTTTGATCCTAAATTTTTAGTTGTCGTGATGCATAGGCAATAACTCTATCATTCTGCATAAGGACACAACCAAGTCCTTTCCTTGAAGCATCACTATAAATAACAAACCCATCATTCCCTGATGGTAGAGTCAAGATAGGAGAGTTGACTAATATTCTCTTCACTTATTCAAAACATTCTTCACACTATTTTTTCCAAAAAAAATTAACCCCATTACATGTGAGCTTGGTTAATGGGTTATCCAACTAGGCAAAATTCTGGACGAAACATCAATAATAACCTGCTAAACCAACAAAACTATGTACCTCGGTTATACTCATCGGTGCTGGCCATTCTTTTATTTCCTTGGTCTTTGAAGGATCAATAGATATTCCATATTTAGAGACAATATGGCCAAGAAAAGAAATATCCTAAAGCCAGAATTCACACTTGCTAAACTTTCCATATAATTCATTTCTTCTAAGAGTATTTAGAATAATGCGCAATTGATTTTCATGATCTTTGTAAATTTTTTAGTATACCAAGATATCATCAATAAATACCACTACAAATTCATAAATATATTCCTTGAAAACTTTATTCATTGGATCCATGAAGATAGAGGGTTTATTAGTCAATCCAAAAGGCATTACTGTAAACTCATCATTCTCGTACCTGGTTTGAAATGTTGTTTTCGAAATTTCTTCCTTCTTCACACACAACTGGTGATATCCATATCGAAGGTCAATATTTTAAAAATATTGATCTCCAGGAAGTTGGTCGAATAAATCGTCAATGTGAGGTAGGGGATACTTGTTCTTTATTATTATAGCATTGATCTCCCTGTAGTCAATACACAACCTCATAGATCTGTATTTCTTCTTAACAAAACAGATAGGGGCTCCCCATGGAGAAACACTAGGGTGAATAAATACCTTATTACTCAATTCCTCTAGTTGTTTCTTTAGTTTCACTAATTCTACAGTGTCCATTCTATAAGGGGTCTTTGATATGGGCCTTGAACAATGAATTAAATCAATGGAAAACTCAATTTTTCATTCTGGAGGAAGTCCAGGTAAATCCTCTGGAAACACATCAACATATTATTGCACAATAGGTACTTCCTCTATTAGAACATTATTTTCCTCACCCATAGTTATTTCATTCTCTTTTTCCCAAATAATTGAATTTAATAGAGCTACTAGGGGTGGATCTAGATAAGAATCAGGTGGTGACATTTCTTCTCTAAAGATAAGATACTCCTTATCATCATCAAAAATTATAACCTCCTTCTTACAATAAATTTTCGCATCATGGTTTTAAATACAATCCATTATGAGGATTATATCAAATTCAATCATGGTTATGATGATGATATCAGCAGATAAAAAACATTTATATGCCCAAATGGGAACTGATTTAAAAAACTTTGTTGTGATGATACTTCCCTTAGGTGTTTTGACTGAAAACTCCCTTGTCAAATCAAATTTAAAATATCTAATTTTATTAGAAAACAGGGAGGATATGAAACAATGCGATGATCCAGAATCAAATAAATCATTGGCTAAACTTGAGGAAACCATTAGATTACCTTCCATCATGTCTTTCGGAGCTTCAACCTCAATAGTAGTGATCGCATAAGCTTGGTCTTGCTCCCTTGTCCTTTTCTGAGGAAAGTTACCTTGGTGATTAGGACATTCATTTTAATAATCCCCTTTTCTATACAATTGTAGCATTCAACATTGACAGCCTCTTTCTTCCCCTTGCAATCATGAGCTTGGTGGCTTTTTTCACCACACTTGTATCAGACTCCCATTCCCTTTAGGAAATTACCAGGGTGTTTCTTCCCACATTTACCATAGGATAGATATTCAAATTTTCCCTTATTCCCCTTATTTCCATTTCCAAAGTGTTCAGTAGATATCTTCTTCTCTTACTTTGCTTTAAAGTCGTAAGACTTAGAGAATTCCTTTTCTGTCTTGATAGCACATGAGACAATATCTTCATACAATGAGAAGGATTGTGAGACTAATGCTTGATGGATAAATGGTTTTAACCCATCAAATAATCGATCAATATTACTCCTTGGGTTAAGTATATAATCTATTTCATGCCTTTATAACCTTGTAAAATTATCCTCATACTTTGTGACATTATCATGCTCCTATTGCCTCAGACTCAGAAATTGTCTTTCCATGTCATCTTGATGGTCACGAGGAAATTTTTTTTCTAAGAAAATCTCTTTAAACTCCCTCCATTCCATGTTTTATACTTATTCATCTTCCTTTTTGTTTTGGATTAATGACCACCATTGATCTGCATCTCCTGTAAGGCGATAAACTAACATGAAAACTTTTTCCCTTTCACACCCCCCAATGCATGAAATATTTTCTCTAAGGAATTTATCCATTGATCAGCTACTAATGGATTTGTACTCCCATTTAATTTTGGTGGTTGTTTCCACATGAAGCGGTCTAAAATTGATCATCCACGTTGTAGATTAGGGTTCTCCATACAGGTAAGGTTATTATTCATAACCTAAGTGAGTTGTCCCAGTATGGTGATAAGCTGATCAGCACCAGTTTCATCACCAACCCTACTATAATTATCTTGATTAGGATGGAAATCCCTACATGGATTACGTGCATTGATACGGTTTCCATTCCTTCCACTAGGTGACATTTCTAAAAAATGGCATACACTAGATTACTTTATGAATCGCAATATATAATTCTAAACTTGAAAAACACTTAACATAAATTGAGCAGTTTATGGATAAAATCCATAATCATAAAAATGTTTTCTTTGAGGAGGTATATACTCATAAATCCTTCATAATGGTTTGTACTAAACTTGCTCTGACACCAATTGTAAAGCCTCGACCCTAGTTACCCAGATTCGGTGCATTATTAAATAAGATTGGCATGATCACAAGGGATCAAAATCCCAAAATATCGATCATTTTAGTATCCTTGTAATTACTAGATACATTCATAAGTTTTACATTACATTATAAAATGAAAAACAACAACAATATTATCCCATTTGAACACACTTATTTTCCTTAACCTATCCCTTCTGTTCAGTCATAATATACTTCTTTGCATCCTGGGAAAAATAAAACATATAAAGGGGTGAGCTCAGATGCTCAGTAAGGATAACAATATAGCAGAAACTTTCATAAATAAGCATAAACATTTAAGGAAATGTATAAGAATAAAACACAAGCCTTTTAAACTTAAACTTCATCATAATATGGAAAATAAAAATTAAATAGATCCATTTACTTATTCACATGGATATTATACTAGTCGAATAATCACATGAAATATCAATAGCCAATTTCATAATGACGGAATGCGTAATGCCAGACTTCATAACCACATAGTCAAGGACTTGTGCCAAGACTAAAAATAAGATTTTTGTCAAGGCCTTGTGCCAAGAAACTAGTTTGTCTCATGAGACCTAACGATTCATTTAGGAGATATAGTGGTCTCCACCCGTCACTTACTAAGTCCAATGCATTCCTCATATGAAAAGTTTTAAACATAACATAAACATTCATATTAAAACTAGCATACGAAATGTCAATACTTTATCCATAAACCATGAATGGTATAAAAATAACAAGTCCATAGTCAAACATATCACAAAACTTTAAATAAAATATGGAATATTTGTATCATAATAAATCAACTTCAAAGAAGCTTAAAATCCATCAAAGGATGTTGATATAGATGAAATCAAAACTTTTTTTAGAGAAATATATCTTTCTATTTTGAAATAATTTAAAAGTCATATAATTATAAAAAAAACATTTATTTTTAAAATATTCTTATAATCTTTTATGGGAAGCTTCGACGATGTTATTATGGAGGAAAATAGCTGCACTCATCGTATAAGTTAAAAAAAGACATTCTTACCTTAATTTTGTCGAAAAGGTCATAAAGTACCTTGTTTGGAAAATGAAGAAAAGATTCCTTTCAAAACATATATGGTCAAATAAAGGTATAAATGAACTTAACCCATAGTCTAGTAAATAGTAAAAAAATTGAATTACATTTTTAAGAAAACACGGATGTGGATGATATAGAGGTCCCAATAGATACTTACGTATTAACAACCTCGGATATGTAAAGAGATTATAGAATTAACCCTTACTTTGTACTTTTCCTTAGTAGATGGTATGTTAACCTCCTGTATAGTAGTTAAAACATTGTTATTAAATTATACAAGAACTATATACATAAATATTATATCATATATGATTCTATAATATTTCTTTGTTAATAATATTTCAGTGGTACCATTGTTTCGGGTGTTAACTGATTCGTTTTCCTTTATATGCTTGGGTAAATAAGCCATGTTTGTTATGAATAAGATGTATTTTATTCATATACATAATTATATTATGTTCATAAACATTATTTTTAATCATAAAATGAAAATTATTCTTGAATGATTACTATGGGGAATGAATCTCATCGCGTTCGTGGAGACGGTAATCCGTACGTATGCACGAGCGACAATATCATTATATTGATGGTGAAATCATATGTAATTGGATGGAATATCATATATAAATAATAATTAACATGTTATATTTATTATTTAAATTATTTATACTCATTATTATACCCATCCAAATAATGAAGTGTCTCAATAACAAACTACACCACGACGTGGAGACGGTAAGCTGTACGTACGCACGTATGGTGACTTTGTCATTTATAGGATGGTTAGAATAAATAATATGGTTGTACAATATTTATAATAACATCACAGTATTTATAAGGAACTATAGTTATTATTTTGGTATGTAATCAAATAAAGAAGAAGTGGAAGAAGAAAATAACTTGAAAGAGGGTGGTGAAATTATTACCTCTTCTTCGGGTGTTTTCTTTTGAGTTGATCAACAGGGCTCCTTAGGTTGGCTTTATGATCCAATTAAGGACTATAGGTTTATGTGAGGGAATTTTTTATGATATTTGGGTAGGTTTTGGCTGAGCCAAATGGATTTGGAGGTGTCAAATTAAGAGAAGGGGAAGTAAACTTTTATAAGAGAGGTGAGGGTCACTTTAGGAAAAGCTCGAAATATTATTTTATAATAAAATAATTTTCAGTTTATAATGGCTCCAAAATGATTTATTTCAAGTATAAGGTGGTATGGGTCTAAAACCTATGAACCAATAGGTTTTATACAGGTTTAGGTCACCATATTAACCTTATCCTTTAGATTTAACTCTTAGTTAAATAGTTTGACATTTACCATGTCTCTTTGTATTTTTATATTATATGGTTAATAAACTTACTATGAACTGCCAAGAGAACCCCAAGTGGTTAATTATTAATATATATAACCTTATATAAGTCCTGTTTCCAAAAATTAGATTTTTAGAAATATTATATCAATTAATAATATAGTATTTTTTTTAAAAAAACTCAATTATGTCAATTTTGACACTATTTAGTATTTGATTTTTTTGAAAGCCATAAAAACTTTATCACTTCAAAAAAAAATTATTTAATCAATACTAACATGTCATATTAACCTATAAAACTATTTTAATTCATCATAAGTCTAAATTTACATTTATTTAGATATTTATAATATCAATTATTTTAATATTTTATTAATAAGTTAATTACTGCATCATCATTGTGTCATAAATAAATTAAATTATATAATGTCTAGAAATTATAAATAAAATACCATTATGTAGGAAATCTTTTTAGCTTTCTAATTAATATTTATAGTATAATTTATATTGTGTATAACCCTATATTAAAAATGGTTTAGTTATTAAACTTTGAATTTAACTCTTTTAACTCTTCTTTAAATAAGATAATAATAAATGTCTTAATCTAATCCAAGTGGACCAAAGGGGATCATATTTTATTCCTATGGTTTATTTTTGGTCGAATTACACTTATCCAGTAGAATTAGGACATGTTTTAGGGTAATTATAATATCATTTTTATCCTTAAATACCCTATTTACTTTTAACTGTGGTAAATAAAAGTAAAAAGTTACTATTCACCAAAAATTATTTTCATCTTATTGAACCACATTTTACTTAATAATGCCAATCATTTCTCTCGTATTTTTAAAATTCAACTCACAGAAGTAGTAAAATTAAGTTTTATGCAAATTTGCAAATTCTCCTAGAAGGTGGGTAAAAGACGGTAAAAAGTTCGATAAAATTTTATATATCTAAACTTATTATAAAATGACTCCAATGAATTATATTGAACATATATAGGTATTATGTATCTATTTTGACCTAAAATAAATTAAAATAAAATAACTAATTATTTAAATAAAAAGTTGGTTTTAAACAATAACAAAGTGTTTTCACTATTCATCAAAAATTGAAAGTTTTCAGAAAAATACCAAAAATTCACCCTAAGATAATTTTGATATTCCAAATCCAAAATTAAAGTCCATTTTGACAAATAAAATTTATAAAATTTCAAAAAGTGGTTATTACTATTAATAATGGCTAGTTTGATTGGTCGTGGTGTGTTAAAACTTCAAGTTGCGTACAACATAAGCTAATACATTATTCAAAGGGAAATGTATCGTGGAATCTTGGGGTGTTACATGATAAGTCACGCCACTCAAAACCACTAACAATGTTCCTACCACATGTCAGTTCAAACTAACCAAGGTCACCCTCTATACTCCTCTTTAGAATTGGTAGAACACTTATTCCAAGATTAAGTATACAATGTCAAACATCTCACTTCATTCAAAAACATTAGTGTCTATCCACACTCTCACTGCATACTAAAATGTATTTATAATAATAGGGTCAGGCACATGAATGGATTTTCCCTTTGAAACATCCTCAAAACTAAACATCTATCACTCAAAGTAATTTTCCCATAAAATACCAAGGCATCACTATGCCTATACCATATATCTAATAGCACGTCCTGTGTATCGATCTCAACTCAAGGAATCTACACATTTGCTTCCATATCTAAGGTGCATAAGTTACCAGGCTAACCCCTCTCATAGGTTATCATTTCACATTGATAGAAAAAAAATCATGAAACATCAAGTCATGTCTCTAGGATCACTAGGTATCTCATCTATCCTTATAGTCAGGTCTCCCAAGACCATAAACCATGGGGTGTTGATTTTTTTGTTGTCTTATATACCACCCAGCATATAACATTCCAGATTATCTCTCTAGGTTCATATAATCACATCTATCACGCACCTCATTCCAAGTCATAAGCCTGCTATTGCACTGATTCTCACCAAACATCCACCTATGAGACTACTCCCTCAATAATCTCAACTCATCGGCCATCACTACTATTACCAATGGCATTATCATGGATGATCTGTATCAAAAAAACCACATCCACTATCTTGGTTAAGTAGAATTTCATTCTAATCTATATAGTAAAACATCATATAGATTGTTATTGATATTTTAAATAACCAAACCCATAGGAAACATTCAACCGGTATCACCCTATGGCGATCTGTATCCAGTGAACCATTATCACATAATTTTGTTAATTAGGTTGTAATTCCAAGATATATAGGGAAAAAACATGTATTTTGTTACTAATACTTTAAATAACCAATAATCAGGTCATGGAACATAGGAATTATCGATTGTAATTTCCCTCCAAAGACTCATACCAAAGAACCATAACTAATAAGTTCATCTAGATATAATGCCCTTCATAGCAATGTGGGAAAATTATATATAGTTTTTTATTGTAACTTTAAATAATTTAACTTATTGGGTACATTAAACTAGAATTTATCTATGGAAATTTTAAACCAGTGAAACACTATCACATAGTTCAGTTAAGTAGAGTTTGATTCCGAGATATGCAGGAAAACTCCATATATTTTTTACTGAAACTTTAAGTAACTGAACCGGAGTAATAGAAAACCACTATAGGTTTCCCACTATGAAATCATGTGCCTCACAGACCTACTAGAGTAACCTCAGGTCCTGTACACAAAAGGAATAAGTCTTCATCGACAAAAATCTCACTAGATATCCACGTGACCTCTCATCAGAATAAAAGACATATACATTTCATTATAGCTGAGTAAAATGAAACCAAGTATTTATTTTGGTATAGTTAAACAACTACTATTAGGTTTCTGAATATAGATTGGAAATAAATACTCAGTATTTGGGAACATGGGATGGATCTTAGGACTCCCCTGAGCCCACTTAAAGGTGAACAATCATGAAACCCTAACAAGAATGCTTAATCTTTCACTAATGTAGTTGTTAGAAGATCTGTCAAGCCGACTGAGCTTGGTGAGGATGCTATTGTAGAATGTATTGAACTAAATAACTTTCTACATAAGGGGAATTTGGTGATCACTTTTACATCGAACAAGGTAAACTATCTTACATCATATCTATATTTTTTTCTCGTTGGAAAATTATTCAAGAACAGGTTGTCCCTGAATTTATTAAGAAAATATCTTGAAGCAATTGGATTTTCAGGATTCCATATTGGTTTATTGAATTATTCCAATGTATTCTTTAGCCTATCCTATAAAGACGAGTATTATAGATTTTTTGTGAGACGTTCGTGGTATTTTAGAGTTTGTTTTATGAAAGTTTTGAAATGGACCCTAGAATTTAATCCTAGCATTGAGTCCCCTATCCTTCTAGTCTAGATTGGATTTTTGGGACTTCTGTTGCACTTGTTCAAACAAGTTGCTTTATTTGCAATTTCCAAACTTATTGGAAACCCTCTCAAGTTGGACTCTTCTATGAGGTATCTTTCAAGACCCTTGGTTTCTAGGGTGTGTATTTAGTTTGACGTTTCACAAGTTCTTCCTTCCTATATATGGATCCAAAATGGTAACTCTGGATTCCTTCATGAAGTGATTTATAAAAATATCCTTGTTTATTATAGTGATTACCTTATTCTTGGAAACTTATTGAATGATTGTGGTGGTAAGTTAGATCACTCACTGGTTTACAAAAAGACATGGATTGAAAAGGGAAATAGAAATTTAGACACATCTTCTCCTAGACCTTTTGGGATTCAGATTTCCCTTGGGGGTCAAAACATTATTGCTGAGAAGTCGAATGAGCTCAAGGCTCCTGATGTGGTCGAACATCATACTGGTAAATTAGTGAGAAATACACCTATGTTCAATGATATTTTAAATTTTTTGGATCCTGATCATAGCTCTATGGATGCCTCTTCACTCCCTACCACCCAAGAGGAAGAGCAGGTGGAACCCAGTAATCCTCTTGAAACCTTACAAGAAGAGGAGGACAAAAGTATACACTCTGACTACAATGATCCATTACCTGATACCTACGATCAAGCCTATCAACTTGGGGAAGATAATTAAAGTCAATATCTAGAAAAGGAAAAAAGGAAATGATTGATCAATATGTTTATACAATACCACATCCCAAGAAGACTAAGAAACATAAAGACTATTCTAACATTGAAAGAAAAATTATCACCAGGTATTTGTCTTCTAAGTCATGAAATACCAACTCTTCTTCATATCATGTTGGGTTTGATATCTCTAGAATAGTATCTATTTATGAGGATGCTAAAGACTTAATTTTTTATGAGGATACTGATTACCCTTTAAAAGGTGATTATAGAGTTATTGTAGGCATGAAGGAGGAATTGTTTTCTTGGATTGAAGAACAAGATATTGTTTTTATACAAAAGTACAAGGATGGTGAAATCAATGCAGATACATATATTCAAATCATAAAAATAATTCCCTCTAAAATGGAGGAGGAATTTATATGAAATCAGGACTTCAAATACAAGGAAATTCCATGGAAATTACTATGTTCCTTGTTTCTTTTCTTATCTAATGAATGTGATATAATTTTATTTTGGATCCTTGTTTGGATTATTAAAGTGTCTCACATGATAGGGTCTATATGTTGAATCTTCCTAATTTTTTGGTATTTTTAGCAAACACTAGAGCTCAATACATAACTCTTACTAACATAAGAAGGCTTTATGCATGGAGTCCTCTTCTATGCTTGTCTTATTTTTATTTATCTGCTTATAGATTCTTAGCTCAGGTCATTGTATTTTTTATATCCTAAAGATTTGTGACTTTGAGAGATTTTTTTCATATAAATAATCTTTCTACTATGAATTTTGTGACTTTTAAGTAGGTTCATAATATTTTATACGGGAATGTTGCTAGCTATGTTTTTTTATGTATCTTTGTCTCTGAAAATTGTACTTCCCTCAATACCTTGTTGGTGTAAGATTATTACACCTCGTGCATGTACTGTTAAATTTTTTATTTTAATAAAGTTATTAGGGGAATGAATTGGGTAACCAATTTATATATCAATTTTTATAAGAAAAGTATTTATTTTGGAAAAAACTGTATGAGTAGTTTCTGGAACTTTAAACAGATGAACCCCTTGATAGTGGAAAAATCACACTATCAGTTCCCTATATGTCATTTGAATCTTATGTTTTAGTACATGATGCATGAGATTACTCTTTCCTCTATAGTCCAATAATCAAATCCATAAATGGTCTCTTTCTAATGGCCCAAGAGATAAAATTTCATAATTAATAAAAAAATAAACACCATGTGTTCCACCTAAAGTGAAAATAATATTAATCATAAGATAAAAAATCCAAAGCATCAATCCCAAACCTAGAAACCTATAATTCCTAATAAAAAATGCATTCATGATGTACCATTTCAGTATCTATCATATGATCTGAAATATTATAATGTATCATGGATATCATATCCCCAATAGTAAGACAAAAGAAAAACACCTTTGATACCACTTTTAATGCCCTGCACCGGCTCACTCCGAACAGTAGGTAAACCAAACCACCACATAACCTCATGCATGTCTCCCCATATACCAGAGGTTTATGACTAACATTGGGTTCTAAGGATACCATGGGCATACAATACCCCTGATATGAGAGTGTATAATCATATAAAATAACCAAGAATAATACATATAAATCATATCATATTATGCAGATAGAATAAATAAATTTTCCATTCCATACTAAATAAATGATGAAATATAAGAATACAAGACTGATCGTACACCTGGATGATCCTACAGAAATACATGATAAATAAGATAAATACAAATATAATGGAGGATTCATCACTACACCCAAGCTTCACCGCAAATCACATGGTCTAACTCAAGCTGCACTAGCTTGATCACATATACCAGGCCTCGACCCAACCTATAATTTCATTCAAGTGAGATTATTCTCAGGTACCCAATGTAATAGAGGCCTGAGCAGGGTGTGAGTACATAAATTAGTAGGGTACCACAAATGCGGTCCCATACTATACCATAAATTTAATGATATATGTATGTAACATTCACTAAATAAATAAAACATTTAAAAAATAAATAAAACCAACCATGATACCTGCTTCAACCTAATGCTAGAGTGTCATTGAGAATATCACAATGGTCATGATAACCAGTATCCCAACTTCCCCAATGGCGTACACATATACTTGGGCCAAGGAAAATAAGCATCATCAATCCTTAGGTCCATAACCATGATCGAACATACCAGACTCATCCAGTGATAAAATGTCTTTGAACATGAGAAACAAATCGGGGGAGCCTCTATACACTCCTTGGTAATCCCATTATCACACCTCTATCATGACAAGTAGTGGACCCTAGGGCATTACTAGGAATCACTCATCCTCAATCCCTCTACCTGAACCCCACTATAGTACTTGGGTGTTCGTCCCTGTTAAGGAAATGTTTGATTCCTAAAAAGGGGAGGTTATAGGCAATATTATACATCCTATCATGATTGATTCCTAGGGGACCCTATAAATAAAAGGGAATACCCTCCCTGGATCAAATGATCATTCTCCTGGGCATCCAATATCTCAAAACTCCCCAGTCAAACCATCTCTAGTCCATCCACTTAATCCTAGAGGGTATCATAAGAATAGATTTAGGGGATTAAAAAGTCACCCTTAGGGTTTCCAACAACTGTTCTTAGGTATATATTCCCACCCAACACCTTATACCACCATTAAAATCTCAAGCATCACAAACATTCACAATGGTCTACCGGTATCTCCATTCTAATCCTAGAACCTGGTCATTTGCAATGGTATCACAATATTATAGATATCCATACCATCCTAGGAATTCCTATATATATGGTCACACATTATTTTACATTGGATCCTATGTACTAACTCTAGGAATCCACTCTCATATTAACCAAATATTTTTATGCGAGATGGTCTAGGAATCCACCCCCAATATACTGTGAGACTGAATCCCAAACATACTAAGAATACTCAGGTCTATACATTTAAATGGGTGATTCCTGGGAATCCCAATAAATAATAAAATTTCCAAGACCAACATAAGATTCATAGGCATCCTGGGAAATAAAATATCATATCAAAAATAAAATAAAAACATTACAAGGGCTAAACAAACACCCAAGCCCATTCTCATCATCACAGCCCCTTCAGGCTTACAAGTTGTTTCAGGTTGTAGTTTACACCAAAAATAAAATATTACCATAGCCACATACACCCTCTAATTGTAATATCTTAATGGTGCACCCACATGGGTCCCTTGGATCATCACTATAGTAGATGCACCCCACTCGAGATCCTTGATCACAACAGGCCTCTCATGCCAATTCCTGATGCTTAGAGGACATCTCATCCATTGGCATAGACAAATTCATCAATTATCTTCATAGATCATAAGGTTATGCCTCACTTGTGTATTTTTTTTAAATATTGATCAAGGCTCATCTCTATGTCCTCGGTCACTCCAAACCAGTCAAATCACCCCAACCCATATCCATTATTCATTCAATCGATCTACCTAGTCTAAACATGTATCAAGGGTCTTCATGAGCCTACTAAGACTATATATATCAAGCCACGTCACACCACCAATTGGATGTTCCCATGCATCTGTTTATCCTCTTAGTTCAGTCCTTGACCATTAATAAATGAGGCATCAAGCTAGTGCCCAAGGTCTTAGTGGCCTTAGCAAGTTAATCACTTCATTCTAGGAATTCTATATAAGTTTAAAAAATAAATTAAATAACTATTTAATTTATATTAACAAAACTATTTAAATTAAATGATACATTTTAACAAAATAGGTAGGTGTCCATGATGGTCCGAACGTAGATCACACACATCATAAACAAGATACAATAAGCCATATGGTGAATATCGAGGACCACCCACCTCAATTGAATCTTTTCCATTTAATCCTTATCCTTAAATCTATCTTCCAAATCAAATATAAGTCTTAGATGAGATTGTACTTCCACCCAAGATACTACCTTAATCCATACACCATAAATAATTAATTATAAACAGTTATAATTAATTATTAAATTTAAACCAAACTAGTATAATCACCAAAAAACTCATCAAGTGCCACTGTATTTTCAGAAATACATCCAAATACTCCTAGAGGGCCTTTAACACAACCCCATCACTAACCCCAAGAAAAATTCCTAACCCATGATGGTTAAACATTTATCAAACTAAAATAAATCTAAGTAAAAAAAACTTAAATAAATCCACATCACAATGCACCTTTTTTGAAATAATGAATGATGATAGGCATAAATCGTCTTGATATTTCTTCAAGATAGGCTTCATGAAAGCCCCTTCAAAAATGAATGATTTCACCATCCTCCAATGAAATAATCTTTTTTCCCTAAACCAAACAATACTGAAATCAAAGGGAAATGAGGAAAAAGAAGATGGAGGGAGATTATTGGAAGTTGTTACCTATAAAATCCATCTACTCTCAACCAGAATCTCCTAAAAAAGGATAAAGTAGGGATGGAAAGCTCTAATCATTGGCCTCACATGTGATATGTTCAACTGAAGAATAAAATGGGGTTGATCCCCCTTTAAAAATTAAAAAAATAGTCCAGTATGTGTCATAACATGATGCATGTGGTCATTTCATGACTTTTTAGGGTAAGCCTCTATTTTTCCTCTTTTTCCCTATTCATATCCTGAAACACCCCTTGAGTTTCATTCATAGTGTGAATGAACTATTCACATTGTGAATGACCTACATCGGTTATTTTCAGCATCTCATACAATATGGTTCTTCCTCGTTACCATCCCAAACACCTAAGACATCCACTGAACCTCAAATCAGGTCCAAAAATATAATTTATAGACACTAAAACTCTCAAGGCCTCATTTTGAGTCTCAGTTCTCAAAAAGAACCACCCACCATATGAAAAAATTCAAATTCCCTTCAAGAATTTTCCAACCCATACGAATACGAGGTATTACACCATGCCATGAAAAATAATATCATTATTATTTTATCTCATGGTGAGTTCCATCTCACATAATTATAAGTATTATTTTATAATCTGGTAAATTAATATTTATTACCACACCCAAAACTCGGTTTTCTCATTCTCCTATTAATTTATTGAATTTTTTAATATATATTTTAAATAAATATTATTCATCTAAAAATTTAATAAATATTTATAGTATTCAATGTCTTTTGAATAAATATTTATTTAAATATTTTAACTCAATAAATCCTTAATAAATATTATTTCCCAATCAGGAGAATATTATTTATCCCAATAATTAAATTAAAATAGAATTTAATTGATATTAATAGAAACACTAAATGTGTGACTCTCTAGGCTTTTTTATCAATGGAATTAGTCCAGTTCACTAAAATAGAAATATCAGCAACTATAAACACATATTAAGGGATTTGTTAAGGTCTAATCACAATTATTAGATATAGTGGAAGAAATTAAATCCATTGTACAAGGATCTCCATGCAAGACATATGAATATGTTGTAAAAACTAGAAATGAATAATAATATAAATATACATTACTTAAACTAATGATACATATTCAGCCTTTTTATATTCATCCAATATGCTTGATAAAGATCATAAGAGTGGAAGTCAGAGGATGTCCCACCTCTGGAGGTATCCTTGAATTATGACTGAATCATTAATTGTATGAATGGGACTCACCTTTACCCATGGTGTATGACGACCTCAATGTGTTAAGGATGAATAATAAGAAATATTTGGGTTTTAGGGAATCTCAACCAAGAATAAAGAATCACACACACACTACCATCATATAGAAACAACTTTATATATTCTTGAGGATGCTCCTCAGAGCTAATGATTTTACTCATATGTTGTAATGCATGAGTAAATTCCATGGATAGATCATGTATCGTATACATGGATACAACTCCACCTGCATGTTTCATGTTAAGAAACATAACATTTAATGATATCCATGTGGATAGTTGATATTACCAAACTATCAATGTTAGTGTTATTCATATTCCATGCACTCGATATAGCCACGCATCATACGTAGGTTGTGGCTTAAGAGAATATATCAATCAATATTCCACTTACATTGAAGCCTAAAATAATTTGTTCCATTTCACATTATATTGTACTATGTACAACAAGTCATGAAATCATATCCAAAACTTCTTTTGGGTATCTTCCAAATCGATTTTGGAAATATATCATTAACTTCACCTTGTATCACATCATATATAATACCTTATGAATACCCATCCAAAACTTATTTTTAGATTAACTATAAAACACTTTTAGATAAGATCTTTTATTCAAAATCAATCCCCATTCAGTAGACCAAAAATTTTGAATCCATGGTCCTTTATAGTATTGACAACATATATGAATCATTGGATCTATAAATGTATAAAATGAGTATCCTATAGAAAATCATCAATGATACTCAAGATATAAAGGGATATGAGGTAATCTCTATCAAACACATGTATCTGTATACCTATGTCCACCTATCTGCATCATATGAGACATAGAGTGGCCATATGAAATAGATCATGTAAATACCATATATATCACTTATACATTCTCAATTATTAGAGTATAAAATGACTTAGTCGATGAATACATCACATTCCATCCATATGCATGGATTTCTATATCACATATCACTCATTTAAATAGATAATCAGATCATATGTACTTTATAGGTGTGGTCATACACTCAAAAGTATATCTCAATTGAGATAGGGATTTCATACTCATAATATGAGATGACAAATCTCATATCTAGTTGAGCTCTAGATAACAGCATGATCAACAACATACTCGGCCACCTCTTGATTAGCTGGGTCAATATGTATACTTCTATAATTAGGGTATCAAAGTATGAAGGTTATCATGCTAGTTGTCTTATAAATCTCAGGTAGTGGGGACCCAAATATGATCTATTCACACCTATTATACCAAATACATTATGTAAAAAACTCTATTTGGTATACTTAGTGGGTCATCTATCACACAAAAACACCTTTTTGTGCCTCATAAGTATATTTTGTATCTCAATAAAAGATTATTACTCATTCAAACCTAAAAATTTCATCACAACCTATAATAATACTTGATGATCATTGGTTAGGGATAACTCAAATTCATACTTTGATAGGTTAATTATCATTATAATTCATGAAATGTATATCTATACATATTTCTGAAGACACTATGAAAGAATTATAAAGTATATATTTCCTCTAATATGATATATTTTATATCCTTAAAATTCTTTTAATAATATTTTACAAACCCAACATAAGCACATATCTATCATATCATATTAGATAAACTATCATATCATCCTTATGTATTCTATACTTTCAATGAATGTGTTAACTCATTACATTATATTTAATTCCAATCACATTACTATGTATCCATATTATAAAACCCTCTTACTAAAATATTTTAGTGAGTTACACCAATGAATTAAGAAATATTGAATAATTTTGAAATTTCAGAATCATATTCCTCACATTGAAATATTTGAAAATGTTCAAACTCCTTAACTTCATAACAAAATATGTTACGATGTAAACTTCAATTTTCTACTTATAACTCTTTCTAATTTCATCATCATCGTCATCCTTGGAACCATTTCTATCAAAATTTACCCTAAAATATATCATATATTTTGTAACTATTTAAATTATCTTTTTATAGTACACCCTAAACAACTTTTTAGTATAAATATATATATTCACTTTGTTATGGTAGCTAATGTAAATATTTTACATTTATCTTTACCATCATACCCTAAAATCTTATAAGATATCAAGTGAAATATCACCTTAATCTTGGAAAATTTTTGTCTTTTATTCATTAACTTTGAAATTATATAAGTTCAAACATACTCCCACTAGTCACATTGACACAACATTATTTTCATAAAATCTTTCTAAGATATAAAAACTTCTTTGTGTTTATAAAATAACACTTATTTTATTTTAATGTGAATATTTAACAAATAAACTACTGTTACTATATAGTATTTTTTGTGTTTGGAAGATTTTCTTATGAAATAAGTTTTTATTAAAACATATCATTAATGGGTGGTGATTACACATTCACTCATATTTCAAAAAACATTGGGATAAAAACTTTTTCATAGATAAAACATTTTTATCCTTGGACCCTTTTCAAAATATTTTATAGAATTTGATAAACCATGTGTATACATTTAATCATATGATGTTGTTCATAACAATAATTTTCTAGTTAACAATTTATATTATCATATAAAAGATATGAAATGAGGATAAACATCCTTTAATTATATCCATATGAGCTTAAAACATTCCTTTACATTCAAATACTTTATGTAGTAATTTTTATACTTCATCACATGAATTTAAACTAAAAGATCGTTTAATTATTCCTTTTGATTTTAAAACACTATATATTTACAAGACATGTAAAAAAAATTAAGGTTGGGGATAAATCCTCATTGTATTATTAAAGAAAAGAAAAGACCTCTTTTTTATATGTAAAGGGAGGCCCATTACATAGCCCGAAGGCTCAGGGGCATGAAAGCCCATTTTTTGGTCCAAAGGGCCCTCCAGTTAATAGTATTTTTACAGTACCTAGGCTGCTACTGTTCCACCCCCACTACAGTCCCACTATAGTATAATTCAATAAAATAATATTATTATGCCTCCTTCCTAATAACCCTAGGATTCGATAACCCTGACTATATCCTTGAAGAGACATTTTTGAACTTTTCAACTAACTTTACTTCTTACGATTTGAACTTTTACCCACTTTTTCTATCTATACAACACTTAGAACCCCAACATCATTTTCCTTGTCTATATATTCTCAACATTTAGAGAATATCAAGTAAGCTTTTATTAAATTCATTCATGTATTTTTAACTTTTCCATAAATTAAAAATGGGATGAATTCATAAACTAGATCAAGTAATTTATATTATCCCTTAAAGCATGTTATATAATTAAAAAATCATAAACTATGTGTAAAAAATTCCCATATAATTTTTTTTAAACAATAATTGTCCATAGGATATTCTTCAAAGAAAATTAATATAATAATATATGTCTTATGATAGTTTTACCAAATCATGAAGAATCTTATTCATCAATATAGAAACTCCTTTACTCTATTAATTTAATGAAAACTTCAAGATCTAATATTCAATTCTTTATCATCTTTAAAATTCCAGTATATTTATAAATTTTTTAAAACATACAGTTCATATCATATATCTATCAGAATAATAGAATTGAATTATATAAGATTTTAAACCTAATATAGACTCTTCACTAGGATTCTTGAAACCATTCAAGTAATATAGAAAATTTATTCTCTAATGTACAATTTTTCTACAATGAAAACATTTTCCTTATTTCTTATTCATCATCTTAGCTGGTAGTGTGGACTCTCCATAACCAATTTTTCCCCTTTTGGTCAAAACCTTTACCTTTATCTTTATATACCATCAACATGGTACTCAATCCTATACCACCCATTTCCTACTCAAATATCCTAAACATATTGAGGAGATTGGGTAAAGGTTTATAGGATTTATTCAAATTATAATTCACAATAAACTAATGTAACCTTTTTAATTGTGATTGCAGAAATAAATCTATAGCCAATCTAAGTTAAAGAGGTGAATCGAGCCTCTCCAAATAATTGATGTACCCAATAATATTGATTTAATGGGTCCAAAATGAGGTTCCTTTTGTCATTTTTCATTGAAAAATAGATTTCTATACTTCATACCATTCAAACCTAGGTTTATATTGATAAATCCTTTTTAAGTTATCTATCATTTGATAGACATCTAGGGTCTCCTATTGCTTTTACAACTTTGACTCTATGCTAACAAGAATTAGTTTGGAGACTTATTGTACCTATTTTATATGCTTATCATAGTCATATAAAACATTTTTTTCAATAAATTCACCAATTGGTTTCTTAAGAAAATTTTATTTAGACACATAATACTTTATTTATTATTTAAAAACTATTCTCAAATTCTTGTAACAGTCGATGAAGTTACTACCACTAATTTTCTCCTTTCACAATGGATTTATATATTAATGAGGAAACTACTTAGTACTAATGCATCTACTCATGCATTGTAATGCATGAGTAAATTATAGGTCTAGTACATGTATCACATACATGAATGAAACTCCACCGGCTTATTTCATCTCATGGAATGGTTGATTAAATGATAACCGTGTAGATTATTTATCTTCATAAACTATCAAAGCTATTGGTATACATATTCCATGAACTATAACCATGCATCAAATGTAGGTTGTGGATTTAAGGAATGTGTCCTTTAACGTATAGGAACTCAAGAGGAAGAAGTTAATGTCATAATAAGGATGACCACATACAAATGATCACTGTGTAATATAATTACTTTCTATAAATATCTCATCAAATAGGTTGCAAACTTGTTTCATCAACCTATATGTTTGATATGTCTTTCTTTGACTTCCTTAAATGAACTCTTCGATACACCGTGGCCATGGAATTTAATGTGATGATTTCATTTTAATTAAATGGATGAGATATAAACTTCCATAAATATGGAAGGTAAAAATCATTCCTTGACTTATTCATTAATAAAGATATCACTCATGAATCACTCAATGCATCCAACTTCACCATGAATATATGTCATTGTAAAGCCTCAAAATATTAGTATCAATTTCTATTTAGAAATACTATATTGAATATCCCATTTCACACAGAATGATAAACTAAAACAAACCTCAATAAGTTTTATTGGGAAAAAATATTACATTACAAGATAAACACAATACACTATGAGAATTCAATAATTAAATAAAAAATATAATATTTAATTGAGATGACTTATTATAATGTAAATATATATTATGGTTAAAATAATATTATTATATGATGAATTTATAAAATTAAATATTTTAATATCAAAGGATTATTTAAATTAAGTTTTTAGAATATAAATAATTTATTTTAATAGTATTTGGTGAAAATTATTTAATATAAAATAAATATTTCTCAAATAACTATCTTTTTAAGTGTTTTTTATTTTTATATTAAATTTAATTGATCAATTTTAAATTATTATTATAATAAAATGTTTTCAATATACAATAAATATCTAAATAATCATTTAATTGGTAACTAATATGAAATAATATTAAGAATAATTAAATTTTAAAATGTCAATTTTCTATAAAAAATATTTTCATTATATTTTTTGTTTTTTTTAAGATAAATTCTCAAGTTTTAGAATTTGAATTTTAAAAAATAAGATTCATTTTTGGATTCATTATAAAAATATTAGATTAGGATGATTTTTTTTATTTTTCTAGAATGGTTGATTTTTAGGTAAATAGTGAAAATATAGTTTTTATTAATACAGTAGCATTTTTTACTTTATCATAATCTAAGCATGACTTAAAAACTTTTATAAAATATTTTTAATTGACAAGAATTTATTTATAGAGTAAAATTATTCATTTTAAAATACTATGTTGAATTCATAAAACCCATGTTTAACATTTTGAAGCTTAAGTAATATTTTATCCTCATAAAAACTATTTTCACTTTTCTCTTTTAATTACATTTTCTCATGGTGGAATTTTGTTTTGGATTGA
Source organism: Viscum album (assembly GCA_963277665.1). Lineage (NCBI taxonomy): Eukaryota > Viridiplantae > Streptophyta > Magnoliopsida > Santalales > Viscaceae > Viscum > Viscum album. The sequence continues at coordinate 1,272,527,837 of OY728139.1, forward strand.
TTTAAATACCACATAACTCTTGTTTTTTTAATAATAAAATAATTAACTTAATGAAAATCAATAAATTTGATAATTTTATACTAAACATTATTTTTATGATTAAAAATACACTTTTTCTGAAAATTGTTTTTTACACATAATGGGTGCCAATATTAAAATTAGTTATTCTTACCCTTAGAAATTCTATTTGATAAAATGGTTTCTATATTTTAAATAATAATTTCTAAATTATTTAATAAGGTTCTTTTCATTTTTATCTATAAAAATTAGTTATTGAGGTTAAAAATGTAGTTACCATGATAAAGTTAAATTAAAGCAATAAGAGATTAACCATGTGTAAAAGATCTAAAAAATGTTAAAAAATGTCTCCAAATGAGTGTTTGAGGTCAATATTAACCAAACCATATCTCATTTCCATTATTTTCCACTTTTAAATCCACATCCCATGTGAAACATATGTTCTTCGTATATTAATAAGTTATATTTACAAAAATGGCATTCCTACACTTATAAAAGGGGTCCTTCCAACACCCCTTTAAATCCACTCTAAAAATTTGAAGTTCCATTAAAATTATTCCCATTTTACTTCCCCTATGATTATATTCCACTTATATAAATATTTAGTCATTATTATTTTTCCTATGTCCTCCATTTCCAAGAAGTACTTCAATAGAAAGTTTAAATTATCAATGAGGTTAAAGTACTTTCACAGAAGTAGAGATAAAGGTAAGGGATTTTCCTAACTTAAACACCTTTATTTGGGTTATAATATTTCATCTTAAAATTATTTATTCTATAATTTTTTTATTCCACCCAAATATATTATTCTACGGTTCTTTCACTTTTTCCCTTTGTAAAATGACATTTAAATTCAAATATCTTTTTGTAAAGAGTTTATTTCTCATAAAAGTATAACATTTTTAAGTATATTTCTCATCCTCTATAATATTCTATTTTTATTCCATGTCAAAATTTCCCCTTCCATCTAGTGTTCTCCTTCTTATTTGGAAATCCAATTATTTATTATTTCATATGGCCTTTATATTTCTCTTTATCCCTATTCAAAATGAATTTTTAGTATCCCTTTTATGATGTGAGTTTTCAATAAAGGTATTTTTAAAAATTAAAAGTTCATTCCTCCATTTAATGATCATATTAATTATCTTTTTTCAAACCTTTATGAATTTTCTAATTCTTAATTATTGATATTTCTTTCTAAATAATTTTTTAAAAAGTCCTTCATGTCAACCCCTTAAAAGTAGCTTTTAAAAGTTACTCAAAAATTCCTCATTTTTATGATAATATTAAAAAAAATTGAAATCTATTTTAACATTTTCCTTGTGAATGAATTCTTTCATCATTATGACCACTATTTATAATTAAACTTCTTTTCCATGTTTTAAAATAGTTTTCCAAATAAACTTATTTCTAAATTATTTTAATAAAAGAAAAGGGGTAATCTCCCCCTATTTTTCAAGTGATATATCCAATGATACTAAGAATGAATTTTTCATCCATGTAAACATAATTAATGATCCTTACATTATAATAGGGTTATTTATTATTCCACTATCTGACTTCTTTCTCTGGATATCTTATAAAATTTTCTATTGAAGTTTTAATGAAACTCATCTCTTTTCCAGGGGTTAATTAAGTGGGGTTTGAAATATAAATGTTTTCATGTTATCTTAGAACACTTATGTTTGGTTTATCTTCATGTGATGGGTGATCCCTATATATATCTCCAATACATTGAGCTTAAGTTTTATATCTCATGAGATAATAATGGGAATCGAGTATTAATGCTCGCTTCACTATAGGAATTGAGAAGTGACATCTGCACTACTATGTTATGAGAATCGGGTAGGGATTCATGATCTACTATGTCATGGTAATTAGTTAGTGATTTCTATTCCATTATGTTTAAGGTAATCATGTAGTTATTCCTACTCCACTGTGTTATGAGAATCAGGTAGTGATTCCCATGCCACCATGTTTTGGGAACCTGATAGTGATTCCTGCTCAACTATTTATGATTTATACACTTATTTTTTTTAAACATGCATACTTGTTTCATAATACTCATGTTATATTGGATTATATGTCATATTATAATCAAATCCTTGATTTATGTCTTATGATACATGTTTATTTGGGTCTGATCTTCTAATGTTATGTTCTTGGACTATGATTATGTTCTCATACCCACATACTTATCTTATACTCACATATGATCATAAATTATCATCCCTTATGTTTACCTTACCAAGTATCTGATATCACTAATTTATTATGTTTTCATTACCTAGGTTATGAATATGAGTATAACTTATGAGGAGTATAGAAAGAAGTGTAACGTTGTTTGATTATAGAGAGATTTTCAAAGTTTTCATAAAATAATTTGATTATGTAGGTGATCCTCAATGAAATTAAACATTTCATTCTTGGTATTATATGATTATTGTGAGATGTAATTTTTAAATTATTTAAATATGACTGTGTTTAGTCTAGTAAATTCAATTGGTATTAAATCCAATTATAAATTATGTGTTTTTAGCATCATACCTGGGAGTTCGGCTCTAGGGATCCTTGGTTGGTATCAAAGAAAGGTTTGGTTATTTTTTGGTATTAGTTTAGTTATTTTTAGGGGTTGGTATGAGATAACTTTATTGAAAACACAAGTTATAAGTATATGTTTAGGATAACATTCAAAAAATTTGGTAAATTAGAGATTGTTTTGTTTCCTAGAAATAACATACATGTTTGGATATAAAAAAGTGGATATATTCTTTAGCATAGATGTACCTAGGGATAATAACCCTAAAAAAGGATGGCTGGGTATTAACTTGATCTTCACCAAGTGCATGAAAAATAGGTCTAATTTCACACCTAATTTAACACTCATGGTGGATATTGATGCACGCCTATCATGGGGTGTTGGAAAAGTAATATTATATTTTTCTTAATACAGCATAGCGGCTGACCAGGGTCGTCTCAATTGAGGATCCTTTTAGTTTGGTTCACCTACTCCTTCTAAATAAACTAAACTACTTCATTTTTTGGGTTTTATTAATTTATTAAAACAATCACAATATTTTTGTGTTTTTTGAGTACTTTTCTAATGACATGTAGTATATAAATTTAATCTAACATGAAATTGTAAACCATATGAGTTAAAGAAGAATATAAATGGATTTGGGGTTTGGTTTAAGATTCAATAATTATTCTACTTTAATTTTTTGGTTTGGTTTGATAATAAAAACATGTAATCTCATGTTTTAATCACTACTCTTTATTTACAAATTGTGGAATCTTTGAGAGCATAATAAATCTTAATTCCTCCTCCTTATATAGTTAAGTTTGATGACACACTGTTTCGCATGGAATCCGGGGATGACCTCCTGGACGGGAGATTCAAACGTTCCGATCGGTTTCTAACGGGTTTGTTCGTAGAACCGGAAACATCCAATGATTCCACATCCATTTGGACCTACTTTCCAAAGGCAGGCGCTCATTAACTTGTGGACTAATGAGGCTTAGGAATTTGCATTGGTCGAGAGGATGGGAGGTCGGACTCATCACACCTTTTTGAGGGGAATTATTGTCTACTCCGGGACTCTCTTTATAGATTTAAGTTATGTTCGTGAATCCTTATTACATTACCAAGTATAAAAATGTGCTTTCCTTTAGTTTTAACAATAAATGATTAAATATGCAAGAAATTTAGAGAATCTTTTATATGTATTCGAGGTTCTTCATCAATAGAGAATCATCTATATCTGTTTAGAGATTCTTGGTCAATGGGATCCTTCAAAACATTTATATAAAAGTCTCTTGGTCATTATGATGACCAGGCTGGTTTTAAAGCCACTCAGTGGGGCACTTGAAGTTTATCGTCATTCAGAAGGACAGGGATTATTTCAAAGTTGGGATCGAACCCATAAATGGGCTACCTACGTATCCTTTATTTTGGAAAAGGAATCAGAACCCACGTAGTTCGAGTTATGGAGTATGATGTTTATGATTGATGGCTCAAAGATGAATGTCATAATTACTTTTACACTCTAAGCTCACGTGAGTCACGCTCGGTGTGAGAAACAAGAGGTATTGGTAAAAATTTAGACAATTGTGCCATGAAAGATGCAATCATAAGAATTTGTTTGGGGATTATGTATGGATGACTGCCCAGATAGATGAAGGTTTAGGATTTACTTTTAGGGAGAAAATCCATGAACAGGGTCCATAAAGTTATATGTACTTCATGGAGATTTGAATACTCTAATCTTGGGGCTTACTCCTAAGGAGGATGCCCAAGTTAGGAGGGGACTTATGATTGGGTTTTACTCCTGAAAAGGAAACCCAAATCAAAGGTAAATTATGACTGGTTAAGAGAAATTTAAGGGAACTTGGGGCTTATTCCTAAAAAGGAGACCCAAGGTTAAGGGACTTGGGGCTTACTCCTGAAAAGGAATCCCAAGGTTATGACTGAGTCTTATTCCTGAAAAAAGGAGACCCAGGTTAGGGATTAGGGTTTGGGGCTTATTCCTAAGGAGGATGCCCAGATTAAAGGTTTTATCACTGGGGATTATTCTTGAAAAGGAGACCCAGGTTAAGATTCTCTCATCTTAAAGGATGAGGTTTAATGAATGAACTCTCCGTATTTTAGTGACATAAGGATATTTAAATCACTATACTTTGAGAGAGATTCCACAGAATTCCTTTCAGATAAGAAAGTCAAATCAAGAAATCATGCCATAAATGGCTTTGAAGAGTGTCTTGAAGACTGAATCTTGAAAAGGAAAGGTGAAATGGCTTAAGAGGGGAAAAAATGGACAAGATGGGCACCCAAAAAGATAGGGGCGCGCAAGTCTTACAAGGCGCGCAAGTCTTCCGTGGGCGCGCAAGTGTTGGTCGCGCAGGTATACCTGCGCGACACATAGTGTACTTGCGCGATTTTCAACCAGCAATGAAATACTTGAGCGACTCTTTTTTAAACCCTTTAAAATGTTCTCGAGGTTCTTCCAGAAAAGGGACGCGCAAGTTATATTGAAGGAAATAAGTCGGCGCGCAAGTGTTTGATAAGTTTCAACACTTAGGCCTTCATTCTTCTCTTTAGATCTTCCGTTCTAGGTAAGAAATTACCTTAGAAGTGTTCCGGAAGCTTTGAGAAGAGACTTGGGTGTCGGGAGCTTCAATCTGAGTTTCTGGAAAAAGATCCTCTCGAAAGGGGGGCCCACAGGGTCTATTTATAGGCAAAAGAAGACCCCGGGCGGTTACCGGGCGGTTACCAATTAGGTCGCGCAAGTCACCGGCGCGACCAAGGTAGCCGCGCAAGTACACTTGCGCGCCAGTTATATTACTTGCTCGGTGATACTGTTTTTGATCCTTTCTTCCTTCCTTTGTTGATTTTTGATGTTTTCTTCAAAGGCTGAATCACTTTGAGCTCAGATATTCCCTTTTTCGATTTTTAGATTCTGTGACGAAAGGAGCGTCAACAAAAGTCCCCCCTCAGAGTTGGATCTGGAGAGAAATGAGGATTTGACTCTGAGGAAATCGAATCCTTTCAAAGGAAAAGGGAGGGCGCGCAAGTCTTTTAGTGCGCAGAGGACGGCGCGCAAGTCTGCGTCGTGCAGGCCTTAAGCGTTCTGGGTGTGGCGCGCAGGTAGGCTTCCTGGCCTATAAATACACGGCCTCACCTTCGTACAAGTATCTGGATTTCCGGATTTCTCGAGCTCTCGCCGCGCAAGTCTTCCTCGCCACGCAAGTCTCTTGTTTTCACTGTTTCCTCGCAGCCGCGCTACTCTCAAGGTAATAGGGCTTACGCGGTAATACTTGCGCGACAAAAACTTGCGCGGCACATGCATCACTTGCGCGATATCTCCATACTTGCGCGCCTTAATGCCTTATCCATTTTTTTCAAATTCTTTCACAAATTTTATGAAAAAATAAAACCATTTAAGAGTTTAATTTATTCAACTCCTGTGCAGATTCAATGGCTCTTAGACCTGGATTAATTGATGAACTGTCTAGCAAGCAGATAGATGATATGATGGATATCATTGGCCCTGATTACTATACTGTCAAAGATAGTACTCTTCCAGATTTGGCTAAGTATCTGAAGAAATATCATCACAACTTTCCTCACTGCACTTATCTACCTTTGTATGGTCATGGTCATCTGCAAGAAGTTATTATTCCAGAAGTAAAGAATTATCTTCCATTTTCGTGGTTTCAGAATTATACCAATTTTGCTTCAGCAAATATCTCAGGCGGAGGAGTATTTCAAACTGCTGGAACAGTGGAGAAGGCTTATGTGATGCATCATAGCCCTTGCACACCAGATCTGAAAAAACATACACCTGAGCTTCAACCACATTGTCATCCTTCAATCTTCCGAAATGCTCAGATGGATCAATCCAAAGGCTGGAAGAAAATTTGGGATTTCCGTCCTGGGGGAGGTGTGAAGCCAACTTGGATGTGGGCATACTGGGTGCGACAGACTTGTGCAGAGTTTATTGAGGATCTGAAGAGAGCTGCAATATATGAGGCTGTTTGGGTTGGGCAAACATATATTTACAGACATGATAACTTCGTGCCAGAGATACTCAGCCACTGGAGCCCAGCGACTAATTCTTTCCATTTGACTCATGGAGAAGTAGGTATCAGTTTGTGGGATGTCCACAAGATTTCAGGAGCTCCAATTTTGGGTGATATGTATGATGAATTCATTCCTCCCAAGGTGACTTGGAATGATCCAGAGAAGACTCCTGCTTTGGCTCGAGAATTATTTAAAATATTTCACAGGCTCAAGAGTTCAGAGACCTCATTAACTCATTTTAGAAAATATATCCATCCGGAAGAATGGATGAATGTATTTCTTACTGAGAAGAAAGGGATGGAGCCAAAAGAAAAAGGATCCAAGAAAAAGAAATCCAAGGATACCCGGCCCAGACGTCCTACCACTTGTCCAAAACTTGAGAAGAGAGGAGCTCCTGGCACATTCTGGCCAACTCTAGAAGCAGGAGAGTTTGAAAAATGGGGATATGAAGTGAATCAAAGAATTCCAAAGAAAACTCGTCTGGCGGGTTTCTTGGAAATGTGGCTCAGTGTTTATCTCTTGTCGGTCAGGGATTCGAAGGGAGGTGTTAGGCCAGGGACCTTCGTCTTTGCGACCAAGTTGGCTGAGGGAAAAATGGTTGGGTTAGCTACCCCCATTTTAGCAAAGATTCACAGGAGTTTACTTCACGTCTTCCAGGGTAAATCTCCTTTAAGAATAGTGGGACCATTCCAGGTTTTGTGGGGATGGATCGCCACTCACTTCAGGACTTACAATGTACAGAATGGATTACAAATCCCTGGAAGCTCTTTCAGACCGTCAGTGCAAGCATTCTCTGGAATTGCTCCATTAGATGTTAATGGTTATGATATGAAAGTAAGACTAAGCATGTATAAGGAATTCACCTTATTTCCTTATGGAAGTCCGCCATCCGGGCGGTTTGTTGATGATGGGACAGCCCATTTGAATTTGAGGGCATACATGCTAGCTTGCAGGGATGGTGTGTTAGTAGCCAGGATTGATGGAGAAATCATATGTGAGGCCTATGCTCCATATAGATTTGCACGCCAATTCAAATGCTTGCAACAGATTGTTGTATCCCCTTCAGTACATGTCAGGTTAGAGCAACATCCGATGGTTGCTCGACAACTATGGTTGCTGACATCAAGAGAGAAGACTGGGGCAGTATTTGATCTACCAGTTGAAAAAGCGGCACATTATCTGACTACATTTTATGCCGAACACTGGATAGCATCATACCCTAAAGGGATATTGAATCACCTAGTATATCAAGTGGGAAAGAGGAAGAGGACTGTAGAGAAAGAAACCCTTCCTCGTGAAGGTGACGCTTCTCCACCTGAAATAGGTTCAAAAGACTCCTCTTCTAGAACTGATTCATCGGATTATCACGATGGGGATGATGAGGCACAACCGGCAGCAAAGCGGTTTCGTGCCCGATATAATCCTCCGGCCAGAGTTAAAAGACCCACTCCATCAACTCCTGGTGAGTTATTTCATTGTAGAAATTTCAATCACTGCTACTTTATAAAGTAATAAGTCTTACATTCTTATTCTCTATTTGTAGTTGCAGGAGTTGGGAAGAGATTAAAATCAAAAATTGTAGGACCTTCCTCACATCCTTTATATCTAAGACCAGAGGTTGTTCAGCTATGGCAGAGCTTGTACTGTGATACTGAGACCGCCTGGCTGGATTTATGTGAGGGCCTACAACTTCCTGGAATAGGAAATCTTGTAGCTTCTAAAAACCTTCAATACAGAGATAACCCCAATGAAGTGAGAGCTTACATCAGAGAGCTGGAAATGCTCATATATGCCACTGATAATTCGGTTCCTATCACCAGGAAGGTGAAGGAAATGATTGATCGTGGCACCACTGAGGGGGCTGGTGGTTCTGGAGATGAGGAATGGCAAGAGTACGTGGCTCCTGAAGATGTAAGTCTTCTTTCCTTATTTTCTTTGCAACTTGATTTTAGTTGAAGATTTGTTACTTAAGGAGGTTATTTTCTTCATCTTTCAGCTTGCAAAGAAAGGAACCGGGGTTCCTTCGCCACAATATAGCCCTGGTGGTACTGCTATCGGGGCTGCTGCTGATTCTCCTCGCGAACCAGGCGAGATATCTCCAGGCCAGCAGGCCATGAATGAGGCACTGGACATAGCCTTTCATTCGCCAATCCAAGTGCCAATAAGGGAGACTACTGATACTCCGAAAAAACAAAAGAATCCAAGGCAACGAAGGAGGAAATCCATAGCTAAACGTTTCATTAGTAGTGGTAAGTCCTTCGAACAATCATGAGTTTATACCCATAATCATATGGTTACTCATATTTCTGAGGATTGCAGGGGCTTCTTCAATTTCCCCCTTGAGGGAAGGGACTGATCCTTCTTCAAAGGTCGTGGAAGGTGCTGTAGAACAATCACAGACCCAGGCTGACTTGGTTGCTCCTGGAGAAGAGCTACCATCCATTCCCAGTATCCCTCCTATTACTGAAGATGCTGTCCAAGGTCAGGGGTTGCAGGACATAAGTCGGCAAGAAGACGTAGCAAATGTTCCCACTGGTGAGACTAACCAAGATTCTGAAGTATCATTGGATGAAATGATGAATCAAGGAATGACTTTTGAAGAATTTTATGATCATACTAAGTTGTCATATGATTTAGAAGACCTTGGGCGTGAGTGCTACCCTTCGCCCAAAAGTTTTTTAAAAAATATACTTCTAACCATGATGGAAAATAATATGAAGGTTCTTCCGTAGAATCCGTTGAACTTCCAATGCCCAAAGAGGGTGTGGACACTGATGTCAACCCTATCATTGCAGAAACATTATCTCAAGTAGAGCTAAATCCAATAAACTCTCCTGAGACCCATCTTGAAAATCCTGTTGAAACTGGGAAAAATAGGGAGAAGTCTTCTCAGGTTGCTGAACCACCATTGGGTAATGGATAACAATATTTGTGATTGTACTTTATTTGCAAGACAATCCATTCTTTTGTTATCCTTTGAAGCTGACTAAACCTTTCAATTAATCATGCAGGACCATCAACTGCAATGACTAGATCCGAAGATGAGGCCTCAGCCTCTGCCCCAACGGGAATTGAAAGTGAAGAAGCACAAGTCAGGGGGGAAAGGGCAGGACAAGGAACCTCCCTAAGCGCGCTAATTCCAGATTACATACCCCCTTCTGACGATGATATTGAATCAGATCCAGATATGCTTAAAGCATTCAGCTTTTCACGACGTAAGGCATAGAATAACATATGGAACATCATATCGGGGGTTCCTTTAGAATAGCTATCATCAAAAATTTATCGATTGTCATCCCAATTTGTTATAATGGGACTTGGTGGTTTTGGGTATGAAAAGATCCATGCTGCGGTGAAACAGATTATTTTCAGGAGGGAGCAAGTGCAGACAAGTCGTGAAGATTTGACCAGAGTGAAATTGTCAGTCAACATAGGCGAATTTGAGACTGCGATATCCTAGGCTGAAGCTGATTATGCTGTCAAGATGAAGGATTTGAAGCAAAAAATCAAAGAAAAGGTCGTCCAACAGGTGCAACTCCAGCAACAGTTAGATGCTGTTACTGGGGAACTTGATCAGCTTAATAAATCATTGGATGAAACTCATATGAATGGCATGAAAGCCATTGCAGATGCTAAGAAGGTACTTCAGCAAGCTGAAAAGAGTGAAGCTGGTCAAGTGCACGAGCTTCAGGTAACTGCTGATAAGGCTCAGGATGATATACATCAAATGAAGACTTATGTTGACAATCTTCTGTAATTCTTGAAAGAGAGAAGAGACTTCAGTCTGTGGATGTCCTTCTAACTCTTTTGTATCAATGAAAAAAAAACACTTTTGTCTTCAATCATTTGTACCTGCATTCTTCCATTACCTGCTTCAATTTTACTTAATCCAATGGTCTTAGTAATCATAGTTTGATTTTTACTAGGATTATTACAAATAACCCTACAAACTTTGAATCTTTTAACTGCTCAATATTACCTAAATCATACAAAAAATGTATATTTAGTGAGCTGGAACTTGACTTTTATTCAGAGTTCCTTTGTCTTTTGTGTGGGCAGTTTAAAGTCATGCACGCCGGACATAAAGGGGCTAATGTTTAAGGTCGAAATAGCTTTGACCGAAATGGATTAAAAATGGATTCAATTCCTTGACAATTTATCTGAAAACATATTACCATACTCAAGTATGAGGGAAAAAATGTAAACTATGGCTTAAGAATATTTGAATCTGAGGAATGATATGAAAAAGAGATAAAAGGCATTAGAAGAAGTAGTTTCCAAGAATGAAGTTACTATTATTTAACAAAACCCGTTAGGGGGTTGAAATATGCAGGGCCACCTATGGGCATTGGCTGCATGGTCAAATAAAATAGCATCTTTTGGCTGACAAGTCTGTTATGTGGACTGTTTATGCAAGGCCACCTATGGGCACGTGCTGCATAGTCAGGCAAAAGAACTCCCAAAAATTTACTTTCCTAGTGCTAAAATCCAGTGAAAGTTTATGGAGATTCAAATTTTCTAAATCATAGAGTTTTTTGTATGGAAAGAGGTACTTGAATATGGAGAAGATATTTCCAAACAAGAATATCGAAGAACTGGATGAATATCACTCCTACGAAGGTCTGACCCAAACATAGGGAAGAAGAATAAACCATAGAATTGAATACTTTCAGATCATGAAAAAGGATATGGGACAAATATGTTAAGGATGGCTATTTTTTTGCGGATCCCTACATACTGTCGTTTAAGACAAATAAGGAAAAAATAGGCATTCTTCTCAAGAATGAAGTTACTATTATTTAACAAAACCCGTTAGGGGGTTGAAATATGCAGGGCCACCTATGGGAATTGGCTGCATGGTCAAATGAATAGCATCTTTTGGCTGACAAGTCTGTTATGTGGACTGTTTATGCAAGGCCACCTATGGGCACGTGCTGCATAGTCAGGAAAAAGAATTCTCAAAAGTTTGACATTTTTGTGACTAGAAGTCATGAAAAGGGTTATGAAGATCTGAAAATATTTAAGGTTAGGATTATAACACATAAAGATGGGTATTGTCCAATGTATATAGAGATACATAGGTCAATGAAAACCATAATCATGTTGTGGCTGGGTCCTGAATTGAAACTTGGACTTCACTACGTATCTCATAAGAATGAGAATCAAGCCATACGTAGTTCTTGAAATGCAGTTTAACGTCGTGCAGGACGAAAGTATGAGTGATCTTAGTTTAGGGTCATAGAATTCGAACCATAATAATGAATACACAGTGTGTGTTTTCATGAGGACTTTTCAGCCAAGGGACTGAAAGTGAAATTTGGGGTTAGGCCCAAAAGACTTGGGACTGGATTCGAGGGACACTCGAATGTTCCTACGTATCCCATAAGGATGGGAATCAATTCCACGTAGTTCTAGAACTACCCTTTGTACAAATTTGGTTCGTACATGTGAAGGGTGAAAGGGGACTTTAGTGCAATGATGGTTTAACCTGCGATAAAAAGTTTAGGCATTACCATGTATGCACGTAGTCTTTTGAAAATGAAAACCATGATTGAAAAATCAATGTAAATAATAGTTCCTTCTCAAATGAGGAAATCAAAGAATATTGTAGTTTATTGTCGTACCGGACAAAAGTGTTGTATAGTTTAACGTCATATAACAAGGACGAAAGTGAATCAATGTAAAGATATTGATTCCAGGGGCGGTTTCACAAATCAACATCATATGAGGTTGTGGTGAACCGATGTGAAGAGATTGTTTTTTGGGCTTGAACCCTGGGAGGTTGCCTACATACCCATCCTAGAGGGTGAGGATCAAAGTCCGTGTAGTTCAATTAAAGAATGAATTAATGATAAAGTTGTTCTTGTGGACAATGATCTAATAATAAAAAAAATATTGTTGGGACTTACACATGGTTAGTGGCCCAAAGGGAATGTTATGGTTGATGTTTGCTCTAAGCTCACGTGAGTCATACTCGGTGTGAGAAACAAGAGGTAATAACAACCTTAACGATGCACAGTTTAATGTCATGTAGGACATAAAAAAAAGGGACTATGCAGTTTAAAGTCTTGCATTTAGGACTATTGGTGATGCACAGTTTAGTGTCATGTAGCAGGGACAAAATAACAGTTTAATGTCATGTAGGACATATCAAGGAATTTCTGTATAGTTTAGCGTCATGTAGTTAGGACGATGGGGACAATACAGTTTAACGTCATATTGGACGAAAGGGGGACTGTGCAGTTTAATGTCATGCAGTAAGGAAAAAAGAGTGTACCATTTTAACGTCATGTCGGACGAAAGTGCGAATAGTTTAAGGTCATATGCATGGACCGTGAATGGTGCAATTTAATGTCATACTGGACTTTTGAGATTATATAGTTTAACGTCTTTCCGGACGTGAGGGACTTTTATACATTTTAGCGTCATGTAGTTAGGACGTCACAGTTTAACGTCTTGCTGGACATAAAGGATTTGAAAATAGTTTATGGTCATATACATGGACCAGGGATGATGCAGTTTAAGGTCATGTTGGACGGTTTAGGAAACTTTTTCACAGTTTAATGTCGTGTGGGACGAAGTTGCAGTTTAAAGTCATACTGGACCATCGCTGTATAGTTTAACGTCATATAGCAAGGACGAACTGGTGTTGTACAGTTTAAAGTCATGTAGCTAGGACTAAGGTGAACCAATATGAGGATATCAGTTTTGGGGACTTTTTACAGTTTATCGTCATGCTGGACGTTGGAAGTGCCACACAGTTTAATGTCATGTTGCCAGGAAAAAATATAGTTTAATGTCATCTCGGACATAATAGTAACCAATGTGACAGTTTAACGTCATGTTGGACGATAAGGGAACTAACACAGTTTAACATCATGCTGGACGATGAAAGTGCCACACAGTTTAATGTCATGTTGCCAGGACAAAATATAGTTTAATGTCATCTCGGACATAATATGAACCAATGTGATTGTTTTGGATCTGGGAACAATATTTTGTGTTTATACAAAATACTTCTTCAGAAATCTGGCATTATTTGGAGTCGTGATGTGTTCTCCATCCATTGAGATTAGAGAATACGCTCCATTGGAGTAGACCTTATGTATTGAATAAGGTCCTTCCCATTTTGGTTCAAGCTTGGGAGGCTTCTTTCCTGGTATCATTGGTGCTCTGAGAACCAATACCAATTCTCCCTGAATGAATGAACGAAGACGAACTTTTTTGTTAAAAGCTCGTGCTATCCGATTCTGATAGATTTCCAAGTGGTGCAAAGTGCACAATCTTTTCTCATCTAACTGTTCCAATTCATTCAACTGCTTTTGGGATAGATCATCTGTTGATAACTGATCACAAATGGCTATTATGAGTGAGGGCAATTTAACTTCAATTGGAAAGACTTCTTCTGTTTCATATACCAATGAATATGGAGTAGACCGCGTTGCATTGCGAGTGGTAGTCCGATAAGCCCATAAAGCATGAAAGAGTTTATCAGGCCATGACCTCTTATCTTTATCCACCATCTTTTGCAGTATATTTGAAAGAGTCTTGTTCAAGGCCTCTATCTGGCCATTAGCCGCTGCATGATATCGAGATGAATGGTTGGACTTAATGTTGTATTCTTGATACAATTTCTTTACCTCAGAAGAACAGAAGTTGGTGCCGTTGTCTGTCAATATGGTATGAGGGACACCAAATCTAGTAATGATGTTAGACTTGATGAAACTAACAATGCATTTAGAACTGACTTCTTTGAGAGGTACTGCCTCTGCCCATTTGGAAAAGAAATCAGTAGCAGTAAGAATGTACTTAAACTGCTTGGCTGTAGCTGAAGGGTAAGGTCCCACCACATCCATTCCCCATGTGGAAAATGGCCATGAGTATTTAGCTGTATGAAGAAACTCTGGAGGTTGATGAATGAAGTTGGCATATACTTGGCATGAATGACACTTCTTTGTGAAATTAACACAATCTTGTATCATTGAAGGCCAGAAGTATCCAAGCCTTCAAATTTGATCAGACAGTCTGTGTCCAGACTGGTGGGCACCACAGACTCCTACATGCACTTCTTTTATGACAGCCATTGTCTCTTCACCATCAATACATCTGAAGAGAACTCCATCAAAACCTCATTTGTAGAGAATTTTCTCGAGGTGGTTTGGACCATCATAAAGAGTAAAATTGACCACACGTCGCCGAATTTGTTCTTTCTCGGCTCTATCAGGTGGAAGTGTTCCATTTTGAAGGTATTCCTTGATAGGTGACATCCATCCTGTAGTATGACCATACAGTTCAGGAATGGGACTAATTTCATTAATTTCCTCTGTTCTGACTTGAACATAAGGTGAAATTGCACGACGGTGGGCAATACAGATGGTTGTTTCGTCCCGATTTGGATCTGCTAAAGTTGTGGCTATATTAGCCAGTGCATCAGCTTGAGCATTTTGTGATCTTGGGACATAAGAAAATGTCGGTTCTGAAGGGAATTCCGACATTAACTCTCTGACGTAATCATACAAAGGGATTAATTCTTCTTTTCTGATGGCATAATCCCCATTGACTTGTTTGATTACCAGGTCTTAATCACCTTTCACCTTTAAGTGATTCACTTGTGCTTGAAGCGCTAACTCCAAGCCTGTAATGAGAGCTTGGTATTCAGCTTCATTATTGGTACCACCTTCCCATAACAAAAAGGAATAAGGTAACACTGCCTTATCTGGAGAAATGAGCACAATTCCTAAACCAACTTTGTTGAATTTAGGATTTTCCATTTTCTTCCCTGTTGGACTTCTAGAAGCACCATCAAAATACATTTCCCATGTTTGAGGACTCTCTTGAATAGAGAAAACTTCCTCATCAGGGAGTTCGATATCTGAATACGTGTCTTCCACTGAAGGATGTTCAGCCAGGAAATCAGCCAGATCTTGGCCCTTAATTGCCTTTTGAGACACATACTGAATGTCGAACTGCTGTAGAATAACCGCTCATCTTGCCAGACGTCCTGTAAGCATTGGACGACTAAGGATGAATTTGATCGGATTATTATGAGATACCAATTGGACCTCGTGATGTTGCAAGTAATTTCTCAGTTTCTAAACTGCAAAGATTAATGCTAGGCAGCACTTTTCAATACTCGAATACCGGGTTTCTGCTTCAAGCATAGTTCTACTGAGATAGTAGAGACTATTTTCATTCCCAGCATCATTCTTTTGAGCGAGAAAGGCACCCAATGATCGCTCTAAAGCTGTCACATAGAGGATAAGAGGCCTACCCTCAACAGGTGGCATGAGTACTGGTGGACTCAAGAGGTATTTCTTGAGAACATCAAATGCTTCTTGACATTCTTCAGTCCACTGGTAAGTGACTCCTTTCTTCAATAATTTGGTAAAGGGTAAACTTTTGCCTGCCAAATTGGCGATGAAACGCCGAATATAGGCTAAGTGTCCTTGAAGTCCTCTTAATTCTTTCAAATTCTGAGGAGGTGACATACCAAGGATTGATTTGGTCTTCTCAGGATCGACTTCAATACCACGATGGCGTACAACAAAGCCAAGGAATTTTCCTGAGGTTACCCCAAAAGCACATTTTAAGGGGTTCATCTTCAAATTATGTTGTCGAAGCTTGTGGAATACGACTTCCAAATCAGCCAAGTGATAAAAACGTTGTTTGGATTTAACCACCAAATCATCTACATAGCATTCAACAAACTTCCCTAGAAAAGGTTTGAAGATACGATGCATGGCGCGTTGATATGTTGCACCTGCATTCTTTAAACCAAAGGGCATCACCCGATAACAAAACACACCTTGAGGAGCTCTGAAGGCTGTATATTCCTCATCTTATGGGGCCATTCGGATCTGATTATATCCAGAATATCCATCCATGAAAGAAATTACTTCATAGCCAGCCGTCGCATCAATTAAGAGTTCTGTAATCGGAACTGGGAAATCATCTTTAGGACAATACCGATTAAGATCTCTGAAATCGATGCAAACCCTAATTTGTCCGTTCTTCTTCTTTACAGGGACAATATTAGCCAACCACTTGGGATATTTAACTTCTCTGACGAAGTTAGCTTTGATAAGCTTATTCACTTCAGCCTCGATTTTGGAAGCATAGGTTGGGTGTGTTCTTCTCGCGGCTTGCTTGAATCCTCGATGTTCTTTTGGAAAACCCAAATGATGGGTGGCAACATCAGGATCAAGGCCAGGCATCTCTGTATAATTCCAAGAAAAAATATCTTTATTTTTCTTTAGAAAAGAAATATACATCTCTTGTTCTTCAAGGGTCATGGCCGCACTAATTAAAGTGGGGCGTGGATCTTTCTCTGTACCCAGATTTACTTCTCTGAGTTCATCCACAGTGGTAGAGATACCCTCTTCAAATGCTGGAGGAGCATCTCTAAGATCTTCCTCTTCCTCTTCATCATGTGTTATTTCTTCCGTTTCTACTTGCAAAGTAGATGAAAAAACGAAATTCTCATGATCATAAGAAATGTCAAAATTTTCACATTTTGAAGAAGAAGCTTCCATTTCCGACCTTATTGATGATAAAGGGTCTTCTTTGGGAAATAAAGAGGAGATGATGGATTGAGAATCGACATCAATATTCACCTATGTTATTGCTATAACTTCTTCTGGCCTGATTAGCGAAGTATAGACTTGTTGGATTTCAGCAGACGAAATGAAAACGTCACCACTTATGCTTTCATCACTGCTTGGTAAGTTACCAATTTCTCCCATGTTGTCTGGCTCGATTGCCGTAATTGACATTATGGATCTTTCCATAAGAGTATTTTGATTTGGTCTTATTTTGTCAATTTGGCTGATAGGTAACACATAATCTGTACTCACATGTGAAAATGGATTTATTGGAATTTTTTCCAAACCATATGGAGCATTAACTTTGGCAATTTCCTTCATTGTAGATTTTTCTCTTCCCTTCATGTGATAAAATTCCGCCTCAATGTATTGAGACTCACATGTCTTGAATGGGGCCTTATCACCATACAATGTTCCAACTTGACCATCGAAACAGTATTTGAGACATTGATGGTATGATGACGGAATAGCTGCATGCTGATGTAGCCAGGGTCTTCCAAGAAAGATATTGAAAGCTGAGTCTTGATCAACAATCATGAAATCCGAATTGGAAACAAGATATCCAAACTGAGTTCTGAGCGTAACTTCTCCCAGTGGTTCTTGTTCATTTTTATCATATCCTTGCAACATCATGGTAGAAGGAGATAAATCAGATTCCGTGAGGCCCAAGCGACGAAGTGTGCGAATGGGCATGAGGTTGACTCCTGAACCATTGTCAATGAAAGCTCTTCGAACATCTATACCATTGACTTTGCCAGATAAGTACAAAGGTTTTATGTGCCCATGCACAACATCATCTTCATCTTTATCAGTAAAAGATATTACTGCATGGCATTCCGCAGGATTATTCTCTATGTGATAGATTTCAGCTGCAGCAATTTCAGCTTCAAACTCTTGAGGACTTGACAAAGCTTCGATGAGTGCTTCCCGAAGATCTCTTGACAGATTCAAAGCATCCAAAATTGATAACTTGGCTGGTACTTGGGCCAAGTGTTTCAATATATCATACTTTTGATCTAGAGGTCTGCGTTTCCCAATAGGAATATGCGGTTTAGCAGGTACCTTGGAAGCAGATGCTTTGGTAGCTGATGCATCTTGTATTGAAGTTGGAAACATCCTTGGTTTTGGAAAATTAGACTGATTAGATCCATTTACTTGCTGAGATAAAGAAGATGGAACATTTAATCAGTCTTCCAAAATAACTGTGCCGAAACTGAGTTGGCCATTGGCAGAAGAACTTGCTTGTTCTTTTTGAGCTCGCTGAAGGGCTCTACCACGAGTTTCTGCTGCATATACAGTGCTAGCAGGGGTAGAATTAGAGTAGTGGCTTCGGAAAGATCCACGTCTTTCCCTATATTCTGAACCTCTAGAACTTCCTCGGGTTCCCTTATTTGATACAGGGAATTCAGGCTCATCAAGACTGGAATATGAATCTGTTAATTGAATCATATTAACAGAACCAAAGATTAACTCTTCGTCTGATAAAGACTCTGCCTGGTTAGCCTGTTTAGGCTGTGCCGTTTGGTGGGACGGTGCCCGTGGCTTTGAAGTAGATGGCATGAAATCTGCCAGAGTCAAAGACAATTTAGGCTTTGATACATACTCATCTTCTCCTGATTCCTCTTTCTTCTTTGAATTGCGCTGACCTTTTAAGGATTTGTCTTTTGATGGAGGCTTTACTGCAGCTTTTGTAGGAGACACAATTGGCTTCTTCAATTGTGTTCGCAAAATGGAATGGGTCCTATTGATTGTCTTTCTGACCATCCAATCATCAAATTTTTTCGCAGTTTTGCTTTTGACTTCCTGCCACTCGCCTCCTTCTTCTGGATCTGTAGCGGTAATACACGCTACATGAGCTGAAGAACCCTTCAATTTGACTTGTCCCAAGTCGACCATATTTTTCAGGAGGTCTTTAAAGACAAAACACTCCTGGATGGGATGCCCCAACATTTGATGAAAGGGACAATAATTGGGACGGTCTTCATCTCCTTCCTTGTTTGGCCTCTTCGGCACTGGTAATTGAACCAAATTATTTTCCAGAGCTGAAATGAAGTAACCAGGAACTTGTTCACTTCGGAAAGAGTATGTTTTACTCTTCATATCCTCAAATTGTTTTCGTCGTTGATCTTTTTGATCATTTGGATGAAATGGCCTTTGTTGTTGGCGTTCAGGAGGTGGAGCCCTTCGAGAAGATGAAGGTTTTGAAGTAGAAATAGGTACAGGTGCCTGTTTAAGCATAACTGTAGCATTTTCTGCTTTACCCATTCTTCTTCCTGGAGCTGATGGAATTACACGATATTTAACCTTAGCCTGTATAAGGGAATCTTCAATCTATTGAGCGATTGAAGTAAGGTCTCGAAACCCTCCTGTGTATTTCACAGGGATCAATGGCGTGCGTAATTCGTCACGCAAATTTGCCACACAGATTGGCAATAATTCCTCCTGAGGGAGTGCTAAACTCAAGGAATACGTTAATCCCTTCCAACGAGAAATGAAATCAGAGACTCTTTCATTCTCCCTTTTCTTGTAGTTTGTAAGATCGAAAACTGTCGTTTTTGGAAAAGTTGAGCTAAACTGAAGAAGGAATTTTTGACGAAGATCCTCCCATCTGATGACTGACCGGGATTGCAAGCTTGTATACCATACAAAAGCTGGTCCTTGCAAGGTTCGCACGAAGCATCTGAGTTTCACTGCTTCTTGCTGCTCTGTAGTTCCCATCATAGGATCACAACAAGACACGTAATGCGTCAAATGTTGTTCAGGGTCGCCTGATCCATTGAAAGTAGGGAAAATAGGGTTTCCAAAACTGGATGGAGGAGAAATTGAATCTACCCATTTAGGGTAAACTTTCTTTTCAGGTTGAATTTGCGCCCGTTTCCCTTCCATAGTTTCTAACCGAGCTGTTAATGACTCAATAGTAGTTATTAACTTTTGAGAAACATCAGGTTGAACTTGGTTTTGGGTAGGTGCAATGAATGGAGCTTGGACAGACGTGGTGGTTGGTGCTGCAATTGATGGTAGTTCTGCCAACCGTTGTTGCGTTTGACCCGTAGGATTAGACCTCTGTGGGTGTACTGATAAAGGAGGATATTCTTGATCCATCTCAGTAGTTACAACAAATTCCTTCGGCTGTCGGACTTCAGCATTCTTAAGAAGAAGACTACTCTGAAGTAGTTCTGCATTCAACCTTCTTAATTCTTTCATTTCTTCCTCCTGTTGTGCAAACCTTTGCTCTAATGAGAGCGATTGACCTCCTTCAGAGGAAGGGTGAGAAGTAACCTGATTCTTTCCTTTCCCCTTATTGGATCCTTTTCGGAGAGGGGGAAGTGGGTTACTTGAAGGAATACCCAGATTTTGGGTAAGCCTTTGATTACGTGTGCGCACACCTTCTTCATTTAGGTCTGTGTGCGCAACTTCTTGAGCAGGAACCTCTTCGTCTGATCCCTCTGATTGAGCCTCATCTGGTGAATCCGCAGCAACGGCATTGATGAAATTAATGGATGCATATTGCATGGAATCCTTTCTATTAGCATTTCTGTGATATTGTCTCCTTCCATGTCCATGATGAGACATGGCATTCCGTTGACTTGATCCCTCAGGAATTTCTTGGAGAACCGTCACTTGGAGAGAATCTCCTGACAGCTTGGCTCTTCGTTCCTCTTGAGGCTTATTCCCTAATCGAGAGAATACTGACTTTCTCTGAGGGAGGGATTGAGGATTTGAAAAAGTCCCCAGTCCGGTGGACTGGGGATGTTCCTGCTGCTTCCGCTCAACTCCTCGAATCCCATTTGTTGACTCTGAGGGTTGGGTTAGAGAAGTCCCCAGTCTGGCAAGCTGGGGTGTCTCTTGACATGCTATGTCTTAGATCTTCTTAAAATCTCTCTTGATCTTGCGAATCTTGGTTCGGAAATTAGCTGGATGCATTAACCTGTATCCACTTTTATCACCTGGTTCAACAGACCGTTGGATGATTTCCGAAACTTTTGTCATTTGATGACGTGTTTACTCCAGACGAGAGGCTTGTGCAATATTCTCGCCTGCTTGATGTAGGAGCAATTCAACAACATGTTCTCTATATACTTGATTTTGAGAGGAACTAGTTGAAGCATGTTCTTGAGCAAGCTTTTGATTATGATCAAAGCCCACTGACTGTGGCCGGCCATGGGCAATAACATTGCATGAGACCATTTTCGGCGGGCTTTGCTGACCGGAAAGCACTGTGAAATGTAGTGCTCCGTGAACACCCCATCCTCTGATATGAACATCAGATAGAGCATTGGAAATTAACTGATGCAATCTTCTTAGTGCGCCAAGGCATGAACGTTGAAGGGTTCTCTGTTGCTTTTCAGCCTTCGGATACCGAGAGACTGATAGAGATGCCAAATCAATCTGGCGTTGTAACCCTTATATTATCTTAAGATGATTTTCATATTCATCGTAAGATAATACCTTCTTCTTTAATTGACAAAGAGTTTTCCATATGTTGAGACGAATATCATGGATTCCATCATCCGTCAACATCTTTGGAATGTCGTACTGGGAGTCAGCCAAAGGCCAAAACATGACTGGTACTTCACCTTTTGCCAGTTTTTTCCTCATGTTCAGCATTTCCTCTTTATCATTAAATGAAGATTCTTCTACCTGTTTGGACCAGAGTTGGTGTTTCCTTGTTGCTTCATCGGATTCAACAAGATTGGTAGATAAATCACTATTCATGCTGGAAGATGAATGTCCCAGGGATGGTTCGGAGAATAACCTGAACCCCAGGCTATCTTCTGATGGAGAAAGAGTTTCACCTGACGATAGTAAAGCATCAGACATGACTGGTTTTACGTTTTCAAGTGCCTCGAGATAGGAGGGATTTCTCGTCACTACATTGCCTTCTGAAGAATTTTCGAGACAACGTGAATCACTAATGCAGAGAGGACTTTCGCAGCGAAGTTCATCACCATGAGGAGGACCGTCATGATGGGTTACAGCAAAAGATGAGATCTCTTTCTCCTTGGCCTTCTGACCACACAGAGGGTTCCTTTGGCTCTCATCTGAAGAAGAAACTTCCAGATTGACCGAATTTTCATGAAGCAAGTCTTCATGAGGAAGTGTCTGTTGAAGACCTTCAGAATTAATGTTCCCGTTATTGGGAACTGAGGGAGTAGAATCTTGAATTACGATAGATAAATGTCTGAGGGCTTCAAGAACTCCAGCATCGAGCAAGGCCTTGTTGCAGATTGGCCTTTGATCTCCTAACTGTGCTGGGCGGATCTTTTTCTTAGATGCCTTCTTACTCGCTTTAGAAACCACTTGATGACGAAAGTGATTGCTCTGAGCAGGTGTATGTGCCTGATCAGGAAATATGGTCAGGTTAGGCTGACGATCTCCACTCAAATCAGGTGTATGTGCCTGACTTGGTTGTCCGTATGATATGGGGGAGTATGCCCCATAACCCTCTTGGACTGGAACAGATGTGTGTGTCTGTTTCGGAGTGAATTGTTGATGTGTCACTCCATTGCTAGGGATAGATTTATGTGTCTGTCCCTGAGATGATGCTGAAGCTGTTATGATATCCTGGCAAGCATCCAGAATATGAGCAGGAATTTTCTTCTGCTCTTTCACCATTGAAAAAATATGTTTGGTGACTTCAGCCGCCGGAACGGGGATATACGTCCATTTCGGGCTTGGAGTAGGTGTATGTGCCTGCTCCTGTCCTCCTTTTCCTGTCAGTGAATCCTGACAGTACTCAAGTGTGGAGGCAGAGAGTTGAGTCTGCCTCCTGTTTGTCGTCGGGACTTTCCGACTGACTTCTCTGGGCGCTACCAAGCGAGACTGTTGGTAGGCCTGATTAGTATTAGCAGGTGTATGTGCCTGCTGATTACACTTCGCCAAACGCGGTTGACGAGATCCATCATATGTAGTCAGATGAGCCTGCTGACTAACTGGTGATGTATAAGCAGGTGTATGTTCCTGCCTATGGTACTCCGCCGGAATTGCCTGGAGGGATAGGCTTGATGCTGTCAGACGAGTCTGCTGGACAGCGGAATTAAAACGAACAGGTGTGTATGCCTGCTCGTTGTTTGCCACCAAGTTAGGTTGGTGGACTTCTCCGGAGATGGCAGGGATGACAACCTGCTTATTATTAACCGGATTCCGTCTCTGGCGGTTCATCTTGCCTGCTCGGGTTCGAGGAACCTGAGCTGAATGCCTGGAGTCGGTACCCTCATCATGTTGAGGGCGCACTACCGCACGAGTCTGGCGGCGATTGTTGATGGGAGCCCTTGAGAAGGACTCCTGTCTTTTTGAATTAAGGTCCTGCGGGACCTGCTCATTCACTTCCTTAGAGTAAGGGAGTGAATGGAAATTGCGTTCTGGGGATAACGACCCGAAACGGTTGGAGACGGTAGTCAGCACCGCCTGCTTCTTGATTGCTGGCCGCCGTTGTCCGGACGACCAGGTAGAGTTGTTAACTTGGAGGGATTGACGAGCGGCCTCCAGAGTTGGGATAGTACCATTGCGATGGTACTCCTTAACCAGTGCATTAGAAACACAGCGTTGAAGACGCTGAGTTGGTGATGTCATCCTCAGAGCGGATGACGTTCCAGCAGGAGTAGCAGCATTGGTTTTCACAGCAGCAGACCTCACAGTAGAGGTGTTCACAGCAGCAATATTCACAGGGGTGAATTTAAGGAAAGCCATTTTTGCAGAAGATCTTGAGAAAAGAGTTCCTGTTCCATGTAACAGACATAATCAAGATGAATCCGGCCACTGCATATTTTAGATGATCACATGTCAATGATTGCTTTGTTGGCCCAAGGGGCCTAACAAATAAGAAGAACATCACTTTAAATTGGTTAAGGATTCACGTCGGGTTCACCATTTTTGTTTCACACGGAATCCGGGGATGACCTCCTGGACGGGAGATTCAAACGTTCCGATCGGTTTCTAACGGGTTTGTTCGTAGAACCGGAAACATCCAATGATTCCACATCCATTTGGACCTACTTTCCAAAGGCAGACGCTCATTAACTTGTGGACTAATGAGGCTTAGGAATTTTCATTGGTCGAGAGGATGGGAGGTCGGACTCATCACACCTTTTTGAGGGGAATTATTGTCTACTCCGGGACTCTCTTTATAGATTTAAGTTATGTTCGTGAATCCTTATTACATTACCAAGTATAAAAATGTGCTTTCCTTTAGTTTTAACAATCAATGATTAAATATGCAAGAAATTTAGAGAATATTTTATATGTATTCGAGGTTCTTCATCAATAGAGAATCATCTATATCTGTTTAGAGATTCTTGGTCAATGGGATCCTTCAAAACATTTATATAAAAGTCTCTTGGTCATTATGATGACCAGGCTGGTTTTAAAGCCACTCAGTGGGGCACTTTAAGTTTATCGTCATTCAGAAGGAAATGGATTATTTCAAAGTTGGGATCGAACCCATAAATGGGCTACCTACGTATCCTTTATTTTGGAAAAGGAATCAGAACCCACGTAGTTCGAGTTATGGAGTATGATGTTTATGATTGATGGCTCAAAGATGAATGTCATAATTACTTTTACACTCTAAGCTCACGTGAGTCACGCTCGGTGTGAGAAACAAGAGGTATTGGTAAAAATTTAGACAATTGTGCCATGAAAGATGCAATCATAAGAATTTGTTTGGGGCTTATGTATGGATGACTGCCCAGATAGATGAAGGTTTAGGATTTACTTTTAGGGAGAAAATCCATGAACAGGGTCCATAAAGTTATATGTGATTCATGGAGATTTGAATACTCTAATCTTGGGGCTTACTCCTAAGGAGGATGCCCAAGTTAGGAGGGGACTTATGATTGGGTTTTACTCCTGAAAAGGAAACCCAAATCAAAGGTAAATTATGACTGGTTAAGAGAAATTTAAGGGAACTTGGGGCTTATTCCAAAAAGGAGACCCAAGGTTAAGGGACTTAGGGCTTACTCCTGAAAAGGAAGCCCAAGGTTATGACTGAGTCTTATTCCTGAAAAAAGGAGACCTAGGTTAGGGATTAGGGTTTGGGGCTTATTCCTAAGGAGGATGCCCAGATTAAAGGTTTTATCACTGGGGATTATTCCTGAAAAGGAGACCCAGGTTAAGATTCTCTCATCTTAAAGGATGAGGTTGAATGAATGAACTCTCCGTATTTTAGTGACATAAGGATATTTAAATCACTAGACTTTGAGAGAGATTCCACAGAATTCCTTTCAGATAAGAAAGTCAAATCAAGAAATCATGCCATAAATGGCTTTGAAGAGTGTCTTGAAGACTGAATCTTGAAAAGGAAAGGTGAAATGGCTTAAGAGGGGAAAAAATGGGCAAGATGGGCACCCAAAAAGATAGGGGCGTGCAAGTCTTGCAAGGCGCGCAAGTCTTCCATGGGCGCGCAAGTGTTGGTCGCGCAGGTATACCTGCGCGACACATAGTGTACTTGCGCGATTTTCAACCAGCAATGAAATACTTGAGCGACTCTTTTTTAAACCCTTTAAAATGTTCTCTAGGTTCTTCCAGAAAAGGGACGCGCAAGTTATATTGAAGGAAATAAGTCGGCGCGCAAGTGTTTGATAAGTTTCAACACTTAGGACTTCCTTCTTCTCTTTAGATCTTCCGTTCTAGGTAAGAAATTACCTTAGAAGTGTTCTGGAAGCTTTGAGAAGAGACTTGGGCGTCGGGAGCTTCAATCCGAGTTTCTGGAAAAAGATCCTCTCGAAAGGGGGGCCCACAGGGTCTATTTATAGGCAAAAGAAGACCCCGGGCGGTTACCGGGCGGTTACCAATTAGGTCGCGCAAGTCACCTACGCGACCAAGGTAGTCGCGCAAGTACACTTGCGCGCCAGTTATATTACTTGCGCGGTGATGCTGCTGTTGATCCTTTCTTCCTTCCTTTGTTGATTTTTGATGTTTTCTTCAAAGGCTGAATCACTTTGAGCTCAGATATTCCCTTTTCCGATTTTTAGATTCTGTGACGAAAGGAGCGTCAACACACACCTTTGTCTAGTGTGTGCTATCTTCCAGGACCCATCTCTATTGATGTTTTTTAATCCATTGATCAGCTCAACTCCAATGTGTGAATAACTAACCAATGGAGAGAGCGAAAAGTTATTAAATAAAATAATAGAGATAGATTGTGTTGCATGTCATTGGGGGTAGTCACCACATCGGGGACATTCGCCTCACCCATGAATACTACTCAATTATATCTAAAAACATAAAATAAACTTTATTGAAAATTCATGAACACATCGACCTCACCCTGGGCCAAGCCTTGAGGTCAACCTCTCATTTTTTAGAGTAATAGATCACTTAGTGGAGTGGGTGGAAGATAAGAAGAATAAATAGAATAAAATACAAGAATTAAAATTTAAAAATAATGGTGATGAGAAAATAAAATATTAAATTAAAATAGAATTGGGATAAGAGAGAGAGAAATGAAAATAAAATAAAAGAAATTAAAAACAATTAATAAATTTATATAAATTATAAATAATGTTAGAATAATAATAACAATTCTTATTATTACTATTACTATTATTAAAAGAAGTTTTTTTTTTAAAATAAGAGGGAGAAAGAAAATATGAAAAGAAAATAAATTTTAAAATATGAATGTTAAAATGATATAAATAATTATAAGAATAATTTAATAATATTATTAATATTATTAATATTATTAATATTAATAATTATTATAATAGGAAAGTTAAAAGAAGAAGAAAATGGATGGTGGAACAATTTAAAAAAATGAATGAATTTTTTATTTAAAACTAAATGAAAATTGAAATTACAATTGAAAATAAAAATGAAAACTAAAACAAAAATAAATAAAAAGAGAACAAATAAATGATGAAGAAGAAGAAGAAATAGGGTATAAAGAAGATGGTGTAGTGTGTATCCTTTGTGGATATCTCTTCACTGGTGGTTGACTAATGGTTTTGTAAGGAGGCAAGGCTCCATTATATATGCAAGGGGGAGTGGCTCAGTCTTAATGGTATTTAAAGATCCTTCATATCAGGGATGATATATTGAGGGATTTAAATCACCCAAAGACCCATGACGAATGAAGATTCCATGTGGAATGAATGCAGAATTAAATCACTCAATGAAATAGGGTTAATCATTCTTTAGTATGGAAGAATTCACACAGGCATCCTCGGTGAGGTGGCAGCGGCGTGTAGGCAGATGGTGGAAAAGAAGCAGTCGCTGGTGGATCTCGATTAGTAGAGGAGAACGAGGTTCATCTTTTCCTATTCCATGCGGAAGGTGGTAGTAATGGCAGTGGCCAAGCTATAGAGAATGGTGGGGTAGTGGTGACTGTATGCATGCAGTGGCGCTCGACGGAGGTGAAGAGTGGAGGGGTGAAGTAGAAGTGGTGTCTGGCGATGCCATGCGTTGGTGCTGTAGGGGATGAATGCATATGGTGGATGCATGTGGTGGGTGTATGTGGTGGGTGATTTGGTGGCTACATTCATGTAGTGGATGTATGCATGTGGTGGTGGCATGCATGTGGTGGCAGCGAGCGATGGTGCATGCATGGTGTGGCAGCGAGCGGTGAGTGACGGTGCATGCATGGGGTGGCAGTGAGTGGGGAGCGACGGTGTATGGATGGGGTGTTGGAAATTAGTGAGCAGAAGGTGGCGGTTCATGCATGGGGAGGTAGCGAGCAGTGAGCGGTGGTACATACATGGGGTTACGACGAGCAGCAAGCGGTGGTGCATGCATAGAAGGTGGCGAACGGTGAGCGGTGGTGCATGCATGGGGTGGCGGGCCTGCATGCTGACATACTTTTAACACAAAAATCATTAAAAGAGTAAGAAAATTTCCAAATCATAATCAAGATTTCAAAGTAAATTCCAAATATAAAACCCACATATTTTTTCTTTTCTTAAAATCATTTTGATTTCTATCATCACAAATTCCCACATTTAATTAAAACATTGAAATTCAAGGGTTTTGACATTGAAAATCACCTAAAAAGGATGGAAATTTGAATTAAAAAATTGCATATTATTTTGTTCTATCAAATACCCCCACACTTAAATCATGCTTGTACTCAATCATAAAATCTCAACAAGAAGTTAAAGAGGGCACCGCTACTTATCAATATTCAAATTTCAAAGTAATAAAATCAAATTATTATCAATTTTGAATCAAATTCTCAAAATACATATAAAATATCAATTCAATTTCCCATTTTTTCAATGAAACAATAAATTCATGTATTTTACTCTTCCCCTTTTAAAAATTATGGAACTTATCTTTTCATTCATTTAAGCTCCTCAATTCATTACTATCAATCATGCTAAATCCTGATTTACCTCACCTGAATCTTTTCACTCATCTCTCATGATAAAATTCAAGTAGATTTATGCTCATATCATGAGAACATGCTCCTTATGTATAGTCTTTTAAGATAACTAATTTCTTCACTTTGTAAAGTTAAAAGACACATAAAATCATTAAGTCTTGTAATTAAGGTTTAAATGTATCTGAGTCTTATGGTTGGTAGGAATTGATGTTTTATAAAAAATAAATCTCAAAGTGGATGTTTAACTCTTAAATCATAAATCGTGATATTCAAAGTAAAAAAGTTTAATGATATTATCACCTTCAATTAATATCAACTTCCAACTTCCCCAAATGTCAAAGTAAAGGTTATAATAAAATAAATCATAATGAATGATTTTTTCACCCTCTTTAATATTTTTTTCTACTTTTATACTTTTTTTCATTTTCAATAAACCTTTCCTTTTTTTCATTTTTCAAAATTTATTATTAGAATAAACCTCACATCCACCACCTAACCACATATGATAAAAATCATGGGTCTAGTAATGATGATTTTTTGTTTACCCAAATCAAAACCCAATTTTCACATTTTTTTGGTTCTTTTTGTCATTTTCATTTTTTTTATATTTAAGAGGGGAAAACAGTAGAGTACAATTAATGATTCCACATCATTTTACAACTCCCATAATAATCACCCCCACGCTTATTTCTTATAATTTAAATCATATCATTTACCATGATTCCCTTCACCCCCACATTTAAACATTATAATATCATGAAAATACTAAGAGGAGGGTATGAATGGATAAAAATAGCTTGAAATAGGGCTCATTCCTCTAAATTTCATTCATGGTCTCTATGGGATAAATAAAGATCGATTTAAAGGTGGTATTTTAAGGATAAGTGGTTTATCAAAAGATGCCTCATTCATTTTAAATGTGTTTTTGTATAGTAATAGATTTGAAAATTTTAAATTCAAGTTCAAGTAGGTGACATGTCCTAAGATCCCTCCAGAAATATGCTCAAGAGAAAATAGGAATTACTTGGTCTAGAAATCCTCTCGGGAATGGGACATATGATTTGCGAAAATCACTCAGGGAATTATTAACAATAATAAATCAATTCACATGAATTTGAGAAGATCAAATCATGAAAAATTGTTGGGAAATTTCTTTTACATGAATCAATTAATTCTTTCAAATCATGAGTCCTCATTTTAGTATCCATTATTAAATTTAATCATTTAATTTTCGATTTTACTCATTCAATATCATTAACATTGAAATATAAAACATGGAATCATAGGATTACTAAGAAAATAATGTCTCCTAGAAAATTCAAGTAAATTATAATTCAAGTGTCGGAATGAAATTTCATCTTTAGAGCTCAAAATATGTTTTTGGAAAAAATATAGGGAGTTTATAAGATAATAAAATTTGAAATCCCTTTCCCGTGAAGCTTGGCCCTTCCCCTTCATTGTACGAGGCTTCCTTCTACCGTTATGAACCTATAAAATAGAACTACCCAATTAAGAACAAGGATCATGTCATTAAATCTCAAAAAGAAAAGAGGGAGTGGGTTACATGTTTAACTACTTCCTGAGAAATGAAATTTAAATCTAAATTCCTAGAAAGCATGTAAAGATAAATATTGGTATGATCCTCCAAGTGAGCCCTAAATTTTTACTGCCTCTAGAGGGAAATACTATCTATTATCCAAAATCAGACGGTGAATGAAGATTATTTGATTTGAACCACCACATATGGATTTTCCCAGCTTGTGCTTCATCCTTTCACTTAAGGAATGATCCATGGATAGAGTACACCAGATCATCCCCCTTCACAATGAGGTATAGCTTAAATGGATGGGGTAGGAAGAAGTATGGACCATCCTATTCCTTACTTACTACTTGTGAAACCTTCTTATATTCTATTACTGGATTCATAGGGGCTTTATGAAATTAATGATCAAAGGGAAGTAAACAAGTATTTTTACTTGAATAAAATTTGAATTTTTAATAAGTAATTTCTCCCCTTCAATAAAATCAACCTCTTTTCTGATTTCATCAAGCTCAGAAACTTGGATCTCTTCATGATTGGACTCCTCAAATGGGTTTTCATAAAAATCAGGGAGCACCATGTGTTCCTTAATAGGTGCACATCTAGTTTTTTCATCTTCCTTCAAGGCATAGAAAAGATTGTTTGAATCTGCATATTCAAAATAGTAAGGAGTTATATACAATTTTTTTTTAATAAAATTAGAAGATACAGAGTATGAGAAATGATCAACTCCCTGTCTTGGTTAAAATTTAATCAATTCCTTAGTGGTAAGTTTCTCTTGGAGTATATTCTCATATGATGGAGGTAGGTAGTCGGGCTCCTCCATTTTCACTTCAAAATACACCATTTGGGTGATATTTTCCTCCAGTGGTGCTGGTACTTTTTCTTTGAAAGGTTTGGGGAGATCAAAAAGTTCCTTACATTCATTCCAAAATTCATCCAATTATTTTTGATCTTCTACTTGTAGCTCAGTAGTTAATTTTTCCTCCTTTTCCTCCTCAGGTAAGACAAGTGGATTATCTTCTGGTTCAGGTTCATATTTGGGTTTAGGTTCTTCAAATTATGCTTAGAAGTATGTAGTTATCTAATCCATTTTTCCTTGGAGATCTTTCACCTTTTCATCAATCTCTTGAATATCATCCTTGATTTTGTGTTTTTACACTTACTCTTAGAAATATTTTGGTCGAACTAATTCAAAAGTATTGGGAGGAAATTAGGATCATTCTTCTTCTCTTTTGGTCACTTATCGATATAATTATGGGAAGTAATACCATAATTTAGTGAGTTCTCTAACTAATCCTTCAACCGCTAGTTGCTTGAGGTTCACCATGAGATTCTAGATGAGGTCCTTGAATTTATCCTCCTGGAAAATTTGGCTCTGATCTCCCCTAATCTATCTATCCTATAATAAAACACCATCTTCTACAAACTAGGGTGCTTCAACTATTGGTTCTTACACCTGATAGTATTTATTGTTCCATGAATTTAAACAAAATTCATATCAAAACATCATTGGAGGAATTTTTTTAGTTTTTTTTAATATTTTTATAAAAATAAATGAAATCTATCAAATATTTGAAAATAGAAAAATTAAATGAATAATTGATTGGCTCCCCAGAAACGGTGCCAGTTTTGACGCATGGCTATCATGGGGCGTGAAAAAAGCAATATTATATTTTTTTCAAATATAGCACAGTGCCTGACCAAGGTCATCTCATTTGAGGATCCTTTTAGTTTGGTTCACCTACTTCTTCTAAATAACCTAAACTACTTCTTTTTGTGGTTTTGATTAATTTATTAAAATAATCATAATGTTTTTGGATTCTTTGAGTTCATTTCTAATGACATGTATTATGGAAATTTAATCTAACATGAAATTATAAATTGAATGATTTAAGGAATAATGGACTTAACTTTGGGGTTTGGTTTAAGGTTCAATCATTATTCTCCTTTAATTGTTTGGTTTTGGTTTGATAATCCATACATGTAATCACATGTTTTAATTACTATTATTTATTTAGAAATTGTGGAATCTTTGAGGGCCTAAGAAATCTTAATTCCACCTCCTCCTATAATAAAGGTTGATGAAATACCTTGTTGTAGGGTGTTTCATCTTCTAGGATCTAGATCTATTGATGTTATTTCATCCATTTATTATCTCAACCCCAACATGTAAAGAACTAAAAAATAGAGAGAGGGAAAAGTGATTAAATAAAATAATATATATATATTGAGTTGCATGTCATTGGGGGAAGTTACCACATCGGGGACATTCACCTCACCCATGCATGCTAATCAATTCTATATAAAAACATAAATTTAAACTTTAAAAAATGCATAAACACCTTGACCTCCCCCCAGGAAAAGCCTTGGGGCCAGCCTCTCATTTGTTATAGTAAGAGATCACTTGGTGGAGTGGGTGGAAAAGAAGAAGAATAAATATAATAAAATACAATAAAGAAAATTTAAAAATAATGGTGACGAGAAAATAAAATATTAAAGTAAAATAGAATTGGGATGAGAGAGAGAGAGAGAAATGAAAATAAAAGAAAAGAAATGAAATTAAAAACAACTAATAAATTTATATAAATTATAAATAATTTTAGAATAATAATAATAATACTTATTATTATTATTATTATTAAAAGAATAATTTTTTTTAAGAAGAGGGAGAAATAAAATAAGAAAATAAAATAAATTTTAAAATAAGAATGTTAAAATGATATAAATAATTATAAGAATAATTTAATAATATTATTAATATTAATATTAATATTAATATTAATACTGATAATAATAATAATAATAATAATTAGAAGAATAAAGTTAAAAGAATAATAAAATGGATGGTGGAACAATTTTAAAAAATGCATGAATTTATTTATTTAAAACTAAATAAAATTTTAAATTATAATTGAAAAGAAAAATAAAAAACAAAAATAAAAATAAATAAAAAGAGAAAAAAATGAAGAAGTGGAAGAAGAATAAATGGGGGAGGAAGAATATGGTGCACTACGTCTCCTTTGTGGAGATCTCCTCCTCAGTGGTCGACTGATGGTTTGGCAAGGAGGCAAGGATCCTTTATATAAGCAAGCGGGGTGGCTTATACTTAATGACATTTAAAGATCCCTTAAATCATGGAGGAGATCTTGGGGGATTTAAATCACCCCAATACTCGTGATGAATGAATATTCCATGTGGAATAAATATAGAATTAAATCACTTGATGAAATTGGGTTAATCATTCTTCACCATGAAAGGATTCATGCAGGCGTCCTCAGTTAGGTGGCAGTGGTGAGTAGGCAGCTAGTGGGAAAGCAGTGGTGACCGGTGGATCTTGATCAGCATAGAAGAATGAGGTTCATCATGGCATGTTCCATGTGGCAGGCGGTAGCAATGGAGGGGGGAAAGCTGTGGAGAATGGTAGGGTAGTGGTGACTGTATGCATGCAGCGATGCTCGACGGAGGTATAGAGCAAAGGGGTAAAGAGAAAGTGGAATCCAACAATTCCATTCAGTGGTTCCATAAGGGATGCATGCATGTGGTGTATGCATGCAATGGATCCATGCATGCGATGGTAGCGAGCGGTGAGCAGCGATGCATGCATGGGGTGGCAGTGAGCAATGAGTGGTGGTGCATGCATGGGGTGGTGGCGAGTGGCGAGCAGCGATTCATGCATGGGGTTATGGTGAGAGGTGAGTAGTGGTGCACGCATGGGGTGGAGGTGAGCGTCAAGAGGTGGTGCATGCATGGGGTGGTGGTGAGCATTGAGAGGCGGTGCATGCATGGGGTGATAGAGAGTGGTGAGCGGCGGTGCATGTATAGGGTGGTGGCGAGCATTGAGTGGTGAGTGGAAGTGCATGCATGGGGTGGAGGAAAGCGGTGAGTAGTGAGCGGCGGTCATGGGGTGGCGAACCTACATGCTGGCCTATTTTTAACACAAAAGTCATTAAAAGAGTTAGAAAAATTACAAATTATAATCGAGATGTCAAAATAAATTTCAAATATAAAACCCACATATTTTTACTTTTATTAAAATCATTTTGATTCCTATCATCATGAATTCCCACATTTAATTAAAACATTTAAATTCAAGGGTTTTAACATTGAAAATCACCCAAAAATGATGGAAATTTGAATAAAAAATTTCATATTATTTTGGTATGTCATATATGTTTTATTAATTTACGTCTTATTTATAAACCATTATGAGGTATTTGAATAGATTTTTTTTATATAATCAAATAATAAATAACCATGGATAACCTATATTGAAACTTAGAGGTAAATAGAAATTGAGTTAACAATGGGTGTGATGAGAAATGTCATGATTTTCCAAATGAGCAGCAAAATGGGATGGGATCCAGACTATGAAAACTTGTGAAAATTATCACCAAAATATCACAACCTATGAATAATAATGAAAACATTATTGAGATAATTAATTCACCAAGGAAGGATAAAATTTCTATAGATTCCTTTATGTATCAACAAACACCATCCTTTAGTGATTATTACAAAACACTAATTATCGAACAATGAATAAATGATATATAAACGATATTTTTTGTGCTCTAATTCTTAGACCATGAGAAGTTTATCTTAGTTTTGTATCATCTGGATGGTGAGGTTGGACAATTGTAGAATATTATTAAGAATATGACTTGCAAGGAATAATTTGACCCTATGGTGGTGCGGTGACGGTCCATGATTGAGATCCAGCTCCTGCATATTGTGGGTTGTTGCCTCATCTCTGGTGTGTGTTCTGGATTTTCATCATGGATTTCATGGGCATTCTAGTTGGAGGTGACGAGATCTACTAGTGATGGTTTTCTGCCCCTGTTTTTTTTAATTTGGATGTGGTTTTGTGGTTTGTGATGCTGATTTCATGATGGCCCGAGGTATTTTTGGAGACGGTGATGGTCTGGTTGAGTTTGTTTTGTCGGTCTCATATTTTGGTTGAGGATTTGCTGCAAGTTGAGGACTAGTTTCTCAGCGATTTTTTGTTCTTCATGTTGTTCATGAGCTTCTGCGGTGTATGATGTGATTCGTAGTGAGTTGAGGTGATCTGAGGTGGTGGTTGTCGAGGTCCGAGGTTTCCAATTTGGAACTGCTGCTCACGGGGGTTCCTGGAGTTTGGGTGTTCTTTGATTTCGAATGGGATCTGCATTTATGGTTATGGTTTTTCTGCTTACGATGGATTCTAGCATAGTTTAAATTGATTTTGAATTTGTTTGAAGATCGTGAATTCTGTGAGGTTGAAGTTGTGAATCAGTGCGGGTTCACTGTGGTTGGTTTTTAATTATGACTGGTTCCTCGGTGCTATGTTTTTATTTGGCTGCAATGGTCTACAGTTCAGGGGTTTCAGCAATCAAATCATCTACTTGAGGATGATCTAGATTAGTTTTAGGGAAAATATTTTCCATTGTACCATCGCTTTCTGGAATTGGATGTTTGAGAGGGTATGGCTACATCCATCGGTACCAGGCCCGTGCATTTTTGCACGGGACAGCATGTCGATCTGCGATGGAAGGTGGAAGATGGATTTTATATATTTTGATGTTGGGAAGGGATTTTCTCATGTAGTGTGGTTTGTTTGGACTTGAATTTTTTGATCAATGGGGTTTTTTTAACTTGTTTATTTCCTTGTTGTCTTGATGGTTTTCTCCTTTACCCTTAAAAGGGGGCTTATTTTAATAAAAAATAATTTTCAGTCAGTCAGTCAGAGGAGCTGAAGAAAATATTCTTCAATAAATATTTTCCCCAAAATATTCACATGAATATGGAAATAAAATTTATGGAGTTTAAATCAAAGGATCAAGAATCCATTGGAAACTATGAATAAAACTTCAAGAGACTCACAAGGTAAACCTCCATAGTTTTTATTGACCCTGAGATTAATATGAAACAATTCTTTAGTAGCCTAAATCCAAGTCTTTTAAAGTAATTAACTATAATATGTGTTAGTATCTATGTATAAATTGTTAGATGTTTGCTTAAGGTGGATATGTAAGATAGATACTCTTATTATTCTGGAGATAAGAAAAAGAAAATAGAGTTTTATGGAAACTCAGATGATAAATCTCATAAAGTAAAGAAATTATAACAACCTACATGCCAAGAATGTGGGAAAATAACTTAGGTAATTGTCTAAATGGAATGAGAAGGTGTTTCAAGTGTGGTAGTGTTCTCCATCTTTCACAAAACTATCAAAGGAATGAAAAAACTCAAATTGATACCATGAAGGAAGAGAAGATCCCAACTAATGCTCCAAACACACTCTAGTGCTTCAATTTTAAGAAGTTTGGGCACTATGCTAATCAGTTCACCAATCCAAGGGTAAATGGAGACAGTCAACATCAATAACCTCCAATACAAAGGTAACAAGGAAGAACCTTTGCAATGACTACCACCGAAGAGGGTCATGATAAATAATGAACACGTATCCTCCACTTTAGATTTAAGGATGTCTTAATGGATTCTAAATCCAGTCACTCCACTATATCTAGTATTTTTTTCAAGAGAATCAAATCATCACCCCAATGATTTGATTATCAAATAAAACATCTAATTATATGGTTACTGTATCCCAAGATGAAGTTTGTGGGAATGTGCTTCATGAAACTCATATTATTCTTCATTTAAGAGAAATTTTATGTGAATTTGAACATATATTATCTCTTTATACATTGATATCATGTCAATTTCTAGAATAAGTAAGTCACATGTCATACCCTAAACTAACCTATGCTCATCTATCAATTCAAGGTTAACTATGAACTCTTTATTGAGATTACTTTAATTATATGAATCTTAACGCTCAAACATAAGATGAGTTTCCTAGTCTTTTCCAAGTTAGTGTGGTTTATATTTCATTAAAAATTATACCCCAAGTCATTATTATATTTTAAATACCATCATCTATTCACATCGATGAGAGAAATTAAAATTATGAGAACATAATTTATTTAAGGTGGTAGAATGTAATGCTCTGAAATTTTAGTATCAATTTCCCTTTAAATAAATACTATGTTGAATACCATGTTTTACATGAAATACAAAACTAAAAAGAACCTAGATACATTTTATTGAGATAAAATATTACAATACAAGATAAAAATTAATTCATTATGAGAGTGAAATAATTAAATAAAAAGATAATATTTAATTGTGATATTTTACTATAATGGATATATATATATATATGTTTATGGGTAACATAATATTATTATATATTATATTTATAAAATTCAATGAAATATATTAATATCAATGGATTAGTAAAATTAAAATTTCATAATATAAATAATTAATTTTGAAGGTATTTTGTGAATATTTTTAATATAAAATTAATATTTCTCAAAGAACTATTTTTTTAAGTGTTTTAATTTTTTTCTTAAATTCAATATATCACTTTTAAAAGTAATATTCTAATAAAATGTATTCAATATAAAAAATAAACAAAAATTTAATTGATAACTGATATAAAATATGATTAAGAACACATAATATTTAAAAGTCAATTTTCTATAAAAACATATTTTCATTATATTTTATGTTTTTATTTTAAAGATAAATTCTAAAAGTTTAGAATTTTAATTTCACAAAATAAAATTCATATTTGGATTCATTATAACAATATTATCATCGAATTAATTTTTGGGATTTTTCTAGAATAATCTATTTTTAAATGAATAGTGAAAATATGGTTTTTATTAATACAATAGCATTTTTAACTTTATCATGATCTAATAATGAATTAAAAAATTTATAAAAATCATGACTGAGAATTAGTTTTAGGAGTAAAATATTCATTTAAAAATACAATTTTGAAGTTAGAAAACCCATGTTTAACATTTTGAAACTTAAGTAATCTTTTATCTTAGGAAAAATTGTTTTTCATCTTTCTTTTTTAATTATGTTTTCTAAAGGTGGAATTCAGTTTTTTCTTGATTTTAAATCCACATTACTCTTATTTTTATAATAATAAACTAATTAATGTCATGTAAATCAACAATATTGATAATTTATCCTAAATAATATTTTTATTCTTAAAAATACACTTTTTCACTACTGGAAATGCAGGATTTCCCAACGGTTTAGAACCGTTGGGAAAGGCTGCAGAACCATTGGTATATGTTATACCAACGGTTCTGCAACCCGTAGGGAAGTAAGTCGTTGGGAAAAGTTTTTCCCAACGGTTTACAGTGAAGCGTTGGGATAGGGTGCTGAAAAATTACCCTATCCCAATGGTTTTCAAGAACCGTTGGGAAATAGTGCACAAATTTATCATGTTTTTCCCAACGGTTCTATGAACCGTTGGGAAAAACCCAATATATTCTCTTTTCCAACGGTTTTGAACCGTTGGGAAAAGTGTTTTACCAATGGTTCATAGAACCGTTGGGAAAAGTGTTTTACCAACGGTTCATAGAACCATTGGTAAAACAAGGCCTACACATTCTATGCCAACGGTTCAAAACCATTGGCATAGCCTCTGCTGGGCAAATTGCCCAGTAGCTCTGCAATTTCCCAGCACAGCAGCTCTGCAATTTCCCAGCACAGCAGCTCTACAATTTCCCAGCACAACAGCTCTGCAATTTCCCAGCAGATATCCAATTTTCCCACCAGGTCTCATTTTGTGGTTCCCTCTCATTTTCAATCCAATTATTGTACCTGCAATAAACTAACACATACATATACAATTATTGTACCTGCAATAACCAACTAACAATTACATATAGAGAACAAATTCATACACATTTAACATATAATGGTGGAACTATACACATCCATAATTAAATTAGAATTCATAACGTAATTATAATTTAGATGACAATTATATGTGGAATCCGGAAGTCAATTCATAATTTGATCGGTTTTTTGTATACCATATATTTTTACTTGAAATAATGTCCATTTTAAACATAATACATACACCTGGAGAGATACCGGCCACACCGTGCCTCGGATTGAGGCGGGTTTGAATTTTACACGTCACATATGACCCATGGATCGTTGTGCTAATTTATCGACACAATCCGAATGCGTTTGGTAGGTTTTTCGTATGTCAGTTGATGTTTTTCAATTAAAATGACATACTTTTGAAATAAAAGGCAGACACTTTGAGTGGTTCCGGACACACTGAACCTCGGATTGAGGCGGCGTTGACTCGTACACGTCACATATGACCCATGGATCGTTCTCCTAAAGTTTCAATGGAAACCGAATGCGTTTGGTCAGTTTTCTGTATGTAATTATATTGTTGTCCATTTTAAGCAAAAGACAGACACTTTGAGTGGTGGAGGCCACACCGTGCCTCGGATTGAGGTGGGGTTGACTCATACACATCACATATGACCCATGGATCGTTGTGCTAAAGTATCGACACAATACGAATGCGTTTGGTTGGTTTTTCGTATGCTAGTTGATGTTTTTCACTTTAAATGACGTCCTTTTGAAATAGAAGACATACACTTTGAGTGGTGGCGGCCACACCACGTCTCGGATTGAGGCGGGGTAGACTCGTACACGTCACATATGACCCATGGATCGTTGTGCTAATGTATCGACACAATCCGAATGCGTTTGGTCGGTTTTCTGTATGCCAGTTGATGTTTTTCAATTAAAATGACGTACTTTTGAAACAAAAGGCAGACACTTGGAGTGGTTCCGGCCACACCGCACCTCGGATTGAGGCGGGGTTGACTCGTACACGTCACATATGACCCATGGATCATTGTGCTAAAGTATTGACACAATCCGAATACGTTTGGTCGGTTTTCCGTATGTACTTAAATTGTTGTCCATTTTAAGCAAAAAACAGACACTTTGAGTGGTGGCGGCCACACCACGCCTCGGATTAAGGTGGGGTTGACTCGTACACGTCACATATGACCCATGGATCGTTTTGCTAAAGTATATACACAATATGAATGCGTTTGGTTGGTTTTCCGTATGCCATCTGATGTATTTCACTTCAAATGACGTCCTTTTGAAACAGAAGACAGACACTTTGAGTGGTGGCAGCTACACCGCACCTTAGATTGAGACGGGTTTGACTCGTACACGTCACATATGACCCATGTATCATTCTCCTAAAGTTTTAATGGAAACCGAATGCGTTTGGTTAGTTTTCCGTATGTACTTAAATTATTGCCCATTTTAAGCAAAAGACAGACACTTTGAGTGGTGGCGGCCACACCGTGCCTCGAATTAAGGCGGGGTTGACTCGTACACGTCACATATGACCCATGGATCATTGTTCTAAATTATAGACACAATCTGAATGCATTTGGTCGGTTTTTCGTATGCCAGTTGATGTATTTCACTTCAAATGACGTCCTTTTGAAACAGAAGACAGACACTTTGAGTGGTGGCGGCCACACCGTGCCTCGGATTGAGGCGGGGTTGACTCGTACACGTAACATATGACCCATGGATCATTCTCCTAAAGTTTCAATGGAAACCGAATGCGTTTGGTCGGTTTTACATATGTACTTAAATTGTTGTCCATTTTAAGCCAAAGACAGACACTTTGAGTGGTGGCGGCCACACCGTGCCTCGGATTGAGGCGGGGTTGACTCGTACACGTCACATATGACCCATGGATCATTTTGCTAAAGTATCCACACAATCTGAATGTGTTTGGTTGGTTTTTCGTATTCCATTTGATGTATTTCACTTCAAATGACGTCCTTTTGAAATAGAAGACAGACACTTTGAGTGGTGGCGGCCACACCGCGCCTCATATTGAGGCGGGGTTGACTCGTACACGTCACATATGACCCATGGATCGTTCTCCTAAAGTTTCAATGGAAACTGAATGCGTTTGGTTGGTTTTCCGTATGTACTTAAATTGTTGTCCATTTTAAGCCAAAGACAGACACTTTGAGTGGTGGCGGCCACACCTATAGCATCCCATCTTTTTATAACATAACTTTCATTCCATTACACAGAACTGAGGATCTTTAAGGTTTAGTGCCTTGGAAACAAGGAACATAAAACATGAAACAAAAAAAAACATTCTTCTTAAACACTTGAAAGGCTTCTCCTCATGTTCACCCTAGGCTCATTACTGCATCTCATAACCTGGGGACATACATCAAAAGGAAGGGTGAGCAGAAGGCCCAGCAAGGGAAACAAGTGAAACATTTTACATATGAACTTGAGATACATCAATAAAGTCATGAAAAGAACTTTAAGGCATGAAAATGAAATCATGAGGCATATCATAATAAAAATAAAACTTTTTCATAACTTGAAGATGTGGCTACATCATTTAACATAGACAATCATGAACATATCACCAAGGTCCATCCCCAAGGTGTCATTTGAAAATTACCAAGGTTATTCACCAAGGTATCGTGAAATTTTTTATCTCTAGTGGTTACATCATTACCCAATGTATTGGAGCGCTATCAGGGCGCACCCTTAAATTTTCCTTTATTATCATGTTATCCACATATATAATCATCAAACATTTCATAAATAACCCATATAGCATAAAATAAATGGGTTTCATTTCATAATCACAACGTTTTAAAAACTGCTTTAAAGACATGATCTTTACGTCACTTTAAAACCCAGAGAAAAGGAAGGTGGGTCTCATGTATGAAAATCCAAAAATTTAAAATAGAAAATTTTGGTATATATGTGAATACCCCTTTAGAAGAAAGATCTTTGAGTATTCACTTAATAATATAAAATAACTTTAGAAAAAGAGAGACACATTTTGAGATGGAAATTCTGCAGCATAACGGCTATGTTACGAGGTTTTAGAAGACATTAAAAAGAGAGGGAAAATGGGTCAAACATTTATAAATGACTCATAAAATAGTAGATGGACAGAATAAGAAGGATACATGATCATGGTAATTAAATTTCAAGGACATACCATTTGAAATGAAAAACATGGAAGGAAGACAAAAATTAGATTTCTCTTATGAAAGTTCGGCAGCCTAACGGTGTTACTTAAACTTCAACAAAAATGATTTGAAAAGATCAAATAGGGTCTCTCATCATGTGAACATAAGATTTAAGTGTGATAGATATAGAGATAATTCCCCAACATAATTAAAAAGGAACTTGAAATACTTGACATGAATGTAGAACTTTGAAAAGAATGAGAAGGGTGAAAGAATCCCCTAAAAAATTCGGCAGCCTAACAGCGCCACTTAAAACTTCAAAATAATGAATTGAAGAGATCAAATGGGGTCTCTAATAATATGAACATAAGAGTCCAGTATGATAGATATATAGATCATACCCCAACATAAAAAAAGGAACTTGAAAGAATTGACATGAAAGTATAACTTCAAAATGAGAAGGGTGAAGAACCACTTAAAAATTCGGCAGCCTAACGGCGCCACTTAAAACTTAAAAATACTGAATTGAAAGATCAAATGGGGTCTCTCATCATGTGAACATAAGATTCCAGTATGATAGATATAGAGATCATACCCCAACATAACAAAAAGGAACTTGAAAGAATTGACATGAAAGTAGAACTTCAAAACGAGAAGGGTGAAGAACCACTTAAAAATTCGGCAGCCTAACGGCGCCACTTAAAACATCAAAATACTGAATTGAAGAGATAAAATGGGGTCTCTAATCATGTGAAAATAAGAGTCTAGTATGATAGATATAGAGATAATACCCCAACATAACAAAAAGTAACTTGAAAGAATTGACATGAAAGTAGAACTTCAAAATGAAAAGGGTGAAGAACCACTTAAAAATTCGGCAGCCTAACGGCGCCACTTAAAACTTCAAAATACTGAATTGAAGAGATCAAATGGGGTCTCTCATAATGTGAACATAAGAGTCCAGTATGATAGATATAGAGATCATACCCCAACATAACAAAAAGGAACTTGAAATAATTGACATGAAAGTAGAACTTCAAAACGAGAAGGGTGAAGAACCACTTAAAAATTCGGCAGCCTAACGGCGCCACTTAAAACTTAAAAATACTGAATTGAAGAGATCAAATGGGGTCTCTCATCATATGATTATAAAAGATCAGTATGATAAATTTAGAGATCATACCCCAACATAATAAAAAGGAACTTGAAATACTTTACATGAAAATAGATCTTGAAAAATGAGAAGGGAGAAAGAATCCGTTACAAAAATTTCGGCAGCTTAACGGCGCCACTTAAAACTTCATAAAACGAAATAATGAGAGTAAGAGGGGATCTCTCATTATATTTACATGAAAAGGGCGGTAAGAGGAGTATAAAAGAACATCCTCCATTATAAGAACATGGAGCATAAAAGGAATGACATAAAAGAGATTACTTGAAATGAAAGAGAGAGGTCGGATCCCTTACCTTAAAACGTAACTCTTAAAACTCAAAGGTTTGGACCTTGAGGGCTTGGGGGAACCTTGGAAGGACTCCTTGGGAGGTAAGGAGACCATAACTTAGTTGGGGGAGAGTTGGGAGTGAAAACTAAAGGAGGAAAGGGTGGGTATTTATAGGGAAAGTGAGGGGACAAGGCATTAATGGCCAAGGGACACCTCATTAGTGGTTTTGGAAAAACCATGGGCTTGCCCATGGTATTTTCCCATGGTATTGGCCACTTGGGGCACCTCATATCTTATCTTACTATTCATAATTCGACCATATTGAATATATACTTAATACATCATTTAATGATGT
The DNA here is from genome assembly GCA_963277665.1 of Viscum album. Taxonomy (NCBI): domain Eukaryota; kingdom Viridiplantae; phylum Streptophyta; class Magnoliopsida; order Santalales; family Viscaceae; genus Viscum; species Viscum album. The sequence continues at coordinate 1,272,571,554 of OY728139.1, forward strand.
CATTAAACACTCGTAACTTAAAAACGATATTTTCACTATTCATCAAAAATTCAACTTTCTCAGAATAATCCCAAATTTTCACTTTAACCAAATATCAATGCTCTGATTTCAAAAATGTAATCCATTTTATAAAAATAATTTTCTAAATATTTTTAATTTAATTTTTAAATAAAAACACTATTCATTGAAAATTTATTTTTTTCAGAAAAATCCCCAAAAATTACCTTAACATAATATCGATGCTATGAGTTCAAAAATGAAGTCCATTTTATAAAAATAATTTTCTAAATATTTTTAATTAAAATTTTAATTAAAAAACACTATTCATCCAAAAAAACTAATACTTGAATAATAATTTATGAAACCGTTATTTAACCATTTTATTGAATCACATTACTTAATCAAAGTGCCTAGCTTATTTTAATACTTTCTTTAAGTGAGATTACTAATCCATTTGGACACATTATTAATCCTAATCATAAAATCACTATTCATAATTTACTATTCATCAAAAATCAAGTTGATCTTGTTAGACTCTAAATTTCGTACTGAACATAATTGTAGAAGACCATTTTTTGAAAATCATTACACATTTTTAATTATTTAGGGTTTACATAAACATATTTAAAATATCCTTTTTCTAAAATTCATCAAAAATATGCATACTATATTTATCCGGTCATTTGAAAATTCATAAAAGAAATCGAAATTTTTATTTAAAACAAAGGATTACACAAGACAGTTACGGTCTCCTTACATAGCCCCTTATCACACCAGCATAGGGCCTAAGTGTAAGGTGTGCTATGGTGAGAGAATCCGAGGGAGGCTCGGCCAACATCGCACGAGTAGTAATTTCTATCAGTTTGAACTTCTCGCAAATTCGATCCCGTTCTAGCTTTATACGATGAAGTTCAGCTTGGGTTTGGTCCAGAGCAAAGCCTAGTGGTGCTACCTCCTTCCCAAGTTCTGTTAGATGGGCTTCGATCGGTCCAAGACTACTAGGTGAGGCCATCTAATCTTCTTTCTATATTAATTAACCAAGATTGCTTGTATTTTAGAGACAATAGTCAAAATGTTTAGTTTCCAGCAGTCATATTGACCAATGGTCAAATAACATTCAAAACCCAACAGTCTCATTTTAATTATACTCATGTTACCAAATGAAACATTTTTGTTGAGTATAAAAATAACACATAAAATTAGGAAACAATATTTATTTAAAATTTCGGGTCGTTACAACACCGCACCTCAGATTGAGGCGGGGTTGACTCGTACACGTCACATATGACCCATGGATTGTTATTCTAAAGTATCGACACAATCCGAATGTGTTTGGTCGGTTTTCCGTATGTCAGTTGATGTATTTCACTTCAAATGACGTCCTTTTGAAACAGAAGACAGACACTTTGAGTGGTGCCTGCCACACCGTGCCTCGGATTGAGGTGGGGTTGACTCGTACATATCACATATGACCCATGGATCGTTGTGCTAAAGTATCGACACAATCTGAATGTGTTTGGTCAGTTTTCCGTATGTAATTAAATTGTTGTCCATTTTAAGAAAAAGACAGACACTTTGAGTGGTGGCGGCCACACCGCACCTCGGATTGAGGCGGGGTTGACTCTTACACGTCACATATGACCCATGGATCGTTGTACTAAAGTATCGACACAATACAAATGTGTTTGGTCAGTTTTCTGTATGCCAGTTGATGTATTTCACTTCAAATGACATCCTTTTGAAACAGAAGATAGACACTTTGAGTGGTGGCGGCCACACCGCGCCTCGGATTGAGGCGGGGTTGACTCGTACACGTCACATATGACCCATGGATCATTCTCCTAAAGTTTCAATGGAAACTGAATGCGTTTGGTCGGTTTTCCGTATGTACTTAAATTGTTGTCCATTTTAAGCCAAAGACAGACACTTTGAGTGGTGGCAGCCACACCGCGCCTCGGATTGAGGCGGGGTTGACTCTTACACGTCACATATGACCCATGGATCGTTGTGCTAAAGTATCGACACAATCTGAATGCGTTTGGTCAGTTTTCCGTATGCCAGTTGATGTATCTCACTTCAAATGACGTCCTTTTGAAATAGAAGACAGACACTTTGAGTGGTGGCGGCCACACCGCGCCTCGGATTGAGGCGGGGTTGACTCGTACACGTCACATATGACTCATGGATCGTTCTCCTAAAGTTTCAATGGAAACCGAATGCGTTTGGTCGGTTTTCCGTATGTACTTAAATTGTTGTCCATTTTAAGCCAAAGATAGAAACTTTGAGTGTTGGCGGCCACACCGTGCCTCAGATTGAGGTGGGGTTGACTCGTACACGTCACATATGACTCATGGATCATTGTTCTAAAGTATCGACACAATCCGAATGCGTTTGGTCGGTTTTCCGTATGTTAGTTGATGTATTTCACTTCAAATGACGTCCTTTTGAAACAGAAGACAGACACTTTGAGTGGTGGCGGCCACACTGCGCCTCGGATTGAGGCGAGGTTGACTCGTACGCGTCACATATGACCCATGGATCGTTCTCCTAAAGTTTCAATGGAAACCGAATGCGTTTGGTCGGTTTTCCGTATGTACTTAAATTGTTGTCCATTTTAAGCCAAGGACAGACACTTTGAGTGGTGGCGGCCACACCGCGCCTCAGATTGAGGCGGGGTTGACTCGTAAACGTCACATATGACCCATGGATCGTTTTGCTAAAGTATCAACACAATACAAATGTGTTTGGTTGGTTTTCCGTATGCCAGTTGATGTATTTCACTTCAAATGGCGTCCTTTTGAAACAGAAGACATACACTTTGAGTGGTGGCGGCCACACCGCGCCTCGGATTGAGGCGGGGTTGACTCGTACACGTCACATATTACCCATGGATAATTCTCCTAAAGTTTCAATGGAATTCGAATGCGTTTGGTCAGTTTTCCGTATGTACTTAAATTGTTGTCCATTTTAAGCAAAAGACAGACACTTTGAGTGGTGGCGGCCACACCGCGCCTCGGATTGAGGCGGGGTTGACTCGTACACGTCACATATGACCCATGGATCGTTGTGCTAAAGTATCGATACAATCCGAATGTGTTTGGTCGGTTTTCCGCATGCCAGTTGATGTATTTCACTTCAAATGACGTCCTTTTGAAACAGAAGACAGACACTTTGAGTGGTGTCGGCCACACCGCACCTCGGATTGAGGCGGGGTTGACTCGTACACGTCACATATGACTCATGGATCGTTGTGCTAAAGTATTGACACAATCCGAATGCGTTTGGTCGGTTTTCCGTATGTACTTAAATTGTTGTCCATTTTAAGAAAAAGACAGACACTTTGAGTGGTGGCGGCCACACCGCGCCTCGGATTGAGGCGGGGTTGACTCGTAAACGTCACATATGACCCATGGATCGTTGTGCTAAAGTATCGACACAATCCGAATGCGTTTGGTCAGTTTTCCGTATTCCAGTTGATGTATTTCACTTCAAATGACGTCCTTTTGAAACAGAAGACAGACACTTTGAGTGGTGGCGGCCACACCACGCCTCGGATTGAGGCGGGGTTGACTCGTACACGTCACATATGACCCATGGATCGTTCTACTAAAGTTTCAATGGAAATCGAATGTGTTTGGTCGGTTTTCCGTATGTACTTAAATTGTTGTCCATTTTAAGCCAAAGACAGACACTTTGAGTGGTAGCGGCCACACCGCACCTCGGATTGAGGTGGGGTTGACTCGTACATGTCACATATGACCCATGGATCGTTGTGCTAAAGTATCGACACAATCTGAATGCGTTTGGTCAGTTTTCCGTATTCCAGTTGATGTATTTCACTTCAAATGACGTCCTTTTGAAACAGAAGACAGACACTTTGAATGGTGACGGCCACACCGTGCCTCAGATTGAGGCGGGGTTGACTCGTACATGTCACATATGACCCATGGATCGTTCTCCTAAAGTTTCAATGGAAACCGAATGTGTTTGGTCGGTTTTCCGTATGTACTTAAATTATTGTCCATTTTAAGCAAAAGACAGACACTTCAGGGTCCAAGGAAGAGGGTGGGGGGGCTGTCTGGGGGGCTGTCTGGGGGGCTGTCCAAGGGGTTGTCTGGGGTACAGGGAGGAGGGTGGGGGGGCTGTGCGGGGGGATGTCTGGGGGCTGTCTGGGGGGCTATCCGGGGGGTTGTCCGGGGTCTAGGGTGGAGGGTGGGGGGGCTGTCCGGGGGGCTGTCTTGGGGGCTGTCTGGCGGGGCTATTCGGGGTCCAGGGAGGAGGGTGGGGGGTTGTCCAGGGTCCAAGAAGGAGGGGGGTTCCCAAACACAGAACCACTAAAAGACAAAAACATACATAAAAATAGATAATATATAAAAATAACTCAACTCCAATATTATACTACGAGTCTAGATAAAACCAACAACTAGAATAGATTAAATATCAAATCTCAGTAATATTAGTCAAAAATGTAATGGATCAACTTGTCCCACATCACCATCACCATCATCACCATCATCATTATCACCCTCGTCCTCGTCCCCATCATCGTCCTCACCCTCACCCTCCTCCTCTTCCTCGCCCTCCTCCTCTCCCTCGCCACCCGCCTCGCCCTCCTCCTCTCCCTCCTCTTCCGCGACAGACTCCTCGCCATCATCATCATCAAGCTGTACATCATCCTGAACACCACTAGAACTGCCACCTGGTGCACCGTATATAGAACGTATCAACGACATATACTCATCAAAAGCTGGGCTGGCCTCTGTTGGAAGTGTAGGACGTAGAACTTCAACAAATTTCATAAACGCATTGTTTGCCCTAGCAGACTGTTCTGCCATCTCTGTGGCCCTTTTCTCAGCCTGTTCTACCTGTGACCTAACTTGCTGTAGCTCGGTGGCACTACAGCTCGTACTTGAGGAGGGCCAATACCTCGTCGGGGCTATCCTAGGTCGGCAGCGTACTCTGCCAGAATGCTCCTCTCCCCACACCTGATGTAAGTGATCTGTTGGCCCAAAATTGTCTGGTTCTTGGGTATCAAGGGCCTCTAAAGCAGCCTGTTACAAATATAAATATATCATTAAGTTACAAAATAGATATTAAAAAATAAATTCAACAGATTAAAACTTACAATCTGCTGCTGAGTCGCTTCGTTGACGGCACTTCCATCCTTTTTTCGTCTACTCGAGCAAAACAGTTTTGCTCGAGGCATGCGTCCTTCAATATTTTGTATTTTCCTCTACAATGACATTGAAAACTAAAGTTATATGAAAACTTTAGAAAACTATTAAATAATTGAAGAAACAAAAGAAAGTGTAAGTCGTAAAGAAAACTTATAAACAATTGTTATACCTGCTTCCTCTCACGATCAGGCATCATAGTGCGTCCCAATGTGTGGAGGTATTTTTTTGCATCAATGTTCGTTTTATTTTTTCTAGATGATTCCTAAATAAAATTCAAAAATGCAACAGATAATATTAATGAAAAACATGAAAGTTATTATTTAAATACCTCAAATGTTATTAATACCTTAAACTGGGTACTCGTCCAATGAGTAATCATCTGATGATACTGCTCTATAGGAAAATCATTCACAACTGGTACCGCCTCTAACTCAGTGCCAACTCTAGCACACCATCCCATATAAAACTCATGCTTGTAGGCTCTCCAAAGCTCGCCTAAATCCTTTAGACATTCCGATCGTGCACCCTCACCATCAGGAAAATTAAATCGAAGCTGAAATAAAAATATTAATTCATATAAATACAAAAATAATTCATGGAATTAAATAGAATAGTTTTTTTTACCCATATCTCTGCCCAAGCTCTATCCTTGACCTCATGCGGCAAATGTCTCCACAATAGCGGGCTGATGGGAATGATGTCGGAGTATTTGGCAAGCGCCGCCAAAAAACTCCGACATTGCTACCCTGTTTTCTCAACCATTTGGTTGTCTTCATTATAATCCACCATAACCTGTGTGTGGCGGTTCCACACCGAACGCATGTGTGTACGCCCCCGCCCACGCCTCATGTCAGTAGATGTATCTTTCATGAAATAAAAACAAATATTTTATCAGAACATGTTATAATAAAAATAAATATTTCTATAAAAATTTGTTAGGGTTCTATAAATATACATGTGCCGGTCTGATCGCTGAGTGCCGCTGGATCCACAGAAACTGATGGAACACCCTGTGGTGTAACAGGAGTCGAAGACGATGGAATATAGAAGCTCGGAGAGACAGAAGTATAAGGAAAAGAAGATGGGACAGCTGTCTGACCGGATGCTGACTGAGGAGTGGGAATCATCATGGGATGTGAAAATGATGGGCCAGAAGATGGAAAAGGTAGCGAAAACATGGGAGGCCTAAATATCCCGTGTGTCTCTAACGACACACCGAGATCAGAATATGGTAAGGATGACATGTCAGTGGGAGGGGCAGGGTCTAGTTGGGTACGCACAGCTGCTCGTCCACCTCTGGTACGAACCCTCCTCGTACCATCGGCCTGATTACTAGGACCAGTACTAGGCTCCTCGTCGAATAACTGTCGACGTATAGGTGGATCCTACAAAAATGTTTACAAAAAAATTAATCACATGACATTATATATTCTTTAAATATATCAATTTGAAATAAAGTACTCATTGTAGGCACTAATGGTGGAACGCCCATCTCCGTCATTCGACGATTGTTCTCCATCATTTTTTTCCTTCGTCTCTCTTCAATTGGATTCATTTCCTGCTTTTGAAAACAAATATGTAATTAATTAGAAAAAGAAAACTAATGTGAAAACCAAAAAATGCAATTCAAATAAAATTGCAACCAATAAACATTGAAAATTCACATAATGGTCAATTAAGCTATCAATTGTTTTAGAAGAGCTTGAATGGATTTAATAAATCATACAAGTTGTAATGTTCACAAAGTTAGAAATAGTGTTTGACTATGTTTGAATACAGTTCAATTACAAATTATAAAATGCAATTCAAATAAAACTGCAACCAATAAACATTAAAAATTCACATAACGGTCAAGTCAGCTATCAATTTTTTTAGAAGATCTTGAATGGATTTAATAAATCATACAAGTTGTAATGTTCACCAAGTTAGAAATATGTTTGACTATGTTTGAATACAGTTCAATTACAAATTAGAAAATGCAATTCAAATAAAACTGCAACCAATAAACATTGAAAATTCACATAACGGTCAAGTCAGCTAAAACATATTTGTGATCAATACTAAATCAATTTGAATATTACCAACCTTAACAACCCAACTCGAGGTAAACCAAAAGAATTGAGAACATGGATGAATGATTCTATATATTTTCAACCACAAATTCAGGTTCACAATCAACTCTGACAATTGAGCTATTTGATTCATCAAAAGAAATAAATGGATTGGTTCCAATGGCACTAGGGACAGTGTCAATTCCATCATCACCATAATCAAAAATATGTCTTGGAATTACTTCAACTATGACACCAAATTCAGGTCGAAGTTGGTCTTTGACATAAAAAACTTGTTTAGCCATTGATGCCAACACATATGGTTCTTTGGTAGCAAGAGTGCGAGTCATATTAATTACTCGAAATCCAAAATCATCAATAAATGTGCCATGTCTCGTCATCGAATCAAACCAATGTCATTTCATCATTGTGACTTGTCCATGAGAGTAATAATCCAATATTATTATTTTCTCAACAACTCCATAATAACCCACATTTTCAAATCGCGGTGTACTATCTGATGCACTGGCATAACAATCTGTTGTGGCAGTAACCATAACACCATCATGTTGTGTTCTCATGTTTTTCGCTCGTTCAGTGACAACAAATTTGTACCCATTGATAACAATTGATTTACAGTCACGAACCACGGTATTAGGACCAAAATCCAAAGCTCTTATTTCTTCAGAGACAGAGTTAGCAGACAAACTCAATACCTGCAATATAAATGACTATTAAAGTTAATTAAATATTGATATAATTATTTTAAACATTAATTTTTTTATACCTTCAATTTTAACCAAGTAGAAAACTCTTTGCTATGCAAAGTCTCTCTCCTTCTCAAAGATAAAGAACGATGATTCCTATTTATCATTGTTTTATGTTCCCTGTAGATAAAAAATATTAATAGTTTAACATATATATATGTAAGATATACATAATCAATTTAGTTACCTGATATAGTCTTCGAACAAATCACAGTTGAACAAAATTGTGTGATGTGTCATCTTCTGCTCTTCATGGCTTAATGTCTTCAATGTATATTATCCAGGAATTCCTCCTGTTTGAGGAAGTGATGGAAAACTTGGTTCAATTTTCTCATACTGTTCTTCTTCATTTCTCATTGGTCTGTTCAATCTTGTAGTAAGATCAGACAAATACATCGAGCAGAAATCCATACATTCTTGAACCAAGTAACCGTTCACGATAGAACCTTCGGGATGATTTCTGTTTCGTACATAAGACTTTAATGTGAACATATTTCTTTCAGTTGGATACATCCAATGAAAAGAAACAGGTCCTCCGAGAAGTATTTCAGTGGGAATATGGATAGTCAGATGCAGCATGCATGTGAAAAATGATGGAGGAAATATTTTCTCCAACTCACACAAAATTAATGGGGCATCTGTCAACATTTTTTGCAAGAAAGACTTGGACAACTTTTTATCACAAAGATCTCTAAAAAAATGGCACACCGAATAACAACCACCCTTACATTATTGGACAAAAGATGACGGATTGCTATTGGAAGCAACTCATGCAGTAGAACGTGATAATCATGAGTCTTCAAATATTTTAGCTTCAACTCTCTTATGTTGACCCGTTTAGATATGTTTCTTGAATAGCCATCAGGAACTCTAATAGTCTCTAATACTTCCAGAAATTGTTTTTTTTTTCGCAGGTGTCATCACATAAGAAGCACATGGAAGTTTCCATTTATTTTCACTGATACGTACAGGATGCAATTCTGGTCTGATGCCCCAATCCACCAAGTCATGCTGAGATCGTAAATCATCTTTTGTCTTCCCCTTGACATTTAGAAGAACCGAAAGCAACATTTCGCATATATTCTTTTCAATATGCATTATGTCTAAGCAATGACGTAACAAATTGTTGACCAATAAGGCAAATCAAAAAAGATACTCTTCTTCCTCCAATTGTAACAAGTTTCAGTGGAAACATTCTTTCTCTTTCCAGATTTCATTTGACCCTTCCTGAATGAAAAACTGAAATCTTTCAATTCATTAAGCACGTCAGTTCCAGACATACGCTGAGGTGGATCATCGGTCTATATGGTATTATCAAATCTTCGACGATTCATTCTATATGGATGATCCTTTGGCAAGAATCATCGATGTCCCATAAAACTGAAACTATAGTGATGTTTCAGTCTTCTAGATCGTGTATTCTTCATACAAACTAGACATGACAGTTTTCCCTTCGTGCTCCATCCAGACATCATTTCATAAGCCGGAAAATCATTGATCATCCACATAAGCGCAGCATGCATCTGAAATATGTCTTTCGAACATGCATCGTATGTGCGCACACCCACATCCCAAATAAGTTTCAACTATTTTATTAAAGGTTGCATGTATACATCAATATCAATGTCGGGATCAGAAGGACCAGATATGAGTATACTCATGAAAGTGAAAGGTTTTTTCATACACAACCATGGGGGAAGATTATAAATGTGTATAAAAACTGGCCATGTGCTGTGCGAAGTAAGCATCTGCCCAAACGGATTAAAACCGTCGCATGAAAGACCCATCCTCACATTACGCACGTCAGCTGCAAAATCAGGATGTCGAGCATCAAATCTCTGCCATGAAAATCCATCTGCAGGATGAACCAACTCATTATTAGGCTTCTTTCTCTCGGTATCATGCCATCTCATTTTTATTGATATGTCATCAGACATAAAAATATTCTGAAGTCTGGGGATCAATGGAAAGTGCCACATTACTTTTTGTGGAACGCGGGATGGTGTTCCATCAGATTTTGTCTTCTAGCGGGATGTGCCACATTTTATACAATCATTTCGTTCAGTGGTTTCCTCCCAGAATAAACTACAATCTTTCGGGCAAGCATGAATTTTGTTTCTTGAAAATCCAAGTTCCTCAACTAACTTCCATGCCATATAGTGGTTTGAGGGAATACCTGCATCATCTGGAAGTAAATCCTTCAAGAGGGTAAGAATGTAATCGATTGCTGTATTAGAAATTCCATACATAGTTTTCCCATGAAACAATCGGATTAAAAATTCCAGCTTTTTCATTTTATCGCATTGTCGATATACTGGAGTCGTTGCAGCATCATTCAATTTTTTCACCCTATAAATATCATCATTTTCACTAGATGCATCAGCTGTCCTCATATCGATGTCTTCTTGAGTCGAAATCCTTTCTTTTTCATGATGAAGAATAAACGGAAACCGATCATCTAACAAATTCTCCATTCCAGTCCTTTCATTTCGATCATCACCAATTTGAGATTTCATTTTCTCCCCATTGTGATACCACACAAAGTAGTTTGCTTGAAAAACATTTTTGGTTATGTGGTAGCTGACTTCTTCACGGCTCAACCAAGGTATACCAACACAATTGGAACATGGGCAGTGTATGCGACCACTATATGAAGCATTGTGAAATGAAAAATCTATAAAGCTCTCCAAATTGTTTTGAAAATCGCTTGAGATCCGATCGGTTTCATACATCCAACTTCTGTCCATTCTGTAAAAAGAATTTATATAAGTCATTTTGTCATAAACAATTCAATAGGATTGAACTTTAATAGAAAATACATTTAAGTAAATGATAAAGGAAGAAAATAGTCAAGGTATCAACTACACATGTGAAAAAAACATACAAATTTTTTATTGAAAAAATGTAAAACCAACAAGAAATTAATGTGTTATATCACATCACAACATACCTCATCCCATAAACATATTAGTAGGGTATCATGAACATGAATAACATCAACATTGTGCCATCCTCCTACCATACATGACCCCAACCACATGCCACATCTTATTATAGCCTTTTCACATCACACCTCACCGGAAAACACTAGGGAAATCATAGTACATCTCACCTGAAGACACATGGACAATCACATCGCATCTTGACTAAAAACACATGGTCAATCACTTTTGAAGGAAGAGTAGGTAAGACATGGTAGCTATCCAACCATATAACCACCATACTAGATATTATAAAAAATACCCATAACTCAAAACCTCTGATCATTGGTAAGTTTATCCAACTCTGGTTGAGAATGTGTATAAATAACATAAAAATACATGATATATAGATAGCACAAAATACTCAACCTATGGGTTCGCATTAACTACATAATCACACACTTCACTACTACCATAAAACACATAAACCACACCACCACCACACAAGATGCATATCATTTCTCACTTTCATTTATAAGCCACTTCATTCACACTTACATTGTCCATTCATTTAATGTTAAATTAATTAAATCCATTTACCACACATCCATTTCTATTCCATCTCATTTATTTAATATCTTGTTTTTTGGTTTTAATAGCATAATTTATTCCATAGATAACCAGGAAACTAATAAAACCACCACACAATAACTCACCATCTCACAATAACCATCGACACCATGTTACATCGACCAACCATCTCACACAAACAACCACATATCACAACAAAAATATTGCACATCACAAACCACCGTACAACCAAAACCACCGCACAAACAAAACTATGAATATTAAAAATTAGAACACAATAAAGAGACATCGTTCCCTTATAAATGTAAATGTGTAATGAAAACATTAATTGGACATACACCGATATAGATATTTGACTACACAATTCGTGGAACAATCATAAATTTTTACAGAAACCCTAAAATTTGGGAATTAGGAAATCATTCATAGAAGTATATTCTTTATAACATGTGGAACAAAAATATAGGAATCTAACCTGGTGGTTGGTGATCCAATGGAAGATGTGGGGATTGGGAAGTGATTCTGCCGAGGAATTGCTTCTGGAGGAGCTTCTGGAGACGAGCGGAAGGCTCTGGATCCGCTTCTGAATCGTGGGGAGGTCGCTGCTAGCATTGGGGTATTTGGGGGTTTTTTTCCAACGGTTCATAAAAACCGTTGGGAAAAACCAGTCTTTCCCAATGGTTTCATAAAACCGTTGGGAAAGACTGAATTTTTTTCCACTTTTCCCAACAGTTTCATAAAACCGTTGGGAAAAGTATCTTCTAAAAGGTATTTCCCAATGGTTTATATAAACCGTTGGAAAAGACAGAATATACCAACGGTTTCTTTGAACCATTGGTAAACAACTGTTGGGAAAACTCCCATTTTCAGTAGTGTTTCTAAAAATGGTTTTTACGCATAATATGCACTAATACTAAAATTAATTTTTCTCACCCTTAAGAATTTTATTTGATAAAATTGATTCTATATTTCAAATAAAAAAATTCAAAATTAGTAAATAAGTTTCTTTTCATTTGTAGTCATAAAAATTATTTATCAAGGTTAAAAATGTAGATAGCATAATAAAGGTAAATTAAGGTGAAAAGAGTTTAACCAATTGTAAAAGATATAAAACATGTTAAAAATATGTTTAAAATGAGTATTTAAGGTTTGTATTGAATAAAAATTATCTAATCTTAAATATTTTTGACTTTTAATTCACTTTCCATGTTTAACATGTGTTCTTTATATATTAAGATGTTTTATTTACAAAAATTTCATTCCCTCCACTTACAAAAGGGGACCTTCCTCTCCCCCTTCAAAGTCACTCTAAAAATTAAATATTCCCATGAAACTATACCCATTTTACTTACCATATAATCATATTACACTCAAATAATCCTATATTTACAATACTTTGTTCTAATTACTCTATTTCTAAGAATTATTTTAAGAGAAAGTCCAAATTCTCAACAAGGTTAAAGCACTTTCACAGAAGTAGAGAGTAAATATGAGGTATTTTGTTAACTAAAACCTATTTCATTGAGTTATAAAGTTTTTTATTGAACTAATTTCTTGTATTCTTGGTTTATTCCACCCTAATATTTTATCATATTGTTCTTTCTCTTTTTCTATGGGGAAAATGTTATTTGAATCAAAATATCATTCCCTAAAGAGTTTCTTAATTATAAAAATATATCACTGTTAAGTATAATTCTCATCCTCTAAAATATGATATTTTTCTTCCATGTTCATATTTTCCATTATCTAAAATATTATCTTTATTATTTGGAAACCCAATTGTATATTATTTCAAGTGACATTCATATTTCTCTTTATCCCTTTTTAAATGAAAGTTCTATAGTCCATTTTATGATGTGGATTTTCAACAAAGGTGTTTTGAAAATTAATTTTTTTTTTCATTTTATGATCATGTAATTTATCTTTCAATGAATATTTATGACTTTTATAAGGCTAAATTATTGATATTTATTTATAAATAATGTTTTAAAATGATCTTCATGTCAACCCCTTGAAAGTAACTTTTGAAAGTGACTCGTGACTTCATATTTTTATGATAATGTTAAAAATATTTTTTTAAATATCTTTTAAGATTTTTCCATGTGAAGAAATTATTTAAATATTATGAAAAATCTTCTTAATGAATATTCCTTTATATTTTTTAAATTTTTTTCCAAATAAACTTATTTCTTAATGATTTTAAGAAAATAAAATAGGGGATATTTCCCCCTGTTTTTCAGGTGATTTATCTAATGACCCTAAAAAGGTATTTTCTATATATGTAAACATAATTAATGCTACATATGTTACACTAGGTATATTTATTATTAAACCATATGAATTTTTCTCAAGATGTATTATAATATTTTCTATATAAGTTTTCATGAAACTCATCTCTATTCCATAGGTTAATTAAGTGATGTTTGAAATATGAATGTTGTTATGTTCTATTGGCACATATATGTATGGTTTATCTCATGTGATGTGTGGGACCTATATAGACCTCCAATTAATTGGGTAAATTTTTATATATTATGAGATAATTATGGGAATCAATCCTTTATTCTCACTCCACTATGGGAATTAGGAAGTGATGCACGATCTATTATGTTATGGGAATCAGGTAGTGATGTCTACTTCACTATGTTGTGAGAATAAGGTAATGATGTCTACTCCACTATGTTTATGGGAATAAATTTGTGACGTATTCTCTATTATATAATGGTAATTGGGTTGTGATGTATTAACCATAATGTTATAGGAAACGAGTAGTGATTCTTGATCCACTATTTATGATTTCTACACTTATATTTGTGCCACATTAACATATTTTGCATCATACTCATATTATGTTGGATAATGTCTCATGTTATGATAAAATCCTTGATTTATGTCATATGGTCCATTTTTATTTAGGTATGATATTATAATGTTATGTTCTTAGACTTTGATTATGTTATTATACCCACATACTTATATTATGCTCACTAATGATCATTAGTTGTCATCTCTTATGCTTACCTTACTGAGCAATGATCTCTCCCCTTTCTTATATTTCCATTACCTAAGATATGAAGATGAATATAACTTATAAGGAGTCTATATATGAGTCAAGTTTGGTTCTATTATTGAGGAATGTTTTCAAATATTGTAAAATAAGTTTCTTATATAATTGATCCTCAAAAACACTAAACCTTTCATTCTTGGGTTTGTGTGATTATTATGAGATGTAATGTTGAAGGAACATGGTGGATTAAAAAAAATCTATACATTTGGTTAAAATTGAGAAAATTGGGACTGTGGTGGAGTCTTTCTTGTGCTTTTGATTCTTCTGTATGAAACGAGAAGGGTCAAAATGGACAATGGTTGTGAGTGGTCTCAGGTGGAATGTGTTGGTGGTTATCATGTCAACCATGATTAGAGGGACCTCACCACACCATGGTGAAGGTTGTGGTGAGTCCAAAATTTATTATATTTATGCACCAAGCCATTTACTATCTATTACTCCTTGATATTTTAAAATAATACTATGTTCGATATCATATAGAACACACAACATTGAGTTTAAACGAACTACAAAATATTACTATTTAAATATGACTGTTATAACCTAGTTGTTAAATTAGCAGGTATGAATAGTATTAATTACTTTATGAAACATATATAAAGGTCCTACATTATATTAATTTATTGATAAATTCTCAATAAATAATCAATCAACTCTTAATAAATATATTTTATTCTATAAAAAATATATTTCCTTCAAAAATGATTTTTAATATTTTTTGTGAGAAAATATAATAATTATTTTATGAAACTTTTAGAAATTTTATTTTAAAATATGAACATATTTTTTTAAATCATAATATCAAAATTAAATTTGGGTGAAATTTTGGTATTTTTTCTGAAACGTTTTATTTTTTAGTGAATAGTGAAGATTAATAATTTTTCAAATACTGTGATTTATTTTCATTAAATCAAGTAATTTAAAAGTTACATTGTATTTTTTATTTGGTATTAAATTGAAATATGAAACATTTTATTTAAAATAATATATTTAATTTTTTTTTAACCATCAATTTTCATGATTTTGGTATAAGTTTATTTTTATGCTTAAAAACACAGTTTTCAACAAAATGTTTTTAAGTGCATAAAGTTTATCCATTTTAATTGATTAAAATAACCCCTAGTAAAGAAATAATTAAATTAAATTGATATATTATAAAACTATTTATATATATTTAAATTCATATAATGATTATTTTTAGTCATAGAGTTAATATAAGATCATATATTGCTTGAAAATGCATTTTTTGAAAAATTGTTTTTCGACACGTTTTACGGGTTTGATTTTAAATAAAATTCTATCACTTTTATGATTTTAATTTTATAAAATGTATTTAATATTTTTAATCATAATAATTAATATTATCTGACAATTTCAACTTAATTTGATCCATAGTGAATAGTAAAAACAGTAAAAAACTAGTTACTGTAGTGAAAAACTAAAATGGTAAAAGTGGGTAACCTTAGAGGTAAATATAATAAATTGTTTAAAACATGTTTATTTTTTATTTTATTATGTCTTTATAGACCATATTACCCATACACTTCATTATTTATCAATTCTAAAGGCACTTGGTTTGAGTGTGACTATCCATTATTGTATAGTTTTGGGTATTTACAAAAAAAGTCACTCCCTCTCACTTATAAAAGGTCACTCTCTCTCCTATACTTTCCACACTTAAAAAGACTTTTGGTTCAGAAAATCCCTAGTAAAATCCATTCCTTACTTACCTCCCTACATCTTAGAGGCCTTTTTTTATCACAAGTCCAATCTATGGAGGCTTTAGGTATAATCCTAAAGAGGTGGTCCAAAGAATAGGTATTGTTCTTAACAGAGCATCTTTGTTTTATTTCTTCTTCCACCTACTTAAAATATTACTCAATAATAATGATGTGATAACATAATTATATCCCATATACTGATATTTTATTGTGTTAATTTTTTAATCTACATCCATATCCACTTCTATCAAATAGCAAATGAAACCATCGTTTGTGTGTACGGCAGACTACCACCTCGCGAACCAAAGTAATTCATTTTCCATCATCGTCTCTAATGACTATTCATGATGATGAATTTAATTTTTATATATTATATTCATTAAATATTAATAATTCTATAAAATTAATTTTATCTTATACATTCTTACCTTACCATTCATTTAAAAATGATAACGTCGTTCGTGTGTATGATTGACTACTGCCTCGCGAAGCGATGTGGTTTTTTTTATTACCGCATCACATGGATTGTATATGTAAGTGTATTTATTGAAATAAAATTATATGTATTATATAATTATAATTATTTAATTATTAAATAAAAATTACGTTATTTCAATCATGATCGTTGAAAAATTGAAACGTTACTCATGTGTGTGTACGACCAACCGTCTCCATGATTGTAACGTAATTAATTTTTCATAACCATATTTCATGGTTGGTTTTAAAAAAATATAATTTATATATAAAAAATATAATTATTTCATGATTATTATTTTTCATATGATGAAAAAATTACTTATTTTACCATGTTCAACCTACCAAATTCATTTTGGAAACATGAAATGAATACCATAAAAACATATGACATAAACTTAATTGATTGAGAAAATAAATATAACATGGTAAAAAATAAGATAAAAGGAATAAAAAAATTTAAAAAAATTATTAAGTAATAAAATAATTAACATAAGTTTATTATTTAGGAAGATAAAGTATGTATGCGACGAGTTGAACTTGAGGTAAGGGATTCCATCTCAATTTCCTTTCATTGAGGCATATTTTAATGTGTTGATACTAATTTCTTTTACATGGTGTATAAACTACCATTTTATATGTTATATAATTAATCCTTTATAATTCATGGTATTTAAAGTTTTAATTCAGATTATTTCATCTAATTGGATTTTACTTGAAATTTACCAAATTGTAATATATTTTCATTTCACTTTTATTTTTGTGAGACACATGCCTTATGCACCACTTATTTCTTTTATGTAGTGTATATAATGCCCATGAATCTATTTTATTATTATTATCATCAAATCATTGGATATAAATTTCATATAAGGTTCTTTATTTATTGGTATTATGATTCAAAAGTTACAAAAGTGTTAAGGGCCTTATATTAAAATCTCGTTATTTATCAGGGTTTTTTATGATTAAGTTTCCAATGATGAAATATTTTAAACTAACTCTAAATAAACTCATAAATTTTTTTATCCTCTGGTTATTTCTATAAAATGCATATTTTTATTTCATTTTTCACTTATTAATAACTTAATAGATTGAAATAATTGTTTTAAGGAAAACTGACTTTATTTCTCTCTTTGGTCAAAAATCCATTCTCCTCCATGTCCATGTTTTCTAAAGATATTTTAAATAATTTTTTTTACTATTATATGATGTTTTTTAAAGTCACTTTAACCATTTTTTAAATGTTTACAAAATCATTTAAAATGAATCTTTTCAACATTTTCCGAATGAGTTACTTTTTTAATTTTTACTAAAAATTTGAAATAAATATTTGTTTTAACATACTTGGCATTAATGAAATATTCATGCCATAATGACTAATAATTTATTTGAAGATTACTTTATAATTTTATATGGTTATTTTTAAATAAATTTATTTCTATAATATTTTGGAAATATTTATATTTTTAAGAAGTGATTTCAAATTGAAAAGGGTATTTTCCTCAAGAAATATTCCATGTAATATTTTAAATACATTTTTATCAAAAATGATAACCTTTAATGTTATGGATTTATTGTAAATTAGTTATATATGTCTCTCATGTATATAAATAGATTATTATCCCTTAATTTTATAGGGTAATACATTCCTTTTGTTCATCTCTGAAATGCCTTCATTATGAAATTTCCCATGATTATGATATGAGACAAGATTATGAAACTCATTTTATTTCCATGGTTAATTCTTATTTTTATGCCTTATAATTGATTTATATTTTGTGGAACACATAATCATGAACATTTTATGATGTTTTCTCCTAGATAGCTCTCTAATTAATTGGGTAAATCTTTACACTCATGAGATTTCTTGTATGGTGTAAGAACACGGTTCTTCCTTTGAGGTATGGATCATTCCTTTTCAGTTTTTACTAAATGAAATGGAAGAAAATAGGTCAAGATCTAGTTGAAGGCTAGTTACACGATGTAACTAGGTGTTACATTCCATGTCCATTATAGAACATGCCATGTAATATGGGCACACGTCATGTACTTCCCAGTACACACCATGTAATGGTATGGCCATGATTTGTATGGACACAATGTATAGTTTCCAGTACACATCGTGTACTTTTATTTTTTTTGTTAAATCGGATAGTAGCATAATTTTTGTAAAAATATACATAATTCACCCATCTTTGATGAACAGCATGCCCAAGTGATCTAATAATAGAGTGGCCTCCCGTTTTTTCATCCGATCTTTGATTCGAACATCGTCAGATGCATTGGATTCCCCTCAGTAAGCTCTCGATTTCTCTTGAGCCATTATTCATGATTTCTTCTCCTGATCTAGTTATAGAGGCTTGATATTTTATGCTAATTTTGTAGATATACTCTATTCTAGATTGAATTAGAGGCTGAAACTGGATGAGAAGAGTCATACTAGTATGAGGTAGGTGGTCTCATGCCTTTCGCTATTTTTCAAGTTGAATATATGTGTTAGAGTGTCACACATCCATTTTTAGGGTGTCCTCTTGGATGAATTTTTTCTATTTATATTTCCTATTAGTATTTAGGTAATTGATTAAGGGTTTTAAATCATTTTTAGGGTTTTTCCCTTGATTAAGGGCCACCACATGGGTGCATTTCCTATGAATGACCATTTATGGCTATTTATCCTAGGATGCCTATGAGGCATGCCTTAAATTCCCTTCTTGGGTTGTTTAAAATGAAGTTGATTAAATGATAAGCCATTTAATTATTTAATTTACATGTGTTTCTTGGGAGATTAATTTCCCATGTGATTTATTGATGTTAAATCCATGTAATAGTTTAATTTACATGTTTTTATTCTTATCCAAAATGATAAAGGGGTAAATAGCAATGGGTGAGCCATAGCCTCAAGTTAAAAGGAAAGTTCGGGCTCATATTATTATTGAACCTTATACCTTGGGTGAACCATGGCCTTGGTTAAAAGACCATGGATGGACTCAAAGAGGGTATTATCATGAAAAGTAATGAGTGAGCCATGGATGGAATGGTTGGGCTCATGGAGAATTTTATTTAAATGTTGAGAGAACCTTGAATATAATGAGTGATTCCAAGGATAGACTCTATTGGGAGTTGTTTATATGTCTTGAGTTGAAATTTACTTATAATTTTAATATTTAAATAGAATGACTTAAGATTCATATACCAAGAAATGAATAAGATATAAGGATAATGATATTTTGGAAAACATGGATTTTGATGATTAAATATGACAATAGGAAAAAAAATTAATAAAATAAAGTAGAAATAAACAAGATTAATTAAACGTGATCAACCCATGGAAGTCTCGTAATGCTCATCCTTCATCGCTTCAAGAGAAAGGTTATAGATATTTTAATCCCTAGTTTTTAACAACTAGTACCATATTGTTACTGGGTTTATTCTTGGATACGTCCTAGGGTTCAGTCGAAAACACACAATGATTCATTGGACACTACCGATGATTCGGTGATTTGTGTTCGACTTCATAACTGAAACTCACCAAGGAAACACACAAAGAACTCAATTTGTTGTCCAAGTTTGTATGTCATTTCTTTGTGATATCATGAAATAAATGTACATGGACTTTATAGTGATTATGTGAGTTTAATTTACTAATATGAACCACACAAACACTGCAATTGAATGAGGGAAGAAAAAGGGATGAACAGTGTGTGAAACATCACATGAAAGGGTACCCCCAAACAAGATCATTTTAGTTTGAGTATAACATATAAGAATATAACTCTATTAAATTAAAATATAGGGTGAATAAAAACAACATATAACCTTGAATTAAAAATATTATTCAAAATAATACAAACATGAAGCTTGGGATTACATCACGTTCTTCCCCAGGTGATCAGAAGGGGTTTAGAAATTCATAGGAGGGGAGGAAGAAAATGATGTTGTAATAGAACTTCTCATAACCTCCAGAACTTATAGATATTATGAGAATACTCCTTTGGAAATCCAAAATGGTAGCAGCTTGTCTCCTGGTTGAACTCTAAAATAGGGTGCCTAAGGTTCCAATTTATAAGAAAAGTAGGAAGTGGTTTTGGGCACCCTGATTTGGAGAATCCATTTGGTATATGGTTTTGGCTAGTCATACAGTCTTAAATCACTTTTTAAAAAACTAAAGAGTTTTTTTTAGACACATTTTATACCTTCGTGTCAAATTTTTCAGCCAGATATGGTATAAAATAAGAGATATTTCCAAAATATAAAGGCAAAGTTTTGACCCCATTCAGATTCGTGTTGTTGAGAAGATCAGTCCGTATGGGTATTTTAATGGACGAATTGGGTTTAGTTTCCTTCAGATGAAATATATATAATTATATATTGGACCATGAGACAAAGTTTCAGCTTATTTGGATCTATGGTTTAGTATAAGTATGTGTTTTAGTTCACTAGTGTGCTTGGATCCTGTGCAGATTGGCCTATTTTTCTTGGACTTCATCATGGGTCCTCCAAATCACCTCCACCTACAATGTAGTTATCAAAACAAGTAACATTACCCTTTTTAACAGTGTTAAAAACAAAATAATTGAATCAAACATGGATTTAAATTTGTTATTATACTTTTAATTTTCAATACAAAACCAGTTTAATACATTGGTATAAGGGTGAAATAAAACAGTGAATCGTGGTATGATCACACCCCCACACTTAAACATTTGCACTCCTGGGAAAAGTATAATATCTTAATCATGTCCCATTCCTAAATAAAAGGTGTGAAAACATCCAAGATTCTTTTGAAATGAAATTCATCATGTCTCGTTTATGGAATCAATTTTCCTATCATTTTTCTTTTATCACGTTAAAATTTGTTCAACTTCATTTGTTCACCCATGCAACATGTCGCAACCTACCTCACCTAAAAATTTTCCCTATTCACTAAAGAAACATATGAAAGTGGATCTATGCTCTTTTCCTAGATTTCATATGATCTTACCATATGCTTTCTAAGATTCTCATTTCTCTACTGGAGGAAACTAGTCTACTACTCAAGAGGACTTCCAACAGGTTATTCTAAGGGTCAAGGGTTGGTAGGATTTAATGTTTAAAAATATGAGGCAGAAGAGGAGTGTTTAATCTCTTATGTACAAAACATGTCAAAATTCAGCAAGTGTTCACAATTAGTGTACACACTCATCCCCTCACAAAGTGTATCACCTCCAACTAACTCTTACCATTGTCCATATTTGTGGGTCACAACCATGTAGTGAATAATAATAAGTAGACATCCTCTTTTATCCTTTTTTCTTTTTGTTCTATTTTTTTTTCAATGTACAGAACTATATTTTTTTAATATATAGATTTTTTTTGGAGATAAAGAGGGAAACATGTGTAAAAAAATGATGTAATATAGAATGTGAACCCATTTCCCAAGGAAAATTTAGGCACCCTTTATATCAACCTATAAAAATGATTCTCTCCCCAGAATTCCCATGGAAACACCTCTCACCCACACTTGCTGAAAATAAACAAGAATATACACAAGCGATGGGTAGGTATGGATAAATTAGCTTGTAATGTGGCTACCTAATAGGCATTTCATGGTCTCTAAGGCTGAAAAAGTATAAAATGTAAAGGTGGCTTAAAATAGAGGATAATTGTACAAAGGGATTTTAAATGAATGGTTGCCTCTATCAGGAATGTAGAATACTTGAATCTTATGGCTTTAAATAGAATCAAGGCAAGTTCTAGTTTCTCTACATGACCCGAGACTCTCAAGAAAGTGATTAAAAGGAATAATATGCAATAAAGGGCTTAGAATGTCTCTCAGGTAAGGGATTAAAATATTGGTCAGTGATAATGAGGCATGGGATTAAAAAATCCATTAAATACATAAGAATGATTTGAAAATAAAATATCTAGAAAAAGATTCCATATCAACATTCATTTGAAAAAAATACAAAAACAATGGAATATTCCGCACAATCGAATCAAGCATGAAAAATGATTTTGGATATTATTTTTAAGATCAATTTTTATCTAAAAACAAAAAATAAGGAAAACAAAATAAAAAATGAAAACAAAATGAAAAATGAAAACACATTGTTCTTTTTAATTTTTTTTTTGTTTTTTTTTATTTTTTTTTATTTTTTTTATTTAATCCTAACTATGACATGTCACCATTCCCCACACCTAAAAGTTACATTATCCTAAATGAAAGTATTTAAATAAATAGACAAGTAAATAAAGGTAGGGAGAAGGGATAGCCTACTAAGTGGTGTCATATGTGGAATCTATCAGTTGGATTTCCTCCACAGGATGCTTTGGAAAATCCTCATAGAAGTGTTTGAGCCTCTGCCCATTGACAGTAATCCTCTGTCAACTCTTCTCATACAAAACTTGTATAGCACCAAAAGGGTAAACATCAGTAACAGTATAAGGACCAAGCCATCAGGAATTAAGCTTATCTAGGTAGAGCTTTAGCCTGGAATTGTACATGAGGACCTTCTCACCAATATGGAACTTCCACTAATAAATCATGTTGTCATGGATAGCCTTTGTCTTCTCTTTATAGATCCAGGAGTTCTAATATGCATCATGTCAAATTTACTCTAACTCTTCAATCTGTAGATTCCTATGCTCACCTCCATCTGAAATATTCATATTACATTGTTTATCATCCCAATATGCATGGTGTTCTACCTCCACCAGGAGGTGAAAATCCTTTCCAAACACAATATTGTATGGTAACATTCTTATTGGGGTTTTAAAAGCTGTACGGTACACCCAAAGTGCATCATCCAAGTGCAAACTTCAATCTTTCCTGTTGGGTTGTACCATTTTTTCCAAGATTCTCTTAACTTCCTGATTTGAGATTTCTGTTTGTTCATTAGTTTGGGGGTGATAAGCAGTAGAGACTTTATGATCAACCCCATACTTACAAAGAAATTTTTTCATGTTATAATTGAAAAAATGTGATCTTTGATCACTAATGATGAATATCGGCAAACCAACCCTACTAAAGATCTAGGACCTTACAAAATCAACAACAACTCGAGATTCATTAGTCCTGTTAGATTTTTATTCCACCCATTTAGAAACATAGTCAATAGATAACAAGATGTGCATGAAGCCAAATGAATTTGTAAAATCCACATGAATTCAATTCCCCATGCATCAATGATTTCACAGAATAAAATGGGCTGTTGGGAAATTTCATTCCTCTTGGAGATATTCCCTGTGAATTGAAAATGACTACATGACTAGAAAAATCTATGGGCATACCTATAAAATTTTTTCCAATAAAGTCCTGAGTCAAGGAAATTTCAAGCTATACGTTGAGATCCAAAGTGACCCCTGCAAGCTAAAGTGTGGCATAAGGTCAAAACAGAGGTGACCTCATGGTCAGGGACACACCGATGAACAACTTGGTCACTAAAAATTCTCCACAAGTATGGGTCATCCCAAATGTACCATCGAGAATCATGCTTAAGTCTCTGGGATTGGGAAGTGATAAAATCAATGGGGACCCTAGATGTTTCTATAAAATTCACAATATCCATATACCAGGGGGTAAGGTTCACAACATCACAAAGGTTATCATAAGGGGAGAATTCTTTAATGGGGATGGGTGAGTCAACATGATGGTCCAATGGTGGGAAATCTTACTAATGTGGTCAACTACCACTTTTTCCACACCTCTCTTATCTCTAATATCAAGGTCAAACTTCTGGAAGAGGAGCATCCACCGAATGAGGTGGGGCTTAGCTTCAGGTTTCTTTAGGAGAAAATGAAGGGCAACATGATTAGAAAAGAAAATTATTTTTGACCTGATAAGATATGAACGGAATTTTTCTAAGTCAAACACAATAGAAAGAAGTTATTTTCAGTGGTTGTGTAGTTTTACTGGTCAGGTTCAAGGGTACGTGAGGCATACGCAATGACATGAGGAGCCTTCTCAACCATTTGTGATAAAACTGACCCAACTTAAAATTTATAGGAATCATGGATAAGGTCAAAGGGAATATCCCACCTTATTTTTTGGATGACGGGAGGTGATGTGAGACTCCTTTTTAGTGAATTGAAAGCATCCTCTCAATTTTTATCAAACACAAACTCTGAATCTTTTTGTAATAACCGGTACAAGGGAAGTGTGATCTTACTGAGGTCTTTAATGAATCAGCGGTATAAACTAGCATGACCTAAGAAATATCACACCTCACGAACACATTTTAGATATGGAAGGGTTGAAATTAATTCAATTTTTGATTTATCCACTTGAATTCCCTCTTTTTAAATAACATGCCCAAGAACTATCCCCCATTCAATAATGAAATGGCATTTCTCGTAATTTAATACAAGATCTTTTTCTATGAAATGGTGGATAATAGAACCTAGGTGTGACAAAAATTAATCAAAAGAAGTTCTATAAAATGTGAAATCATACATAAAAACTTCCATACAATTCTCAAGGTAATATGAAAATATACTCAATATACAACGCTGAAAAATACCAGGAGCATTAAAAAGAAAAAAAAGGCATCCTTCTATATGAAAATGTGCCAAATGGATAGGTAAATGTTGTCTTTTCTTGGTCCTCAGGGGCTATATAGATTTGAAAATAACCCAAATATCCATCAAGGAAACAATAATGGGACTTACCATCCAATCATTCTAACATTTGGTCAATAAAAGGTAGAGGAAATTGATCCTTCTATGTGGTTTCATTCAGTCAACAGTATTCAATACTGACTCACCAACTATTTTGCACATGTGTTGGAACTAATTCATTCCTTTCATTTGACACAACTATTACTCCTACTTTTTAGGCACAATTTTCATTGGGATAACCCATTTACTATTAGATACAGGATAAATGATCCCCACAACAAGTAATTTACTGACTTCCAATTTTACCACTTCAAGGAGAGTGGGATTCAACCGGTGTTGAGATTTTCTTACAGACTTACCCTCATCATCCAAAGGTATATGGTGCATAAAAATAGATGGGATAATCCCGAGAATATCAGCCAATGTTCATCCTATTTCCATTTTACACTCTCTCAAAAGGTTGAGCGGTTTTGATTCTTGTTGTGGAGAGAGGTTATTGGCAATAATGATGGGAAATTGGTCAATACCCTCAAGATACGCATATTTTAAATTATAAGGAAGTGGTTTAAGTTCCAACACCAGTGGTTTTTGGATTGAGGGAGGGTGTTTAGGGGGAGTGAGGTCCATGAAATTGTCTATCTGCTCATGTTTATTCTCTAAGGATAGAGAATCTATTGAAATGAGATTTTCAAAATCATTGATGGTCATGGGTACCTCATAATGAACACACTCATTAATTAAATCATGAAATTTACACTTTTCAGAACCCACACAACAGTCAAAACAGGAATCAAAACTCAAATCATCCAAGGGAGAAGAAGAGTAAAATGAATCATAGTATGGGTTGAGGAGATAATTGTGTGTGCGTTCATCATTTTAGATCACTTACATCGAATAGACAGAAAGAGTGTAGTGCTCTTCAATGGAGTGTTTCATAGCCTCAAGGATGTTAAAACTTTCCTTTTCTCCACCGAAATCCATGGACAGTGTATCATTGTGAATGTTGATGATCGCCTTTGTAATTTTGAGGAATGGCCTCCCAAGTATGAGAGGGGAATGTCCTTGAGTTCAGGTATCCTTCATCTCAAAAATATAGAAGTCGGTGGGGAAGATGAGATTATTCACTTTTACAAGGACATCCTCGACCACTCCTGATGGGTGTGTTGTGCTCCAGTTGGAAAGTTTCACTATGATTCCTATCGGTTAAATCTCTCCAACCTACAGAGAAGTGTACATAGAGTAAGGCATTACATTAATTAAAGCACCTAAATCTATCATAGCATCTAAAAAGAATGTATCCCCTATAGTGAAAGGTATTATGAAAGTTCTTATATCCTTTCACTTGGTTGGAATTGTTGGTTTAATCAAGGCTGAGACATTCCTTCCCAAATTGACTCTCTCATTCCCCTTCAGTCTCCTTCTATAAGTACAAATATCTTTAAGAAATTTGGAATATCGAGGGATTTGTTTAACTTCATCTAATAAAGTAATATTAACTTGTACATTTTTAAATGTATCCATTATTTATTTATAAATGTCATTATCACAATTATTCTTAGATTTAGAGAGTATTTGTGGGAAAGGAAGAGGAATGGATTGTTCATGGGAATCCTCAATGATAATTGGATTACCCTTTTGGTTTTTTTTCTTCACTGGAATATTTTATGGGTGGAGAAATAGTGTTTTCAAGAGGGGGACATACCTGTTGTGTAGAATCAGTAGAAGAAGAAACTTCTTTACCACTACAAAGTTTAATTGTACAAACATTACCTTTTTCCTTTGTATTAGCAATGGGTTGGGATGGTAGTTATCCAGAACCTTGCATCTTGATCTCACCAATAGTGTTTTCCAATTATCCCACTTGAGTTTTTAGGTCTTGAATAGCTGATTGTGTGGTCTATTGGAACTGGAGGTTTTGGGATGCCATTTTCTTCATCATGTCCTCAAGGATTGGTTCACATTTGGGAGTAGGAGGAGGATTATTCCAATAAGTTTAGGGATAATAAGATTTCATACCTTGTCCTTATTGATACCAATTTTGCTTGGGGTATCTTGGGTTTCCTCCTTGTTAGTACTATGGTTGTTCTTTCCATTAGGGGTTTAGATTTGGCCTAAATGGTTCTTGCTTGAAGGGTGGTGCTTGTTGAAAAGGATGCCCTGGGAATATTTGTGCACAAGACTCAGATAAATCCTGAAGTTGTGGGCACTGGTCAAAAAAATGAGCGTTATCAGAACAAATACCATAATGTAATGGAATAGAAGTAGAGTGTGAGTTACCTTGTTCATGAGATAATTGCCTTAGAAGGGTATGTATCTCATCAAGTTTATTATCTGCCTTTTTTTCTAGGGCTGAATGACTTACCTCATGAACCCCTCAGGTTGGTGCAATTACTCATGTACCAAATTGTTGTACATTTTGAGCCATGTTGGCTATTAAGTCACGAGCAGCGGAAGGAGTTTTATCAACAAGGGCACCACCAGCTGCAGCATCAATCATTCCACGATCCATGGGGATAATTCCCTCATAGAAGTATTGAATTATCAATTTTTCACTAAGTTGGTGGTGGGGAAAACTTGGGAATAGTCTTTTGAATATCTCCCAATATTCATGAAGGGTCTCTCCTTGTGATTGCCTAATTCCACAGATTTATTTTCTAATTGATGCAGTTCGGGAGGCTGGGAAGAACTTCTCTAGAAATAGTCGTTTAAGGTCATTCCAACACCCAATTTTGGTAGGCAGATAGTATATCCAGTATTTGGCTACACCATCAAGGGAGAAAGGGAATACCCTAAACTTAATTAGGTCCTCAGACACATTTTTGGGTTTTATGGTGGAGCATACTATGTGAAACTCTTTAAGATGTTTGTGAGGGTCCTCACCAGGAAGACCATGGAATTTGGGAAGTAGGTGGATGAGGCCTGATCTCATATCAAAGTTGGATACTTCCTCATGATATTGGATGTACTCAGGTTGGTACTCCACATCTGGGGTGGTCAATTCTTTTAAGGTTTGATTATTTACAGCCATGTTTTCTTGGGTTTGATTGGGTTTAATTTTCAATTGGTTTAGAACCACTTGAGGTTCCAAAAGAGGTTCCTCGATGTTACTTTATTGAATTACTCTAGATTTCCTGATTTTTGAGTGAAGTGTCTTTTCAATTTCAGGGTCAAATTCAAGCAGTTTTTCTTTTTCTGATCGAGTCATGAAAATAAGTTGTGAAGTTTGTTTTTAATTTTGTTTTTTTTATGATTGAATATGGATAACATCAATTAATAAGGTTTAAATGAGAATATAATTTTATACTACATAATTATAGAGAGATATATAGATAATAATAAGAGAGAGATAGAGAGAGAGGAAGAACACACAAAAACAAACAAAAATAGAAACAAAAAAACAAAACAAAAACAATCAAATGGGGGTGGGATATTGAAAGGAGTTATAATTAAGAAGTAAAATAAATAAATAAAAATAAATAAAATAGAATAAAATGATCTTGGATCCCCATAAATGATGCCAAAATTTGATCGCGTTGTTGAGCGCGTCAAATTAGTTGTTTAATTTTGACTAGAATTTCTGAAGTATAACAGAAACCCTAGGTCATATCTCGATGGATCCTTAGATAATTTATTTAAAAAGAGGATTTTTACTATGAAAATAGAAGGAGAATGATATTTTTGAAAACAAGGGGTTTTATGATTAAAGATGAAAATAGGAAACAAAAGCAATAAAACAAAGTAGAAATGAACAAGATTAATTAAATGTGATCAATCCAGGGAAGTCTTGTGGTGCTCATACTTCATCGCTTCAAGAGAAAGGGTATATATATTTTAATCCCTAGTTTTTAAAAAATAGTACCATGTTGTTACTGAGTTTATTCTAGGATACCTCTTAGGGTTCAGTCAAAAACATACAATGATTCACCGGACACCGTCGATGATTGGGTGATTTGTGTTCGACTTCATAACGGAAACTCACCAAGGAAACACATGAAGAACTCGATGTGCTATCCAAATTTTTATGTTATTTCTTTTTGATACCATGACATAAATTTACGTGGCCTTTACAATGATTATATGAGTTCAATTGACCAATATGAACCACACAAACACCGAAATTGATTGAGGGAAGAAAAAGGGATGAACGGTGTGTGAACCATCACATGAAAGGGTACCCCCAAACATGATCATTTGAGTTTGAGTATAAAATACCAGTATATAACTAAATTAAATTAAAATATAGGATGAAGAAAAAAATATACAAACTAGATTTAAAAATATCATTCAAAATAATACAAACATGAAGCTCGGGAATACATCACGTTCCTCCCCGGGTGATCACAAGGGGTTTAGAAATTCATGGGAGGGGAGGAAGAAGGTGATGTTGAATTAGAACTTCCCATAGCCTCCATAACTTCTAAGGATGATGAGACGAATACTTTTTGAATCCAAAATGGTATCACCTTTCCTCTTGGTCTAACTCTAAAATAGGGTGCCCAAGGTGCCAATTTATAGGAAAAGTGAGAAGTGGTTTTGGGAACCCTGATTTCGAGAATCCTCTTGGTCCATGGTTCTTTACAGTCAAACGATATTAAATAACTTTTTGAAAAAAATAAATATTTGTTGTATGATACCTTTTATACCTTCATGTCAAATTTTTTGGCCATATATGCTATAAAATAAGAGATATTTCCAAAATACAGAGGCAATGTTTTGACCCCGTGCAAATTCATTTTAATAGAAAGATCAATCCGTATGAACCTCTTAATGGACGAATTGGGATTCGTTTCCTTAAGATGAAATGTATATAATTATATTTTGGACCATCCCACAAAGTTTCAGACCATTTGAATTCACGGTTTAGTATCAGTATGCATTTTAGTCCACTAGTGTGCTTGGATCCTGTGCAGATTGGCCCATTTTTCTTGGACTTCATCATGGGTCCTCCAAATCACCTCCACCTACATTGTAATTATCAAAAAAATTAACATCTAACTTTTTAATAGTGTTAAAAACAAAATAATTTAATCAAACATGGAGTGAAATTTGTTATTATACTTGTAATTTTCAATACAAAACTAGTTTAATACATTGGTATAAGGGTGAAATAAAACAGTGAATCGTGGTACGATTAGGATCATCGGGCCTAGGTCAGATATTGAGACTTATATAAATCAAGGTAATTAAATTGATAATGAACATAAAATTAATTTAAATGGAAACCAGTACTTGTATTACGGTTTACCTTTAAGTATTTCTTAGTTTACTGCTTTCCCTATTACACACTGCCTGTTATATATATTCACTGATAGATTGGAAATGACCTTGGGTGGTTTCCTATTGGTATTTAGTCTCACACACTATCTTGGTAATGCTTTTGGGCCCAAATATATTATATTTTTATGGGAGTCGATAAGGTAAATCTCTCTTCTATATGTACTTGATTTTTGTTTTGGAGAAGGAGAGGATAGGACCAAGCTGAGGCTTGTGATGCTTCTAAGTTTCTTTTGTTCCTTTTTTTACTATTGGTACTTATATTTGGTATTACTGTAGTGTAACATGTTTTGGTTGTTTTCCTAGAACATGTAACATGCAACATCATATTTTCGTGCTATGAAATATGGTTATTTATATTATCTGTCTTCCATTGTTTACTTATGTGGCATGGTATTATTGCTTCCGCTATCTGTTTATTTTTTATGTTGTGTTATACTCTGCCAATGAGGGCATAGTCTCCCCATTATCATTACCTAGGCCCTCACCTCTATTTGAAAGCCTCTAGAATTTGGTTATATGCTCTTGATGCCATGTGGCCAACCGGTCTCGGATCACTATTAGGTGGCATCCAGACTCGGGATGTTACAAAGTGGTATCATATGAGGGTTTATTTTCTTCTAGTTTGTCTTACTGTTTGGAGACATTAGACAGGGATAGTAAGAAACTAGAGTTTAGTAATAAATTGTACCCAGGAGTATCTACCCCGCGTATAGGGAAAATCTAAATTACCTTGAATTGAATTATGATTTTTAGGTTTTGAGATATTACAGTTGATTTAATTTCACCGTTGGGTGATGCACTTGTTTTGTGATGTTATTATTGATATTATTATGGTTCTATTTTTGTTGGAACCTGATGAGATGAGGGTATACCAGCTCATAAATCATATAGGAACTTGTTATAAATCACATTCCATGCATTCCTACCATTCCATTTAGAGATCATTACTAATTTCATACTGTTATGAAAGATACTGTGATAGATATTCCAATTTTTGTGATAGGTGTATTGTTATATGCAATGGTTCAAATTGTATGGATACAAAAATTTGGTCCTTGAGGTGTATGGGACCTCTTGGATTGGAATTTTCTGGATCATGTTTTGGAATTAAATTATATATGATATACTATATGTGGATGCCAAACTTTTATTTTCGTGAAGTATAGGCCCCCACGGATTGGAATTTGGCATACCATTGTTCTACTTTTCAAAAATGGGGGTTCTGGAGAAGTTTCAAAGGTTTTCTATCTAGAAACCTGGATAACACAGTGTGTGATTCTATGATCACATGTCATGTGTTCTTCTATTTGGGAAGAAAACTTTTACTAAGTACACACCATGTGGTAAGTGACCGTGTGTCCGACCGTGTGAAGGAGAACATGGAATTATGGTTTTCGACCAGTGCATGTTGTGTACTATAGGTACACACTGTGTAGTGTTACTCAGGAAGAACCCATGTGGTTCTAGCCTTATAAAAGTAAATTTCTAGGAGGTAATACTTGATTACATGTCATTTCCAAGTCTTTCACGCCATGTACCTGGGATGGTTACACGCCCAGGCCGGCGGAAGTACATGCCCGAGTAGGAGCTTGAGGGTACACGCTATGTATGGTTTCTGCATGTCATGTAATATTATTTTTGTAACCATTGAGGGTTTTCTTCTTCTATTTAGTTCTTTCACTCTTGAACTGAGGTGTGTGTTTGACCTTGTATATTCAAGCCTCCATGACAACCTCCAATTGTACATTAGGAGAGTGGAAATGATCATATCCTGAAGGTGGTAGGGCATGGGCTACCAGGGGATCTTCTAGTCATGCCAGTTGTTGCATCAGCTATGATACTAGATGTAGGTGCAGATGCACAGTTCTATGAAGGATTTTCGTGGTTTGTGAAAACCTTTAAGGGAGCACCACACACTGCCATTTCTATGGAAGAACTAACGTGAGTGTTCTAGCAGCAGCATCTGCCCAGGTTTTTAGGGAATGGTGGACTACAGGTTGCAGAGTCATGGATAGAGGCTATGTTATCAATCTTTGAGCATCTGGAGGGCCTCCTAAGCAGAGGTTCAATCTCACTACATATATGTTGAGTGGTTCTGCCAAAAGATGGTGGGATGTTATCACTCAGACAGAATGTTGTCGGGATATAGCTTGGGAATATTTTCAGATAGTCTTTTATGATTACTTATATCCTGAGACGTTGAGGTCTGAAAAATCCTATGAGTTTATACATCTAAAGCAGGTCTCTTTATTAGTTATGGATTACTCAGCTTTCTTTACCTAGATCCAGTGCTTCACACCTATTCTGATGGGTGATGGGATTTCAAAGGCTAGGCATTTTGAGGATGGTCTCAGGTACGACATCTGATTGCAGCTAAATATCTTCCAGATGACTATTGTATATGCTATAATTAATCAAGTGTGGATTACTGAGCATAATCTGAGGGAATATGGAGGTGTGAGTCAGGGCAGTTCTTCACTGAGATTTGGTATTATTTTAGCCGGTAGTAGGAAGCATCATCTGGAGCTTTCTCATGGAGATGCTAGTAGTCATGAAATATATTCAGGTAGCTGAGTGAGGTGATACTGGTGTGGAAGAATTTGGCATACAAAACCACATTTTCTAATGGACCCGGTTGATTGCTGATCATGCGGCAAGATGGGCCATTTATAGCACTTCTACAAGACGTTTCCACCAGTAGCTAGTGAGAGAGGATATGTACTTACTCTGCATTTAAGAGCAGGTTCAGTAGCTTCTCACCATTCAAGGAACTGGAATGCATCAGGCTGTTTAGGCAGAAGTGGTGATTGTGGCCATGGTAGCCAGATCCCAGGTTCTCAGCGACAGTAGGGTGGATCAGCTCAGGGTAGCCAGTCAGTGTCATAGGGTCACGGTACAGGTCTGACTTATGTAGTGAAACAGACCTAGTAGGCGCATGATCTCATACCCTCTACTTTCAGAGGTACTATTCTAGTTGCCTCTATTTTAGCTTCTGCACTTTTTGATACAGGGGATTCACATAGTTTCATATTTATGACCATTGTGGAGAGTCTTGAGCTCTTTGTTTTTAATTCTGATGACATTATGACACTATACACCCCATTAGGGATTATAACGGCAAGTGTGCATCAATTCAAGGAGTTCCCCCTTGATATTTTTGGGTGTCACTTCTTATGGGTCCTCTATGTCTTATAGATGACATGCTTTGATGTAATTCTCGTAATGGACTAGTTGGTCTCCTTTCAATTCATTTTTTATTACTATCACCACAGGTTTAGTTTTACGTCAACAGAGGATGGATCGTTTCTACACAAGGGTGAATGGGATGTCTAGTAAGGATGAGATGGACCCAAGCATCGTGGGTTGGGAGGGATGACATCCTAGATTGTGAGTTTATATATAGATGACTAGGGAACATGTCATATGGATTTCTCTCTAGTATTTGATCATTTCATGGATGTCTTCCTGGATGAATTTTTAGGTTTACCACCAGTGAGAGAGGTAGATTTCTCTATCGAGCTAGTTCCAGGAAATGCATCGGTATCCATTCCTCCTAATAGGATGTCTACGAAAGAGTTTCAAGAGCTCAAGAGGTAACTAGAGGATTTAGAGGCCAAGGGTTTCATATGACCCAGTACTTCTCCTTGGGGTTCTCTAGTCCTTTTGAAAAAGAGGTGGATGGTACCCTTAGGTTATGCGTGGATTATCATAAATCGAACTAGTTTATGGTTAAGAATTAGTATCCTCTACTGTGTATAGATGATCTCTTTGATAAACTCTAAGGATCTAGGGTATTTACTAAGATTGATTTGAGATCCAGTTATAATCAGGTTCATGTTAGATCATCAGACATACCTTGCATAGACTTTCAGACAAGGTATGGTATGTATGAGTATTTGGTCATTTTGTTCAGTCTAATGAATGCACTGGTAGATTTTATGACACTGATGAACCAAGTGTTCCATCCTTATCTTGAATCATTCATTGTGGTTTTCTTGGATGATATCTTGGTGTATTCTCACAATCGACACGACTATGAAAAACATCTTGAGATCATTTTGAGTACACTAAGAGAGCATCATTTATATGTTATGCTCACAAAGTGTTGCTTATAGATAGATCAAATTCACTTCCTAGGTCATATCATCTTGGATATAGGAGTATTAGTAGACCTAGAGAAAGTGAGATCAGTATTTTCCTGGGAGCATCCCAAGAATTTCTTTGAGGTGCGTAGTTTCTTGGGGTTTCCTGGTTACTACAGGTGTTTCATATAGGACTTCTCAGTCTTAGCAGTTCCATTGATAGGCTTGATTAAAAAGGGTGTGAAGTATGTTTGGAAAAATTTCTATAAGACATCCTTTAGGGAACCGAAAGGGAGGTTGACTTAGGTGTTGATACTAATTTTTACAGAGCTGGTAAAGAGTTACACTATGTACTGTGACACATCAGGTATCAATCTAGGAGCAGTTCATATGTAGAGGGATCAATTTGTTGCATATGGATCTCAGTAGTTAAGGCCTCATGAGAGGAATTACCTGATGCGCAATCTCAAGTTAGATACAGTTGTTCATGCTTTACATTATTGGAGACATTACTTATTGGGATAGCATTTTTTGGTGTACATAGACCACAAAATACTCAAGTACATATTTACGTAGCGTGATCTGAATCTGAGGTAGTGAAGTTAGGTGGAATACCTTCAGTCATTTGAATTTGAGTTTTCTTACACACCTGGTAATGTAAATGCGATGGCTGAGGCTTTGAGTAGTAGGACTCAAATACAGGCAGTGTAGTAGGTCAGTAGTGAGTGGAAAATTATGAAGTTGTTCTCTGAGATGCACGACAGCCAGGGACATACTTTTCTTTCATCCTTAGTAGTTACCTCTATTCTATTGGATAGAGTGATGATGAGGTATCTATTGAACTCTGAAGGACTATTTCTACGAGAGAGTGTGGAAGGTGAGGACCCTCCTCTTGGTTAGACTATAGGAGAGGATGAGGTTCTGAAACTACACAGTCACGTATGGGTTTCAGCAGACATGAATGAGGAGCTGATGCGGGACTTTCATGCCTCTATATAGTAATTTCATCCTGGCATCACCAAGATGTATCAGTATTTACATCATTAGTATTGTTGTCCAGGTATGAAAATAGATGTAGCTGATTTTATCATGAGTTGCTCCACCTATCAGCAGGTGAAGGTGGAACACCAATGACCATGTGGACTTCTACAGTAGCTACCCATTCCTGAGTGGAAATGGAATGATATCATGATTTATTTCATGATGGGGTTACTGAGGTCACTTTGAGGCAACAATGCAGTATGGGTTGTTGTTGACAGGCTCATAAAGGTTTCACATTTCATGCCAATTAAGGAAACCTTCAGTGTTGATGATATTTAGAGGTTGTACATCCGGGAGATTATACGAATACACTGGGTCTTGCACTATATCATTTTAGATAGGGACACTTATTTTACATCTCGTTTCTGGAAGAGTTTTCATAGGTTGTTGGGTACACAACTGCTTCTGAGCACAGTATACCACCCTCAAACTGATGGTCAGTCGGAGCGTACAATACAAGTTCTAGAGGACATGTTGTGAGCATGCATCCTGGATTTTAAGGAATCTTGGGAGAAGTGCATTCCCCTGGTTGAATTCACCTACAATAATAGTAATCATGTAAAGATACATATGGAAGCTTACATGTATTTATACGGTAGGCCATTTTGTTCTCCCCTGTGCTAATTAGAGGTAGGTGAGGCAGATTTACTAGGACTGCATCTCGTGTAGGAGACTTATGAGAAGGTCCAGTTGATTTAGAACTAAATGGCCACTGCCCAATCTCATTAGAAATATTACTCTGATCCCTGCAAATGACCTCAAGAGTTCAAGGTTGGGGATCATGTTTTCTTGCTTGTTTCACCAATGTAGGGACATAGGCAGATCAGGAGACAGGGTAAGATTTCACTGAGATATGTCAGGTCGTTCGAGATTCTAGAGAGAGTCGGTTCGGTTTCCTATCAGTTGTAGTTACCTCAGAGGTATCTATCCATGCATGAAGTCTTCCACGTATCTCAACTGTACTGCTATCACTCAGACCCATCTCACATTTTTCATCCTGAGGAGGTTGAGCTTCAATTTGATGCATCCTTTGTGGAGCATCTGATACGTATAGTTGACAGGAGCATGAAGGTTCTTTGAGGTCAATCAGTTCCTCTAGTATAGGTTCTATGGTAGTACGGCCATTTACAGGGTGAGACCTAGGAGCAAGAGGCCAACATATATGATCAGTGGAAATAGTTATTCTTAGATGAATCTTTTCCACCCTTGGAATGGAAATTTAGAGACGAATTACTTTAAGTGGGAAGTTTGTAAGAACCCAATTCTTCCTTTGAGGTATGGATATTTTCTTTTCAATTTGTAATTAAGGAGATGGAGGAAAAGAGGTCATGGGATAGTTACAGGTCTGTTACATAATGTAACTAGGTGTTACACATCATGTCCTTTCCAGAAAACACCATGTAATATGGGAAAACAACATGTACTTCCCAGTACATGCCATGTAATGGCTTGGATAGGATCTATACGGACATGGTGTGTAGTTTCTAGTACACGTTGTGTAACTTTTTTTTTCGTTAAATTGGAAAATAGTGTCATTTTTGTAAAAATGTATAGAACTTACCCCTCTTTGATGAACAGTGTGCCCAGGCAATCTAAGAATAGGGTGGACTCCCATTTTGTCATCTGATCTCCGATTCAAACACCGTTGGTTGCATTGGATTCCCCTCGGTAAGCTCTCAATTCCTCTTAATCCATTATTAGTGATTTCTTCTCTCGGCCTAGTTATTGTTTCTTGATATTTTATGATCATTTTGTAGATATAATCCATTATATATCTAATTAGAGGCCAAAACTGGATGAGTAGAAGGTAGTCTTGTGCCTTTAGCTATTTTTCAAGTTGAATATATGTTCCAGAGTGTTGCACACCCATTTTTAGGGTGTATCCTTAGATGAATTTTGTCTATTTGTATTTACTATTGTTATTTAGGTAATTTATTAAGGGTTTTAAATCATTTTTAGGGATATTTACCTTGATAAAGGGAGACCCCATGGGTGTATTTCTCATGAATGGTTGTTTATGGCCATTTGGCTTATGATGCCTTTGAGGCATGCCTTAAATTCCCTTCTTGGGTTGTTTAAAATGAATTTGATTAAATGTTAATCCATGTAATAGTTTAATTTACATGTGTTTCTTGTGAGATGAATTTCCCACATGAGTTATTGATGTTAAATCCATGAAATAGTTTTATTTACATGTGTTTCTTCTTATCTAAAATGATAAAGGGGTAAATAGAAATGGGTGATCTATAGCCTCAGGTTAAAAGGGAAGTTCAAGATCATGTGAATATTTCACCTTATACCTTGGGTAAACCATGTTCTCGGTTAAAATACCATAGATAGACTCAAAGAGGGTATTATCATGACAATTCATGATCAATCCACGGATGGAATGGTTGGGCTCATGGAGACTTTTATTTAAATTTCAAGAGAACCTTGAATCTAATGAGGGATTCCAAGGATGATATCTATTAGGAGATATTTATATGTCATGATTTTATATTTAATTATAATTTTATTATTGAAATGGAATGAATTAAGACACATCTACCAAGCTCAAGCACATGCTTGGATTCTGTCTTCTCTTATACTTGTTTAGATGGTCTGTTGAGACATCTGATGTGCTTACTTTAGTACAGGGATCATCGAGCCTCGGTTGGATCCCAATACTTATATAATTCAAGGTAATTAAATTTCTAATGAACATAAAATGAATGTAAATAGAAACTAATACTTGTAAGAATGTTTACCTTTGACTATTTCCTAGTTTACTACTTTCTTTATTTCACACTGCCAGTTATATATATTCAATGATAGATTGGAACAGAACTTGGGTGGTTTCCTACTAGGATTTAGTCTCACACCCTGTTTGGTTCATTATTTTGGGCCCAAATAGATTATATTTTTGTAGGCATCGATAAGGGAAAGTTCCCTTCTATAGGTACCTCATTATTGTTTAAGAGGAGGAGAGCATGGGACCAAGTCGAGGCTTGTGATGCTTCTAAGTTTCTTTTATTACTTTTTGTACTATTAGTACTTATATTTTGTATTACTGTAGTGTAACCTATTTTGGATATTTTCCTAGAACATGTAACATGTATCATCATATTTGTATGTTATGACATCTGGTTATTTATATTATCAGTCTTCTGCTGTTTACTTCTATTGTATGGTATTAATGCTTCCGCTATCTATTTATTTTTTCCATTGTGTTATACTCTTCTAATGAGTGCATAGTCTCCCCATGATCATCACCTAGGCCCTCGCTGCTAGTCGACAGCCTTTGGAATTTTGGGAGATGCGCTTGACGCCATGTGGCCAATAGGGCTCAAAGCACTATTATGTGGCATCCGGACCTAAGATGTTACAAAGTGGTATCAGAGGAGGTTTTTTTATTTTTTTTTGTCTTAATATTTGGAGACATTAGATAGGGATAAGAAGGAACTAGAGTTTGGTAATAAATTGTGCCCGGGAGTAGCTACCCTTCATATAGAGAAAATCTAAATTACCTTAAATTGAATTGTGATTTTTGGGTTTTGAGCTATTACAGTTGATTCAATTTCATTATTGGGTGACGCACTTGTTTTGTTCTATTATTATTTATATTATTGTGGTTTTATTTTTGTTGCAACCTAATGAGATGAGGGTATTCCATCTCATTCATCATATATGCACTTGTTAGAAATCACATTCCATGCATTCCTTCCATGCTATTTAGAGAGAATTATTGATTGCATTCTTTTGTGATAGATATCGTGATAGATATGCATGATGTTGTGATAAGTGTATTGGTTCATGCTATGATTTTAATTGGATGATGCCAAACTTTGGTCTCTAAGGTGTATGGGCCCTCTTGGATCAGAATTTGGTTGATTATGTTTCAGCCTTAAATTATATATGATGTTCTATATGTGGATTCCAAACTTTGATTCCCAGGGAGTATGGGCCCCCTCAAATTGGAAGTTGGCATACCATTGTTCTACTTTTCAAAAACAGGGGTTATGGAGATGTTTTAGAGGTTTACTATCTAGAAACCCAGACAACACAGCATGTGATGCTATAAACACACTCCATGTGTTCTTCTGTTCAGGAAGAACACTTTTCCTAAGTACACGTTGTGTACTATTTGTACACGTTGTGTGGTAAGTGACCATGTGTCCAACAATGTGAAGGAGAACATGGAATTTTGGTTTTTAGTCAGTGCATGTTGTGTACTATAGTTACACACCATGTAGTATTACTCAGGAATAACCCATGTGGTTCTGGCCTTGTAAAAGTACATGGCCAGGAGGGAAGACTTGAGTGCACACCATGTCCAAGTCTTACATGTCGTGTACCTGGAATGGTTACACTCCCAGACCGGCAGAAGTAGACACTTGGGTAGAAGCT
The DNA here is from genome assembly GCA_963277665.1 of Viscum album. Taxonomy (NCBI): domain Eukaryota; kingdom Viridiplantae; phylum Streptophyta; class Magnoliopsida; order Santalales; family Viscaceae; genus Viscum; species Viscum album. The sequence goes on from OY728139.1 coordinate 1,272,611,704, forward strand.
TGAGGGTACATGCCATGTATGGTTTCTACACTCCGTGTACTCTTCTTTTTGTAACCTTTGAGGGTTTTCTTCTCCTATTTAGTTCTTAAGCGCTTGAATTGAGGTGTGTGTTTGACCTTGTAGATTCATGCATCCACGACGACCTCCAGTTGTACATCAGGAGAGTGGCAATGCTCATATCCTGGAGGTGGTAGTCCATGTGATACCATGGGATCCTCTAGTCATTCTAGTTGCATCACCTGCTGTAATACTAGACATAGGTACTGATGCACAGTTCCATGAAGGCTTTATGAGGTTCATACAAACCTTTCAGGGAGCACCATACCCTACCACACCTATGGAAGAACTGACGCAAGTGTTCTAGAAGCAACATCCACCCACATTTTTGGAGAATGGCATACCAAAGACTGTAAAGTCATGGATATAGTTCATGTTATCGATCTTTGAGCATCTGGAGACACCTCCTGAGTGGAGGTTCAAGCTTGCTGCATATATGTTGTGTGATTCTGCCAAAAGATGGTGGGATGTTATCACTCAGACGGAACGTCATTGGGATATGGATTGGGAATATTTTTAGAGTGAATTATATTATTACTTCTATCCAGAGACACTGAGGGCCGAAAAATCTCAGGAGTTTATACATCTAGAGCATGGTGATTTATTAGTTATGGATTACTTGGCCCGCTTTATCGAGCTCCAGTGCTTCGCACCTATTCTGATGAGTGATGATCTATCAAAGGATAGGTGTTTCGAGGATGGTCTCAGGTACAATATCCAATTGCAGTTATATATTCTCTGGCTGAATATTGTTTCTGAAATAGTGAATCAGGCACTGATTATTGAGTGTAATTTGAGGGAATATGGAGGTATGAGCCAGGCCGGTTAAGCACAGAGATCTGGTACTATTTCGATTGGTAGTAGGAAGTGTCGTCTGGATATTTATTGCAGAGATTATAGTAGTCAGGATGTATCTTCAGGTTTCCAAGTGATGTGATACTAGTGTAGCAGAATTGGGCATACAAAGTCACATTGTCTGATGGACCTAGTCGAGTATCAATCTTGTATCAATATGGGCCATCTACAGTGCTTCTACAGGATGTTTCCACTAGCAACTAGTGAGAGAGGATATGTACCGACTCCACGTTTATGAGAAAGGTCAGTAGCTTCTCACCATTCAGGGAATTAGAATGCATCAGGTCGTTCAAGCCAAAGTGGTTGTCATGTCCATGGTAGTCAGACCCCAATTTCTCAATGACTGTAAGGTGAATCAGATCAGGGTATCTAGGCAGTGTCATAGGGTCGTGGTACAGGTCAGACATACACAGTGCAACATACCTAGCATGAGCAAGATCTTGGACCCTTTACTTTCATCAGTACTATTATAGTCCCCTTCGCTTCAGCTTCTTCACTTTTTGATATAGGGGCTTCACATCATTTCATATATGTGCCTGTTGTGGAGATCCTTGGGCTATGTGTTTTTACTTCTGATGATGTTATGACACTAGACACCCCATTAGGGATTAGAATGGAAAGTGTGTGTTAGTGCAAGGAGTGCCCCCTTGAGGTTGGTGGATGTCACTTCTTATGGAACCTCTATATCTTAGAGATGACGGGATTTTATTTCATTCTCAAAATAGACTTTTTGGTCTCCTTTCAATCCTTTGTCAATTTTTATCTCCACAGGGTGATTTTTTATTTCACTATAGGGTGGATCATTTCTACACAAGGGTGGATGGTATGTCCAAGAAAGATGAGTTGGACCCAAGAATCGTGTGTTAGGTGGGATGATATCCCAGATTGTGAGATTATATCTAGATGACCAGGGAACATGTCAGATGAATTTACCTCTAGTATTTGATCATTTTAGGGATGTCTTCCAGGATGATTTTTTAGGTTTACCACTGGTGAGAGAGGTATAGTTCTCTATCGATCTAATGATAGGAGTTGTAACAGTATCCATTCCTCCTTATAGGATGTCTACGATGGAGTTACAAGAGCTCAAGAGGTATCTAAAGAATTTGGAGGCTAATTGTTTCATCTGACCCAGTACTTCTCCTTGGGTTTCGCCAGTCCTTTTTGTGAAAAGGGTGGATGGTTCCCTCAGGCTATGTGTGGATTATCAGAAATTGAACCAGTTTATGGTTAAGAACCAATATCCTCTTCCTCATATAGATGATCTCTTTGATCAGCTCTGATGATCTAGGGTATTCACTAAGATCGATTTGAGATCTGGTTATCATCAGGTGTGTGTTAGACATACCTCTCATAGCCTTTCAGAGTAGGTGTGGTCTGTATGAGTATTTGGTCATGTCATTCGATCTAATGAACACACCGGCAGTCTTTATGGCACTGATGAACTGAGTGTTACATCCTTATCTTGACTCATTCATTGTGTTTTTTATGGATGGTATCTTGGTGTATTCTCACAATTGATATGACCATTCTAAACATCTTGATATCGTTTTGAGTAAACTGATAGAGCATAATTTATATGCTAATCTTACAAAGTGTCACTTATAGATGGATCATATTTACTTTTCGGGTCACATAATCTCAGAGACAGAAGTGTCAGTGGACCCATATAAAGTGAGAGTAGTATTTTCTTGGGAGAATCCCAAGAATATCTTTGAGGTGTGGAGATTCTTGGGGTTGGCTAGTTACTATAGGTGTTTCATACAGGACTTCTTACACTTAGTAGTATTGTTGACGGGCTTGACTAAAAAGGGTGTGAAGTATGTTTGGACATATTCCTATGATATGGCCTTTCAGGAACTAAAAGGGAGGTTGAATTCGGTGCTGATACTGATTTTTCCAGAGTTAGGTAGGACTTACACTGTGTACTATGACGTATAAGGTATCGGGCTAGGAGAAATTCTTATGCAGGGGGGTCGAGTCGTTACATATAGATCTCGGCTGTTAAGGACTCATGAGAGGAATTACCTGATACATGATCTCGAGTTAGATGTAGTTGTTCGTGTTTTATGATATTGGAGACATTACTTACTGGGAGAGCGTTTTGTGGTGTACACAGACCACAAAAGCCTCAAGTATATATTTACTCAACATGATCTGAATCTGAGGCAGCGAAGGTGGGTGGAATACCTTTAGTCCCTTGACTTAGAGCTTTCCTATATGCCTGGTATGGGAAATACAGTGGCTATTTCTTTGATCAAGAGGACTCATATACAGGCAGTGTGGTAGGCTAGTAGCGAGTGTCAGCTTATAGCGTTGTTCTCTAAGATGCAGTTGGAGGTGAACGACAATTAGGGACAATCTTTTCTTCCATACTTAGATATTACCTCCACCCTACTGGACAGAGTGATGATGAGGTAGCTATAGGACTCTAAAGTCCTAGTTCTACGTGAGAGTGTGGCAGGTGAGGACCCTCCTCATGGTTGGACCATAGGCAAGGATGAGGTTCTGTGACTACATGGTCACGTATGGGTTTAATTAGACATGTGCAAGGAGATGGTGTGGGACTTTCATGCCTCTATATGGACAGTGGATCCTAGAATCACCAAGATGTATCAGGATTTACATCATTGGTATTGGTGTCTAGGTATGAAAAGGGATGTAGCTGGTTTTTTCATGAGGTGCTTCACCTATCAGCGGGAGAAGATGGAACACTAACGAACAGCCAGAATTTTACAGTAGCTACCCATTCCTGAGTGGAAATGGAATGATGTCGCGATGGATTTTGTGATGGGGTTACCAAGGTCGCCTTGAGGTAACGATACATTATGGGTTGTTATTGATAGGTTCATGAAGGTTGTGTATTTCATGACAATCAAGAAAACCTTTAGTTTTGATGATCTTGGGAGGTTGTACATTTGGGAGATTGTACGACTACACAGGGTCCCACGCTCTATCATTTCCGATAGGGATTCCCATTTTACATCTTGTTTATAACATAGTTTTCATAGGGAACTGGGTATACAGGTGCTTCTGATCAAAGAATACCACCCTTAAACTGAGGGTTAGTTGGAGCATACAATATAGGTTCTAGAGGACATGTTGCGAGCATGCGTGTAACGACCCGAAATTTTGAATAAATCTTGTTTCCTAATTTTATGTGTTATTTTATTTTATTTTTTTATACTCAACAAAAATGTTTCATTGGATAACATGAGTATAATTAAAATGATACCGTTGGTTTTTGACTGTTATATAACCATTGGTCAATATGACCACTGGAAACTAAATGTTTTGATTATTGTCTCTAAATAGAAGTAATTTTGGTTAATTAATATAGAAAGAAGATTCGATGGCCTCACCCAGTAGTCTTGGACCGATCGAAGCCCATCTAACAGAACTTGGGAAGGAGGTAGCACCATTGGGCTTTGCTCTGGACCAAACCCAAGCTGAACTTCATCGTGTGAAGCTAGAACGGGATCGCCTTCGCGAGAAGTTCAAACTGATAGAAATTACTACTCGTGCGATGTTGGTCGAGCCTCCCTCAGATTCTCTCACCTTAGCACACCTTACACTTAGGTCCTATGCTGGTGTGATAAGGGGATATGTAAGGAGACCATAACTGCCTTGTGTAATCCTTTATTTTAAATAAAAATTGGGATTTCTACTTATGAAGTTTATGAATTTTCAAATTTCCGGATAAATATAGTATGAATATTTTTGATGAATTTTCAAAAGGATATTTTATAAAAATGTTTATGTAAACCTTAAATAATTTAAAATGTGTAATGATTTTCAAAAAATGGTCTTCTACAATTATGTCCAGTACGAAATTTAGAGTCTAATAAAATCAACTTGATTTTTGATGAATAGTAAATTATGAATAGTGATTTTATGATTAGGATTAGTAATGTGTCCAAATGGATTAGTAATCTCACTTAAAGAAAGTATTAATATAATCTAGGCACCTTGATTAAGTAATGTGATTCCATAAAATGGTTAAATAACGGTTTCATAAATTATTATTCAAGTATTAGTTTTTTCAGGTGAATAGTGTTTTTTAATTAAAAATTTAATTAGAAATATTTAGATAATTATTTTTATAAAACAGATTTCATTTTTGAACTTAGATCGCCGATATTATGCTATGGTAATTTTTGGGGTTTTTTCTGAAAAAAAATGAATTTTCGGTGAATAGTGTTTTTATTTAAAAATTAAATTAAAAATATTTAGAAAATTATTTTTATAAAATGGAGTTCATATTTGTAATCAGAGCGTTGATATTTGGTTAAGGTGAAATTTTGGGATTATTCTGAGAAAGTTGAATTTTCGATGAATAGTGAAAATACAGTTTTTAAGTTACGGGTGTTTAATGACATCATTAAATGATGAATTAAGTTTGTAATCAATATGTTCGAATTATGAATAGTGAGATAAGGTATGAGGTGTCCCAAGTGGCCAATACCATGGGAAAATACCATGGGCAAGCCCATGGTTTTTCCAAAACCACTAATGAGGTGTCCCTTTTCCATTAATGTCTTGTCCCCTCACTTTCCCTATAAATACCAAGCCATCCTTTCATCCATTCGACTCCCCACTCTCCCCCAACGAAGTTCTGGTCTCATTACCTCCCAAGGAGTCCTCCCATGGTTCCCCCAAGCCCTCAAGGTCCCAACCTTTGAGTTTTAAGAGTTATGTTTTAAGGTAAGGGATCCGACCTCTCTCTTTCATTTCAAGTAATTTCTTTTATGTCATTCCTTTTATGCTCCATGTTCTTATGTTGGAGGATGTTCTTTTATACTCCTATTACTGCCCTTTTCATGTTCATATAATGATATATCCCCTCTTGCTCTCATTATTTCGTTTTATGAAGTTTTAAGTGGCGCTGTTAGGCTGCCGAAATTTTTGTAACAGATTCTTTCTCCCTTCTCATTTTTCAAGATCTTTTTTCATGTAAAGTATTTCAAGTTCCTTTTTATTATGTTGGGGTATGATCTCTAAATTTATCATACTGATCTTTTATGATCATATGATGAGAGACCCCATTTGATCTCTTCAATTCAGTATTTTGAAGTTTTAAGTGGCGTTGTTAGGCTGCCGAATTTTTAAGTGGTTCTTCACCCTTCTCGTTTTGAAGTTCTACTTTCATGTCAATTATTTCAAGTTCCTTTTTGTTATGTTGGGGAATTATCTCTATATCTATCATACTGAACTCTTATGTTCACATGATTAGAGACCCTATTTGATCTTTTCAAATCATTTTTGTTGATGTTTAAGTAACGTCGTTAGGCTGCCGAACTTTCATAATAGAAATCTAATTTTTGTCTTCCTTCCATGTTTTTCATTTCAAATGGTATGTCCTTGAAATTTCATTACCATGATCATGTATCCTTATTATTCTGTCCATGTACTATTTTATGGGTCATATATGAATGTTTGACCCATTTTACCTCTCTTTTAATGTCTTCTAAAACCTCGGAACATAGCCGTTATGCTGTAGAATTTCTGTCTCAAAATGTCTCTCTCTTTTTCTAAAGTTCTTTTATATTATTAAGTGAATACTCAAAGATCTTTCTTCTAAAGGGGTATTCACATATATACCAAAATGTTCTATTTTAAATTCTGGTATTTACATACATGAGACCCACCTTCCTTTTCTGTGGGTTTTAAAGTGACGTAAAGATCATGTCTTTAAAGCAGTTTTTAAAACGTTATGATTATGAAATGAAACCCATTTATTTTATGCTAAATGGGTTATTTATGAACTTTTTGATGATGATATATGTGGCTCACATGATAATAAAGTAAAATTTAAGGGTGCGCCCTGATAGCGCTCCAATGCATTGGGTAATGATGTAACCACTAGAGATTACAATTTTCACGATACCTTGGTGAATAACCTTGGTTATTTTAAAATGACACCTTGGGGATGGACCTTGGTGATATGTTAATGATTGTCTATGTTAAATGATGTAGCCACATCTTCAAGTTATGAAAATGTTATTTTTATTATGATATGCCTCATGATTTCATTCTCATGCCTTAAAGTTCTTTTCATGACCTTATTGAAGTATCTCAAGTTCACATGTAAAATGTTTCTCTTGTTTCCCTTACTGGGCTTTTTGCTCACCCTTTCTTTTGATGTATGCTCCCAGGTTATGTTATGCAGTAATGAACCTAGGATGAACATGAGGAGAAGCCTTTCAAGTGTTTTAGAAGAATGTTTTATGTTTTCATCTTTAAAGTTCCTGGTTTCCAAGACACTAAACCTTAAAGATCCTCGGTTTTGTAAAATGTAATGAAAGTTTATGTGATAAAGAGGCGGGATGCTATAGTTGGTATCAAAGGATGGTTTAGTTATTTGTGGAAATTAGGATATGAAAAATCTAGGAAGAACCCTATAGAAAAGTTTAAATATAGGAAATCTTCCCGGTATTTTGGTGAGTATTGAGTAAGGGGTTTCCAAGCAAATACATCCCTGTCTGGATACGAGCTGGTAGAGGAGGCTCTGGCACAGATGTACATAGGGGTAAAACCCGAAAACACCGCTTTGAGCTAGACTCGAACGGGAACTGGTACACGACAACGGGCCTTGCTGCACTCTTGGTTACGACACTCCCGGGGGATATGCTTTGGTAAATTCATAAGCTTAGTATGAACCATTATTAAAGGAACAAGGATAAAACAAAATAAAGATTCACATAAGAATATATAATCATGGATAACCTAGATTGGAACCTAGGTATCACAAGTTAGGATATAATTTTATTCTACATGTTTATCCTTTTATGCTTAAAGTTTCCATTTCATGATTATTAGCCAAGTAAATAAGCCCCTAATTATAGTTTCTTTTCTTAGTTAATGGTGGGAAATGGAAGAACATGTCCCAAAAACCAACGTGATAGGAAATGAGACGATTGTCGTATTAATATGACAGAGATGATTAGGGGGTTAAAAAATGATTATTATTTTGGAATATGTTCACTATTTTGGGGACCCTATATGATCGAGGTAAATAGATTACTACAATATTTTCATTGAGGAGTAAGGTTGACTTATATTTTGAAGAATCGATGAATTTATGGTGGACTTATAGTAATTTAGGTTACTTATGGGAATGATTAACCTATCTTGGGTAAAATATGTTTAGTTTAGATAATTTTGTTATAAGATGTTAGGAGTAGTTGATGTTGTTTGGAGATGAACAATGAAGTTTATTTTGGAAGACTATGTTATCAAATCCTTCTTGTATTTGGGTTTCAATCTTGGTTTGGTTTATTTTGAGGAATTTTAAGGACCGTTATTTATGGGATGGTCTATGATGAACTTTGGGTATTACCATGGAACATTGAAGATTTAAAATTAGTTTCCATTCCTATGGGATTATTCCTTTTTGAAGTGTTTATTAACCTTACCCTTTCTGTTTTTGGGATAATGTTTAAAGATAGAAGAAATAGATAGTTAATATTTTGTGGATTAAGTGATTCTCTAGAAGATTATTCTTGTGTTTTGATGAGACCAAGTAGTTTTTAATGCTCATCGTTTGGGAGAAAAGATTATTTTTGGTAGAAACTTATTAAAGGGTGAGACTATACATGAAGGAAGATATATTTCCTTATGTTTTTGTTCTATGTTGTAAATGAATTCCTTAAAATTATGAAAAGGAACATAAAACAAAAACGTTGTTGGTTTACGTTTCCTACTAGGTAATCAAATATCGTTTACACACATCATAAGTTTGGGATTTTCTTATGGTTAACTTTCTCCTAATCATATTTTCTATCACTCTCCTTTAGAACGTGACCCTTTGTTTTTTCCTCCATGTCCATGTTTCCTACATGGAATACTAGTATGAGTAAACTCGGGTGGCCTTTGTACTTCCTTTTCTTTCTTTTAAAGTAATAGTGTTACTGACTCTTTTTCCGATGTGGGACTTTCTTTGAAATTTCAAAACCCAATTTCTAAAAATTGCGAGGACGCAATTTCTTAAGGGGGGAAGATTGTAACGACCCGAAATTTTGAATAAATATTGTTTCCTAATTTTATGTGTTATTTTATTTTATTTTTTTTATACTCAACAAAAATGTTTCATTGGATAACATGAGTATAATTAAAATGATACTGTTGGTTTTTGACTGTTATATGACCATTGGTCAATATGACCGCTGGAAACTAAATGTTTTGATTATTGTCTCTAAATAGAAGTAATTTTGGTTAATTAATATAGAAAGAAGATTTGATGGCCTCACCCAGTAGTCTTGGACCGATCGAAGCCCATCTAACAGAACTTGGGAAGGAGGTAGCACCATTGGGCTTTGCTCTGGACCAAACCCAAGCTGAACTTCATCGTGTGAAGCTAGAACGGGATCGCCTTCGCGAGAAGTTCAAACTGATAGAAATTACTACTCGTGCGGTGTTGGCTGAGCCTCCCTCAGATTCTCTCACCTTAGCACACCTTACACTTAGGTCCTATGCTGGTGTGATAAGGGGCTATGTAAGGAGACCATAACTTCCTTGTGTAATCCTTTATTTTAAATAAAAATTGGGATTTCTACTTATGAAGTTTATGAATTTTCAAATTTCCGGATAAATATAGTATGAATATTTTTGATGAATTTTCAAAAGGATATTTTAAAAAAATGTTTATGTAAACCTTAAATAATTTAAAATGTGTAATGATTTTCAAAAAATGGTCTTCTACAATTATGTCCAGTACGAAATTTAGAGTCTAATAAAATCAACTTGATTTTTGATGAATAGTAAATTATGAATAGTGATTTTATGATTAGAATTAGTAATGTGTCTAAATGGATTAGTAATCTCACTTAAAGAAAGTATTAATATAATCTAGGCACCTTGATTAAGTAATGTGATTCCATAAAATGGTTAAATAACGGTTTCATAAATTATTATTCAAGTATTAGTTTTTTCAGGTGAATAGTGTTTTTTAATTAAAATTTTAATTAGAAATATTTAGATAATTATTTTTATAAAACGGATTTCATTTTTGAACTTAGAGCACCGATATTATGCTATGGTAATTTTTATGGTTTTTTCTGAAAAAAAATGAATTTTCGGTGAATAGTGTTTTTATTTAAAAATTAAATTAAAAATATTTAGAAAATTATTTTTATAAAATGGAGTTCATATTTGTAATCAGAGCGTTGATATTTGGTTAAGGTGAAATTTTGGGATTATTCTGAGAAAGTTGAATTTTCGATGAATAGTGAAAATACAGTTTTTAAGTTACGGGTGTTTAATGACATCATTAAATGATGAATTAAGTTTGTAATAAATATGTTCGAATTATGAATAGTGAGATAAGGTATGAGGTGTCCCAAGTGGCCAATACCATGGGAAAATACCATGGGCAAGCCCATGGTTTTTCCAAAACCACTAATGAGGTGTCCCTTTTCCATTAATGCCTTATCCCCTCACTTTCCCTATAAATACCAAGCCATCCTTTCATCCATTCGACTCCCCAATCTCCCCCAACGATGTTCTGGTCTCATTACCTCCCAAGGAGTCCTCCCATGGTGCCCCCAAGCCCTCAAGGTCCCAACCTTTGAGTTTTAAGAGTTATGTTTTAAGGTAAGGGATCCGACCTCTCTCTTTCATTTCAAGTAATTTCTTTTATGTCATTCCTTTTATGCTCCATGTTCTTATGTTGGAGGATGTTCTTTTATACTCCTCTTACTGCCCTTTTCATGTTCATATAATTAGAGATCCCCTCTTGCTCTCATTATTTCGTTTTATGAAGTTTTAAGTGGCGCCGTTAGGCTGCCGAAATTTTTGTAACAGATTCTTTCTCCCTTCTCATTTTTCAAGATCTTTTTTCATGTAAAGTATTTCAAGTTCCTTTTTATTATGTTGGGGTATGATCTCTAAATTTATCATACTGATCTTTTATGATCATATGATGAGAGACCCCATTTGATCTCTTCAATTCAGTATTTTGAAGTTTTAAGTGGCGCTGTTAGGCTGCCGAATTTTTAAGTGGTTCTTCACCCTTCTCGTTTTGAAGTTCTACTTTCATGTCAATTCTTTCAAGTTCCTTTTTGTTATGTTGGGGAATTATATCTATATCTATCATACTGAACTCTTATGTTCACATGATTAGAGACCCTATTTGATCTTTTCAAATCATTTTTGTTGATGTTTAAGTAACGCCGTTAGGCTGCCGAACTTTCATAATAGAAATCTAATTTTTGTCTTCCTTCCATGTTTTTCATTTCAAATGGTATGTCCTTGAAATTTTATTACCATGATCATGTATCCTTATTATTCTGTCCATGTACTATTTTATGGGTCATATATGAATGTTTGACCCATTTTACCTCTCTTTTAATGTCTTCTAAAACCTCGGAACATAGCCGTTATGCTGCAGAATTTCTGTCTCAAAATGTCTCTCTCTTTTTCTAAAGTTCTTTTATATTATTAAGTGAATACTCAAAGATCTTTCTTCTAAAGGGGTATTCACATATATACCAAAATGTTCTATTTTAAATTCTGGTATTTACATACATGAGACCCACCTTCCTTTTCTGTGGGTTTTAAAGTGACGTAAAGATCATGTCTTTAAAGCAGTTTTTAAAACGTTATGATTATGAAATGAAACCCATTTATTTTATGCTATATGGGTTATTTATGAAATTTTTGATGATGATATATGTGGCTCACATGATAATAAAGGAAAATTTAAGGGTGCGCCCTGATAGTGCTCCAATGCATTGGGTAATGATGTAACCACTAGAGATTACAATTTTCACGATACCTTGGTGAATAACCTTGGTTATTTTAAAATGACACCTTGGGGATGGACCTTGGTGATATGTTCATGATTGTCTATGTTAAATTATGTAGCCACATCTTCAAGTTATGAAAATGTTATTTTTATTATGATATGCCTCATGATTTCATTCTCATGCCTTAAAGTTATTTTCATGACCTTATTGAAGTATCTCAAGTTCACATGTAAAATGTTTCTCTTGTTTCCCTTACTGGGATTTTTTCTCACCCTTTCTTTTGATGTATGCTCCCAGGTTATGTGATGCAGTAATGAACCTAGGATGAACATGAGGAGAAGCCTTTCAAGTGTTTTAGAAGAATGTTTTATGTTTTCATCTTTAAAGTTCCTGGTTTCCAAGACACTAAACCTTAAAGATCCTCGGTTTTGTAAAATGTAATGAAAGTTTATGTGATAAAGAGGCGGGATGCTATAATGCGTCCTAGATTTTGGGGTCTCTTGGGAAAATCACATTCCCATAGTCTAATTATCCTACAATAATAGTTATAAGTCGATGATACATATTGCACCTTATGAGGCTCTATACGGTAGGCCATGTCGTTCTCCCCTATCCTGGTTGGAGGTAGGTGAGTCATCTTTACTTGGACCACGTCTCGTGTAGGTGACTTCTAATTGGGTCTAGTTGATTCAGAAGCGAATTTCTACTAAACAGTTTCATTAGAAATCTTACTCTGATCATCATAGAAGACCTATAGAATTCGAGTTTAGGGATTGGGTTTTCTTGCATGTTTCACCAAGGTTGGGACATAGGAGAATCAGGAGATAGGGTAAGCTTTCACTAAGATATGTCAGGTCATTCTAGATTCTGGAGAGAGTTGGGTCAGTTTCCTATCGGTTGCAGTTACCTCAGAGGTACCAATCCATGCAATAAATATTCCACATATCTCAGCTACACCACTATCACTCAGACCCATCTCACATTTTTTAGCCCAAGGAGGTTGAGCTTCAAGTTAGTGCATACTTTGAGGAGTATTTAATATGTATAGTTGATAGGAGCACAAAGGTTATTCTAGGATGGTTAGTTTCTCTAGTACGGGTGTTATGGAAGCACGGTCGTTTACAGGATGAGACCTAGGAGTGGGAGGCCGACGTATATGCTCAGTGGCCAGATTTGTTCTCAAATGAATCTTGTCCACCCTTGGAAGGGAAGTTCAGTGATGAATTGATTTAAGGGGGAAGTTTGTAGAAACTTGGTTCTTCCTTTGAGGTATAAATCTTTCCTTTTTAGTTTTTACTTAAGTAAATGCAGGAAAAGAGGTCAAGGGCTGGATACAAGCCTGTTACACAACATAACTGGGTGTTACACGCCGTTTCCTTTCTAGAACATTCCATGTAATATGGGAACATTCCATGTACTTCCTAGTACATGACAAGTAATGGTCTGGCCAGTATATATATAGACACGACATGTAGTTTTCAGTACACACTGTGTACTTTTCATTTTTTTTGTTAAATTGAATAGTAGATTCATTTTTGTAAAAACATACAGAACTCACCCCTCTTTGACGAACAACATGCCCAAGAAATCTGAGAATAGGGTGGCCTCTCGTTTCATTGTCTGATCTCCAATTCGAACATTGTTAGATGTGCTAGATTCCCCTCGGTAAGCTCTCGATTCCTATTGATCCATTCTTCATGATTTCTTCTCTTGACCTAGTTATCAAGGATTGATCATTTATGCTCATTTTTTAGATCTACTCCATTATATATCAAATTAGAGGTCGATACTAAATGAGGAGAGTCATACAAGTACGAGGTAGGTGGTGTCATGCCCTTCGCTATTTTTCAAGTTGAATATATGTGTCGGAGTGTCACGCACCCATTTTTAGGGTGTCTCCTTGGATGAATTTTGTTTATTTATATTTCCTATTGTTATTTAGGTAATTGATTAAGTTTTTTAAAGCATGTTTAGGGATTTTTACCTTGATTAGGGGCCACCCCATGGGTGCATTTCTCATGAATGACTATTTATATCCATTTGGACTATGATGCCTATGAGATATGCCTTAAATTCCCTTCTTGGGTTGTTTAAAATGAAGTTGATTAAATGTTAAGCCATGTAATGGTTTAATTTACATGTGTTTCTTGTGAGATGAATTGACCATGTGAGTTATTGATGTTAAATCCATGTAATGGTTTAATTTACATGTGTTTCTTCTTATCTAAAATGGTAAAGTGGTAAATTACAATGGGAGAGGCATAACCTCAGGTTAAAAGGAAAGTTTAGGCTCATATGACTATTTCACCTTATACCTTGGTTGAACCATGTCCTCAGTTAAAAGGCTATGGAATGACTCAAAGAGGGTATTATCATGACAATTTGTGAGTGAGCCACGGATGGAATGGTCAGGCTCAAGGAGACTTTTATTTAAATGTTGAGAAAACCTTGAATCCAATGAGGGATTATTAGGACGGGATCTATTGGAAGTTTTTTTTATTTCATGAGTTGAAATTTACTTATATTTGAATATTGAAATGGAATGAATTAATTTACATCTTCTAAGCCAATGCACAAGCGTGGATTCGGTCTTCTCTTATACTTGTTTAGATGGTCTACTAAGACATCTGTTGTGCTTACTTTAGTATGGGGATCATCGGGCCTATGGCCGGATCTCAAGAATTATATAATTCATGGTAATTAAATTAATAATGAACATAAAATGAGTGTAAATGGAAACCAGTACTTATAGGACTGTTTACCTTTGAGTATTTACTAGTTTACTGCTTTCCCTGTTGCACACTGCCTGTTATATATATTCACTAATATATTGGCATAGAATTTGGGTGGTTTCCTATTGGGATTTAGTCTCACACCCTATTTGGTTCATGCTTTTGGACCCAAACATATTATATTGTTTCAAGCGTCGATAAGGGAAAGTTCCCTTCTACAGGTACTTGATTGTTGTTTATGAGGAGGAGAGCATGAGACCAAGCTGAGGCTTTTGACATTTTTGAGTTTCTTTTGTTCCTTTTTGTATTGTTGGTACTTATATTTTGTATTACTTAAGTGTAACCTATTTTGGATATTTTTCTAGAATGTGTAACATGAAAAATCATATTTTTATGCTATGACATCTAGTTATTTATATTATCAGTCTTTTGCTGTTTGCATTTGTTTTATGGTATTACTACTTTTGCTATATGTTTATTTTTTACACTATGTTATACTCTTCCAATGAGGGCATATTCTCCCCATGATCATCACCTAGTCCCTTGATACTATTCAGTACCCTCTGGAATTTGGGGAGATGTGCTTGAGGTCATGTGGCCAACTGAGCTTGGAGCACTATTAGGTGGCATCCGGACTCAGGACGTTACATATGGGATTAGGGAGTAAGTATAATCCATTATGTTACTTTTTCCACCATGTGATATTGTTTATACAATTAGACTTGAGTCATGTTTATGTCATGTTATATGTTACTACAAAATTTCATATGATTCAATGATATTATGATACCATTTTATTTATTTTATGCTCCCGTGTGATTAATCTTGAGCCTTCTCTTATATGATATCATGTTATACTTTTTACTCACAAGTTGTGGTTCCTTATCATGTATACTCCCTTTCTAGGATTTTTAGCTCACCCATTTTGGCAATGTATTCCCCAAGTTATCTTATGCAGTTTTAGTAGCTCAAAAGGATTTAGAAAATCATTATGGATAATAAAGTAAATGGGTTTTATTTTATTCTCACTTTGATTATTATGAACCTAGTATTCCAAATATATTAGGCCTCGTGATCTTTGGGTTGAAATTAATGGATGTTGATGTTAAAAATAATGTAATAATATGTGTGAAAGGATTGGGTCACTGTTGTTGTTATCATAGCAAGGTCTAGTTATTTTTGGGGATTTGGAATAGAATAATTTAGTGATAAACATATAAAAAGTATAAGGATATGTCTATTAATAATAAAATATCTTGGAATTTTGGAAAAATTTAGAATGAGTGGTTTCCAAGAATTTACATCCCTATCTGGATACTACATGTGGATGTGTCTCTACATTTGGATTTGAATTGATCATCACCTAGTGTATGAGAATGGATATGGTTTCACACCTAGTTGGACACTCCTAGGGGATATGTTTTGAAAATTTAAAAACTATTTATAACCCATTATGAAGGACTTGAAAAAAAATTTGGGTTAAAAATGCAATATAAAAACCTAGATTAAAACCTATAGACTCATAAGTCAGGGAATACTTATCATTTTTCAATTATTCCTTCTAGGATTATTAGTTTAACTTTTGTATGTTAGTGCATTCTCATATTTTTTATTTTAAAATTTTTAGTTAATAGTGGGAAATAAGATAAATCATTCCAACAACCAATGTCATGGGAAATGTAATGATTTCCCTAAATATATTCCTAACATAATTAGAATAGAAGTTATACATATTTTAATCATTCCAAATGAGATATCTCTAATTACAATTAATAACTGGAACATAGTTGAATTTCAAAACACATTGAAGAAGTTTAATATGGAATCACATGGAAGTTCAAGTGTTAAAGATGATAAAGAAATGAAGATTCAATTTCCCACATGTCAAAAAATGTGGGAAGTGGGACCATGAAAAATATCTTAAACGAACTAGAAGATTATTTATACGTGGAAAAAGAGGGCATAAATCATCTACTTTATGAAGAAAATTAAAGATTCTGGTAATTAAGATGTAGGGAAATAAAGTTTATCCAAATGCACCACTAACAATTCAATGTCATAGATGTGGGTAACTTGGTCATTATCTAAGTTAATTTCCTAATCCAAGTATTAATTATTAATGGCCTATTCCATGACGATCATTAGAGTGTAATGATTGTAATGTTTAGGTGTTGGAACATGATAATCATATTATTTGAGTATTTTTATCATTGATATTTTGGTTATATAAATCATAAAACTTTTAAGGATTATTTTACAGTAGTTATTATTTAAGTATTTTTAAGAATATTTTGAATGGTATTAATAACCTAGAAAGATGATTTAATGGTAAGGTGATATTTTATGGAAAACCCCATTATTGAGGAAAAAATAATCTTTGATATGTGATTAATATTGAGGTAAATATAATCAATAAAAATTATTTGAGTTTTTGGAAAAGAATGATCTTGATAGAAAACCTTATATGTTAAAAAAGTGATTTGATGAATAATGTTATTTTTGAAGTTCTTCATCACATTCTCAATAATGTTATAGGATCAAGTTTAATTATGGATATTATTATAATATGTTTTCCTATAGTTTTAGAAAAAGGAAATCCCATAAGCCGGCCGATAACCTGTCGCATTCGGTAAGACTGTGGGGCTTGAATCCATAACCAAAGGGATATAATGGTGCAGTTACTACAACTATCATATGTGATGTACTAGTTAGTATAACATATTTTTACTTAAATTAATTGACGGATAAATATTAAGTTGATTTTTGGTAACATGTTTTAATATCAAGTATTTTTGAATTTTTAGGATTTTGATGTGGTTAATGATATTTTTGGAAAATGTTTTATCAGGTTGAGGTATATTTGACCCTTAGGTATAACATTTGATTTAACATAAAATATTTTTTAATAATAACACAATTAAATTTTTTAATTTTGAGGTTATTTAGGATGTATGGTTATTTATTTATGGAATGATTTATGTTGAACTTTAACTATAGAGACTAATATTAGGTTCTATACATTTTTTATGTTATCTTGTATTTTGGTGACCATTTCATCTTTAATTACTATTCAAAAATAAGAGCATTATATTATTATCCTTTGGTGGATTATATAATCTATTATAAGTTTATTTTGGTGCTTTAGGTATGAATAATTTATCTTGAATACTCATCGTTTGGATCAACATATGAGATTGTTATGAAAAATGATTAAAGGATGAAAAAAATACTTATTAAATAAGTATATTACCTTATGTTATTAGTCTATATGGTAAAATGATCCCTCAACATTAGTAAAATGATCATGAAATAAAAATGATGTTCATTTTCAATTAATTTATGGCCTCTTCTCTCTTAAAAAAGGTATGATGTTATATCTTAAATGGATCTTCTTTCCAAATCCATGTTTTAACTTCCCAAAAAATTTCTCCTTATATGGAAATCTAGTTTTTTTTATTTTATATGACCTTCAAACTTCAATTTCCCTCTTTTTAAAAGGAATTTTTCTTAACCCTTTTACTATGTGGGTTTTTCAAAAAAGGTATTTTCAAATGTTGAAACATTGATTATTGATTTCAAGGTCAAATTGTGAGGATGTAGTTTATTAAGGGGTGAGAATGTAACACCCCAATATTTTAAAATAACTCTATGTTTGAGATCATATACAACACAAACCAATGAGCTTAAATGAACCATGAAACATTATTATTTAAATATGAATGTTATAACCTAGTCGTTAAATTGGTGGGTATGAATAGTATTATTTAATTTATGAAATATATATAAAATTCCCACTTAATATAAATTTATTTATAAATTCTTAAGAAATAAGAACTCAACTTTTAATAAAGATATTTTATTCTACAAAAAATACATTTCATTCAAAAAAAAAATTTAATTTATTTTTGGGAGGAAATATTATAATTATTTTATGTAACTTTTATAAATTTAATTTTATAAAAAAAACATTTTTGAAATCAATATATGAAAATTAAATTAGGGTAAAATTTTGGTATTTTTCTGAAATTTTTTATTTTTCAGTGTAGTGGAAATTACTGATTTTTAAAATACTCTCATTTCATTTCATTATCTAAAGTAATTTAAAATTTACATTATATTTTGGATTTAGTCTTAAATTTAAATATTAAATATTTTATTTTTAATAATATAAATAATTTATTTGAATCATTAGTTTTCATGATTTTGGTATAAGTTTATTTTTATGCTTAACAACGTGGTTTTCTACAAACTATTTTTAAGTGCATAAAGTTTGTCCATTTTAATTAGTTAAAATAAAACCTATTAAGAAAATATTTAAATAAAATTAATAGATAATAAATCTATTTATATTAATTTAAATTCATATAATGATGACTTTTAGTTATATAGTTAATATAATATCATTTATTGCTTCAAAAATGTATTTCTTGAAAACCTGTTTTTCAACACATTTTTCAAGTTTAATTTTAAATTTAATCCTGAATATTCTATGATTTTAATTTGATAAAATTTATTTTGTATTTTTAATCAGAATTATTAATATTATGTAATAATTTCATCTTAATTTTGTTCATAACTAGTAGTAAAAAGAGTAAAAAAACAAGTTATCGTGGTGAAAAACTAAAATGGTAAGAAGTGAGTAACCTTAGAGGTAAATGGATAAAATTTTTAAAACGTGTTTATTTTTTAATTTTGGATGTGTTTGTTGATAATATCAACCCTCCAATCCATTATTTATCAATTTTTGATGCACTTGGATCAAGAGTGACTTCCCATTATTGAATAGTTTTGGGTATTTATTGAAAAGTCACTCCCTTTCACTTATAAAAGGAAGCCTCTTATACTCTCCTTTAAAAACTTCAAGAGCCTTATGGTTCTGAAAATACCTTCTCAAATAATTTACTTAATTCCTTCCACATATCCTAGAGTCCTTTTTTGATCATAAATCCAATCCAGGGAGGTTATAGGTATAATCCTAAAGAGGTGGTCCGAAGAAGAGACATTGTTCTTAACCGAGCATCTTTGTTATATTTCTTCTTAAACATCCTTCAAATATTACTAAATCATGATAATATAATAAAATTATTATCTCTCATATATTTATATATTATTATTTTAATTTCATAACCTACATCCATATACTCTTCCATCAAAAAAGAAACGAAACCATCATTCATGTGTACGGCGGACTACTGCCTCACGAACTGATATAATTCATTTTCCATCATCTCCTATCACAAATATTAATGATTATGGATTTATTTTTTATATATTATATTCATGACATAATAATAATTCTGTAAAATTAAAATATCATATACCTTCTTACCTTTCCATCCATTGAAAAATGATGGTGTCGTTCGTGTGTGCGGAAAACTATCGTCTTGTGAAGCGATGCGGTTCATTTTTTATTACCACATCCCATGGATGGTATATGTAAGTTTATTTAAATAAATATTATTATATATATTATATAATAATAATTATGTAAATATAAAATAATACTTATATTATTTCCATCATGATCATTGATAAATGGAAACGTTACTCATGTGTATATACGGCCTATTGTCTCCATGATTAGAACCTAGTTCATTTTTTATAACCATATTTAATGGTTGGTTTTTAAAAAAGTATAATTAATGTATAAATATTATAATTATTTCATGGTTATTATTCTATAGATGATGGAATAAATATTTCTTTTACCATGGTCAACCTACCAAAGTTATTTGGGGCACATGAACTGAATACCAGCAAAACATCTGACATGAACTCAATTGATTAAGAAAATAAATATAACATGGTAATAAATAAAATAAAAGGAACAATAAAATTTAAAAAATTTATTAATCAATTAAATAATTGACATAATTTTATTATTCATTAATATATAATATATACATAACGAGCCGAACATGAGGTAGGGATTCTGTATCAATTTCCTTTCATTGGGGAATATTTTAATATGATGCACCTAATTTATTTTACATTGTGTATATAATACCATTTTACATGTTATATCATGAATCCTTCATAATTCATGGTATTTTAATTTTCAATTCAAATTATTTCACCCAATGGGATTTGACTTGACATTTACCAAATTGTAAGGGGTTTTCGTCTCACTTTTATTTATGTGGGACACATGTCTTATACAACACTTTTTTATTTTATGTGGTTTATATACTACCCATGAATGTATTTTATGATTGTTATCATGTAATTATTAGATATACATATCTATATAAGGTTATTTATTTCATTGGGTTTATGATTCAAAAGTTACCAATGTGGTAAGGGATTTATATTACAATCTCATTATTTATCAAGGTTGTTTATGATTAAGTTTCCAATGATGAAATATTTTGACCTATCTCTAAATAAATTAATGAATTTTATTATCCTATGGTTATTTTAGGAAAATGCGTGTTTTAGTTTCATTTTCCTCTCTTTAATAACTCAAGATACTGAAATAATGTTTTTAAGGAAACCCAACTTTATTACTCTCTTTGGTCAAAAATCATTTCTATTCTATATTCGTGCTTTCTAAAATGTTTTAAAGAATGTTTTTAATATTATATAGTGATTTTTTAAAGTCATTTTTACACTTATTTTAATTCTTACAAAATGGTTTAAAAGGAATTTTCATGTCATTTTTCGAATGAGGTACTTTTTGAATTTTTACCAAAAATGTGAAAGGAATCATTGTTTTACTATACTCAGAATGAAAGTAATATTCCTTCCATTATGACCAATAAATAATTTGAAGTTTAATTTATAAGTTTCCATGGTTCTTTTTAATGAAATTTTTTTCTATAATATTTTTTAAACTTTTATATTTTGAAGAAGTGATTTCAAAGTGAAAAGGGTATTTTCCTCAAGAAATATTCCATGTAATATTTTAAAGAAATTTTCATCAACAATGACAACCTTCAATGTTTTGGATTGCTTCTAAATTATGTATATATTTATCTCACATATATACCTAGCTTATTATCCCTTAATTTTATGGGGTAATGCATGCCTTATGTTCATCTCTCAAATGAATTCATTATGAAATTTCCATTTATTATGATGTGAGACTAGATTATGCAACCCATTTTATTTCTTTGGGTAATTCTTATATTTATGACTAATTATTGATTTCCATTTTGTGGAACTCATAATCATGAACATGTTATGATGGGTTTTCCTAGATACTTCTCAAATTCATTTCCTAAATCTTTGGTTTCATGGGACATCATGTATGGGATTTGGTAGTAAACCTAATCCATTTTAGGACTTTTCCATCATGTGATATTGTCTATGAAGTTATCCTTGACACATGTTTATGTCATGTTATATGTTGCTACTAAATTTATTATGACTTCATGATCTTAAGATACCATGTTATTGATGTTATGATCCCATGTGATTACTCTTGAGCCTTCTCTTTTATGATATCATGTTATACTCTTGACACACAAGTTATGATTCCTTGTCATTTTTATTCCCTTACTGAGATTTTTAGACCACCCCTTTTATTTATGTATTCCCTAGGTTACCTCATAAAGTTTTAAGAGATCGAAAGGATTTAGAATCTCATTATGGAGAATAATACAAAGAGGTTTTATTTTAGTCTCACTTTTATGTATTATGAACCTAGTCTTTCAAAGACACTAGTTCTCATAGTCTTTGGGTTGTAATTAATGAATATTGATATTAATAATCATGTAATAATATGTGTAAGAGCTTTGGGTCACTATATTGTCCATGTGTCCTATCTCCTGGGAAAATCCACCACACAATTGTGGTAAACACTAAGGAATGGTGATGGTTTTTCATAATTTTAAATGATTGGATGACCTACTGATATTCCTAGTGAGATTTATTTAGCTGCATTCAAGCTTGATGATGGGTTTTAATACATCTTTTGACTCTATTACCCTCTATTAAACTAATTGTTCTACTTCGTTTCACTTGAATTCTAGATTGAGTGTGTTCTGGGAAGGGGATTTGGGCAATTATCTTTTATCATGCAATAGCTTAGGGTGATCCCTTTCTTCTTAGGATTACTCTTTGTATATCTAGGCTCATGAGGAACAAATATATTCCACTTCCATCACCCATCTTGAAGGTAATGAGGTTTTTAATTTTCTTGAGGTATTTGTCTCTATCTCATGGTATATCCCTTGGTATACTTGTGTTCTTGTGATGCTCCCCTTTGGTTTTAATTTATGAAATTGAATGTTTAACATTCATGAGTTATATTCATGATCTTTGGTGGCAATGGGAAGTGTTTTCAAAATGGGTTTTATTTTTTTCTTTTTTTTCTTTTTTTGAAAATGGAATTCTCATGTGTGGCATTTTCGAACTCTCCACACATGGTAACCCCCCTCCCCAATGAAGAGGTCGTTGCCCTGAGGTAGAGCCCCAACCGGGGAAGGAGTCGTTGCCAGCCAAGATGGCAGAGCATCCCAGAGGGTGACAGCCCGATCATTGATAGTTCGTCAAAGCAATATGTCAGCACATTGGGTTGTGCCTCATTTTGCCCGCGCAGTTGAGACTGAGCGACCCGGCAAGACGGGTGGATCCTGGGAGAGAGGCTTTCCCAGAAAGTGGACTCTCAGGATTCAAACCCTAAACCTCCCAAAGAACGGCGTTGTTGTGCCACTCTCCTTCACCACCACGCCACCACCGAAGTGGCAACAAAATTCCTCAAAGAACGGCGTTCTTTGAAAACTATATTTTTATGCGCACGTTGTGTTTAATAAAATTCCTTAAAGATAGTTTTGAAATGGAAATGTTTTTCAATCATGGAAGAAGTGTGAAATCTCTATATAAATTTCTTTATAAAATGTGTTCTTGGTTTTCTTGAAACATAATGATGATATACAACACATTAGGAGACCTTGGGGTATGGGGAAAAACTAAACATATGTGAACCTTAGTGAAGTATGCTATCATGTTCCCGTGATTCCATGGTTTATATTGGATAGCCTTATTGGGGGACTGATTTTCTCAGACTTTATGATTCACTTATGTCAACTCATGTTCCATTCTAGGTATTAGTTTTGTACACCCTCATGTCTTGGATTTCCCTTTAGTGCTTTGTGGACACATTACTTTTATATTTCTTTGATATGATTGTTTTCCCACTTGATATGGATATTAATGCATGGAAAAAAAATATTATTCATTTTATTATGTATCATAGATATATGTTATTTCATATTTCCTTTACTATTAAAATATATCATGTTTTTTAAGGAAAACCAATAGATGATTTTATATGAAAAACGGATTCTTATAAAGTGTTTTTAAATTTGGTTTATATAATAAATAATGGATTTATGTGGATATAAATTGTATATATTATTTGGTGGCATATTACTAAGGTTTATTTCTCACAACATACTTTTTCCTTTGGGAATTTTTAGACTTGGTTTTATAGGATACAGGTAAAGGGAATAGAATTATGTAGAGGAAAAATCTCATGGATCATGTTTCCTTCCATTGGGTTAGTATGGTGTTGAAATATGGTTATGTAGAGATGGAATCATGGGTTTCTTAGGGTTCTATGTTGATGTTATTTCAGTTTATTCATCTAGACCATGTTATCCCATGGTTAGATGTTGCCTATATGGTTGGGTTGTTTTGAAATATGATGCATTTTTTGATATCTGATGTGATACTTTGATTGCGTCTATCTTATCATACATATTTTAGTGGTTGAAATCATTCCCACTTTTATTTTTATGATACCCATCTGCTTGTCGCTATCCTATAGCGATCAGGAACGTACTTCAGGCATTGTGGTAGGCTAAGTTGGGTGACATTATGGGTTGAACCAGGTTGGTCTGTTACAGATTGGTATCAGAGCCCAGGTTATTGTTAAAGTGTGAGATCATACTTTTGTATCACCCACTTGTTTCTAGGGGTGTTCAAAAACCGAGGTAGGGCTATCAGAACTCGAGAGGTAGTGTGGGAGTGTTTTTATCCATCTCACTTTCATTATAAATCTATAGTTACTATGGGAAGTTTGGGGTTGTCTAGCATCCTTGTTTATAATTTTATCCTTTGGCTTCAGTCCTCTAAAATTCAGTTTATGATAAAGGAACTGAATTTTTTTCTTGATGGTTTTCATTCACTTTTTTTAGTAGAATATGTATCCTTTAAGGAGATCATCTATGAATACTAGAGAGGAAGCTTCATATTGATCCCCATATGTGAATCCTTTGGATGAATTGGTATTGGTGTAAACTATAGTTTTAATAATCCATTCCTTGGGTTAAGTATCCAATGTTGAATTGAAATAGAAGGTGGACTATGATTTAGAATTCACTAAGTAGCATTGAATGATATTCCATGGTGATAAGGGACCATATGAATCAGAAGAATAGATCGAGAGGATTGAGAGGATTTCCACTTCTTGAAAAATCTAAAAGACACAAAGGTTTTTTTTCACCACATATATGCTTAAGGGGCTTGTAAGGAAGTGGTGGGGTCTATTTTGAAATCTAAGTTTCATGAATATATCACCTTGACTACTTTCAAGAAGGTCTTTAGTCAATAGTTTTATCCTGAAACATTGTGAGTGGTGAAGAGTTAGAAATTTTTGACCTTGGAGCAAGGGGAGTATTCAGCTATAAAGTATGTTGTTTGTTTCATTGATTTAGTTCACCAATCACCCAAGTTTGTTTCTAATGACCATCTCAGGGTATGGAGGTTTTAGATGGGTTTAAGGATAGATATTCACTCCATGTTGATTTATATGTGAATACCCACATTTATGGAGGTTGTAGAAAAGGCATTTAAGGATGAGGAAGACTTAGATGGGAAGGAGGATTTAGGTGGATATTTAATTTCACCATGACGAAACCAAAGTTTATTTTTTTTATCCAAAAGAGGAAGCGGGGTGAACAGCATTGAGGTGGTGTCAGGAGTGTACAATAGATGTTAGGGTGGGGTCAGGTGGTCTGTTATCAGTGTGGGAAAAAGAGACACCTCAAACTTGATTATAAGGTATCACCCAAGGTGTGGCATGCGTGTGGGAAATCTGGTCATCTTTAGTGTTCCTGTGAGAGAGCATCCTAGGGAAGTAGAGCTGGATCCACCTTCACTAAGGGCTCTCAATTTTGATCTAATATAGCGAAAGGGGTGGAATCTCAACCTCTTTCCAAGGGTAATGCTCAGGTTGTGAAGAAAGTGCAGAATGAGGTGGGTTGTATCTATGTAGCAGAGTGTGCACTTGATAAGTCAGAGGCAGGACTAGCTACCATGATAGGTACAGTGTTTATGGCATCTTATATGGTTATGGAATTACTTGATAATGGTGAAACCAATTCCTTTATCTTGTCTATGATCATTGATGTGTTAGGTTTTCATTCAGAGATTATGCCTTTTATACTAACTCTTCCACTACTTTGGAAAAGAATTTAGAGCAGGTTTTTAAATTTCCTAAGTGTTGGGTGATTATTGTTGACCACAAAACCGTATGGTGTTTTCTAGTTCTTGATTTTGACATCTTACCTGAATGGCCCGAAGGCCTTATTTTTTATTTTATTATGGATAATCCCCCTATTAAGGGTTTAAGGGGAACATTTACATGACTTGTAGGCCCAAGGAACAAAGCTCGACATGACCCAAAGGCCAATACATGACCTGAAGGCCCAAAGGCATACTATGCCCATTACATGACCCGTTGGCCCAACCCACTAGAACTGCTTTGATCTTGAAATATTTGATCTCATCATTGGTATGGATTTGATGATTGGTAATAAATCTTAGATCAATTATTATCATCATTGGGTCTAGTTTCATTCTTCTTATGGAGTCACTCATGTCTTTCAAGGTGAGGGGGATCCTATATCTGGGAGAGTAGGTCTCATTGTCCCTAGTATGAGATGATCGCAAGCCAGTTGTCAGAAATGTTTCATGATTATTTTGATCCACATCTTAGTGGCATGCTTCCTATGGTGATGAGTGAGTATCCTAAAGTTTTTCCAGATGATTTCTCTGGGTTTCTACCTCAAAGGGAAGTCGAGTTTACTATTTACTTAATTCTAGATATGAGTCCTATTTCCTTACCTTCATAACATATGTTTCCTATTGAATTGAAATAATTAAAGGCTCAGCTTGAGGATCATGAGGCTAAGGTATTTATTCATTCTGGCATTTCACCTTGGGAATTTCTATTACTCTTTGCAAAGAAGGTGTACGAGAGTCTTTGATTTTTTTTATTAATTACTAAAAACTCAACCAGGTGAAAGTTAAGTACAAATATCAATTTCCTAGGATTGATAAACTTTTTTATCAGCTTAAGGGAGCCTAGTGGTTTTCAAAAATTGATCTAAGATCAGGGTACTATCAGTTGAGGGTGCAAAAAAAGACATTACTAAGATGGAGTTC
Organism: Viscum album; assembly: GCA_963277665.1. Lineage (NCBI taxonomy): Eukaryota > Viridiplantae > Streptophyta > Magnoliopsida > Santalales > Viscaceae > Viscum > Viscum album. The sequence continues at coordinate 1,272,638,486 of OY728139.1, forward strand.
TGAAGTAGTTGTGGGAATTATGATTACTTAGTCATACTGTTTGGCCTTGGTAACTATCCTATAGTATTTATGGATTTAATGAATCAAATATTCCATATGTTTTTAGATTTTTTTGTGATTTTTTTGTGGAATATATCCTTATTTATTCCAGATCAGACCAGGATCATTCTGAGCATTTAAATATTGTCCTTGGGATCTTAAAAGAGAATTATTTGTACAAGAAGCTATCCAAATGTCAGTTTTGGATTCAAAAGGTGAAATTTTTGGGCCATATGATTTATGGAAGGGTGTCTTGATGGATCCTAAGAATATTCAGGCAATTATGTCTTGGGAGTAGCCCAAAAATGTGTTTGAGATATGGATTTTCTTGGGATTAGTTGGTTATTTATAGCACTTTGCTCAGGACATCTCCAATATTGCATCTCTTATGAAAGAGTTAACTTGTAAGGGTGTGAATTTTGTTTGGAGATATTAGTTCCAGAGGTCTTTTGAGGATTAGAAAGTGATATTGACTTCATTTGTAGTATTGATCCTTCCTAAGTTGAGTTTGGTATATGATGTGTATTGTGATGCCTCTTGTATAGGTTTGGGTTGTGTTATGACACAGGGAAGACAATTAGTAGCATATAGCTCTCCTTAATTATGTCCTTATGAGATGGATTGCCTCATTCATGATCTTGAGTTAGCATAAGTTATGCATGCTCTTAAGACTTAGTTCCACTGCCTCTTTGGGAAGCAGTTTACAGTGTATTCAGACCATAAGAGTCTAAAGTATATATTTACTCAGAGGGATCAGAACTTGATACATAGACGCTGGGTAGAGTACCTTCATACATTTTATTTTTATATTACATACAACCCCATAAAATGAAACATAGTCACAGATGCTTTGAGAAGAAAATTTCCAACTCAGATAGTGTAGAACTCAATGGAAGAATAATGCTTGATGGGTTTGCTTACTAAGATTCAATTAGATGAAGTGAGAGCTAATGGATTGGTATTCTGAACTATTTATCATCCTAGATCATTTATGGATGATCATATTTGACTTAAAAAAGTTGAGGATGCAAAGTTTCAGTGAATTAGATGGATTCTTTATAGTGGGGAGACCTTAGGTGAGTGGTCCCAGTCTCCGGATGGGGTTTTGCGCTTCTAAGGAAAAATAGTTGTTCTGATAGACTTGAGACATTAATTGATGGATAATGGACATTGATTCCATTGGTTCATGAACCTTGGGGATACCAATATATATCATGACCTGATACATCACTATTGGTGGTTCGGAATGAGATGATCGACTTTGGATTTTGTATCTTGATGCCTTACATGTCAAAAAATTTAGGCAGAACATCAAAGGTCTACCAGTTTCCTGTAACCCTTTCCCATTCCATTATGGAAATCAGATTATATAGCCATGCACTTCTGATTGGGCTACCTCATACTCTTAATGGTAAGGATGTGATATGAGTGATTATTGATCGACTCGCGAAATTACTTCACTTACTACCCATTAAAGAGTCAATAAAGTTAGAGTATCATGGGAACTTGTTTGTGTTGTAGATTGTTAGACTCCATGGTGTTTCATGAGTTATAGTTTTGATAGGGACCCTCAGATCGCATCCTGGTTTTGAAGTGGATTACAAGTAGTGATGGGTTATCAGTTGAAGTTGATCATGACATATCATCCCCAAATGAATAGACAGATTGAGAGAGCCGTCCAGATTCTTAAAGATAAGCTTCAGGCATGCATGTTTGACTTCAGTGGATCCTGGGAGAAAAATATTCCCTTAGTAAAGTTTTCCTATAAAAATAGTTATCAGGATTCAATTAGGATGGATCCATTTGAGGCATTGTATGTGAGGACTTTTAGATCACTTCTTTGTTGGAATAGATTAGAGAGAGATCCTTGGTTAGACTGATCATCATTCAAGAGACGACATATATTGTACAATTGATAAGGAGAAAGTTAGAGACAACTCAAGGTCACCATAAATCATATGCTATTTGGAATCATCGTTAGTTGGAATTTGAGGTAGGTGGTCATGTTTTCCTTAGATTTTCAAATCATTTGGGACATAGATGTTTGGGGAGGTTGGGTAAGTTATCACCTCATTATGTCAACCCATTTGAGATTATGGAGCAACTCGAGAAGGTGGATTATCGATTAGACTTTCCTGATCATTTAACTTATATCCATGACGAGTTCCATGTTTCCCAACTAAAGAAGTATCAACCAGATCCATCCCACGTGATTGAGTGGGAGGATGTTGAAATTGAACCTGACACCTTAGTGATTGAATGGCATATTCAGATAGTGGACTGACAGGATACGATGTTCCCTGGAAATATTATCCCATTGGTACGAGTAAGATAATAGTTTGATAGGGATAAACATGATACATGGGATCATGAGGCCTTAATGATGTGGTGGTGGACTTATCTATTTTCAAGTTCATGATCCTTGCAGACATGTTTTCTTTTGATCCTTAAGTTGGTTAATTTTGGTTTCATATGTGTTTGAGGTACATGGCCTAAAAATGATTTTTGGAATTTTGGTTCAAAACAGGAAGGGTTGTGGCCATAGTGGAGGTCATGGTGTGCCTTTGAGTTTCCTGTGTGAAATGGGTAGGGCCAAAACAGCCACCAGTTGGGTGTGGTCTGGGGTGGAACATTTTGGGATTATTCCAGTTGACCAAGACTAGAGGGAACTCACCACACCATGGTGAAGGTTGTGGTAAGTCTGAAATAGATTAGATTTCTACACCATGTTGTGATCAGTCCTCGTGGTCTGTCTCCTGGGTAAAGCCACCACTTAGTGGTGATGAATTTTTTGGGATTTGAAACACTTGAATGACCACTTGAACTCCTAGGGGTGGTTACACCATCCATGTGAAACCTTAATGAGGGGTTTTAATGTGTCTTTTGACTCAATTACCCTATATTAAACTGATTTTTCCCCTTCCTTTGGCTCGAATTTCATATTGAGCATGTTCCATAAATTTTTTTTGGACATTCATCTTTTTTCAAGCAGTAGCTTAGGGTTACCCCTTTCTTCTTGTGCTTTCCATTTATATATCTAGGTTCTTGAGGACCATGTCGCTTCCTCTCTCATCATCGGTCTTGGAGGCAACAAGTTTTTCATTGTTCTTAGGGTAGGTTTCTATATCCTATGGTTTATCCCTTTGTATGCTTGTGTTCTTGTGATGCACTCCTTTGGTTCTGATTTATGAAATTTAATGTTTGGCATTCATGAGTTATGATCTTGAACTTTGTTGGTGATGGGAAGTGTTTTCAAAATGGGTTTTCTTTGAAAACAATATTTTTATACCCATGATATCTTTGATAAAAGGCCTCAAATGTGGTTTTGTAATGGAAATGGTTTTCAAGCGTGGAAGTGGTGTGGCATCGCTAAAAAAATGTTTTATGAAATTTGGTCTTGGTTTTCTTGAAATGAAATGATGATATACAACACATTGGGAGACCTTGGGGTATGGGGGGAAACTAAACATATGCGAACCTTGGTGGAGTAATCTATCTCTAGAGTAGGTTCCCATGATATCATGGTAGATAGTGGGTAGCCTTACCGGGGGACTAAGGTTGCCATAATTTAGGATTTACTTATGTCGGCTAGTGATCCTTTGTGGGTCTTAGTTGAGTACATCCTCATGTCATGGATTTCCCACTGGTGCTTTATGGACACATTACTTACATACTTATTTGATGTGCTTATTTTCCCACTTGATATGGATATTGATGCATGTAAACTTATTTTATTCATCTTCTTATGCCTCATGGATATATGTTATGTCATATTGCTTTGACTATTAGAATATGAAATGTTTTTTAAAGGAAAACCAAAGGATGATTTTATATAGAAAAATGATTTCTTTTGAAGCGTTTTGAAATTTGTTTTATACAAGAACTAATAGATGCATGTGGATATTCATGTATAGATTCTTTCGTGGTACCCTACAAAGATTTAGTACTCATACCCTACTTTTCCCTTTGGGCGTTTGTAGAATTGGTTTTGCAGGATACAGGTAAAGGGAAGAGCATCATGAAGAGGATGACTCTCTTAGACCACATTGCCTTCCGATGGGTGGGGATGGTAATGACATATGGTCATGTGGAGATGGGCCCATGGGTTGAGTTGGGTTCCCCGTTTATGGTCTTTCAATTTGTTCATCTAGACCATGTTATCTCGTGGTTGGATGTTGCCCTTATGGTTTGGTTGTTTTGACATATGATGTATTTTTGGATATCTACTGTGATACTATGATTGCTTCTATCTGATCATATGCCTTTTGGAGGGTGAAATTGTTGACACTTTTATTTGTATGATACTCAGGTGCTTTTCACCAGCCCATTGTGATTGGGAACGCGCTTCAGGACTTGTGGCAGGCCAAGTCAGGTGACATTATGGGCTAACATGGGTTGGCCTGTTACATTACACACAATCGTAGAAAATTATATCCAATGACACGTAAATGTATGGAATTCCTACTGGCAGGGTTTGTCCTCATAATCTCTAGTCTTGGAGATTACTAAATGTGGACATTATGATATAAAGTCTTATCCACTTATGAGTGCTCGCACCTGATAGTCTGCATCATTTATGTCTCATTAGATGATTTCATATAACCATATGACTAAGTTTAAGAATATCATCATAGAATCTCAAGGTTTTTATCATCATAGGGAACTGCTTATGAATTTTCAATGCGGCAGATATTCTAGGAAATTATCACATTAAATTTACACAGAAGAACAATCAATATGTGATATGATATTAATATTCACATATTTGAATATATACAGGTAATCTAAAGTACAAAGTATGTGGTTCTAGGACACCAACTCCAACACATCACAACAATATTTCTTGAGATATGCATATGTGGACTAGGCTGGCTCAGTGGATGATCGCATGTCGACATCAGGTGGTGCTTTTTATCTTGGAGGTTTGTGTATTTCTTGGCCGAGAAAGAAGCAAGATTTCATTTCACTTAGCATTGTGGAGGATGGATATATAGTGGTTATTCAAGCATATTCTCAGTCGTTGTGGATGAAGCAATAACTTGGGGATGTTAGAGTTGAGGTGAAATTCCCTATTACAATCAGGTGTGATAACTTGAGTGTTATTAATATGAACAAAAAAATTTTCCATTATTCAAGGACAAAGCACATTGAAATAAAGTATCATTTCATCAAGGAGAAGGTTAAACAATGGCCGGTGAAGTTGAAGTATGTATCAACACAAAATCAAGCTACAAACATCATGATAAAGGAACCACCCAAGGCTGTGTTTGAGAAGAATTAGTTAGCTCTTAGAGTCCAATTGTCCCCATCCAACTAGATGGTTTGGAGAAGAGACCCCCATTCCGCCATGGAATTTTCTATTTGTAGCAAAGTGTGGAAACTCTTTCTTGAGTTATATGTGTGGATTTCTAACCCTCTATTGTGAACTGTCATTTAACTCTTGTTTCTCACGATGATCTTGACTCATGTGGGATTAGAGTTGATAATTAATGCATCATTAATACATTATCTGAAAGCGGAATGTTTCAGACTCTGGAGCTGGTCAGTTTTGAAATTTTTAGATGAAAAAGTGGTGAATCTATTTTGGAAGGGGTGTCGAGGAACTCAAAGGGAAAGATTGTTAACAAAGATCCCTTGGCACATTTTGGGGTTGTGTTTGTTGAAAAGGATGTTGGGAGACTTCCAAAGGTGCTTACAAGATCATGAGAAATACTAAAGGAGTTTTGGAAGAAGCTTAAAGGAGTTGTGCAATTCTATCTACAAAACTGAAGTCATGCCATGATACTTAAAGTCACGTTGTGAAAGTAGCATTTTGAGAAAATGGAAACGGCATGGACTTTCCTATATACATAAGATTCATTGGCATTGTGTGTAAAGTTTTATACTTTGTCTCTTGGGGAAGAACAAACATTGGTTCGTGACACGCTTGGTCACATTGTGACTTGGATATGAAAGAATAACTTGTTCTAAAGGTTGGCAACGTGGGGAGTAAGTCACGTTGTGTGGAGAAGTTGTGAGAATTAAGCTTTGGGCTATTTAGAGGTGATCAAGTGGGTCACGCTGTGGAAGCTTACGTTGCGCCGTGAATGGATTTATGGATGGAAATATGGTAAAGTCCCTTAATGTGTAAGGTTTTTTATTACAATGGTGAGGAGCATGCATGGGATTATTTCCTTTGTTGTGAAAGAGGAAGAAAAATGTCACACTATGAGACTGATGACCATGTCGTGTGGATGGTTAGGTGAAGTTTTGTGGTTCTGCTATTCTGGAGGTGTCCTTGTTTTGGTGGTGTGTCACGCCCGTGGAGACTCGGTATGCATGAGTTTGTAATTCTGGAGTTCATGTGCTCACGTCATGATGAGGAAGGCCACGTTGTGGTATGCAGGTCAAAGGATAATTCATAGTTTATCAACACAACGTGTTTTGTGGGTACGAGCTGTGAAATTCAAATTTTAATATTTACATGTCGCTATAGAAAATGTCTTGTTGTGGAGGTACCCATGGAAATGAGTTCAAGGTTGCAGTTTTGAAGGAAGTTGTGGATCACGCCATGATAATGACTGTCGTGTCGTGACAAAGTTGAGTTAGTTGAATTCCATATTCATATTTCCTATCTTTCAAATGGGAATTAAGGGAATTAAATGGGTGATCTTGACTCGGTTTTGAAGAGGATATTTGGAAGAATTTTCCCAGCTTACTAAAGATGAATTAATGATCAATTAAGAAGGCAGTCTTACTAAAGATGAATTAATGATCAATTAAGAAGGCAGTCTGGTGGTTCTCTAAAAATACAGGAGATATCTTTCTCTTCAAAGGTGGAAGAAGAGTTGTGATTTGTGGAAAAAAATCCAAGAGTTGGAGAGAGAGAGAACGGAGCAAAGGGTTCAAAACTTGTGTAGGAATGTCAGAGAAGAAGATCCATGAGGTTATCTCGTTGGAGATTCGTTTAGTTCATCAGTGGATGAAGTGAAACAGAATTGATAGACCATTATTGGTGTAAACTCACTCTTTGTTTGTGAAGATCAAGGCAACAACACTTGGAGTGGTAGTGAGTTGTTTGAGTGGTTGAGAATAGTGAGTTTTTTTATTTTGTGAAGGTTGTAAACCTAAAAGGTCAATATAGTCACTTAGAATTGTAATACAAGTAGTGCGCTTGTTTTAGGTGCATCGACACATCCTTATTCATGCTCTTTAGATTAACCCAATTTGGATTAACCAAGTAAATTGATGTGTTACTACACATAAATAAATGGCTTCAGCCAGTTATGCATTCAATGCAATGTTCCCCCATGCATTTCATCTTATGAAACGGGATACCCCTTAAGTGACATGCATTTATTCATGCGTTACTACACCTGAAAAAATGGCTTCAGCCAGTTATTAATTCAATGCAATGTTCCCCCATGCTTTTCATCTTATGAAAAGCTCATATTTAATGATGGCCAGTGGAAGATAAACTGAACGTTAATATTTTAACGTTCAACTGCATCTATGCAATACGATGTAGCAATAGCAGTATAAAACAATATCGTAAAACTAAGCAATACCAAATGTTTCGGTTTTTATGTCATACCCACACAGATATATATGACTTTAGGGCTTAACTCTTATCTTTTTGACAAAATACGTCGGAAGAAATTTATCATTAAATTGAATCAACCCACCCCTTTGCATATCTCAAGTACGAACAACAACAGTCATCAACTAAAAGCAAGCAAATTATTTATATTGATAAGACATCCAAAAAATTGCAGTAGTTTTTGATGTCAAGATAGTTTTGAGTGATGATCGCTCATGCATACTCCAATTGTTTTGAAGGGAATTTTAGATCAACAATTGTTTAGGTCACTTATGAAATCTCACGACTTCCTGGGGATAATTGGGTCATCCCGGTTGCTTTAAATCTCTGGCTGAGCAGGCATCTCCTCATTCCAGAGGCTGGACCCAGCTGTCAATGGAAAATGCCCATCAATTCAGCTTATGAAAGATGATAAGAACAACAATAACAGAAAAACAGTCCACACAATCAAGAACATCATTCCATCTCCCAACTTCACCACTTCAACCCACTTGGTTGTTTGGCTTCATCTTCACCATGACATTGAGCAGCAAAGGAACGCAGATCCCCGAGACTTTTCCATCCCTTCTCGTCGAAGCATGCTTGAATCGGCAAAGCTTAGTGCACTTGTTTCATTTTCCTGGATCATGTTAGGGAGACACAAGCCTTCCGTGCCACAGGGTTTAAATCCAATCAGCCGGCCTAACGATATGCTACGGTCTTGGAAAAATGAAGCCGCAGACTGGATGGAGATCACCTCGCAACACAAGAAACATTGGCACATCAATAATACAAGATAGTAAATCAATGTGTATGAGTGAGTTGGTGAGCGAACTCTCTCTCTCTTTAAGTATGATTAGGTGTTCGAATCCAGCTCACATTCTCTAGTTAGCTTGGATGGTTCTTGGTGCAATCTAACTGTGAGGATTCTACGAACAAGGTGAACGGATCCTAGGTCAAGCCACGCTAGGGCCACCATTGTGGGAATTGGGGTAGGCTAGGGCTGCAAAACTAGGCCAAAGGGCCTAGTTAGGCCAGGCCAAGCCCCGGCCTCCCTATACCCAGTCAAGCCCGGCCTGGCCCAACCAACCCGGGTTGGGTCTATACACCTAAGTCTTAGTGGGGTCGTACCTCCGTGTCGAGGTTTGAGGATGAGAAGGAAGAGAAGCTTGTGGAGGGGAAGTGCAGGGGCGGAGGCTCTGCCATGGGAGCAGCCACAAACAATCCCTCCCCAACTCTGAGTCTCGCCTTCATAACCACTAGTCCAAGTGGCCACCCACCGGGCATCTCACCTGCATCCTCACACTGACATTTCGCTTAGCAGACAGTTTCATCAATGCATTGTTAGGCATGAACTGAAATTTAAGAAATCATGCTGCATGAACTGAAGCAATCATGGGTCAAAATGTAAGATCCATCCCCATAAAATGCACACCAGTGAGAAGGAGAGGCTAAGGGAGTGTTAGCTCCATCATTTAAGGGAGATAGGATTCCTCCCAGTTTGGATAGAATGTTCATTCATTGCTTTGAAAATAAATTTTGGAGACATAATTGTCCATAAATTTATGTTTTATAGACAATAAGGCTCTTAATAATAGAGAAAATTTATATTATATATTTTTTTTCATTATATATTTATACAATTTAACATGTTTCGTCACACCTTTCTCATTCATACCAAACAAACTACCGACTCGTTGATCCATTTCTCATTCACCCTATCACGTTTTTTATGTTTCCATCAAAAAGGCCTCACTCAGACCAAACATAAATTAAATCCCTAAATTTGAGCTACTAAAAATGGAGCTAGTCTCAACAAGACAGTAGAAAAATGGAAAGATAAGAATGGGAATGGAACAGAAAAAATGGGCACAAATTGATCTTCTCAAACTGAAAAACTTAAATAATGGCAGAAACTATTGAATCTGAATCGTAGATCAAACATGTGTGAATCTATTTCCAATTCAAAAACAAATTTTCAAACAGGCAACATTCAAAGAATTACATAAAAAAACTCTCAAATCGAAACTGGGTCTAATCACTCACTCCCCAGGCCTACATGAAAATCAGATATGAACAACTCAATTCTCAGCAAAGGAAACAAATGGTTGAGGCTCAAGTACTAGTAGTCCGAGTGAGTCTAATTACTATGGAAAGAACACGGAAACAGAAACAAAATCCCTGCAAATGTATATAAGCACTTTTCAATTGGGGTTTCCATGATAATGATTACATGGCCATTGACTCCAGTAATACAGCATTGCAAACTCCAACAGCTGATCATATACATACATGGCAGAATAACGAAACGAGCAAGATTAACCAAGATACAAAACTCCAGAATGTAAATCCCAAAAAAGAAAAAGGTGGGAAGCATGAGTTTGTACCACGGAAGCCATGAGAGAGGAACGGGAGGACGGTGAGGATAACAGAGGGAAAGAAAACCCCAGGGAACGAGAAAAATTAAGGTTGGATCGGGAAAAGGCCAAAATCAAGCGTCGACGGGGGTGGGTCCTTCAACGGGAGTTCGGGACGCCTCCTCCCTCGCAAACGTATCACAAACTGCAAATAAATTCTCTCTTCCATAGACAGTACGCCTAACAGCTCCTGACGCAGCAGAGTTGTCATCGTAATGAATCCTCAAAGAGAGCCGAATCACGTTTCCGAGTCCTGTCGTCTGTATAATCAGATCCAACCCTTAGGTAAACCGATCAAAATCCCTACCAATGTGGGGCAATTTCCTGATAAACAGGATTTGTCTATTTCCCCATGCCCGACCCTAGCATTTCATTTCTCAGATTCTCACCATGTGGGGGTGGGGGTCGGTCTGGGTGGGAGTGGGGGTTAACGGGCCAGATTTTCACTTTATTATGAGTATTTTTTAAACCACTATTCCGGAGAATATTGATTGTCAAAAATATCGTGAGAAACCCGATGAAATATAGAACCGATATGAGCATAATAAATAAATCACCACGCATGATTTTTTAACGTGAAAAAACTCTCTCATGCGGAGGATTAAAAAACTACGGGGCAATTCTCAATAACATCCACTATGAATCAAAGAATACAAGAATCCAAGCAATACCCGAACTTGAATTACAAATGAGAGAGCGTAGAAAACCCGTGTAAAAACCACACCTCGATACCCCACTGCCATCTCTCTGATAAATATCCCGCCGACGCCATGTATCGGAAGATCAATCTGTGACAAAACGTCACTCTTCTGTCGACGAAACGCCACTACCTCGGAGATCTTCACCCAAACATGCGTCAACCTCGCACAATCTTGCAACACCCGAATGATCTCGTCATCATGATGTACCGTCGATCTTCAATCGGGACACGCTACCTGATCACTGTTATCAGGAAGACTTTTGATACGTGGCATCGATCATCAATTGCATCGCCGCTGCTCCGTACTTGTCAAACGCCGACGTGCCACACATGCTACCGTTGACGCGATAACTTTCTTCTTGCTCTCGGTGGACTGCATCTTGAACACTCTGCCAAGAACATCGCCACACGTACAAGATAATTGTGCAGTCTTCGTCGTGTCACACGGGCCACCACAAATGCGGCAACCCCTTCACGAGTCTCTCTTGCCGGCTACATCTTGCTAGCACACCCTTTCTTGAAATATGTTGTCACATCCTCTTTATATAGACACCAATTCCATAATCACCAATTAATGCAGTCAACATCCATTATTTCATCCATTAACATTGAGAATTAAATCTCCATTAATGTTGGGAGAAAATCCTCAATTAATGGTGATATAAATCTCTCAATTAATAATTTTTATCTCTCATCAATAAATGTGATGAATCCCTCCATTAATAATTTTTTTTATCTCTCATCAATAAATGTGATGAATCCAACAATCTCCCCTTTCATCACATTAATGAATGGAACCATCCAACAAACTCAGTTGGAATGAAAAATAGGTCGGTATCACACCAACCATCATCATCTGCAGAAAATATGACGACGTCCTTTTGCACTTCTGATAAAATAAATATAAGCTCACCCTGCAAAAAGAAAATCAAATGCTGAAATCATTGTCACATTTGTATCTGCACCGTCCTGCTGAACAAGACAAGAACCAGAAACATCTAGCTCCCCCATAATCGTGATTGCCACATAATCTGGAGCACCTACAGGAAAAACTTTCTCCCCCATGCTCAACATCCCCTGAGTCGACATGTGCATCACCTCTCTCAGTCTGCTTTCATTTCCAAACCTTATTCTGCTTCACGCACGCATCTGCGATCCTCTTCGAAGCTTCCATAATTCTCACGAAAAAATGGCAAGCACGAACTAACCTCCTCTCATACCATTTGTTGGGGAGAATCCTGATTCCGGGCCGAAAATTGCTTGCCAAAAATATCGTGAGAAACCCGACGAAATATAGAAGCGATATGAGCAAAATAAATAAATCAGCATGCAAGATTTTTTAACGTGGAAAAACCCTCCCATGCGGAGGATTAAAAAACCGCGGGGCAATTCCCAATAATATCCACTATGAATAAGAGAATACAAGAATCCAAGTAATGCCCGAAATTGAATTACAAATGAGAGAGCGTAGAAAACCTGTGTGAAAACCAAACCCCGATACGCCTCTGCCATCTCTCTGATAAATATCCCGCTGACGCCATGTATCGGAAAATCAATCTGTGACAAAACGCCACCCTTCTGTCAACGAAACGTCACTACCTCAGAGATCTTCACCCGAACATGCTTCAACCTCGCACAATCTTGCAACGCCCGAATGATCTCGCCATCATGATGTACCGTCGATCTTCAATCGGGATACGCTACCTGATCACCGCTATCAGGAAGACTTTCGATACGTGGCCCCGATCATCAATTGCATCGCCGCTGCTCCGCACCTATCAAACGCCGACGTGCCGCACATGCTAGCGCTGACACAACAACTTTCTTCTTGCTCTCGGCGGACTGCATCTTGAACACTCGTGAACACCCTGCCAAAAACATCGCCACACGTACAAGATAATTTTGCAGTCTTCATCGTGTCACACGGGCCACCGCAAACGTGGCAACCCCTTCACGAGTCTCCCTTGCCGGCTACATCTTGCTAGCACACCCTTTCTTGAAATATGTTGCCGCATCCTCTTTATATAGACACCAAGTCCATAATCACCAATTAATGCAGTCAACATCCATTATTCCATCTATTAATACTGAGAATTAAATATCCATTAATGTTGGGAGAAAATCCTCAATTAATGGTGATATAAATCTCTCCATTAATGATTTTCACCTCTCATCAATAAATGTGATGAATCCCTCCATTAATAATTTTTTTTCTCTCTCATCAATAAATGTGATGAATCTAACAACCACAACATCAAATCCATTTATATTTGTGAAGGTTCTCCGTTGAAATAAATTTCAACAACTTTCAGTCCTCTGTTGTCATTCTCCCTATTTTTATTGGTTTGATCATTTTATTATTCCAATGACATAACATTGTTGTAATTTTTTTTTCTCAATGTAGATAGATTAATCACATTGTAATGATTAAATATAATAAGTCTAGTGACTATGAGAGGGATGAATTACAAGTGACTATTTTGATGCACACTTAATAAGGTCATCTATTTAGTTCTTTTAATATTATTAAATTGTTACTCGTGCACATCTGTAGGAAAATAGATGAGTCGTATAACTCAATTATTTACTTGGAAAACCTTTGAAGATAAAGAGGCCAATCCAAGTCACATGATCAAGTCACTACTGTCATGTACAAATCCATTGATGCTTTTATAATGGCGGTTTATAATGATTCATTATCAATTCAAACCTCATTGCTTTTATAATGTTTAAAGAGGTTCAAGACATTCCCATGACCCACCTACCTTACAAGTTCAGGCTCATTACCCTTGCAAGATCAGGGGCTCACTTCCCTTACGTAAGTCATCAAAATATGGAAGTGATGTCATCTATAAGTGCACCATGATCGTGTGTGTGTCTTTGTATTCTCCATGTTCTTTCTTCCCTAGTACTCATTTACTTCACAGATCTACTATCTTTTCCTCCTTTCTCATTTATCAGATTTACAGTTGTGGCATATGTAACGACCTAGGTATTCAGATGAGGTATGTTTGGTCGAATCTCGGGTTGGTCGTGTGTATTTGGACCCAATTAAGGTGTTAGGGGTGTTAGTGTAGGCTTGGAATCATGTCTTGGGAGTTGGTTCGGGCTTAGGGTTGGAATTTTGTAATAGATAGAAGACCACGTCGTGACACAGAGAATCACAAAGTGGTGAGGGTTTCCGTTAGGTTGAATTTTGGGTGTGGGCTGATGGTCACACCACAACTCAGATGAGTTACGTCCCGACCAGTGCCATGTAAGGATATTTTTTTGTGAGACTAAAATTTTGAAGCTAATCAAGGATCACGTCATGGCAGCAAAGGCGTCACGCTGTGATGGGGTCACATATGATTAAGCGATATAGGGTTAATTCTGGGTCTGTCTGAGATTAAGTATGATGGTTGCATATGATTAATAATCTTACGTACGGGAAAGTTGATCATGTTGTGGCCGATGTGGGTTGCATCGTGATGAATGTGTCACGATTGTGAGTAACACCATGAAGTCTTGTCTGCGCAAAGTCATCATGTTGTAAAGGGAAAGACCGTGACATGACTTTGGGTAGTGAAGTCGAGGTTCTTCCTAGTTTAGAGGGAGGTGAGTTGTGCTGTGATAAATGGGGAATCACATCGCAAGGGGTGTTTGGCAAGGGGAATCAGGCTATGAAGCAGGGGTGTTTTGTTTTTTTAATTGTCCAAATTATAAAGGAACATGGGCCCACAACGAAAACCGATGGACCAGTGATTTTAAAATTTGCATTGACAGGATGACGAAACTTGTCATCACCAATGATCCGAGCCTTGGTATGGTTCGAAGATCTCACGTAAATTAAAAGAGCACTAAAAAAACTGTAAACATACCTTTACATATCTGAAGATGTGGTCAACAACAACTCGTCGTCGGTGATCGTTGCTTGAAGGATTCATAGAAGGATCCCTCTAGATCGTCCACACATGCTTCAAAAATCCACAGGAGCACCAATTGTCGAATTACGGGTGCTAGTGTGGCGATCTGACAATATCTTCAACGTCCCGACGATCACCACAATCCTCTTCCTTATATACTTGAAGGTGAACTTGGATCGTCACTCAAAGAGAGAGACTCTGTCTCTAGAAAGCATGAGGATAGAGAGGTTCTCATTCTAAATGGATGAATAGTTCGTTGGGAGAGAGTCTCTCTCTCTATTTATAATGGATGATGAAAATACCCGAATGGGTTCCCCGACCCCCGTTTATTTATCATCCACTAAATAAATAATTATGACAAACTAAATGTAAGGGTTGGTGTCCTGAGAACCAACTGTTTTGTACTTTGATTACATGAATGTTCACTTATTATATATTGTTAATTGTTCTGCATGACTATAATATAATAATGTCTTGGAATATTTGTTGCATTGATAAGGTCATGGAAGATCCCCGCTATGATGAGAACCTTGAAATGATATAACAACATTCTTAAATAAAGTTCTACAGTTGGATGACATACTATGATAGGAAACATAGTATACAGACCGTCATGTGCGAGTACTCGTAAGAAGATGAGACTCTCTCTCATGAAGTTCGCACTTGGTAATCTCCAAGATGAGAGATTATGAGAACAGACCCGCCAGTAGTAATTATGCATGTCTTGGTTTCATCAGACATTGCTATCTACGAGCGTGTGTAGTGGTCCTTAGACTAGAATATTATCATTAACTCATGTCATGACTCGCGCACTTAGATTTACTGATGAAAACTGTCACACAGACAGTTGGCGGGAAGTAGGGTATGTTGGGTGCGTCACGAGTGACATGTTGTTAATGAATAAGTCGAGGAAGGATTTGTCCCTTCCATTTATGGAAGTTGATATCTCAGCCCTTTGATTGAAATAGAACCGTCGCATTAAATTCCATGGCCTTGGTGTAAACAAAGAGTTAATTTCAGGAAGTCAAAGAATGACGGATCAAGCATATAGGTTTACGACACTGCCATGAAACCTGCTTGATAAGATATCGAGACAAAGTGATTAAATTACACATTAAGCATTCATATGAGATGATACGTCAATGCGGCATCAACTTCTTTCTCTTGGGTGCCTTGACTCGTTGCTAGACAGTAATCTTGGACTTTAGGCAAGCCCGCCCAATGCCAACGAGAAAGAGGCCTAGAGGGTCACACACTAAGTGTATTCAAGTATCTCAATTAGAATAAAGATTATTCCCGTACGTGGTTTAATAATTATTCAAGGAATCCTAAATCATTTTAATGATGGAGGAAGAAGGAAATAAAAAAATATATACACACCGTGTATTAAAGATTACACGCCGTGTAGTTTTTCATGGAAAACAAGTACACACCGTGTATTAATAATTACATGCCATGTAGTTTTCTTTATGGAAAAGAAATGAATAAATGGAAACAAGATATACACGCCATGTACATTGAATGTACACACCATGTAGTTTTCAATGAAAAAAAAGTACACACCGTGTATTTATTAATACACGCCATGTAGTTTTTCCAGTCGGGATTTTGAGGATATAATATTATTTTAAATGATATTTATTATAATCAGCGTGGGCGCATGTCAAGGAATTAATTATTCGACATAGGGGTTTTAAATAAGAGTCAATAAAATAAATAAAATGCGTAACGCATTTATTTATTGTCATAACTCTACAACCTCAAACCTGATTATAAATATCCTCACAACCCCAACTCTTTTCCAACACACAAGAGAATCGTTGTGCACAACAACTCTGAAGAATTATTTCAAGGCCGAAAGAACCTCTTCCTCCAAGAATTCTCTCAAGACCAAGAGATATCCTCTTCCATCAGATCAAGAAAATATAAGGCGGACAATGCAAGTAAAGGTTTCTCCACGCTAGCACCCATAGACTCCTTTGGCGACATCCTGAGATACGAGGTACACGTGTGGATCACCGCTAGAGGAAGTCTACACTTGGCTTCTGTGACGCAACGACAAATCACATCATAACGTGATCAATAACATCAACGAAGAAAGAACACCCAAAAGGTATTTCTTTTAAATTGATTAAATTAATTATAATCAACCTGTAACGATCCTACTTTGTGGTTCCAGGACTTTCCTTTTCTTTGTCCATTTCTGTGATTCGATCCGTGGAGACTAGCGTTTATCATCGTATTGATCCTGGATTGATCATTATTAATGACAACAAGCCAAGTGGGCACATCCACCCACGTGCTTCCGCTGCGCCCGTAACCTTCAAATGGTATCAGAGGAGGTTACAATGTTGATTATAGTTATTTAATTTTAGTTGATAATTTACGCATTTATATTTGATTCAATTCGAAATAAATCGTTCTATAAATCTCAATAAATGAGATCTATTCTTCTTTTTTCGTTTCTCAATTCATATCACAGAAACGACCTTTTAATTTTAATTTTGATTAAAATAAAAACGAGGATCTCATCCGGAGGAGCAGCTCTTTCTGTCTGTACAACACGGGAATACACGGTGTGTAATGAAAACTACATGCCATGTACTTAGGTTCAACGAACCAGTACTGGTCCGCTAAACCACGCCGTGTGAATTGAATACACCTAAGTATTTAACACCCCGTGTTGACCATAATTAAACGGCGTGTGGGAACCGGAATACACGGTGTGTATGTTGGAGCAACATGCCGTGTAGTTCGATCTAGCCCAAGTGAAACCGTGTACAAAGGAGAAGCCGCGTACCACGTACACGGGATCTCCAGTCCGGTTACCGCATAACAAGGAAGTACACACCATGTATTATTTATCTATACGCCGTGTACTCCAAAATTTCCAAAGTACAGAGAACACGCCAAATCCCCCGGCGTGTACTTTGGATAAAAGGTGAAAAGAAATACACGTTGTGTAAATATAAACTACATGCCGTGTACTTTCCAGAAATTTCACCAGGTTTCCTTCAAAAGTACAAAGACCTGTACAAGGAATATGGATGAGAATAATCTCAAGGAAATTCAGAAAGGAATTTAAGATAAATAATTGATTAATTATAAGATCATAATTAATTGAATTCAAGCACGACTTATCTTGAATAAATAGAACAATTAAAAGAATTTGAATTCTAAATATGCGTAAATGTCGTTGCATGCTATGGATGGTCATGAGCTAGACCAAAGACCCTTTGTACGTGTGTATGCTTTCATTTAAATTTATTTAAATTTGTTGTCCTGCGAGCCTTCTTCCAATAAAATTTAGGTCCCGCGTTCCCATAGTTTCTTTAATGTAAAGCCATGTAATGGAGGATCTCCCAAGCCAGAGGAGATGGTTCAAAACCCGAAGCTGAGGCAAAACTAACCCAAGAAGATACAAAGATGGATAGGTGGGAGCTTCAAAACACGAACCATCGGTTCAAGGTGTTTTTCCCTAGGTTAGGGTTAGCTTATCAAAAACTGCTAGATAAGCTAACCAATAGAAGCTCATGATCATACCATCTTATTTTATTTCTGTCTGATTGCATGGTTTATTTATTATGTATGTGTTGTCGCGATCACATAATTAATGAAATAAACAAGCATGTAAAGATGGAATGAAATAAAAACCGGACTATGCGTAAACATTATCGGAACATGGTTAATCACTTAAGAAAGCATCACTTAATATTAACAAGCATGTGATAATGCGAAACTACGCATAAAAATTAAAATCCCTCAATACCATATTAAGTCAGACCAAGCCTTCTGTTACTTGATTAAGAGAAATACTCAATAAAACTATGTGTTTGACCAACCCTTGTTGGGACACTTAATTTTATAAAGGAAGCCCTTATAAAAGGTTTCAAGTAGACTTAACCATATTACATCAATAGGAGTATCCCTTTCTAGACTTGGTGTAATATTGGAGGCAAGAGTTGAGGAAATCCAAGTCAGGATTTCAGGATTGGGGAGTCCACTCAACAGATCAAGGAACTGTAAGCTCACAGTTGGCAAAGACCTACCCACCTAAATACCTTCAAATAGCTTGACCAACCCTTGTTGGGGTTATGTGAAGGGGAATATGGATCCTTGCCACTAGAATGTCAAAGCAACTGGACATTCCGAGTTCAATGGTGAGGGCCATTGGGACTTGATAAAATAGTGGGAGACTTAATAAAAATTTTATTATTTCTCATAAAATGTAATCAAGAAAGTATTGATAAATCTTCTCTTTTAATTTGTAGAATCAAAATGAAAAACTCGTCAACCACATTTTCTCTGTGATCAATTCTGAATAAAGACAATATCCTCACCGGCAGTAACTTTTAGGAATGGTTTAGGTGCCTTCGGATTATCCTATGCCATGAACAAAAGTTTTACGTGTTGGAGTCCTCACTTCCTGATCCACCTGCCTAAGGGGCGAGTGATGAAGATTTCCTATTCTATGATCAAAATTTGAGTGATACACTCGATGTTCAATGTTTGATGCTGTCATCAATGTCTAGTGAGCTCATGAAGTCTCATGAAGACATGTATACCTACATCATGCTCGAGTAACTCTATGGTCTATACTAGGAGAGATCAAGATAAGAAATGTTTGAGATCTCCAAGGCTCTATTCCAGAGCAAGCTTGGAGAGGGTTCCCCAACTGGGTCTCATGTAGTCAAGCTCATTGGATACATTGAGCGCTTGGAGGTTCTAGGGTTTAAACTCCCCAAAGAACTGGGTACCGATCTCATTCTCGCATCACTCCCCCAGAGCTTCTCAAAATTTGTGTTGAACTTCAACATGAACAACATTGAGAAGTCTATGTCTGATCTTATTATCCTTATTCTCCAAGTGGACAATGACATGAAGCGTGAAAATCCTTCTGTCCTCATGGTGAATAAAAGGAAAGGGAAGGAGAATAGATTTAAGCCCAAAGCTTATTCATGGCCTTCCAAGAAAAGGAAGATCAAAGGGGAGGCAAGGGAACATGATGTTGTTTGTTTCACATGTGGCAAGAAGGGCCACTGGAAGAAAAACTACACCCAGCCAAGGAAGCAAGGGGAAGCTTCAGGTGCATTTGTTATCGAATGAAATCTATTTGTTTCTACTAATTGGGTATTAGATACTTCTTGTGGTGCTCACATATGTATCCAAATATAGGAACCAAGTAGATTCAGGAAGATTGATCGAGGGGAGGTAGATCTACGAGCAGCCAACGGAGCCATACTTGCTGTTGTAGCTGTCGGGGACTACCACCTCACATTGCCAACTGGAATGATCTTGGTGTTAAAGGGTTATTATTATGTGACTTCTGTTACTAAAAACATTATTTCAGTATCCAGATTAGATACTGATGGATTCATGTTCAAATTTGGAAATGAATGTTGCTACTTTTATAAAGATAGCATTTGTTTTGGTAGGGCACATTTATATAACAAGATTTATGTGTTAGACTACACAAACCAAGTAATGACAATCGATGAAAAAGTCAATTCACATGACTCATACCACACCTAACTTTGGAATCACCAGCTAGGTCATGTCAATGAGAAACATTTGACAAAATTACATCAAGATGGGTATTTAGATTCTTTCGAACTAAAACCACTTGGTGTATGTCATGCGTGTCTACAAGGGAAAATGACCAAAGCCCCATTTAGTGGGAAAGGTGAAAGGGCTAAAGAGCTTCTAGAATTAGTTCACACACATGTGTGTGGACCATTTCCAGTTGAAGCAAGGGGTGGGTTCTCATACTTCATAACTTTTACTGACGATTTTAGTAGATATAAATATATTTAATTAATGAGGTATAAGTCAGATTCTTTTGATCGGTTCAAAGAATACAAGAATGAAGTTGAGAACCAGCTTGGTAAGAATATTAAGAAACTCCGCTCAGATAGAGGAGGAGAATATCTTAATCAGGAATTCATTGATTTCTTACGAGAGTTTGGGATTCTATCTCAACTCACTCCTCCTTATACACCTCAGTGGAATGATGTAAGTGAAAGGAGGAACCACACCCTGTTGGACATGGTGAGATCAATGATGAGTCATGTGAGTCTTCCAATATTCTTTTGGGGATATTCATTACAAACAATAGCACACATACTAAACCAAGTACCAACTAAATCAATAAATGGTATTCCATACGAGTTATGGAGTGGACACAAAGCCATGTTATCGAATTTACATGTGTGGGGTAGCGAAGCATTTGTTAAGGCCTCTTCAGGTAACAAACTTGCACCCCGAGGCACAAAGTGTATCTTTATAGGATATCTCAAGGAAACAAGGGGATATTACCTATAAAACCCCTTAGAAAAAAAGGTTACAGTGGAAAGACACGCCATATTCCTTGAGAAGGATCACATCTCCAAAAGAGATAGTAGGAGTGAGATAGACTTCGATGAAATCAAGGATCAATATACACAAGATTTGGTACAAGAACAGATTCCACAAAGCCCCGTGGAAGAACAATTTGTTCCAGAGACACAAGAACTGCGCAGGAGCACGAGAGAGGTGAGATAACCAGAATGATATGGTTTTCTTGTCACCGAGGATGGTGACTCATTATTGGTTGACAATGATGATCCTCTTACCTACGATGAAGCAGTTGAAGGCACATACATTTCCAAGTGGCAAGAAGCCATGAATTCTGAAATGGATTCCATGTACCAAAACCAAGTCTGGATTTTGGTAGATCCTCCAGTTAATGTAAATCCTATTGGTAATAAATGGGTATTCAAAAAAAACTGGACATGGAGGGGCAAGTCAGCACCTATAAGGCACGACTGGTTGCAAAAGGTTTTAGACAGCGTCAAGGAATTGACTATGATGAAACTTTTTCACCGGTTGTGATGATGAAATCCATCAAAATCCTATTATCCATTGCCGCTTACCATGACTTTGAAATTTGGAAAATGGATGTCAAAACAACATTCCTTAATGGGAACCTCCAGGAAGATGTCTACATGACACAACCTGAAGGGTTTGTGACTCCAAAGGATTCTAACAAGGTATGAAAGTTTCATAAATCCATTTATGGATTAAAGCAAGCATCAAGGTCATGGAACATTCGTTTTGATGAAGCTGTAACGGAATTTGGATTTGTTAAGAATGAATGTGAGCCTTGTGTCTACAAGAGGTTTAGTGGAAGTACAGTCGTTTTCCGAATAGTATATGTTGATGACATATTACTAATTGGAAATGAAGTACCTATCTTACATTCAGTTAAGGCATGGTTACATAAATTCTTCTCCATGAAATACTTGGGCGAGGCAGCATATATTCTTGGGATCAAGATCTATCATGATAGATCCAAGAGAATGTTGGGCCTGAGTCAAAGTACATACATTGACAAGATAATAAAGAGATTCAGTATGGAACAGTCCAATAGAGGATTTTTTCTAGTGTCACATGGCATTCATCTTTCCTAGAAAATGTGTCCTCAGACACATGAGGAAAGAAAGAGAATGGAAAGGATCCCTTATGCATTCGTGATTGGGTCAGTCATGTATGCTATGCTATATATGAGTCTAGATGTTGCTTATGCATTAAGTGCAGTAGGCAGATATCAAGATGATCCAGGAGACCGCCATTGGATGGAAGTCAAGACTATCCTTAAGTATATGAGGCGTACTAAGGATATGTTCCTGGTTTATGGAGGAGATGAGGAACGAGTCATCAGAGGACATGTAGATGCTAGTTTCCAGACTGATCAAGATGACATGAAGTCGCAGACTGGATACATCTTCAGTTGTAATGGAGGTACAATGAGCTGAAAGAGCTCAAAGAAAAGTGTGGTGGTAGATTCTACAGTGGAGTCTGAGTATATCACAGCTTCTGAGGCAGCTAAAGAAGCAGTATGTATGTGAAGCTTTATCCAAGAGTTGGATGTAGTACCGAGTAGTAAAGATCCTATCACACTCTATTGTGATAATACTGCAGCGGTGGCACTCACAAAAGAGCCAAGGCCACATCAGTGGACAAATCACATACTTCGGAAGTATCATCTCTTGAGGGATTTTTCTTAGAGAGGTGAAGTTGCAGTGAGAAGTATTTCCACGGAAGACAACGTGGCGGACCCCTTGACTAAACCCTTGACTCAACAGAAACATGATCATCATGTGAGGTCTAGTGGACTAAAAGTCATAGGCAGTTGGCTCTAGTCTAAGTGAGAGTTTTTAAGGGTTGGTGTCCTGAGAACCAACTATTTTGTACTTTGATTACATGAATGTTGACTTATTATATATTGTTCATTATTTTGCATGACTATAATATAATAATGTCCTGGAATATTTTTTGCATTGATAAGGTCATGGAAGATCCCCGCTACGATGAGAACCTTGAAATTCTATAACAATATTATTAAATAAAGTTCAACGGTTGGATGACATACTATGATAGGACGCATAGTATACAGACCGTCATGTGTGAGTACTCGTAAGAAGATGAGACTCTCTCTCATGGAGTTCACACTTGGTAATCTCCAAGATGAGAGATTATGAGAATAGACCCACCAGTAGTAATTCCACATGTCTTGGTGTCATCAGACATTGCTATCTACGAGCGTGTGTAGTAGTCCTTATACTGGAAGATTATCATTAACTCATTTCATGACTCGCGCACTTAGATTTACTGACGAAAACCGTCATGTAGACAGTTGGCGGGAAGTAGGGTACGTTGGGTGCGTCACGAGTGACATGTTATTAATGGATAAGTCAAGGAAGTATTTGTCCCTTCCATTTATGGAAGTTGATATCTCGGCCCTTTGATTGAAATAGAACTGTCGCATTAAATTCCATGGACATGGTGTAAACGACAAGTTTATTTCAGGAAGTCAAAGAACGACGGATCAAGCATATAGGTTTATGACACTTCCATGAAACTTGCTTGATGATATATCGAGACAAAGGGATTAAATTACACAGTAAGTGTTTGTATGAGGTGATATGTCAATGCGACGTCAACTTCTTTCTCTTGGGTGCCTTGAACCGTTACTAGACAGTAATCTTGGACTTTAGGCAAGCCCGCCTAATGCCAATGAGAAAGAGGCCTAGAGGGTCACACACTAAGTGTATTCAAGTATCTCAAGTAGAATAAAGATTATTCCCGTCCGTGGTTTAATAATTATTCAAGGAAGCCTAAGTCGTTTTAATGATGGAGGAAGAAGGAAATGAAAAAATATATACACGTCGTGTATTAAAGATTACACGCCGTGTAGTTTTTCATGGAAAATAAGTACACACCATGTATTAATAATTACACGCCATGTAGTTTTCTTTATGGAAAGGAAATTAATAAATGAAAACAAGATATACATGTTGTGTACATTGAATGTACATGCCGTGTAGTTTTCAATGAAAAACAAGTACACACCGTGTATTTATTAATACACACCGTGTAGTTTTTCCAGTTGGTATTTTGAGGATATAATATTGTTTTAAATGATATTTATTATAATCAGCATGGGATCATGTCAAGGAATTAATTATTCGACATGGGGGTTTTAAATAAGAGTCAATAAAATAAATAAAACGCATAACGTGTTTATTTATTGTCATAACTCTATAACCTCAAACCCGATTATAAATATCCTCACAACCCCAACTCTTTTCAAACACACAAGAGAATCATCGTGCACAACAACTCTGGAGAATTATTTGAAGGCCTAAAGAACCTCTTCCTTCAAGAACGCTCTCAAGACTAAGAGAGATCCTCTTCCATCGGATCAAGACGATCTAAGGCAGACGACGTAAGTAAAGGTTTCTCCACGCTAGCACCCGGATACTCCTTTGGTGACATCCCAAGATACGAGGTACACGTGTGGATCACTGCTAGAGGAAGTATACACTTGGATTCTATTATGCAATGAAAAATCACATCGGAACTTGATCTAGAACACCAATGAAGAAAGAACACCCAAAAGGTATTTATTTTAAATTGATTAAATTAATTATAATCAACCTGTAACGATCCTACTTTGTGGTTTCGTGACTTTCCTTTTCTTTGCCCATTTCTATGATTTGATCCATGGAGACTGGCATTTATCATTGTATTGATCCCAGATTGATCATTTTTAATGACAAAAAGCCAAGTGGGCACATCGACTCATGCGCTTCCACTACGCCCGAAACCTTCACTAAACTGCATTAATATTATTTATTATTATATCACATACCTATAATATATATAAAATACATTATGTGATAAACCCGAGTCATGTAACTCGACTCGTAATTCCCGCTTAATATTAAACGAACCTTGAATATTAAAATAATATTTGTTTGATTAATATTATCTTGTATTTAATGAACTTGTCAACACATTAAATAAATTCAATCCAAATATTCATAACTTGAATAATAATGAATTTATTTATTTCTTTGGTGATCGACACCTTGGAAAACACTCAGACCTCGTGGTGGGGCCCACTATGTCATATATACCTATCCAACTGAATTTGGCGGATTCTTGAAAACACTATTGTGTGTGACCCTCTAGGCCCTTATCTCGATAAATATTGTCATAACAACGACAACCAACCTACAAATAGGTATTGTGTAATATAATCTCTTTGTATTTTATATCTCATAAAGCAGGACATACACATAATGTTATCACCATTTGCTTGCTTTATTATTTGTTGATATAACCAGATAGATTTACCCTCAACTGCTTTGGACAAGGTATTATAAAGTTACTACCATCCTAATTAACAAGACTCGATATATATAGCTTCCTAAACCCAGAAGCGATAAATATTTTATTGACCATTTGACCAATGTCATACCACCAATTACACACCAACACAAGCTACCCTGGCATAATTTCATTATCATGGTTTTTGCCTTGCATTAAAGTATACAATAAAATGAAACACACTGGTAATGGTATCAAGTTAGGAGAAAAATACACATGTATGTAGATAGGGACAACCAATGACATCCAAAACATGTGGTGTTCCTATTACCGGGTCTATCCTCATGATCTCACTACTAGAGATCACCAAGTACGAACTTCATGAGAAGTCTCAATGCTTATGAGTCCCCAGCACCTGACAGTAAAACATCTACTGTGTCTAGTCATTAAGATATATCTAGACCATAGGAAATTTGTTTAAGATTAATGTCATAATATCTCAAGTTTCTTATTATAGCATGGGATCTACTATAACCTTTTGATACAACACTTAATCTATGGACATTACCATTTAATAGTGGACGCAGAAATGTATACACTAAAATAGTAAGTATTCATCATGTATATCTAAATTGTATATATGATATGGCAATCAAAATTACTAAATAGTTGGGTTTAGGGAACCCACTATTTCAACACTCACACTTGCACTGGATGCAACTTTCTAACCATACTTGTTAGTTATACACATGATAAAGATAATGTTTCTACTGAGTAATGGATTTAGTTGCTGGGTCTACCACTTTTCCACCACGTGGCTATTATACTATATGCGACCACATATCCTTGAGTAAAACTTATCAAGAGATGGTGTCCCCGAGTATATCCCTTTTGTCCACTATCATAACTTGACATCTTGGCTAGTAAAAATATCATAATATACATTATGATAATAATTTACTTACTAGGTTTGATTCCAATAACTGGAACAAATCGTTTCATTTAATGCTTCTTATCTAACTTAGAAGCTACAATATACTCGGTATTTGTAGGTATGACTACCATTGGCTTACATGAGCTTGTCTCACTCATTCCATTAGCCTAACTGTATTATTAGATCATGTTTATATGAGA
This sequence comes from Viscum album, assembly GCA_963277665.1. Lineage (NCBI taxonomy): Eukaryota > Viridiplantae > Streptophyta > Magnoliopsida > Santalales > Viscaceae > Viscum > Viscum album. Next base: position 1,272,664,892 of record OY728139.1, read on the forward strand.
AAGACTAGTTTGTTTCCCACCATAACTAGTATCCCTTCTCCACTTACCAGACACATACCTTTTGCACTTGCTGAAGTACAATCATATAGTTCTAATTGCGTCCTTTACAGTGCTCCTGAATATAACTGATATTTTCCTACTACAAAGTATATCTTGGAAATATAAGTTCTTGTACATATCATGGCACACATGATTAATTAATCGCTTAAACTTATTGTTTTGTATTCACCATGTGAATCTCCTCCCATGTCCCGAACATGTCAACCTGGAGAGATTATGCCATGTGACATTGGCAACAATTCTTAACTTGAATTGTTCTAACTTGTATTTTTCAATACAATGTCACTATATGTATGATTGAATAGGTCTAAGCAACCGCTATATCCACATCAATATATCTTGTTCCCTAGAAATTAGGTTTCTACTTTAAGTCAATCACTGGAGAATTAATTTTATCCTGGTCATAAATAACTGTAAGACCAATATTTGTTTTCCATATGTTGTCCAACATATTTCTCTTGGAAAACTATGACACTCCCACTAACCTTTGGTAGACACATGGAAACACTTTATTCCAAATTAATGTTTTAAGATTTTTTTTTCTTACTTGATTCTTGAACTGGATTTTAGTAACTTAAAACCCTTATTGGAATTATATGATGTCTCTATCCCTTTCTGGTTACATCGTACATACACATTCCACGAAAGTTGGTGTTGACATCCAATGACCAATAAAATGATCTTATAATTTAGCTATGAAAATAAATATTCTAATGGATTTAGGCTTACCAACTTGGTATTACCAATCGAGCCTTATTGATACTTCTCTTATGCCACCCATGTATCATCTCTCTTGAATTCCTACCATAGTATTCATAAAAATAAGACCCTATGCAATTTGATACCTGGAATCCATTATTGATTTTTAATTGATATTTTCAATCTTATCTAATTTTCATATACTTCTCACTTGTGGGAATTATTATTTTCAATGAATAATGTATCACCGACCGCAGTGAATACAAAAACCATCACCATGGTTTTATCCTTCATATGTAGTTCGTGTCTCTAGAACATTCATGTTCCACATTCACTTGTGGAAGTAGTTCCTATGCCAACTATATGTGCATCTCAAGAATTGACTAAACCCAAGTCAATATTACTCACACTATCTCAAATAGATATGTTTACCTTTACAGAAATATAGTCAATCACTTGACTATGACTTTTCTATCTTAGGTATTTATGTAATATCCTAAACAATTGTTAGAATAATTACTTTAGATGCACATTGTGTTTATACTTGATGCAAGTTTGTTTGTCCTAAAAAACTCTTTGCATCTATACACATGTCCTTATGATATAACGGATTTTATCATATTATGACTGATATGATATCTGTTTTTAATAATATTTGACATGTGGTTATGGGATATAACCATTATTTGTAAAAAACATTGTGAAATATAATGGAAGTTTCTGCAAGTTGCAACATCGATACTTCTTACATCATATCTCTAATGTATAAAATGTGCATTTAGGAATTACTCCATGCTACATTTTGTTGATCAATGTTGACATGTAATACTTCATCATCGATCTTCCTTATTAACATCAATTTTATGATATAGATAAGCTAATGTGCATTTAGGAATTACTCCATGCTACATTATCATGATCGATGATTGCATAGTCAAGATATTCTTCAGCATGTCGGCTTGAAGCAACTCACATCTTTAGACCATGCATATACTCCACTTTACCATTCCTTATTTACTTAAAGGAATATTATGAAGTATATATATATATATATATATATATATATCTTATTCTTAAAATAGTTCACGTTCTATTTCTAAACTAATTCTGAAAACTTTGTGGATTACCTTTATTTCTAAAGGTTTCTTTGTCCAAACTAAAGACGTCGATTATACCAAATGTGTTTAGCTATGCCGAGACTGAATACCATACATGGTATAAACTTAATGTCCACTTTTATTTTTACTTAAAAAAGAATTATCTTTCCACAACTAAGTATAAGTCTTACATTTTTATTCATCAGGTATTGCCTACAATTCAAGTATTACTGAACTATTGTTGAGTATTAAATAACAAAGACACCATTAGTTCTCAAACCTATAATAATGTCTCTTTGTGTCCAAGGATACATGAGATTAGTGTTTTTTAGTTATACACAATAATAGTTCTACATGAATCATTAACTTGGAAATAAAGGAGTCATGTACTTCTCACTGCTGACATTGGAATCACCCTTTCTCAGCTGGTTAGATAATACACTTAACTTATAGTAATGTTTCTATACTCACTTAGTTACCATATTTGAATACAAATATGTGATATGCATATTGTATTTAATACCCAAGTAGTATGACAGAATCATTACATTTATATTGATGAATATTCCTGAATAAGAAGTGGTAACTTGCTTCTTTAACTCATTTTATTGCGATTAAACTTCCATTGTTTTATTTTATAATATGCAATGAAAATGACCTCATATTAAATAACCAACCTAATCATTAAAAGGCATTGTGAATGTACCTTTGGCATTTCACTTTCCATTGTCCTTTCAACCCTACCTTTCAAAAGTTTTCCATAAGAATTAAAGATTAATATATCTTTTATATTATTATTTACTTGGAGACCCTTACCTTAATAGGTAATTAAGTGTTTACTCCATTCTATTTGTTTTTTAACCTTAAACGATACTGGAGTAATTGGGTGAAAATAATATGATAAAGGGATTCATTGAGAGATTGTAAATTGTCCAAATGTAGTGACCACAACTAACACCAGACATTAACAATAACATTATGACATAACCATCATATGATTCATACATGAGTCTCCTATAATAAATTTTACACCCTCACTTCCTGAGGTGGATTAACAAGTAGAGGGACACCAACACCTTGATATAGTAGCATTATGTGCAAGCACCTGTACTACACTTGGAAATTCATGTTAGTTTGGACATTAACTTTATCCTATTTTATAGAAATTTTTTATTGTGGTATTGCTTTCCATTTTTATACAAAAATAAAATTTAGTAGATGATCACTTTTCTATAGATTACCAAATTAGTCATTATCAATTAATTAATCAAATTATTAAATGTCTTCCACTATTTTATCAAATTCTAGGAACCCTCTATACTAGAATCAGAATACTCTGTTTCTTAAGTATTCTAGTGGAAAGGATCCTTGAACCTCCCCTCATAGTCTACAAGTTATGGTTATGCACTACTTAGATGGTTTAATGTAGGCGTTTGACTGGCCAACCGCATTAACTCGCGGTTCCTTGATCTGTTAAGTGAAGTCCCAACTTCTAAAATCATATCTTGATTTACTCAACGCTTGCCTTTAAAATGATAACAAGTTATCTATGGATAATACTCACTAAAACTTTAGTTAAGTCGACCCACCACTCTCATAAGAACTCCCTGGTAATAATAGGCACCCTCAGCTATGGCATGATTGGCACTTCAAACACCCGGTTTTGTCCAAATTTGAATGATGGAAGTTAGTGATGACTTAATATTTCTTTGAGGGGTTTTGTGTCTTTTTCCATTATTATAAAATGCATAAAATAATAAATAAATGCATAAAGGTAAACTACTACCTAACTGGTCTTAAGCATCAAAAACGACCTAGAGGCATCATACTTGAGTCGTAGCTTGACCTTTGATGCAACTCACCCCCATACAGTATGTATGCTTCTCATCTAGAGTATCGCCTTATCTTGGCAAGGTCCACATCACGTCTTGGAGTACCGACTTGTCTTGACGGGGTCCACATCATGTATTGGAGTACCACCATGTCTTGGCAGGGTCTACGTCACGTCTTGGAGTACCACCTCATCTTGGCGGGGTCCACATCACGTCTTGGAGTACTGCCTTGTCTTGGTCAACGTATACCGCCTCATCTTGGTGGGATTCACATCGTACACTGTCTTCGTCCAATATACAAAAGTACTCGAGCACAAGCGAGGGGGACTAAGGGTGTAATTTACATCAGATGGATTTAGACACGCAGAACCTTATACAAATTGATTGAAAAGAAAGACGATACACAGACCGTTATTTAATTAATTACAAACATCGCACGAAGTTAAATAATTAATTAAATAATTAAATGTAGATAAACAAAGGTTGGTTCTCAAGACCAATATGCAGGTAAAATAAAGCGCGATAAAATTACATTACATTAAATAAGTATGAGGGTAAATTAATTATATTAAATGAATGAAATAATTCAAATAATTTAATTTTTCTTTGGTCCCATAATTAATTTAATTTTTAATTCCAAAAATTAAATTTGTTAATTAATTTTATTTATAACCAAAATTAAATTATATTTATCATCGGGTATTAAAATTTATTATTTTTAAAGGAAAAATAATATATTAAATAATTTAATTTAATTCGAAAATTAAATTAATGAATTAAATAAATAAATAAAATTAATTAAATTAACCTAGTCCTTGAAAAAATGATGCATGCCTAAAGTGTGTCGCGCCGCACTTGCGTAAACCCATTTTAAGATGAGCGAAGCCCGTGCTGGGTTAAACTGGGCTAGGTTGGTCCGTCCAAACCTATTCTGGGATGATCAGACCTGCCCAAACCATTTTTTAGGGCAAACCTGATCCACCAAAACTCCAAGAAAGATAACCTCTTGTTTGTGGGGTTCAGATTGATCCGACTGGGGTTTCCAGACTCAGGGGCACTAGATTTGGCACCGCTGGAGGTGTGTGGATCAACTCTGCAGGGAGGTGGCTTCATACCACGAAGGATATGGATCAGGAGGGTCCAGACATGGTTGCTGGCAGTTGGCAGCTAGTTCTCAGGAGGGGTGGCGGTGGACATGATCTCACAAGGGAGGAGGCCTCGACAGGGGCCGGTTTCAGGTTCGGTGAGCGCATGCCTCTCCACGGACGACCACAGGGTCGCATAAGCCGACACAAAGAGGAGGGACGCTCGAGATATGGTCCACAATGAAGGGAGGCATGACCAGCAGTGGGCGTACTGGGCAGCAGGGCCGGAACTATGATGATGGGTGGTGGAAGCTACGTCGGTAGTGCGAGGGACAACAGATGGGGCGACCGAAGGCCGACGAGGTGCGGAGGTCACGAATGGTCAGAGGTGAGAGGGGAACCGATGGGGCTCACCGGTGCTGGTTGTGTAGGTGGCGTCTAAGAGGAGGGTGGAGCCGGGAGGTGGGTGCCAGGGAGGGCCACTATGATGGAGTCGCCTGAGAAGGAGGGCCGGTCGAGCTGGTCCACCGGCTAGCTAAGAGAGACAGGTGAGTGGGGCCCCACACCACTCGCTAGTGAGGAAGAAGACCCGATTTTTGGGTCTTCTCCTTTTTTTGGAATTTTTTTCTATGTCAAGTCTTGCCCCTTTTTAAATTTCTTTTCCATCACCCCTTTTGCAAAATTTTAAAGGACTATTATTTTAGCTTTTTAATTATAATAATAATAATTATTATAATAAAATAATAATAATTACAATAATAAAATAATACTTATTGTTATAATAAAAAATAATAATTAGTATAATAATAATTTTTATTATTATAGCACGAACAAATATATACGGTTCACAATTTTAATACCCGAAACCATAAACACGATCTGTATTAAAAATTTCAAATGTCCATAACTTGGCTGTTCGACATCGGATCGATGCACGGTTTGTTTTATTGGGACTAAAATCAAAACCTATACTTAATTTTAATGAACATTATTTTTTCTAGGCTCAGAAAATTTACGTGACCCTCTGATACCAATTGAAGGAACCGAGGCCCGCAGTAGAACTGGTGGACCAGGGATTTTAAAATTTTCATCGACAAGACAACGGATCATGCCATCACCGATGATCCAAGCCCTGATATGGTCCAAATATCTCACGTAAATTAAAATAGGACTAAAAAATTTATAAACACAACTTTACATATCTGAATATGTGGTCGACAACAACTCATCGCTGTCGATCATTGCTTGAAGGATCCATAGCAGGATCCCTCTAGATCATCCACACATGCTTCAAAAATCCACAGGAGCATCGATCATCAAATTCTAGGTTCTAGCATACCGATTCAATGATATCTTTAACATCCCGATGATCACCATGATCCTCTACCTTCTATACTTAAAGGAGAACTTGGATCGTCACTCAAAGAGAGAGACTCTCTCTCTAGAAAGCGAGAGGAGAGAGAGGCTCTCATTCTAAATGAATGAATAATTCATTGGGAGAGAGGATCTCTCTCTATTTATAATGGATGTTGAAAATACTCGAATGGGTTCCCTAGCTCTCGTTTATTTATCATCCACATAATAAATAATTATAATGAACTAAACTACATCAATATTATTTATTATTTTATCGCATACCTATAATATATGTAAAATATGTTACGTGATAAAACCAAGTCATTTAACTTGACTTGTAATCCCCACTTAATATTAAACGAACCTTGAATATTAAAATAATATTCATTCAGTTAATATTATCTCACATTTAATTAACTTTTAAATACATTAAATAAATTAAATCCAATTATTCATAACTTGAATAATAATGAATTTATTTATTTATTTGGTAATAGACACTTCAGACAACACTCGGACCCCATGGCGGGGCCCACCATATCCAATATACCTATTCAATTGAATAGGGTGGATTCTTGAAAATGCTATTGTCTGTGACCCTCTAGGATCTTATCATGATAGTAGTGAATAAAATCCACAAACCAAGAATAGAGTCTAACAACCCATCAAGGCCCCTAAAGAGATAAGGATTATCATAGAAATGACAACCAAACTATGAACATGTACTGTGTAATATAATCTTTTTGTCTTTTATATATCATAAATTAGGATGCACACTTGTGTCATTACCCTTTACTTTCTTTATTATTTGTTGGTCTAACTGGATGGATTTACCCTCGACTTCCTTTGCCAAGGTCTTATGAAGGTACTACCATCTTAATCAACAAGGCCTAAGATATATAACTTCCTAAACCCAGAAGCGAAAAATCCTTTCTTGACCATTCAACCAATGTCATACCACCAATGATGCACCCAACACAAGCTACCTCACCGCAATTTCGTTATCATGGTTTTTTCCTTGCATCAAAGTACACAATCAAATGGAATGTATTGGTAATGGTATAAAGTCAGGAGAACAATACACATGTACATAGATATAAACAACCAATGACACCCAAAACATGTGGTATTCCTATTAACAGGTATTTCCTCATGATCTCACTACTAGATATCACCAAGTTTAAACTTCATGAGAAGGATTCTCAATGCTTATGAGCCCCCAACACCTGATAGTCAAAAATCTACTATGTCCAGTCAGTAAGATGTGTCGAGACCATAGGAAATTTGTTTAAGATTAATGTCATAGTATCTATAGGTTCTTATTATATCCTAAGATCTGCTATAACCTTTTGATACGATACTTAATCTATAGACATTACCATTTAACAGTGGACACAAAAATGTATACACTAAAATGGTAAGTATTCATCATGCATATCTAAATTATATACATGATATGATAATCAAAAGTAATGAATAGTTGGGTCTAGGGCACCCACTATTTCAACAAATTAAATATTAAATAGGGTTTGAACAATTTGGCCAGCAGTACAATGAGTAATCTCTCTCTCTCTCACTATTCCTTTCATCTTGAGATATATTCATCAATTATTATCTACTATTCAAGTTATTCATCATAGGGAGTATTCACGGGTAAGTCTAGTTATCCTTGAATATATATTTCTAGTATCTCTTATCATTTCCTTATTTTCTGTCGATTATGCCCTAAATTGAGTTGTTTTTTCAGATTATATGATTTCTTCCATTTGGGGTCAAATAAGGGAACAAGATTCAATGATAAGGGTCCCAAAACTAAGATTTAGGGGTCTATTTATATCTCTATTATTTATATATATTTTCATCACATAATTGTGGTTGCAGGCAGGGTTGTGTGGCGACTAGAAATCGGGGCTGACTTAGGTCTCTGATGTCTGAGGGAGTTGACCAAGGGTAGTCTAAGGTGGAATTGTGTGGATATGGTTGGTTTTGGTTTTAATTTCACATGTATCAGTCTATGAGTTAGTGTTTCATGTGTATGATTAGGATATGAATCTTAAATTGGAAATGGGTGGTACTTGGGACATGGTGGTGACGTGGGTTACCAAAAGAACATATGGGATGATGTTGATCATCGGTGCATAAGTTGTTAATATAGGTTCACTAGGTTGTGGATATAGGGTGTTGGTGATGCCACCCACCATGGAGATGAGTCTATTTGGGGTCATGTGTGCATAGGACAGGGCCCATGAAGTGGTTTTGACCACTCATTGCTTAGCAATATCCTCCATAGTTGAGTGGCATAGGAAGGTGATGTTGATCACCAAGATGGATGAGTGATATACCATAAGTGGACATAAGAATTGGGTGGTAATTGTGATCACCAGTTAGGGGATAGATATGCTCTCCATGAATGAAAAGGACCAGGGCTTTGAGTTAGGAACTAGAAAAGATTATCGGTAGGTTGTTGATCCATTATTCTGGAATTAGTGTATGTTGTTTTGTTTTACTCATAAATTATGCCTTGCATGCCCATATATACTTATGGGTGTTAACTAGGAAAACTAATGGTATAATCATACTGAGTTTCGTACTCACCATCTCACATGGTCCCTTTAGGTCATGTGCAGATTTTATATCTTGTGTATCCGGTAAGGTTAAAGGTTTGGCTTATAGAGTTAAGTGGATGAAGGTGTGGTGGATGCATTGGTAGTTGGTCATGTGTTGATATTGTGAACATTGGATGAGTGGAATTCTAGGGCTTTATGGCAGCTGATTCTTTTTTTTTGGTCTTTGTATATATCTAATTAGCCTATGGGTAATATGATTCTTCTATGCGACTAATATGACTTGTATATATGCATTTTTAAGAGCATGTAGTATGTTTGGTTGTACTAGTTGTTATATGTTATCTCTTTTATTTTATCATTGATTATTATATTGTTTTATTTAATTTTTGAGGGAATATTATCCTCATAATCACCTCTTAGACCCTCACCTATAGTTGGAAACCTCTGTCATGTGGAGAGGCACCCCTGAGGTCTGTGGAACCCAATTTTGATAATGTGTTAGGTTGGTCAGGTAGGGTGACACTAAAAAGTGTCATTAGAGAGATTTTACCAGAATGTGGTACCATACAGGTTGTTTTCATGTCATTTGGGAATGGTAGTTGGAGGTTTAGGATGGATGGATCTTGGAAATGGACCTATGTTGGGATGTAACTAACCCCTATATAGGGAACACCCAAGTTTACTAGGTTTGGGATTTTGTTTTTGTTTTTTATATTATGGTTTGGTGTTTTATTAAAGTGACTTACCTTATATGGTTACGTGTTTTATGGTGTAACTCTTGGCCTACAGAGGAAAGAGGTTGCATGTCCTATGCATCATTTTAGGAACATAGGGCTCACATGACATGTGTATTATTGTGTGTGTTTGGTTACTTGTTTTTAGAAAGGAAGGGTTTCATGAAGATCCCAATTTTTGTATGAGTTGTATTTGTTTTCAATGGTTGATATTGGTTGTCAATGGTGGTAAATGAAATAAAAATATTTCATTGATGTCAATATGTTAAAGAAGTTAAAAAGAAAGAAGTTTCTGGAAGTTCTGCTAAAGTATCAAAGATATCCAATCTTGATATCAAAGTGACCGTAGCTTGGATGAATGGATGAAGAAGAAATCACTCAAGTATTATAAATTATTTTGAAGACTTTGAGTTTGTAACTCTGATGATTATTGAACTTATCTTCATGTTAAATAATTGTGTCAATGGTAACACATTGTTTACAACAATGAAAAAGATGAGAAGAAAGATGATTGGATAATGAAGATATCTTTGGAATTTATATTCCAAAATTAAAATAAGAGGATAAATTTGAATACAATGCAAAATAATATTTATCATGAAGTATATTTGATGAGTAATTTGGATTGTCATTTTATTCTAGAGAGTTATATGGCATTTATATTAAATTTTTGGCTAATTCCTTTTATGGGAAGTTTACAAAAAATAATGGAAAAACACCTATCCATCCAAGGGGACCCTACAACCACTACTTATGTGGTCAGGGTTAACCCTCATACATCCATAATGTTGGAATATGACTACTATATGCATAGAAGGTGCTTTCATAGGCAGGATGGAGTGCACATGATGTGAACAGAGTGCCTGTGGACCGTGCATTAGTGTTGCATGGCCCGTGCAGTCATGGTGTGTGCACTGTATCTGGGTGCTAACCCTAGTGCCATGGATCAAATCAGTGATGGAACTTAATCACTTATTAATCACCACTCAACCTATCATAAATTCGATGTGGGGTGAGCCGACACACATACCAGTTCGTATTAAAATATACCGACATATAAATACTTTCTAATCATCCATAATCCAATGATGAATTGGATTCCATATAGACATATCCTTCCTCCCAACATGAGAGCTACTAAACTTCAGCAATTCAACAATCATCCACCACCAATGATCAATCCATGCACCTATAATCAAGTCTAGTGATCGAAACAAGCATAAATGATCATTTATTGGGTCAATACACATGCATGCTATGATTTGCATGAAATTAGGTGTTCATTCAGAAGATAACACTATCGAATAAAAACAAAGTTTCAGAAGGCTGTTTGAGTATCCATCTTCATGGATTATTTCTAGATAATAAAATAGGATCACATGATCATCATTACGTGCACTTGAGATACAAACCAAGAAAGATAAAGGCCTCATCACATAACAAAAAATTCCATGTTTTTTAGTGTATAATATTTGAGAAACCCATGTTTTAATATTTAAAATATTGAATTCCTCATTGATATCATAACACAATATATTCTTCAGGGATTTTAGGAGGTGAAAATGTGGTGTGCACTCATATATAAATAACCAAGCACCAAGCTGAGAAGTTATTTTTTTCACTCACATATTTATTTGAGAGATTATGTTTTCAGAAAAACAAATCATTCTTCAAGATTTTATTTATGTGAGGTAGGAAGACCCATGATCCTTTCAGCTACATATGTAGAGAGGTGTTCTGTTCTCATATATAGTATGATTAAGATCTATGATCTGGTGCTTGAGTTACTCACTCCCACCAAACTATATGAATAAAATGTGAATGGAGTTCCACAAACCTTCTTGGTTCTACTAAGAAGAGCCGCTTACCCCTACCTATTGAAAGAATAATAAAGATTTTTGTAAGGATAGTTCCACAAGCCTTATTTGAATTTCATGGAAGATGAATAACTGTACAGTTTTAGTTGTACAGAGAAGAGAGATACCACTTTAGTGTATATACAAAAATCCAGTATTATATTGATGTTATGTAAAATATAAGCTTTTGTGAAGTTGAATAACTGGACCACACACTTGTAGTTGTGTGAAGGAGGATAACCCACAAAGAATATATTGATTATACATAAAAGAAAAGAAGAAAGACAAGTGCTGTCATGACCCGTCCTCAGGGCCCATGCCGGGACTACCCCAAGCCCACCTTCCATAGGCCAGGGGCTGGAGACTAGCACCAAAGGCGTAAATCCCGATAACTGGGAAGGCATTGCCTTTATAAAAGAAAACAAGCACCACAGAGTAAGCAAGCGTAAAAAGTAAACACTAAGTACAAGAGAAGTGATGAAAAGTAAATGGGCCAGAATACAAACCCAAAAGAAAGTACAACTACAACTGAACAAGTACAACAGAAAAGATAATAGTTGGAAGGATGGAAGCGGCTCCTGGGTCCTCCTCCTCGGATCCTACCTGAAGGGTAGGTACAGATAGCCTCCTCCACGCTCTCATCCGTTAACCTCCTCTGTGTGTCGTCTCGTCGTGTAGTCCACCTCCGGGTACCGACCAGTCCTCGAACACTCGGCCTCCGTCAGCACTGCCCGTCGTCTGCAACCAACACAATGAGGTGCGGGCATAGCCCGTGCAAGGGTGAGTATAACGATACTCAGTAGGGACCCCGAGACCTTCAAGGTCTCACTAAACCAACAAGGACAACCACAAGGAAGATCTCAACATATAACCTCTACTTAGGTATATGCCCATACATATACCTAAGTTATCAAGTAACCCATCTCAATCATGAGGAAACACAAGGATTGTGAAATCAATGGATAACCACTACCCAAGTATATGCCCATACATATACCTAAGTTATCAAGTGACCCATCTCAATCATGAGGTAAAAACAAAGGTCAAAAGATTCAGCTCAAACCAGGATTTTCATTAACGAAACCGTAACTGCTGAAGAGCTCCGTCTCTGGAGTGTACAGTGGTCTTGTCATGACTCCGAGGTACTGCTCACTAACCTAAGACTGCTGAGGTACTCCTCCTATCGAGTACCGCGGGTCTACGACCAACTACCGGGCGCTCCGTCCGCTGAGGGTTTGTCGCCAAATGTCGGGCGCTCTCCCTAATAGCCTACAGAGGTACTCCTCTGGTCGAGTACCGTGAGTCTGCTGCCAACTACCAGGCGCTCCGTCTGCCGTGGGTCTACCGCCAAATACCAGGCGCTCCGTCCATTGGGCTAGTCGACTCACTCCAAGTCGAGTCGGTCAAGCAGTCGTCAGGTCTCAGTCGTCTACACGGTCTCCGTACTCCGCACGCTCGTCTCCGGGAGGGTCCGCTCCACGAGCTACTGGTCGATACTCCAAGTATCATAAAGTCCCACTAAGAAGTATCTCAAAGGACCGCCTCATCATAGGGGTCTCAACGCAACAGTCGGCGCGTCAAACGGATGCCCGGTCTGTGAGTTATTAGCCTTTTCGTCCCCAGGGCCCAGTTGGTTTCATGTGCGAACCAGTCCGGCCGTAACTCAACTATACCCCAAACACTCATAGGGTATACTCATAGGGACCGTTTCTCAACGTGATCACCAATGCCGCTGACGGTTCGTCAAACGGACGTCTGGTCTGAAAGATACCATCTTTCTCCGTTCCAGGGGCCCGGTTGGATTTCAGGCACAATCCAACCCGGATATAACCTAACTGCATCCAAAACTCAGGCGGAGGATGCCAAAAGTTCCATATCGTCAACAGGAACGCAACGCAACAGACGGCGCATCAATCGGACGCCCGGTCTGGAAGTTATTGGTTTTTTCGTCCCGGGGGCCCGGTTGGTTTTGTGAGCGAACCAACCCGACCACACTCCGACAGCATCCAAACCTCGAGCGGAGTAAGCCAAAAGATCCGTCTCACTTAGAGGAATCCACCAAAGCTGACGACACGTTAATCGGACGTCCGTAGCTCAAGATATGAGCGTTTCCACTCCGAGGGCCAGGTTGGTTTCGTGTACAAACCAACCCGGCCGAACACAAAGTATTCCGAAACCTTGAGTGCGATATACCGAAATGACCTTCTCGATCCAAGGATCATGTTTCCGCTAACGGTGCGTCATTTGGAGGCCCGTAGCTCAAGTTACGAGCAAAAGACCGAAAACGGTCCGAAGACGGGGGTCCGGGCCCGGGCCGACCCGGCCCGACCCCCCCTGGGTCGGCCGACCCGGCCCGACCCCCCCTGGGTCGGCCGAACCGGGCCGACCCGACCCGGTCCAACCCAGCCGGACCCGGTCCGGTCCAACCTTGGCGCGGCCCGGCCGGTCGGACCGGCCTGGCTCGGCTCGGCCGAGCGGCCGAGCAGCTCAGGTGCCGCGGGGCGCTGCCCCCGCGGGTTGGATGTGCCGCGGCCCCGCGTGGGGCCGCGCTGATTCAGCGGACGAGGAATGTCGCCGCTGCTGAAGCCGCGAAGGCCCTGTCCGGCGGTGCGCCGGGGCGCCGCCGCCTCCGGCCGCCGGCGCCGCCGGCAGCTTCCGCGGGCCACCGGTGTTGCTCCGGTGGTCCGTTTTCCTTCCCGTCTGCGCCGTTGCCCCTCCCGGGTTCCGTTCTTCACTGCGGGATCATCAAAATTCCCTTGCGTCACGTTTTGTCATTGCCCGCCAAATCCGCACAACCACGAAGAACGATGGAGGGTTGTCGGGCCGTGTTCGTTTGGCCCGCACCCTCTGCGTTAGATAATAACAACGGGAGAAATATTCAACACATGAAACAACAATTTTAATAAATTAAAATTGTTCATATGAATCCGGTTATTTAAATTTTAAAGAAATGGTCACGGTAATATAAAAAGGGTATTTCCAAAATAAAATCCCTACCTCGTCAAGTTGTCGCACGCGGGTTCTTCGTGGATTTTATCGCCGCGGAAGGAGGCGATCGTCGCGTCACGGAAGGCGTCGTGTCGTCGCGGAAGGGCGTCGCGTCGTCGCGGAATACGGTGCGCGTCGACAAACTCCGAGGTTCAAGAACAACAAATTTAATTTTAATAATTAAATCCGTGTGTTGTTAAAAACCACAAAGGAGTTTTAAAAGAAACCCGAAAACTCTTACCTCAAACAAAAGATCGAAGATTTCGTTGCGGACGAAGGAACGTCGCAGAAGAACGTCGCGGAAGAGGAAACATCGTCGTCACGGCACACTGCGCCGCGTCGTCGATTTCTGCGGTTTCGGCGTTCTTCGTCGGAGGCCGTCGTTTTTTGCGTTCTTCGCGTTCTTCGCAAAGAAGGGTGAAGGGACAAGAATTCTGTCAAAAGCCTCCCAACGTGTAATCCTCAAGATGTGGCGTTGGTCTTATTTTATTACTACGCCAACAGATTTCAAACTGGTTAAGAAACGAAAAAGAGATAAGTAACGACCCATTAATTCGTAGAATTAATTCAACAAAAAAAAACCGCCCAATTAATTGGTGCGTTAAGAAATTAAGAAAACGCGTCAGTTGACTTTCATAATGACGGGTTTTCGCGGGTGCGTTACTTAGCGGAAAAGAAACGGCGGGGCTCGTGCGGGCCCCACCCCACAAATATTCTACCAAGAGGGTAGGATAATTTTGGATAGCACCCTATCTGGATCAACTCAGCTTAAGCCCCTTTAAGTGGCTTCAAGTGGCTTCTAAGTGGCTTAAGTGAAATAAAATAAAGTTTGTTGTGCAATTATTTTATTTCTTAACTTTAAGCCCGAAAATTAAAAACCACACCCGAGCAAACGCAACTCCGGAAGAGGCGTTTCTAAACAAGTACCGGCGCTGCGATTCCATCGGTGCCCTCAGAATTCGATTCCGAGCATCGGTTCAAAAGTTAGAAAAACCCACTCGTCCGTTCACTGAACGTACCTGAGCCAAACTTCAGAAAATGATTCCGGGCACACCGGGCCTCGGAATCAGGTGCCGTCAGAAACCGCGTTCTTGTAAAATTATAAAGAAAATTAAGAAAAAAATATTTCCTTGGAATTTACGGGTCTTTACATTACTCCCACCACAGGGCTTTATGTCCCCGTAAAGCTTCACCACAAACTTAGGGATACAAAGGCGGTACTGAGCACGCATCTGAGCATTTCGCTCACATGTGCTCACCTGGAGGTTCCCGTGCTGCCAAAGAAAGTGCAAAAGAGGAATCGACCGTCCTCCTAGGATCCGCTCCTGTCGATCCTCGATCTCCACTGGGACCTCCGCAAAAGTTTCCCCATCATCAACGTCCAGATCCCCATAGTCAATGATATGCGGAGGGTCGAGCACGTATCTCCTCAGTTGAGATACGTGGAAAACGTCGTGCACCTAGTGCAACTGAAGTGGATGGGTCAAGCGGTAAACCACCTCGCCTACCCAGCTGAGGACCTAGAAAGGTCTGTTGAACCTCGGAGATAACTTGCCTCCCTGGCCACATCTCCGTAAACCTCGTCGAGGTGAGACTCGTATAAGGACGTGATGGGAATCCTCGAACTCTAGAGGCCTCCAAGTCCTGTCAGCATAAGGCTTCTGTCAGCCCTGTGCCGTCCTCATCCGCTCTTGGATGACCTAGACCTTCTCTAGTCTCACAAGAGCTGCTATGATTTCTTCTTTTCCGATAAGAGAAATCCGGTCTCATCCCCTGGATGAACCACATTCGTTGCCTAATACAGTCAATCCTGACATGAATGATGCATTCATGCCATGGATGACGTCGTAAGGCCTCGACGTAACTACCAAGAGATCTAATTGTCACTCTCGCCTCCAAGGGTCAAGTCACACTGTCGACATCAGTGTGTGGTCACTAGGTCTCCTTCATAAGAAAACTCGAAAGTGAGGGTCAAGTCAATAGTCTTAACCGGGACCACTCAGTATCAACCAAACAAAAAGGACAAGAAAGCAAACTTTACAAGATAAGTGTCTTTTCATTATTGCAGCTCATAGTACAAAGACACAAAGCAACTACAGACAAACATCAACAAAACTAGAAGCAACAAGATTAATAGCCTCCAGGTCGGAAGCTAGTCCCGCTCCTGTCCATCTGCTTCCGGAGCTCCATGACCGTAGGCCTCAGATTCCTGAAGCTGAGCTCTCCCATGTCCTCCTGTCCCCTACGGTCGGGGTGGGCCTCCTGGTGGTGGTGGTGGAAACATCCCGAAGCGTCGTCCACCTCCAGCTGCACGACTAGCTCCTCTTCCATGGACGCCCGCTCCTTGCGGTCCGCCCTGATCGAACCTCTGCCTCTACCTCAGAGGTTCTTCTTTTAACTATTGGTCATCTACATGGAGGGTCGGACAGTCACGTGCCATGTGACCAATTCCGTCGTAGGAGTAACACTGTCCACTCTCGGCACGTCTGGCTCTGACTCCACCCCGGTTTCCCCGCACAACTGAACCTGAGTCGTGCAGTTGGCCATCGGTAGGTCTGGTCCTCTTGGACCTCTGCGTCATCTGCCTACTGCCTACTGCAGAAGAATCTGCCGCAAGTTGGCTAGTGGTGGGTCCTGCTGCTGGAGACTGCTCAGAAAGGAAACTCTCCACTAAGAGGGCTCTCTCCAACACCCCTGTCTGCGTCGGAATGCTATGAGAAACAACAGAATCTCTGATCTCTCGCCTGAGCCCCTGCTCGAAGGTTCGGGCCCTGAAGAACGGGTCCCATACCATATCTGTGGAGTAGCGCGAGAGGTCTGTGAATCTCACTGAGTACTGCACCACTGACATGCTGCCCTGCCGCAGCTGAAGTAGCTCCTGTATACGCACTACTCGAAGGGTGGCTGGCACAAACTCTGCCCAGAACAGGCTCTCGAAGTCTGCCCATAGAAGTGTCGCCTCATCATGCATCTGAAGCATCAGGCTCCACTATCTGCCTGCTGCTGCCTGAAGAAGTCTGGCAATAAGGATCACCATGAAATCTGTCGGCATCCCCACTAGCCTGAAGACTCTCACCACAGCCTCCAGCCAATCCTCAGCCGCCTGCGAGTCCGTCCCTCCCTGGAACCTGGGTGGCCTCTGGCGCTGGAACTCATGCAGTGCGCTCAAGTGATGTGCATCCTCTTCTGCTGGGGCTAGTGGAATCGGTGGCCCAACGAGTAGTAGTACTGCTGGTGCCTCCGTTGGTGCCTCAACTGGGATAGGGCCCTGTACTGAGGCCTTGTCGCTCGGCGGGCTGTCAGTACGTACCACTCTCGGGGCTCTAGCTGGTCGTCCACGGGGAGGCATCCTGAAAGAAACAACGTGACACGGTCAAAAGATTATCCCTGGTGAGCTGACCTGGTTTGAGCTGACATTTAAATAAAACTTCTAAAAAACACCCACGCAATCAGTGTTTTCGTGCAAAAAGTCCGAAATCAGTTGTCAGGGTCCTTGTGTATGGATACGTCGGCCGCCCGCACCAACACTGGACTCCATGAACTGAAAACCACACTCGGTACTCTTAACACTATTTCTTCACAGAAAGAAACATCAGAGTTATAAGTTCTGTGGTAGAACCGAACTCCTCTGATACCAATTGTCACGACCCGTCCCCGGGGCCCGTGCCGTGACTACCCCAAGACCGCCTTCCATAGGCCAGGGGCTGGCGACTAGCACCAAAGGCGTAAATCCTGATAACTGGGAAGGTATTACCTTTATAAAAGAAAACAAGCACCACAGAGTAAGCAAGCGTAAAAAGTAAACACTAAGTACAAGAGAAGTGCTGAAAAGTAAATGGTCCATAATACAAACCCAAAAGAAAGTACAACTACAACTGAACAAGTACAACAGAAAAGATAACAGCTGGAAGGACGGAAGCGGCTCCTGGGTCGTCCTCCTCAGATCCTACCTGAAGGGTAGGTACAGATAGCCTCCTCCACGCTCTCGTCCGTCAACCTCCTCCGTGTGTCGTCTCGTCGTGTAGTCCACCTACGGGTACTGACTCGTCGTGTAGTCCACCTCCGGGTACTGACTCGTCGTGTAGTCCACCTCCGAGTACCGACTAGTCCTCGAACACTCGACCTCCGTCAGCACTTCCCGTCGTCTACAACCAACACAACGAGGTGCGGGCATAGCCCGTGCAGGGGTGAGTATAACGATACTCAGTAGGGACCCCGAGACCTTCAAGGTCTCACTAAACCAACAAGGAAAACCACAAGGAAGATCTCAACAGATAACCTCTACTTAGGTATATGCCCATACATATACCTAAGTTATCAAGTAACCCATCTCAATCATGAGGAAACACAAGAATTGTGAAATCAACGGATAACCACTACCCAGGTATATGCCCATACATATACCTAAGTTATCAAGTGACCCATATCAATCATGAGGTAAACACAAAGGTCAAAAGATTCAGCTCAAACCAGGATTTTCATTAACGAAACCGTAACTGCTAAAGAGCTCTGTCTCTGGAGTGTATAGTTGTCCTATCATGACTCCGAGGTACTGCTCACTAACCTAAGACTGCTGAGGTACTCCTCCTGTCGAGTACCGCGGGTCTGTGGCCAACTACCGGGTGCTCCGTCCGCTGAGGGTCTGTCGCCAAATGCTGGGCGCTCTCCCTAATAGCCTATAGAGGTACTCCTCCGGTCGAGTACCGCAGGTCTGCTGCCAACTACCAGGCGCTCCGTCCGTCGTGGGTCTGCCGCCAAATACCGGGCGCTCCGTCCACTGGGCTAGTCGACTCACTCCAAGTCGAGTCGGTCAAGCAGTCGTCAGGTCTCAGTCGTCTACACGGTCTCCGTACTCCGCACACTCGTCTCCGGGAGGGTCCGCTCCACGAGCTACTGGTCGATACTCCAAGTATCACAAAGTCTCACGAATAAGTATCTCAAAGGACCGCCTCATCATAGGGGTCTCAACGCAACAGTCGGCGCGTCAAACGGACGCCCGGTCTGTGAGTTATTAGCCTTTTCGTCCCCGGGGCCCGGTTGGTTTCGTGTGCGAACCAGTCCGGCCGTAACTCAACTATACCCCGAACACTCATAGGGTATACTCATAGGGACCGTTTCTCAACATGATCACCAATGCCGCTGACGGTTCGTCAAATGGACGTCTGGTCTGAAAGATACCATCTTTCTTTGTTCCAGGGGCCCAGTTGGATTTCAGGCACAATCCAACCCGGATATAACCCAACTGCATCCAAAACTCGGGTGGAGGATGCCAAAAGTTCCGTATCGTCAATAGGAACGCAACGCAACAGACGACACGTCAATCGGACGCCCGGTCTGGAAGTTATTGGCTTTTTCGTCCCGGGGGCCCGGTTGGTTTCGTGAGAGAACCAACCCGACCGCACTCCGACGACATCCAAACCTCGAGCGGAGTAAGCCAAAAGATCCGTCTCACTTAGAGGAATCCACCAAAGCTGACGGCACATTAACCGGACGTCCGTAGCTCAAGATATGAGCGTTTCCGCTCCGAGGGCCCGGTTGGTTTCGTGTACGAACCAACCCGACCAAACCCAAAGTATTCCGAAACCTTGAGTGCGATATACCGAAACGACCTTCTCGATCCAAGGATCGCGTTGCCGCTAACGGTGCGTCGTTCGGAGGCCCGTAGCTCAAGTTACGAGCAAAAGACCGAAAGCGGTCCGAAGATGGGGGTCCGGGCCCGGGCCGACCCCCCCCCCCCCCCCCCCCCCCTGGGTCGGCCGAACCGGACCGACCCGGTCGGACCCGGTCCGGTCCGGCCTGGGCGCGGCCCAGCCGGTCGGACTGGCCTGGCTCGGCTCGGCCGAGCGGCCGAGCAGCTCGGGTGCTGCGGGGCACTGCCCCCACGGGTTGGAGGTGCCGCGGCCCCGCGTGGGGCTGCGCTGATTCAGCGGACGCGGCATGTCGCCGCGTCCCGTGCGGGCGAGCCGGACCTGCGCGGCTGCGGGTCCGCTAGCCGCCGCCGCCGCGGCTGAAGCCGCGACGGCCCAATCCGGCGGCGCGCCGGGGCGCCGCCGCTCCGGCGGCCCGCGCCGCCGGCAGCTTCCACGGGCCACCGGAGTTGCTCTGGTGGTCCGTTTTCCTTCCCGTCTGTGTCGTTGCCTCTCCCGGGTTCCGTTCTTCACTGCGGGATCATCAAAATGCCCTTGCGTCACGTTTTGTCGTCGCCCGCCAAATCCGCACAACCACGAAGAACGGCGGAGTGTTGTCGGGCCGTGTTCGTTTGGCCCGCACCCTCCGTGTTAGATAATAACAACGGGAGAAATATTCAACACATGAAACGACAATTTTAATAAATTAAAATTGTTCATATGAATCCGGTTCTTTAAATTTTAAAGAAACGGTCACGGGAATATAAAAAGGGTATTTCCAAAATAAAATCCCTACCTCGTCAAGTCGTCGCACGCGGGTTCTTCGCGGATTTGATCGCCACGGAAGGAGGCGATCGTCGCGTCACGGAAGGCGTCGCGTCATCGCAGAAGGGCATCGCGTCGTCACGGAATACGGTGCACGTCGACAAACTTCGAGGTTCAAGAACAATAGATTTAATTTTAATAATTAAATCCGTGCGTTGTTAAAAACCACAAAGGAGTTTTAAAAGAAACCCGAAAACTCTTACCTCAAACAGAAGATCGAAGATTTCGTTGCGGACGAAGGAACGTCGCAGAAGAACGTCGCGGAAGAGGAAACGTCGTCGTTGCGGCACACGGCATCGCATCGTCGATTTCCGCGGTTTCGGCGTTCTTCGTCGGAGTCCGGCGTTCTTCGCGTTCTTCGCAAAGAAGGGCGAAGGCACAAGAATTCTGTCAAAAGCCTCCCAACGTGTAATCTTCAAGATGTGGCGTTGGTCTTATTTTATTACTACGCCAACGGATTTCAAACTGGTTAAGAAACAAAAAAGAGATAAGTAACGACCCATTAATTCGTAGAATTAATTCAACGAAAAAAACCGCCCAATTAATTGATGCGTTAAGAAATTAAGAAAACGTGTCAGTTGACTTTCATAATGACAGGTTTTCGCGGGTGTGTTACTTAGCGGAAAAGAAACGGCGGGGCTCGTGCGGGCCCCACCCCAAAAATATCCTACCAAGAGGGTGGGATAATTTTGGATAGCACCCTATCCGGATCAACTCAGCTTAAGCCGCTTTAAGTGGCTTCAAGTGGCTTCCAAGTGGCTTAAGTGAAATAAAATAAAGTTTGTTGTACAATTATTTTATTTCTTAACTTTAAGCCCGAAAATTAAAAACCACACCCAAGAAAACGCAACTCCAGAAGAGGCGTTTCTAAGCAAGTACCGGCGCTGCGATTCCATCGGTACCCTCCGAATTCGATTCCGAGCACCGATTCAAAAGTTAGAAAAACCCGCTCGTCCATTCACTGAACGTACCTGAGCCAAACTTCGGAAAATGATTCCGGGCACACCGGGCCTCAGAATCAGGTGCCGTCAGAAACCGCGTTCTTGTAAAATTCTAAAGAAAATTAAGAAAAAAAATTTCCTTGGAATTTATAGGTCTTCACAAGTTCAATAGTTTATGTAACACAACTGATATTCTTGTTAAATATATATATAAAACAAAATACTAGAAAAACAATAAAATACATTTTTAAGTAAAATAAAACAGTTACAAGAAGGAAAAAAGAGAACATATTGCATAAAGGAATCCATTCATGGTAACCATGAAAATCTTTGCAAGATGTAAATATAACACACATGCATAAAATAATAGATTAAATCACTATATTAAATGTGTCTAATTAAGCATATAAGAATAAATTTGATACAATTAGAACTTTTTATCTTGTGTATTGAAGATTGATCATCTGAAACTAAAATTCAATATCCTAGGTTGGTTGTCGATGATGAAAAGTAGAAGAGGTAATTATGACGATTATTAGTTGATCTTTCATTGTTTTTATAATCACAAAGAATATTTGTGATTTTGGCAAGACTAGGAATTCAATTTACTAGAAGAAATAAGAAATGTTTGAATAGATACAAAAAAGATCTATTATTATCATTTGGTATGAGATGAATAGGTTGATGGAGAAAAATATTGAGTAGCTTTCAGGTTGTTTTTGTAAATAAAGAATGTTTCTTACCCACTGCTATACAGGTAACAAGTGAATAAGTAAAAAGAGAAGAAAAAATGGCACTGTGAAATCCATCAGAAGTATCATTTGGTGAAAGGATTTATTGGTGTTTTAAAGTACCTTAAACAATAGCGTGAAGAATTTATTTAGATTTAGTACAAAGAACCTACCAGGAGCTGTAAAACAAGAAATGTTAATTAACTATAGTGTGACACAAGTGAATGGTTATTCCCTGATTACTGAAACCACATTTAAAATATTATTTTCTAGTAGTTGTGTGGTATGGTATTATTTCCAATCCATTCCAAGGACTAGATACTCTTATTGAGTTGTGAAACTTGTAAAAACATCACATGTAATCTTTACCTGCTTTTATATACTTGAATTTGGTAATGAAAATTGAATAAGAGAATCAAGATCCTAACAGGTCTAAGTGGTAAAAAGGATAAAAGTTTTAATTGGTGAAAAAGTTCACAACACCGATTCACCCCCCTCTCAGTGTTGAGTATATACCAAAGTTATCCTCTCAATTGGTATCAAAGCATAGGTTCACCTCTGTTATATTCTCTACATTACAATTATTCTATTTTTAATATTTTAGTTTCTTTCCTATATTAACAATGAAGTGTAGTTTTGGTTAAGATTCAGTTATCTCTGAGTAAAAGTCTTTATCTACCAAGACCATGATGAATAGTAGAAAGAAAGAGAAAAGAAATCTAAAGAAGCAATCCCTCTTATCTAAATAATAGGAAGTATCAGTACTCCATTCCTTTCCAACAATGAAGAAATATAAGACTTATAAAGTAAATAGAAGGTGGATCAAGTTTCCACCCAGGAGAAGGATAACATCCCTAACTCAAGTGATCAAGAGATATTTGAAAATTCATGTACAAAGTGTCCTCAAGAAGAAGATCCTAACATAAGTGGTGATGATGACTGATCTATAACTTCTCAAGATATATCAGTTGACAATGAGTTCCCAAAAAATAGTCTCTCTTGTTTTTGGATTCTTTTAAAGTATGCTAGAAGAAATTACCCAGCTGGAAGAAGAAAAGAATAACACGGAGAAGGATTTACAAGGGAAAATTATATAATGTTTAAAGATATATAGATAAGTTGGAGCCTTTGAAGTAATAAAGATGGATATTGAAATAAGTTCCTCAAAATGGATCAAATAATTTGATGATAAATATAGAGTTAAAAGATTCTAGAATAAAAGATCCATGCACTTGAAGAGATATTGAAAAAAAATTGACGTCAAGGATTTATAATTGGGTTTAAAATATGAAAAGATCAAGGAACTTGAAACTTTGTTAAAAAAAGTTAAGTTGTATGAAGATGAAGCTGTAAGATTAAATAACCTTTGTTAATAGAAGGTGATTAAGGTTGAAGATCAGAAAAAAACCCTCAATATGAAATGTCTAGAATTGGAAGTTCAGTTAACCAATATTAAGAAGATACATATTGATACTTTAGAAAAGAAGGGGACATTTTCTACTGCTAGAAAATGTTCACTATAGGATTATAAGTTTAAAATACCTCTATCATGTGAGAAGAAGATCATGACTTTGTTTAATGATCCATATCAAGAAACTATGAAGAAATAGGCACCATCCATACCATCTTGTATTAATGTTTCTAAATCTTATTTCAGAAATAATTCAGGCTGGAGAATAAAATTTGAACTAGTATGGATGAATAAAGTAGAGAAGAATCCAAGCACCTTGACTAGGGTGGATAGGAAAAAGAGTGTGGAAGATGGTTTCCCAAAAACATCCCAATAAGATATGAAGAAGACCTAAAAACTTCATATAGATAAAATAACATGTTCAAGGTTTGTGGGTTAATATTGGTGTTGAAAAAAATTCAGGCATTTTGCATTAGATTTTTGGTACAATAATTTAAATGAAAAAGCAAAAAGGAATCCCATGTCAAGGGGGAGAAAGCTAGATATTAAGATGAAAAATACATATGTTAAGAAAAATCATTATACTTAAAAAAATTTGTAAAGCTTGCAAATATATATGCTGTATTCCATAGTTCCGACCATAAGGTTGGTACATGTTCATCTTAACATGTATCAAAAGTTGATATGTAAAGAAGGCTACAAAAGTTTCTTAAGAAAGAAAAAGACACATTAGGAATAAAGTATAAGAATATTGTAAATAAAATTTCTACCAGGAATAAAAGTGATAATACATTGGATTCTAAATACAAGAAGCTGAAGAAGAATGCATTAACTAAAAAAATGATAAGAAGAAAGTCACTCATAATAATCCATGTAGACAATCCAAACCTATTTCCAATGTTCATAATGATTTGTTACTAATATGGCTATAAGATTTAGAGATAATGAGAAAAATGGATAAATCACAAGCTAATTCTAGGGATAATGGAAAAGAAAAATTTCCACATGAAGAAGTACATGTTCTACATTTGATGTATAATATGGATAGTTATACTCTAATAAAATTTTCTATAATAATTTAAGAATAAAAAGTATTATTTAAGAAGATGAAAGTTACACCAGGTGATATAAGTTCTTTAAAAGATATTGAACAAAAAAGTTAAACACATAAAGAAATTTAATAAGTGATAAGATCCATACCTAATCAATTAGAACTGAATATTATATGTGAAAGTGGGAAGAGTAAAGAAAATGGAGCAACTTGGTTGAGAAAACCATCTCAACCTTACTATTCACATTGATAAAGCAAGTAATGTCCACCTTATTCCCTTAATCTTTGTATATTTTATTTGTGCTTATAATGTAGGGAATTTAAGGTGAATCAAGTTCTTAGTGGGAGAACCTGAGAAGCAGTGAGTGCTGTTAGTTCTTGATAGAAAAGCTTAAGAATTCATCATCCTGGAATGATTCCTCAATTGATATTCAAATATAAATATGATATAGGATCATCTTTTATAAAGTTTAATATTTTTATGTCATATCCTAGAAAAAAAGGATAATGATGATACCATCTTGGTTTGATCTTATATTTGGTATCCTGAAGAACAAATTATTGAATAAGATTATCCATGGTGAAGTTGTAGATGTTGTCAAATCTAGAGAGTCACATGTTGAATATCAATTTTGGTGTATTATTTATATTGGAAAATCTTGAAATAAATTTTAGAAGATATAAAATATTATAAAAATGTTGAGGAGTATTTCCCTTGAGTGGGAGACAAATGAAAAAAATCTAAATATGCTACTATAATCATTATTTTACTTGGTATCAAATTTGATTATTCTAGAAATTTATTAAAGATCATGTTAATGGAAAATGTATGTTTTCCATAATCCATCATCCTTGGTTATCAAAAATAATAAACTTAATACATATGGGAATTAATTTAATTAATCAATGAAATAAGAAAAGTGGAAGTATAGAAGTGATTCAAGGCCGCTTATCCTACTTATTGCACTTAAATGTTTTGATCTGTTTTCTTAAAGCGAGTGCAGAAGTTTCAGGTTGATTGTTCTTACAAAAGTTTCATAGATCATTTAGTATATTCATACTATAAAAAATTGGAAACCATTGAAGAAAATTATATTAGTTATCATTTTATGCGGTATCATGATTAGTTGGTAAGGAACAATTTTGTGGTCTAAATCAAATCCTCTTATTTTCTACACCAAACATGGATCACATAGACTTATAGTAAAATGATGGATGATAAATTACTTAAGTATGGAATGATACCCTTTTCCTATGAAATTTATATTAATTTCCATTAAAGGGGATATAAAGTGAAATGAAAGTTTAGAAAATTAAAATGGATAGATTCACATATTGACATATTAATTTGAACAAAAATTTAAAGGTATTTACAACAAATACAATGAGAGATATTGAACATCCCACATTGTGTATGAGTTGTATTTGTTGTTAATGTTTGATATGTGGTTTCAATGGTGGTCAATAAAACATAAATATTTCATTGATGTCAATATGTTGAGTAAGTTACAAATAAATAAGTTACTGGACGTTCTGCTAAAGTATCCAAGATACCCAAGCTTGATATCAAAGTGATTTTAGCTTGGATGAATGGATAGAGAAACAAGAAATTCAATATTACTACCTTAAGGAAGTTATTTTTAAGTCTAAGTTTATAACTCTAAAGATTTCTGAACTGATCTTAATGTAAATTACTTGTGTCAATGGTGACACATTGTTTACAACAATGAAGAAGATTACAAGAAATATGATTGGATGATGAAGATCTCTTTGAAATTTATATTCCAAAACGAAAATAAGAGTAGAAATTTGAATTCCATGAAAAATATTATTTTTCATGGAATATATTTGATGAGTAATAAGGTTTTTAATTTTATAAATGAGAGTTATATGACATTTATATTGAATTTTTGGATAACTCCTTTTAGGGGATTTTACCAAAAATAATGGCCAACCACCTAGATAGCCAAAGGGGACCTAAAAACAATTCTTAGGTGGTAGGGGTAAACCCTAATCCATCCATGGTGGTGGAATATGAGTTTTGGATGCTTAGAAGGAACCTGCATAGGTAGGTTGGAGCACGCATGATGCATGAAAAGTGCCTGTGGACCGAGAATTGGTGTGGTACAACCCGTGTGAGCATGGTGTGTGCAGTGTATCTGGGTTCCAACCCTGATTTCATGGCTTGAAGCAGTGATGGAAAAAATTACTTATCAGGCACCACTTAATCGATTGTAAATTTGATGTGGGATGAGGAAACATGCATATAGTTCCTCAATATTAAAACATACAAACATATTAGCATCATCTGATCTTTTTTGATCCAACGATGCACTGACCTCCATGTGGTCATCTCCTTCCTCCCAAAAAGAGAGATACTTGACTCTGACATTTCAAAAATTGGCCACCATTGAAGATTAATCTATGCAAAAATAATCAATTCTGGTGATCAAAATGATCATGAATGATTCTATTCCTTGTGTCAATATGCATTCATACTACACTTTACATACAATCATGAGTTCATTAGAAAGATAACACTACTGAATTCAAATGAATTAAAATAAGTCATTTCAAGTATCCATATTCATGGATGAATTATATCTTTTAAAATAGTATCACACGATCCTCATTATGTACATGTGAGATACTCTCTATGAATGATGAAGGCCTCATCACATAAGAAAATACACTATGTTTTTTAGATATATAATATTTGAGAAACCCATGTTTGAATATTTAAAATACCAAAAGATTTAGTAATATCATGACATGACATATTTTATGGGGATTTGAGGTGGTGAAAAGGTGGTGTGCACTAACCTATAAATAACTAATAAAGATGATGAGAAGTGTTTTATTTCACTCACATTTTTCTTTGAGGGATCTTGTTTTATGAAAACAATAGTGCATTCTATGATATTTTATTTACATAAGTTAGGAAGATCCATGAGCCTCTCAGCTATGCAAAGAGGGATTTCCCACAATCTTATATATAATCAAGAAGATCCATGGTCCAGTTCTTGAGTTTCTCACTCCCACTATGCATTTATTCAATATCTCATGTTTTTTGTTAAAGAAAAAAAGTAGAAGTGGTAATTATGATGATATTGAGATGAGATTTCATTGTTTTGATAATAAAAAAGAAGATTTGTGATTCTATCAAGACCAAACATTCAATGTACTAGAAGGAATAAGAAAGGTTCAAACATATACTGAATAGAGAAGTTATTATAATTTTACATTGGAAAAATAGGGAGAAGAAAAAGAATAATAATATTGAGTATCCTTTAGGTTTCTATTGTGAAGAAGGAAAGTTACTTTCCCGCTTCTATGTAATTAACAAGTGAATAAGTATAAAGAGAAGAACAAATATGCACTGTGAAATCCAAAAAAAGTATCATCTAGTGGAAGACTTTATTATTGTTATAAATTACCTTAAACAAGAAGGAAAAGACTGTCTTTAGGGGCATTATCAAGAACCATCCAAGAGCTATAAAACAAGCACTATTAATTGACTATAGTGAAATGTAAGTGAATGATTATTTCCTTCTTACTATAACCAAGTTTAAAGGATTATTTTATAGTGGTTTTGTGATATTGGATTATTTAAAAACCATGACAAGGAATATATACTCTTATTGAGTAGTGAACCTTCTAAAAATATCATGTTTCGTCTTTAACTTCTTTCATATAATTTCATGTGATAAAGAGAAGATAATAATAGAATCAAGATCCAAATATGTCTAAGAGGTAAAAGGGATAAAAGTTTTAATTGTTGAAAAAGTTCCCAACACTGATTTACCCCAATCTCAGTCTTAAGTATATCCCTAAGTGGTCCTCTAATTTAGTTTTCTAAAGTGTTAACAACAAACTATATAGTGTTTTTCTACATAGTATCTTCGTGTCATTATACTCAAATAAACCAAGAAGGGCGGTGGTTTTGGTAATATCAATTGTGTAGATCCTATATTTATTTACATAGTACTTGACCCTATGTTGGGTAGGTTGGGATGTAAGGTTTAATAGTATGAGACCCAGGAAGGGGAAACATGCCTCATCGAAGATCACTATTGGAGAACCAGAATGGCGGAGACGAGCATGTGTTACATGAAAAGGTTTTGAGGTAGTCAGGACGGCTAGAAAGGACGATATAGATGTGGTAGTGTTTTGATTATTAGATAAAGTTAAGATTAGTGATGGTTTATGTTGTTTGTTGAAGAAGTAAACCATGTATTTATAGTAGAAAAAAACTTGAGTGATGGGGTTTCACTTATCCAGGAATTTTTTGATGGATTAGATAGGGTAGCTCCACATAGTTAGAAGCAGGGATACGAGGAGACCCAATGAAGTTTTTAGAGTATGGGATTAATGTTACCCCCATAGAGTGGGTCATTTTAAAAATGATTTTAGTGTGGGTAGATATGGAATGTTTGAGCTCAGTGTGACCGACTGTCAAAGGATTTTCATGCATGTGGAAAGATGATACATCTTAAGAGGTTCTATACAGAATCCACATAGACAGCTAGAGTAAATGGATTAGGTCAAACTTAGGCATCTTAGGTAGGACCATGAGCTATATTTCTAAGCATTAGTTGAAGTTAATATATTCCCATAGGCTGGGGAAACACGATGAGTGATAAAAAATGGTGGTGGTAAATGACAACGTGTATGAAACTGTAGGGTGTTTAGGCATCACGAGATATAGGTTTGGTTCAATTACATGTGATTGATTTGACCTTCTCAAATCATTATTATGAGTTATTATCAATAAATGGTAAGCTATAAATGCATGATTTTTGTTTTCTCATAATGGATATATGTGAACATTTCATGTTTTGTGTGGAATAGATTGAATAGATTCTAGATGAGGTTCGAGCATTGAGTAAGATTCCATATGATGATGTTTAATGATTATAACATGTTCATTATAGAGTTATGGTTAGTGTAATACCATTTTTATTCCAGGAAGGAAGTTTGGACCTTAAATGGGTGGGTGGTTCCTATGGCAAGAAGTTCCACAAAAGGAATCAATTTTATTGAGTTGTTTATCTAGGGAAATCAAGAAGAGACAAATGTATTTGGAATCATCGGGATATTTTGTGGATGAGATAAGAAATATGGTTGGGTTTTGGTAGAGTACAATTAGTTTTGTGGAATGAGATAGCTCAAGGATGAGATGTCATATGACGGGGAGTTTTGAACATCTTAGGTATTCAGGTGAGGTAAGTTGGGTAAGATATTGGGTTTTATGTGTGTATTTGGACCCAGTTGAGGTTTTGATGGTGTTAGTGTAGGCCATGAATTAAGTCTAAAGAGTTTTCCTAGGAATGAGAATATAATTCTATAGCAGGAAGAAAACCAAACCATAACACATGGAATCCTGGTGTGGTGAGGGCCTACATCAGGTTGATTTTTCATTGTGGGCCAATGGTCATGCTATAATGTATAGGGGTTGTACCATGAAATTTTTTGATTAAGGATATAATTTTCCTTACATTAGATTAAAAGTTTTAGGCTGATCGAGGATCACACCATGGTGATAGGGGGCCTTTCCATGATAGGGCTGTAGAAGATTAAGCTGTGTGGGGTTAAATATGGGTATATTTAAGATCAAGTATAATGAGAACATAAGAGTAATAATCTTATGTGATGGAAATATTATCCACTATAATGGGTGTGGGTTTCACCATGATGGGGGTATCATGGTTGAGAGCTACTATGTGAATACATATCAGTATATGGTCTTCATATTATAAAGAAGATTATTATACCATGATGCGACCTTGGATAGTGAAGTCAGGGTACTACCTAGTTTTAAGGGAGTTGGGACATATCATGATAAAAGTGGAATCACACCATGAGGGGTGTTTGGCAGGGGGGATCACAATATGAGGCATGATGTCATGTTGTGATGTGTCTTATGTCCAGTTTTTTTTTAAAATTTATAATTAATTGATTAAATTAAATATTAAGGAGGGTTTATCCATTTTGACTAGCAATACAGTAGGTACGCCCTAACTCTCACCCCTATCTTATTCTTCCCACCCTAGTGAGAGATCTTATTATTATTATTATTATTCATTATTTATTCCATTCATCATAGGATGTAGCCATGGGCAAGGTTAACACCTCTTGAGTATTTAATTATGGTGCCTCTCATCATTTCCTCATTTTTTATTGACTATGAACTAAATAAAATTTATTTCAGGATTGTCTAATTTCTTCCATTAAAGGTTGACTCAGGGAATGAGATTTAATGAGTATGGTTTTAGATTTCAGTGGTAGGGGGTCCTTGTTTATATCTTTTATTTATATATGTATATGCATTATATGATTACAGGTGTAGGTAGGGTTGTGTGAGAAACTATAAATAAGGACTGGGTTAGGAATATGATTTACAGGGTATATAATTAGGTTATTCTAGGTTGTAATTTCAAGGAGATGTATTATTTTGGTGAGACTTTAATGTGTGAGGATTAATGAGTTGGTAGTTCATGTGTATGCATGGGATTACTCTTAAATCTAAAATGGGTGGCAATCTGGACATGGTGGAAATTTTTGTTGCTGACAAAACATATGAGATGATGTAGACCACTGATGCATTTTTTGGTGATAGAGGTTCACCAAGTTATTACCATAGGGTGTTAGTGATGGCACTCACCAAGGGTTTGAGATTTTTTTGGGCCATGTGAACACAAGACAGGGCTAATGAGGTGGATTTAACCCATAATTTCTTGGTGGTATTATTTTTATTTGAGAAACAGAGGAAGGGTATTTTGATCAATATGATAGAGGATGAATATTCCATTGGTTGTCCAAGAATTGGTTAGTGACTGTGATGGTGAGTTGGGGCTTGATAAACTTTCCATGAGTGGAAAAGATTGGGGTTTATGAGTCAAGAATTGGAAAGGGTTATTAGTAGGATATTGAAATGTGAATCTAGAATCAGTGTATATTGTTATATTTTACTCATACATTATGATTTTCATGCACATATATACTTACAAGTGTTAACTAGGGACACCACTAGTAGAGGCCTAATTATTTTTGTACTCACCACCATATACAATCCCTTTAGGACATGTAGAAATTTTATGTATCATGTATCAAATAAGGGAAAAGGCTCAGATTATGGTGTTTAGTGGATAGAGGTGGAGTGGATTCATGAGTATTTGGTCATGTTTTGATATTTTGAAGATGGG
This sequence comes from Viscum album, assembly GCA_963277665.1. Lineage (NCBI taxonomy): Eukaryota > Viridiplantae > Streptophyta > Magnoliopsida > Santalales > Viscaceae > Viscum > Viscum album. Next base: position 1,272,696,957 of record OY728139.1, read on the forward strand.
ATGGGTGGATTTTTAGCACCTTATGGAAACTTCTTCTTTTGTTCATTTATGTCAGTATATATCCGATCAACTTTTGGGTGATATTGTTCTCTAGTGTGACTGGTATGAATTGTATATATGCATTTTTTATATCTTGTATCATGTTTTGGTGTAATTTTTGTTATATATTATTTCTTATATTTTATCATTTATTCTATTACTATTTGGTTTAATTTCAGAGGGTATAGTCTCCCCATGATCACCTCTAAGACCCTCATCATTAGTTGGTGGCATATAGGGAGGTGCGCTTGAGGTCACTGGTTCCTCGTTTCAGTCATGGGTTAGGTTGGTTGGGTAGGGTGATTCTACAACATGGTATATATAAATTTTTTTCTCAAATATTCAATAGATTTATTTCCTCTAACTCTATTAATAAACATTCAATAATTTTAATTCACCCATGACTCTACTGTGAGACTTTATCTCCTCCTATTAAAGGATCTGATTCCCCCCTTGATTTTATATCATTTAAATAATTTTAAATTCCCTCAAATTATTTAATTTCAATCCTCTTCAAACCGATATTTTATTCTAAAATTATTTATTTCAACTAAAAATGAGATTTGTGTGTGATAGTTGTATGCTGAGAATATAGTCACCTCTTTATATGTTCATATAGAAACTCAATCTTCTCATTTAAACCTATTTTAAATTCAACCTAAAAACTTTAATTCCTTCCAATAATAATTATAATATGATCACTAAAAATTCCCACCATTAATTTCTTTAGAATTCATATTTGGAATGTTGTGGTATGAAACTAGATTTATTCCCTAAATACATTATTCAGTAAAAAATCAATGGGATTAGCTAGAATATTGGTGGAGAAGTCACAAATGGTCAACTTCTTACAATCAGAAGATCGATGATGAAGTGTGATTGGGTGTTGGAGTTTCGATTTTGAAAACATTGATAAATATGTTGATTCAACTAGGAGTTACAATAACCAGTAAAAAATAAACATTTAGAGAATATTTGATCCATGCATCGAATAGTGATTGGGCAAAGGTTCTGATTTTTTCTTATAAACAGGTGGTCTCTAAATTATATGAAATAATTTTTAATTAGTTATTTAATTAGTGATTAATTATATCACTTGTTACTTGAGAGTTTAAATCTACTCTCTATTTAATAGATTATAGTGTTTCTCCAGGGATGTATGATATATCATAGTGGTGTATGGCTCTTACATTGTTCTTCATCCATTCATCCATTACTTTCTAGAGTCTTATTTGATCAATACAAACCATGGAGAGAGGGTTATCACTTAAATAATATATTTTCAAGTATAATTGTATATTTGGTTTTTGTTCTATCTTTGAATTCTGGAGGATTGATCTATGTTACAGGGACAACATGGAATTCAATCCTTCATGAAAAAGGGTTTTTAGAATTTTATGAAAACTATTATATAATTGGATGTGATATATGGTTGATTTAATACATATTCCATGGATATATTATAGGATATTGTATATAACATATGGTGGGATATGTTTTGTCATGTCCTATGATGTGGCCCTTTTCTAATATCACAGTCATTCTCATTCGGTGTGTAATAATCCAATCTGACACATTTGTTTCATGAAGGTGAAATATCATATATTCATGTTTTCTTCCCAGTCAATAGAGGATGGAGGCTAACACCGAGAGTCTAAATGAATTTTTTGGGGATTGATTTACCTTCAAATAAACCATCACATAAAATACCAAGAATAAACAATCTAAATAATCATATTCAATGGAATAAAGTAGACACCATCAACAATATGCTCCACTATTAACCCAATTATTCCCAATGATATCATGTATCTAAATAATGTTTAAGTCTTGGCTCAAGTAATGGTAACAAATTACAATACAATAAAAATATCTTAATACAAAATATTCAAGAAAATCACCATCATAACTCTAAGATAATCTATCAAACACATCTACGACTCAACTATCTACCATCATCCAACTTTAAAGGACTCTTTCCTATAACAAAATCACCCCACATAAATACAGTATGCTCACAAAATGTTTATGTACAAGGTGTAAAGAAAACATTAGTAGGAAACCATCATGAACTCAAGTATCACCTGAAGTTTAACATGATCTCATGTATATGAAGTGTTATTATTAAATGACTTTCAAATATATAACAGTTAATATTAACATGCATCATCAATTATTGGGTGATAACTAGGGCACCTTGATAATAATTTTACCAATTTCAACCAAATCCAGTGAATATTTGGTACATCTGTTAGTGCATATCATAGATAAAACCATGGATTATATAAATATCTCCCAAATCATGGGTCATAGACTCAACTTGTAGAGACCCAATATTGACATACATGGACATTACATTAATTTTGTGGAATACCTAATACATAACAAAAACAGACACCAAAGGACCGTAATAGTTTAGTGTCTTTGGAAACTTGGAATATAATCTTCTAATCTTGGTGAAATATCTTCAACATCTCCCATAAAGATCTTCCTTTTTTCTTCTTACCTAAAAACTTTCTTTATATCCTGGGGAAAAGAAAACATATAAAGGTTGAGCTCAAATTCTCAGTAAGGTTAAGCATAGGGAAAATAAAACAAACCATATACATTTTAACTTAAAAACATGGACATAATATTTAAACATCAAAATCTTGAGAAATGACATAAAACATGGAAGTACGTAAGGCATAGATCATAATGGAACATCAATCATGATAAAATAGCATGGGAATAAAACATATAATTGTGGAAAACCATTACGTACATGATATTATTTCCATAGTATCCAAGGCATTGCTGCCAAGATCATCTTAGTGGAGAAAGTCCCATTCTGAATCAAGTTCACTCCTCGTTCCAGTCCTGTATCACTAAACCAGATTAACTTACCATTCCAGCCATGTCTATATCATGATATATAAATATTTACCCAATTCATTGGAGGGAGATAGAGGTCCCACCCATCTCAGAATGAAATCATTCTTACTTGTGCCACAAATTAAACATAAATCATTCATCATAACCCAAATAATAAAATGGGTTTCATAAACATCATCCCATCATAATGTAATACATATAAAACAAATGGATATCATTTAATAATAAGAAGAATAAAACCATGTAAATAATAGAGAAATTATACTTGAAATATATTCATACTAAAGAATGTCATCTAAGATGGAAAATAGTTTTGACAAAACACTTGAAATGAATTCTTGAGTAAAATGTCCTTTCTTCTTCAAAATAATTTTCTTTTCACAAAATGCCATGAAATTTTAAAAGAAAAGTATTTTGTTGAAAATAATAATGAAATATATCAGAGTAATCTTCATGAAAATTAGGCTTTATGAAACCGTAAAAATCCTTTCATGCCGTATAAGTTAAAAAAAACATTCTTCTCGTACTTTTGCCGGAAAAGTCAAAAAGTACCTCGTATGGTAAACAAAAAGAAAGATTTCTTACATACCATGTAGTAAAAGTAAAAAATGGGTAAAAGGAATTTAAAAATACATGAATTTTTTTTAGAAAATAGGGACACGGATGATAAATATAACCCCAGTAAATACTTATGAATAAACAATCTCGGATAAAAAATGAGATTGGAAAAGTTATCCCTTACCATATGTCTGATATGCTTCGTATGTATCCAAACCTCATGTATAATGATTTAAATAATGTCATTTAATTATTAAAGAATCATATCCATTGTTATGATATCATATATGGTTCACTTATGACTTTATATTACCCGTTCTTTTGTAAATTCCATGCTGAAGCAGCGTTTTGGGTAAAAATTGTTTCATTTATCGTACGTGTTTTGACCTGTTGTTATTGATATTATTACTTATATCCTGATTTAATTAATTCCAGAATTTAAAACATGATTTGTATATAATATATATTCATCATATAAATATATATTATAGAACGATAAATGGAATGAAATACACCGTTCATGGAGACGGTAGGCCGTACGTACGCATGAATGCTATTTTCGTTTCCTTATTGAATTGAATGGAATTAAGTAAATGAAACATATATGTACATAAATACAATATCATTATTATGTAATATATTTCATGATTATTTATTATATATACTTTATAATCATACTTTAATGGTTAATCATGGAAAATGAATCTCATCGCGTTCTTGGAGACGGTAGTCCGTATGTACGCACAAGCGATGATATCGTTCCCATAATTATTTAATAGAATTGGAGTGGATGATATAATATATCATAATCATTATGATTTTATAATAACTATATATAGTTATTATTTACACCATTATACCCATCCAATTAAAGTGGTGGTGGAAAAACAGATTACACCACGGCGTGGAGACGGTATTCCGTACGTACCCACGCGCGGTGATTTCATTTTCCGTAGGATGGATAAAAGGTAAAATGGGGTTGTTTAATATTTATAATATCATATAATTATATTAGTGATACTTATTTTATTAATTTACAATGAAACAACTAAAGAATAAGAAGTTGAAGAAGATAGAAAACTTGAAAGAATCGGTAGAAGAGATTACCTCTTCTTCGACGTGCCTCCTTTAAACTTTCTCTTAAGGGACTAGAGTTGGTTTTTTGAGAAGACCCTAACCTCAAGAATATTACTAGGTAAGTTGAGAAGAGTAATGGGCAGGGTTTGTCCGAGCTTGAAGGCTCAAAGTTGTGTAAAGATAAGAGGGAGGAGGTGCCCTTTTATAAGGGAGGATAGGGGCACTTTTGGAAACCTCTAAAATATTAATTTATAATAAACCTAAACCCCAATTAAAAACATTAAAAGTGACTCAAATTCGGATATCAGATAATATAGGGTTGTAATATCATCAAACAATTAAATTTAGACATGTTTTGATTTTATTTTAAACCTTATCATTTTGATTTATCCTTATTTAATCTATTTAATTTTATTTGTGGTAATAATGTTATAAATTTTATATGGTTATAAATACTTACTCATGTGTTATTAATTATACATAATTTGATATTTTATGACATTTTAGATCATATAAATTTTAATTTGTAATTTTTAAACAATTTTTGTGATTTTTAAACAATTTAATAATATAAAATATCAATAGTGTCAATTTTGACACAATTAATTTATTTGAATTTAAATAAAATACACACAGAAGATATGTTCAAAACAAAATATTTAATAGATTTATAAAATTTTCATCAAAAAAATTCATGGGGCACATTAATTTGTTCATATATTATTTATTTTAATATTTTTAAAACCATTTATTTGGTATATCTCTTAATAAAATAATTACTACAACATTTTTGTATAATTATTTAATATACTTATTTGTTGCATAAAAATTAAAAATAAAATCATATGATGAAGATAAATCTATTAAATTTCATAATAACACTTTTACTCGAATTTATAATCTTAAAATCACAACATTTAAATTGTTACATTTATTAAATTATGAAGGTGACAACTTTGACATCATTTAAAATAAAATAATATAAGTATCATAATCGATTTTATAAGGATCCAAATGGTCTATTATTCGACCATTTGATTCTTATGGTTTACATGTACATGACCAATAAGTTTTGGTCAGGTTTTTGTGCCTTTTATGGTCACTATTAGTTTAATAAAAACTATATTATTGATTTTTCACTAAATAAACAATTTATGCATCACTATTGTGTCACCATTAATGACAATTATTTAATTCCTAAAAATTCTAAATAAATTCTCATGATGTAGATAATATTATTATATTTCTGGAGACTATTTATATTCTAGGTTTTATGAAGTTTATCACTAAATTAAAATTATTATACTTATAAGATTTAAGAGAGTGACATGTTGTCACTTTCTTTGGTTTTAATAATAATTAAATTATTTTCATGGTCAAAAGTTCATAAAATGAATATATTCCGACCCTTAGGTGATATGGGTCTACTTTTATTCATCCAATAGAATTTTTTCAGGTGTTAGGGTAATTTTATAATCTTATTTTTACCCTTAATTACTCGATTTACCTTTAACGACAGTAAAGAAAAATTACCGTAGTTACTATTCATAATATAAAAAAAATAAAAGTAACCTATTAACATAATTTGGACCCACTGAATTAAAATATGGAATCTATTTTTCAAAATTCAAAACACAGAAGTTGCAGTAATTAATATAAAATTAATCCCGTTGTTAAGAAAACATGTTTTAAAAGTTAAAACATTGCCAAAGATTGAAATGTTTTTACCTATGAATTCAATGTAAAATTAATGGTAATTATATACATTATATTAAATGGTAAAAATATATTCTATTTATAAATTAAAACCATTCAATATTATAATTTAACCATATAAATTATTGCGATGAAAAAAGTTTCTTTTAATTAAAATATAGCGTGTTTTTACTATTCATTAAAACATGAAAGTTATCAGAATAATATGAAAAATTTATCCAAAGTAAATTTTTATATCCTGATTCAAAATAATAATTTTATTTTTTCAAATTGAACTTATATACATGTCAAAAACTAGATTTAAAGTGGGTGCACCATCAAAAGGCGGCAAAACTGCATTTTTTGAAAAATACTTATTTTACCGGAAAATTTATTTTGTTCTCATACCATGTTCTAGAATGTGTAAGATGAATAATAATGTTATAAAATTCAAAATTTATTTCATACTATTCATAATGGCTCGTCCATAATAATATTATAACAATATATCGTTGTTTAGTGAAACCCGGTATTGCGTACTACACACACTATCGAGGAAGGTTGCGATTGCGCGTAATGCAAGACAAGTTAAGGATGCGTGTAGTGTAAGATCCTTTTGGTGTAGCATACAAGACAAGACATAAAAGAAATTAAAAAGAATAATTCTCATAAAATCTTGGGTTGTTACTTTCTACCCCCCTTAAAATGAATTTCGCCCTCAAAATTCGTCGGAGTTATAAATGGTTTACTACTTGAAAGTTTCTTTCATAGAAACCCACATTGTAAAAAGGAATACTAAAACTTAATTTTAAAAAGTGAATTATGAAACATATCGGTTACCCAAATTAACTCATCACTGGGTTTCCACATAGGAGAACATAGGTGAAAATATGGATATAGAAGAGAAATATAACCATCAATTTCTGATGAAGAGTGGTAGAGGACATGACTATGAAAAATACAACAATCACAAAGCCATAAATTTGTGATGATCTAAGGTACCATCTAATTCATCAGATATAAGGGCACTAGGAAAAAATTTTTGGTTTTCAAGATCATTTCCCAAATGTTGAATAATTTTTGAATTAAAAGAAATACTTACTTGATTTTGGTACAATCTTACCGTTGCTCATGCCTTGAACAATTTCCACTTCACCTCTTAAAGAAATGAAGTTGAATTTGTCTTTTGAAAAGTGTTAACAGATCATGCGATAGAATGATAGGTCATTCCATCTGTCTCAAACATAAGGTTAACAAAAGTTATATACAAAAGTCCATCTATGGTGAGATTAATCGTATATGGTTCCAAAAATGGACTTATACTTCATCTATCATACCTATTAATAAAATACAACTAGTTTATACAAACCAGGGACTTCCTGTAGGCCAGAGGTAGGTGATAAAGGCATGTCACACTTCGGTTGTGGGTTCAATTCCCACAACCTTGTCCGACATGACGGGTTGTCGCTCGTCCTGCAGATTGTCTCTTTTTCTAAAACTACAGTATTATAAAATTATAGAAATAATATAGAAAAAAATTTTCTATCCTTAAATAATACTAACTTATGTCCAAAATAATCCATTCCAATCTTTAGGCTTATCTAAAATGCTTCTATCTAAGCTCATAGTATAAAGAAAACAGTTACTAGAAATGTCATCTACTGAGCATGTGAATACCATCATTTATCACCCATATATCGTACAATATATCTTGTTGGTCACATTCCAAACATATTAATACCTTAATCATGTATTCTATTAAAAAACAAACACCCATTGAACCTTAGTGAAAACATGAATGCTGTCAAAAGTTAACTCTTTCCACATACCAAAATCCCAAAATTTCGATATACTCAAACCATGATATCACTTTGTCCTTATATTAGTCACGAGATCATGAATACTATCATACATATTATTTTCTCCTTATCCCTTTATTATATTCATTTCATCTGCTTTCCAAAAATATTTCAATCACTTTTCATGGTTATTGGTACCATAAAATTATTGAAAACCACAATGGACCAATACATAGATATTCTAACATACCATAAAAGTAACTCAACAACATTATTCTTGAATACCAATACATAAACACTTCAATCCATCCTCTTCAATTATTGTCATAGAATACGTCCTTCCTTGATTTAGAAGTAACCTCTTAGGTCAAGACATTGAGTTGGGTAATGCCCATGTTCTCCACAGATAAGACATTGAACTCCATAATAATCTGTCACTCTATGACCCTTCTCTCCACACAGATAACATCTTCCCCTCCATTTGATGTATTCATAAAGGTTCTTATTCCCTTCTTTATAAATATCTATCTTCCTTTATCTATGCTCCTCACCATGTGAATATTCATAAAAGTCCAACTTCCTCTTATTTGATGAATTAAGAATACCACTAAAGTTCACCTTGTTAATCATATATCGCGATGACTGATTCGGCATAATCACAAAATCTTTATTTCTAGGAATTACACAATTTCGTTGCTCATAGTCACCAATTTTTCCATTGAATTCAATGTTGACCCAATTCCTTTTGGTTCCCTCCATTGGCTAAAACTAAGAACCATGGTGTAAGAAACCATTAAAATAACAAGGAACCATATAATCATAAAAAGTCACTTATGGGATGTATAACTTATCACACATTCTTTAATCCATGACACCCTAGGTTCACCATAGGTTATTCACGATCTTCAAAATAATTCTAGGATTGTAACCTATAGTTATACTAAACCTTAGGGACATCCCTAGACATACCTTAGAAATATCTCTAGGGATCTCACTAAAGTTTTTGCATCCTAGTTTCCAAAGGTTAACTAAACCTTTCCTATGATACCAACTATAGAGACCCAATATTGACATACATGGACATTACATTACTTTTTCGGAATACCTAATACATAACAAAAATAGACACCAAAGGACTATAATAGTTTAGTGTCTTTGGAAACTCAGAATATAATCCTCTAATCTTGGTGAAAGATCTTCAACATATCTCATAAAGATCTTCCCTTTTATTTTCTTACCTAAAACCTTTCTTTATATCCTAGGGAAAAGAAAACATATAAAGGGTGAGCTCAAATTCTCAGTAAGGGTAACCATGGATAAAATAAAACAAACCATATACATTTGAACTTAAAAACATGAACATAATATTTAAACATCAAAATCTTGAGCAATGACATAAAACATGGCAGTACGTAAGGCATAGATCATAATGGAACATAAATCATGATAAAATAGCATGGGAATAAAACATATAATTGTGTAAAACCATTAATCACATGATATGATTTCCATAGTAGCCAAGGAATTTCTTCCAAGACCATCTTAGTGGACAAAGTCCCTTTCTGAATCGAGTTCACTCCTTGTTCCAGTCCTGTATCACTGAATCAAATTAACTTACCATTTCAGCCATTTATATCTCATGAGATATAAATCTTTACCCAATTAATTGGAGTGAGATACAGGTCCAACCCATCTCATAATGAAATCATTCTTACTTGTGCCACAAATTAAACATAAATCATTCATCATAACCCAAAGAATAAAATGGGTTTCATAAACATCATCCCATATTAATGTAATACATATAAAACAAATGGATATCATTTCATAATAAGAAGAATCAAACCATGTAAATAATAGAGACATTATACTTGAAACATAATCATACTAAATAATGTCATCTTATATGGAAAATAGTTTTGACAAAACACTTGAAATGAATTCTTGAGGAAATTGTCCCTTCTTCTTCAAAATCATTTTCTTTTCACAAAATGCCATGAAATTTTAAAAGAAAATGATTTTTTTGAAAATAATAATGAAATATTTTAGATTTATCTTCATGAAAATTAGGCATTATGAAACCGTAAAAATCTGTTCATGCTATATAAGTTAAAAAACATTCTTCTCGTACTTTTGCCGAAAAAGTCAAAAAGTACCTCGTATGGTAAACAAAAGAAAGATTCCTTACATACCATATAGTAAAAGTAAAAAATGGGTAAAAGGACTTTAAACATACATGTTTTTTTAGAAATCAGGGACATGGATGATAAATGTAACCCCAGTAAATACTTACGAATAAACAATCTCGGATAAAAAACGAGATTGGAAAAGTTATCCCTTACCTTATGTCCGATATGCTTCGTATGTATCCGAAAATACTGTATAATGATTTAAATAATTTCATTTACTTATTAAAGAATAATATTCATTGTTATGATATCATATATGGTTCACTTATGACTTTATATTACCCGTTCTTTTTTAAATTCCATGTTAAAGAAGCATTTTGGGTAAAAATCGTTTCATTTATCGTACGTGTTTTAACTTGTTGTTCTTGATATTATTAATTATATCCTGATTTACTTAATTCCAAAATTTAAAACATTATTTATATATAATATATATTCAGGTTATAGATCAATAAATGGAATGAAATACACCGTTCATGGAGACGGTAGGTCGTACGTACGCATGAACGCTATTTTCGTTTCCTTATTGAATTGAATGGAATTAAGTAAATGAAACATATATGTACATAAATACAGTATCATTATTATGTAATATCTTTAATTATTATTTATTATATATACTTTATAATCATACTTTAATGGTTAATCATGGAAAATGAATCTCATCGCGTTCGTGGAGACGGTAGTCCGTACGTACGCACGAGCGATGATATCGTTCTTATAATTATTTAATAGAATTGGAGTGGATGATATAAAATCTCAGAATCATTATTATGTTATAATAACTATATATAGTTATTATTTACACCATTATACCCATCCAAGTAAAGTGGTGGTGGAAAAACAGATTACACCACGGCGTGGAGACGGTATTCCGTACGTACGCACACACGGTGATTTCATTTTCCGTAGGATGGATAGAAGGTGAAATTGGGTTGTTTCATATTTATAATAACATATCAGTATATTAGTGATACTTATGTTATTAATTTATAATGAAACAACTAAAGAAGAAGAAGTTTAAGAAGAAAGAAAACTTGCAAGAATCGGTAGAAGAGATTACCTCTTCTTCGACGTGCCTCCTTTAAACTTTCTCTTAAGGGACTAGAGTTGGTCTTTTGAGAAGACCAGAAACTCAAGAATATTACTAGGGAAGTTGAGAAGAGAAATATTCAGGGTTTGTCCGAGCTTGAAGGCTCAAAGTTGTGTAAAGAGAAGAGGGAGGATGTGCCCTTTTATAAGGGAGGAGAGGGGCACTTTTGGAAACCTCTAAAATATTAATTTATAATAAACCTAAACCCACATAAAAACTTTCAAAGTAACTAAAATTATGATATTAGATAATATAGGGTTGTAATCTCATAAACCAATTAAATTTATACATGTTTTTATTTTATTTTAAACCTTATCATTTTGATTTATCCTTATTTAATCTATTTAATTTTATTTGTGGTAATAATGTTATAAATTTTATATGGTTATAAATCATTACTTATGTGTTATTAATTATAAATAATTTGATATTTTATGACATGTTATATCATATAAATTTTAATTTTTAATTTTTAAAATATTTTTTGTGATTTTTAAACAATTTAATAATATAACATATCAATAGTGTCAATTTTGGAACAATTAATTTATTTGAATTTAAATAAAATCCACATAGAATATATGTTCGAAAAAATATATTTAATAGATCAATAACATGTCATATGAATCAAAAAAATTCATGAGGAACATTAATTTGTTCATATATTATTTATTTTAATATTTTTAAAACCATTTATTTGGTATATCTCTTAATAAAATAATTACTACAACATTTTTGTATAATTGTTTAATATACTTATTTGTTGCATAAAAATTAAAAATAAAATCCTATGATAAATATAAATCTATTAAATTTCATAATAACAATTTTACTTGAAATTATCATCTTAAAATCACAACATTTAAATTGTTACATTTATTAAATTATGAAGGTGACAACTTTGACATCATTTAAAATAAAATAATATAAGTGTCATAATCGATTTTATAAGGCTTCAAATGGTATAATATTCGACCATTGGATGATTATGGTTTAAATGTACATGAAAAATAAGTTTTGGTCAGGTGTTTGTGCCTTTTATGGTCACTAGTAGTTTAATAAAAACTATATTATTGATTTTTTACTAAATAAACAATTTCTGCATCACTATTGTGTCACCATTAATGACAATTATTTAATACCTAAAAATTATAAATAAATTCTAATAATATATATAATATTATTATATTTCTAGAGACTATTTATATTTGAGGTGTTATGAAGTTTATCACTAAATTAAATTTAATATACTTATAAGATTTAAGAGAGTGACATGTTGTCACTTTCTTTGGTTTTAATGATAATTAAATTATTTTCATGGTAAAAAGTTCATAAAATGAATATATTAAGACCCTTAGGTGATATGGGTCTACTTTTAGTTATCCAATATAATTTTGGTAGGTTTTAGGGTAATTTTATAATCTTATTTTTACCCTTAATTACCCGATTTACCTTTAACGATAGTAAAGAAAAATTACCGTAGTTACTATTCATAATATCAAAAAAATAAAAGTAACCTATTAAAATAATTTGGATCCACTGAATTCAAATATGGAATCAATTTTTCAAAATTCAAAACACATAAGTTGCAGTAATTAATTTAAAATTAATCCCGTTGTTAAGAAAATGAGTTTTAAAAGTTAAAACATTGCCAAAGATTGAAATGTTTTTACCTATGAATTCAATGTAAAATTAATGGTAATGAAATAAATTATATTAAATGGTAAAAACATATTCTGTTTATACTTTTAAACTATTCAATATTATAATTTAACCATATAAATTATTGTGATGAAAAAAGTTGTTTTTAATTAAAATATAGTGTGTTTTTACTATTCTTTAAAATATGAAAGTTATCAGAATAATATGAAAAATTTATCCAAAGTAAATTTTTATATCCTGATTCTAAATAAGAATTTTATTTTGTCAAATTGAACTTATATACATGTCAAAAACTAGATTTAAAGTGGGTGCGCCATCAAAAGGTGGCAAAAATTCATTTTTTGAAAAATACATATTTTAGCCGAAAAATTTATTTTGTTCTCATACCATGTTCTAGAAAACGTGTAAGATGAATAATAATGTTATAAAATTAAAAATTTAGTTAATACTATTCATAACAGATATTCCATAATAATATTATAACAATATATCATTGTTTAGTGAAACCCGGTATTGCGTACTACACACGCTATCGAGGAAGGTTGTGATTTCGTGTAATGCAAGCCAAGTCAGGGATGCGTGTAGTGAAAGTTCCTTTTGGTGTAGCGTACAACATAAGACATAAATGTGTTAAGTCAATAAGGTTTTCCTTATGACTTTTTCATTCCTTCATTCATGGGGGATATTGATAAGTCACCAAGGTTTCCTTATGACTTTACCATTCCTCTTGTTTTGAAAATCACAAACACCTTTTCTTAAGGAAGATTTCATTTTACCCCTGTTTTACTTCCATAAGGAAAATTTCTTTCCCAAAGGAAATTTACCCCTACCTTGTTTTCATTGTTCATATCAATATTTTTTCTTAAGTGTAAAAATCAGATTCATATCTAAAACCTCAGAATCGTATAATACTTAGACATGAAGCATTCTGTTTTAGGATCCGAATTCTGGATAAGAACTCTAATAAAGTTCAACTCTGAATTCTAGATATGAAATCTAATGAAGTTTAACTTCGAATTCTGGATACAAACTCTAATGAAGTTCAACTCCGAATTCTGGATACGAACTCTCATGAAGTTCCACTCCAAATTCTAGATACGAACTCTCATGAATTTCCACTCTGAATTCTGGATACGAACTCTCATTAAGTTCTACTCCTAATTCTGATTACGAACTTCTCTAAGTTCTGACTCCGAGTTCTCTAAATTCAGACTTCGAACTCTGATGAGGTCTGACTTTGAATTCTCATGAACTTAGACTCCGAACTTCGTAAGTTCTGGTTCCAAATTCTAGTGAAATCAGACTCTAAATTTCCTTGAAATTCAGACTCCAGATTTCTACATAATTTAGGTACCGAATTCCTACAAAACAGAATCCGAACATTCTTAATTTTATATACTCCGAATGCATTTTTTACTTCCATTCCGAACTTTAACCTTTTCCATTCCAAACTTTCATTTTCTACACCATTCTGAATATCAGTTTAGTTATGATTACATTTGTTCTATTAAAAAACAATGTCGTGCTTTCAGTTATTAACTAACTGTTGTTTGAGTGACACATGTACAAGTCCCTCCTAAATTCAAGGAATAATATGACCGTTGGTGGAGGGAGCCGACCATTGGAGCTTCACCTATAAATAAGATCTCATTTGAACATGCTCAGGACTTTTGGAATTTTGGTGCTCAGAACTTCCTGAAGTGATTTCTAGAGAGAGAGAGAGGCTCTTATCAACTCTCAATCTTCATGCAGAAAGTTTTAACGGCTTGTTCAAACTTTTCCTTATGCATATTTGCTTCGTGCGACTCTGATTTTTGCTGTGTACAATCAAGGGATTCTAGGGATAGGAAGGCAGAGGTTCCAACACCTTGAAGTTGAGGGATTCCTTGCTGAGGAAGACAGAGGTGCCAACTACCTGATAGTTGAGGGCTTGTGGGGATTGCAAGACAGACTCCGATCTTCATATCGAGGGCTTACCCTAGTGTGGGTAAGACAAACTTTCTTAAAAGTATAAATCAAGGGACCTTTATCCAAGGTTGTTGGATACCCTTCTCTTTGGGTTAAAAGACTTATTACTTGTTACTTGTTTTGTTACATGTTTTTTCCACTGCATTTTGTATTGTTGAGGAAAGTAAACTTTCTTATACTTTCTCATATTTGTACTCTGATATAGTTAGATTCTATACGCTTTAAGGTAGAATCTTAATCTTTGTAACTTTTTTTAAGTTTCATTTTTCGGAATTACTTTTTCAGAATTTAGCAAGTGATTAGAACTTATAGAGGTCTTGTGAATTATCTTGTTTAACCTTGTTAAACATAACCATCCTAAAATTTTCCTAAGGGAATTTTTAAAAGTTACAATTCACCCCCCTCTTGTTTCTAAGAATATCATTCTTATTTCGATCCTACGTTAGGTATTATAGAGTATATCATACTCAGTCACATACCATCCTATCAATTGGTATCAGAAGACTGGTTCCATCTGAATTAATCTCACGATTAGATTTAGTAGTTTTATCTTCTCCCTTATATTTTTCGGAATTGAACATTCGGATTCATATTTCCAGATTCATACTTTTCAGAATATACTTTTCAGAATCATAGTTCGGATTCACTTTTTTCTTAGAGATACATTTTTTTTGCTTAGAATATTTTCTTTTGTTTACAGAATTATACTTCTAACAAGTTTGTGTGCCAAAGTTTTTCTTAAGGATGAAAGGCTTAAATGTTGGTACTATCGACAACCTAAATCCTATTAGACCACCATGTTTTGATGGTAATTATTACGAGTATTGGAGAGATCGAATGAAGACATTCATTATCAATACTAGAGTAGATAACTTTTTCATGCTTACCAGAGGATAAAAAATTACTGATAAAGAAGTAAGTGCCTTTACAAATTAAGAAAAGCATGAATATCAACTCAACTATAAGGTACACAATACTTTACTTTGTTCAATGACTAGAAATATATATAGCCAAATTTCCTCTTGTGAAGCAGCAAATTCTATATGGAAGAAACTAGAAGTTACTCACTTTGGAACTTCCAAAGTAATTGAGACAATAATATCCATGCTTAGAGCCGAATATCATGGTTTTAGTTTTCCTTATGGTGAACCCATATGCAAAGTTCAATATAGATTCATGACTATAGTGAATAGTTTACAATCAATGGGTGAAAAATGATTAGATGATGAAGCCCTTGTTTACAAGATCATCGACATCATTCCAAATGAGTGAGAATCTAAAAGGACTACAATTGATGAGAATAGAAAGGTTAATCAGATTACCCTTGATGAGCTGTTTGGAACTCTTCTTAAGCATGAGACTAGAATGGAGAGAGATGATGATATCGTGAAGAAGAATAATGGAAATGGCAGTGTAGATTTTACTACTACTTCCAATCATATGAAATCCAAGACTCCTGAGAGAGTTACTAGATCCATATTTAAGAAAGTTGTTATCCATTCTGAATCTAGTGGAAGTGAGTCCTCAGAAAATGAATTAGAAAATCTTGCTCGAAGGATGAACAAGATAGCTGGACATAGGAACTTTCAATATAAATACAAGAATAAGGAAAGGAAATACAAGAAAGATTCTGAAGTTACATGCTATGAATGTAAGAGAGATGGACACATAAGACCTGATTTCCCTATGCTCAAGAGAAAAGAAAGAAAGGAAAGGCATTCTGAGAAAAATAAAAAAGGTATTACAAGTCCAAAGCTAAGAAAGTGTTGAAAGCAAATGACACATGGAATGCTAGTAGTGGAGACTCCTCAGATGAATCATTGGATTATGAATCTTCTAGACAGAAGAATCTTGGTCTTATAGCCATGCTACCTATTGATAATCATTGCTTGATTTCTAAGGTACACAATGCTGAATCAATGACCAATGTTTCTTTAAATACTAATGATAGTAAATATTATAACTCTTCAGATGAAGAATCCTCTTCTGATGAAGATAATAATTTACCTACCTATGAAGAAGTTTCTAGGTTTGCCAAACTTCTTGAAAATGAGAATTCAAAAATCATGAAGAAAGTTGATAAGGTAAATTCTAGGAATAATATTCTTACTAAGGAAATATCAGATCTTTCTAAAGATCTTGATAAGAAAAATGCTGATTTTGAAAGTATTTCAAAAAATCTTGAGGAAGTAAGTTCTGAGAAGAATAAACTTTCAAAAGATCTAGAAAACTTAATTTCTATGAAAGATATTTTCGAGCCTAGCTCTAGTTAAAATGTTTTTGAAGACAAGAACTTAGTTATTAAACTCAAATCTGAAATATTCTCCTTGAGGAAGTGTTTGTCAAACATTACCCTAGGTAAGGAAATTTTTGATAAAATGTATTCACAAATCCGACCTCGAAGGAATACTTCTGGTTTTGGTTACACTAGTTCTAAACCAATTTTTAGTAACAACTACTTTGTTCCTCAAAGTGCCCCATTCTGTATTAAATGTCAGTGTGGTGGTCACTGGGCAAAGAATTTTTCCCTAAACAAAACCCAATCTTTAGGATTTCATAAGGCTTATTTTTCTAAGAATATGTGGGTACCCAATATTTTTCTTTCGTAAATTTCCGGATTCAAGCAAGTATGGATTCTGAAAACCTAAATTTTTATTATTTCTAGGAAAATAGGGAAAGTACCAAAAGCAATACATGGTACATGGATAGTGTATGTTCCCAACATATGACTAGTAACAAAAACTATTTTGAAAATATTATCAAAACAAAAGGAGATATCATTCTTCAGTTTATCGAAACACAAGATCAACTTGCTAGCATTTTTATAAAATCTTTACCCTCCGATAGATTTGAATACATTAAACAGAAGTTAGGAATGATAACCATAAGGTAATATTCCTTAATTAACTTCTTGTTGAACCAATCTTCTTACACTAATAAAATACTTTTCATATGGGGAGTACATCTATTATGAAGTTTTTCAAATTTTTCGTAATGAAGTTTTTAAGTCTTTCTTAATAGAGTTTTTCATGTTTCTTGTAATAAAGTTTTTTGAAATTTTTGGAATGGAAATTTTTCGTAATGAAAATTTTCAGAATGGAAATCTTCATAATGAAAATTTTATTAATGGAAATATTCGTACTGGAAATTTTCGTAATGGAAATTTTCGTACTATAAATTTTTGTAATAGAAATTTTCATAATCAGAATTTTCGTAATGGGAATTTCTGTACTCATAATTTTCATAATTGAGTTTTGGTACACAAAGATTTTGCAATAAAAATTTTTCATAGTGAGTTTTTCTTAGTCAAATTTTCTTCAAAAAGAATACCACCTATTACGAATAATCTTCCTAGCCAATCCGAAAGGTATGATTTCCTTACTTAAGTTTTCGTAGTCACTTTTACTTGCTGGTAGTTTCCTTTGTTTTTAAAATTTTTCGGATTCATTTCTTCTTAAATCCGAATGTTTTTAAAACCTCAAAAGATCAGATTCAATATTTCCTTGCAGGTATGTTTTAAATTTTCAGATCAGATCAGAGAGTTTTTCAACCATTAGATTGGTTTTGGAAGTTGAAAGGTCATCGCCATCGCCTATATAAAGGGGACCCCAGATGGTTTTCCCACATCGATTTCAAGATCTCGCGTGTTGAAATTATGCCCTTCCTTCTTAAGACCATTTCGAATCTTATAGTGCTCCTCCATTTCGAATGTCTGTAGAAGCCACTTCTCAAGAAATGTCTACTATGAAGCCAATCTCAAGTTGGTTAGTCTACAGGGAAAGGATGGTCCATCCGAAATTTTTTAGTAAGTATGATTCTCTTATTTCTAAGAATATCAAGCTCAATAGATAGGAAGATTTCTGCGCATCGAAGCCAGGAGATCAGGATGTTGTTTATACGGATTTTCTTGTAGAATTTTATGATTCTGTTTCCTTCTATGAAGAATATGGTAGAGAAAAGTTCTCCTTTAAGAGCTATGGCAAGACTTACAAGCTTTCTTACACCAAGGCTGTAAGCTTGGTGGGGATCTCATGTGATGGAGAAGCCGAATTTTGCTCCCATAAGCTACCAGATGTGCAATGAAGTTTCAGCAAGGTAACAGCTATGGAATTACTTGGGCTCAAAGATGACAAAACAACAAAGATTTCTCATATATCTACCAACAACCGAATTTTAAAGTTGTGGGTTCAAGGGTTTTTCGTACCAAGAAGAGGTGACAAGGATAACTTAAAGAAAAGTGATATTTACATCTTATATTTCTTGATAAATCTAAGAAAGATCAATATGATGAGGCATATCCTTATTACGGTTCAGAACATCAAGAATGGGAATTTAAAAGCTCAAATTATTATGTATCCTGCTCTTCTATCCAAGCTTATTATTCGGTGTCTTGATTCTTTCAAGGTTGCTTGCACCTCCAAACCGAGAAATTTCAAGGTGATGCTGATTAGTGATGACACCTTAAAGAGGATGAAAGTTGGTTTTTCAAAGCAGATAGGTGAGTTCTATGATCTACCAGAGGAGGACAGAGAAGTTGTTCCAGAAAATGTAGAGAAAGCTGAACCATCCAAGAAGGCCGGCAAGAAAAGGAAGTTGAAAGAAGTGGAAGATGAAGGTAAAACTCCTAAGTCTAAGGAAGTCGAATCCAAACCTCCTAAACCCAAAAAGAAAAAAACCTACCCGAATGAGGTGGTAGAAAAGTGGAGAGAGCTCATAGAAAAGAGGAAAGAAGGGGAGCCACAGTTTGGCTTGGACCCTGTTGAGGCTAAGGCCTTAAAAGAAAAAGCTATTGATGAGTTAGAGAAGCAAGCTAAAGAGAAGAATATAAAGAAGAAGATGTCAGAGGAAGATATTGTTCAATACCTCTTGAAATCCATAGAAATAGCCTCCGAGAATATTCCCATTCTGAAGTCTTTCTTGGTTGAAAGTTTACTAGAAACTATGGGGAATAACTTCATGACTCCAGAAAAATATAAAGAGAACGTTGATGAAGAAAGGGAAGTTCAGAAAGAAGTAATGAAGAAAGTTCATCAAGTTGTGAATGAAGTTCAACAAGCTGAGATGAGTGTAGGTTCTGATGATGTAATTAGGAAAATCGAAGAATATCAAGATAAGGGAACCCCATTCGAAAAGTTTTCACTCCGGACTTCTCAAGACGGATCCTCAAAATTGGCTACACCCGCAAATGATGAGAAAGGTGAAGAGGAGGTGAACAAGCCATCTTAAGAAGAAAGTCATAATCATGACTTTATCTATCCAGAAGATTTTGAGGCTGGGGCTGAGAAAGAAAAGGTTGATGAAGACAATATTGTTCAATTATCTGAGAGTGAGCATGAATATCCAGAAGAAGAGGCCATTCCGAGAAACAGTAAGGGTAAGAAAGTGCTTATTGAAACCCTAATGAAAGATATCTTAAGGAAGAATCATGTTGGAGGCTCTTCTAAAAGGAAGCTGGTGGAAATAGAAGAAGAACAATCTCCTAGAAATTTTTCTGATTCGGAGTCATCTGCATTGGGACATGATTTTGTGGTTGAGTCCCTGAAGAAATTGGTAGACACCATTCCGATATTTCCTACAATAGACTCTAGATGCTAGATGCTTCAGCACAACTTGAATCAGAAGTCAGAATCCTTATCCATGGTAATGGATAAATGTGTGAAGATTGAAGAAGAGCATAAAAATTTTCTTATCAACTATGAGGTCCATAGAAAGTCGTGCAACAAAATAACCCTTTGGTCTAAGAATATTGTTGAATATATGGAAGAACTTGATCAGTTCCAACTAGATTTTAAGGAGGCTTTTGGTACTGAGGATGTCAAAATCAAAAATCTTTTAGACAGTTTTCAGGATAAGCTGAACCTTGAGAAAAATACTCAGAATCAACAAGTGAAAGATATGAATGGAAAGCTTAACTCTGTTTCTAAAAACTGGAAGGGGGAAAGAGATCTCCGAATAGAGATCAAAGAGAAGATTGTAAAGCAGGATGAATTGTTGAAGATTCTGGAAGAGGCCATGAAGGCTCAGGCAGAGGTCCTGAAATCTCAAGAATAAAGGATCACAGCCTTGGAGAAGCAAGCTGAGGAGGACCACAAAGACTTAAAGAATCTGAAAATTCTTCTAAAGAAGCTAATACCCAAGGAAAAATAAGACAAATAGACTAATCCAATCTTTTGTTGTATTTTTCCTTGTAAAAATCCTTTCAATATTAATGAAAACTTTGGTTGTTTGTATTGTTTGTATGTCTTACTAATGTTTCAGGTACTTTATTGTTTTTCCATTCCCTCAAATTCTTTTTGAAAATCACAAAGGGAGAGAAGGAAAAATAATTCAAAATGGAGAAGGAAAAATCTAAAAGGGAGAAGAAAAATTTCTAAGTATAAGAAGAACTATCCCTAAGTAAGGGGGAGTAATCATTATGAAGACTTCTATATTCATAATGAAAATCTCATTCCGAAAATATAGAATACGATCCTTAGAGTGTCAAAGTCTAAGGGGGAGTTAGTCGTATTCACCATTGATCATAAATAAAGGGAGATAGGCTTTAATTACAAGTCTAGAAATTTATTCTAAGTCATTACATTCTTTTTCGTAAGGATGTTTGTGCTTTCCAAAAAGGGGGAGATTGTTGAGTCAATAAGGTTTTCCTTATGACTTTTTCATTCCTTCATTCATGGGGGAGATTGATAAGTCATCAAGGTTTCCTTATGACTTTAACATTCCTCTTTTTTTGAAAATCACAAACACCTTTTCTTAAGGAAAATTTCATTTTACCCCTGTTTTACTTCCATAAGGAAAATTTCCTTCCCAAAGGAAATTTAACCCTACCTTGTTTTCATTGTTCATATCAATATTTTTTCTTAAGTATAAAAATAGAATTCATATCTAAAACCTCATAATATTATAATACTTAGACATGAAGCATTCTGTTTTAGGATTTGAATTCTGGATACGAACTCTAATTATGTTCAACTCTGAAATCTGGATACGAACTCTAATGAAGTTCAACTCCGAATTCTGGATACGAACTCTAATGAAGTTCAACTCCGAATTCTGGATACGAACTCTCATGAAGTTCCACTCCGAATTCTGGACATGAACTCTCATGAAGTTCTACTCCGAATTCTGGATATGAACTCTCATAAAGTTCCACTCCGAATTCTGATTACGAACTTCTCTAAGTTCTGACTCCGAGTTCTCTGAATTCAGACTCCGAACTCTGATGATGTCTAACTCCGAATTCTCATGAACTTATACTCCAAACTTCGTAAGTTCTGGTTCCGAATTCTAGTGAAATTAGACTCCGAATTTCCTTGAAATTCAGACTCTAGATTTCTACAGAATTTAGTTTTCGAATTCCTATAAAACAGAATCCGAACATTCTTAAGTTTATAGACTCCGAATTTATTTTTTACTTCCATTACAAACATTAACCTTTTCCATTCCGAACTTTCATTTTCTACTCCATTCCGAATATTAGTTTAGTTATGCTTATATTTGTTCTATTACAAAAAAATGTTGTGCTTTCAGTTATTAACTAACCGTTGTTTGAGTGACACGTGTACAGGTCCCTCCAAAATTCAAGGAAGAATATGACCGTTGGAGGAGGGAGCTGGCCATTGGAGCTTCACCTATAAATAGGAGCTCATTTGAACATGCTCAGGACTTTTGGAATTTTGGTGCTCAGAACTTCCTGAAGTGATTTCCAGAGAGAGGGGCTCTTATCAACTCTCAAGCTTCATGAAGAAAGTTTGAACGACTTGTTCAAACTTTTCCTTGTGCATATTTGCTTCGTGTGACTCCGATTTTTGCTGTGTACAATCAAGGGCTTCTAGGGATAGGATGACAGAGGTTCCAACACCTTGAAGTTGAGGGCTTCCTTGCTAAGGAAGACAGAGGTGCCGACTACCTAATAGTTGATGGCTTGCGGGGATAACAAGACAGACTCCGATCTTCGTATCGAGGGCTTACCCTAGTGTGGGTAAGAAAAAATTTCTTAAAAGTATAAACCAAGGGACCTTTATCCAAGGTTGTTGGATACCCTTCTCTTTGGGTTAAAAGACTTATTATTTGTTACTTGTTTTGTTAAAAGTTTTTTCCGCTGCATTTTGTATTGTTGAGGAAAGTAAACTTTCTTATACTTCCTCATCTTTGTACCCTGATATAGTTAGATTCTATACGCTTTAAGGTATAATCTTAATCTTTGTAACTTTTGTTAAGTTTCATTTTCGGAATTACTTTTTTATAATTTAGCAAGTGATTAGAACTTATAGAGGTCTTGTGAATTATCTTGTTTAACCTTATTAAACATAACCATCCTAAAAATTTCCTAAGGGAATTTTTAAAAGGTACAATTCACCCCCCTCTTGTATATGAGAATCTCATTCTTATTTCGATCCTACATTTGGTATTATAGAGTATATCATACTCAGTCACATACCATCCTATCACAATGAAATTAAAAATAATAATTCTCATAAAATATCGGGTTGTTACCAAACTCTTGACCAATAATCTCATATTTGATTGATTCCTTAGCATATGAATAGGTTTAATGAATAACATATAATAAGGTCATCCCTAGTAGTATGTCATATTATCATACCATTTATTTAGAAAATAGTTTGGAATAAGGCATAACATAGCCCAAGGATAACCTCGATAAAATCTCATATCATATAATATCCTTAATATATGGTTAAACACCTATGTCATTTTACATTATAATCATAATAATTTCATAATATTACTCAATTATTAAACTAATATTTTAATTATTTATTTAAGTAAGTCATTCAGTAAATAATCAATCATCAACACAATACATCCTTTATAATTTAATCAATTATTTAATTTTATAACATCATTTGGTTCTTAATAAATCATTAACCTAACACATAATTTAGTATTTAACCAAGTATTTAATTCTATCACATCCTTTAGTTCTTAATAAATCATTAATTTTAGCACATCATTTAGTGATTCATCATTTACTAATTCCAAAAGATCATTCAGTGTTTATATAATGAAAAATATACACATCAACCGATATCACTTTAAAAACTCCTAGATTTTTTTATCAATATATGATAATTTATTATTCAATATATATCATTTTCAATATATAAACATACAGTAAATTGTAACACCCCAAATCTAGTAACCCATAGTTAGTGCTTATTTATTTTATTAGTATAATATATAAGGGATTACACCACCCAAGATTGATTGGTTTAGAAGTTAGGAAAAACCAGATACATACATGACTTCCATATTACATTGTAAATTAAAAACATACCACAAAAAAATTTCTTTAATCCTTAAAAATCATTCAAATATTCCATATTTATATCATGGGGAAAGGAAAAAAATAAAGGGCGTGCTCAAATGTTTAGTAAGAGATACATAGAGTGGAATCTATCATGAATAAATAAGACATAATCAATATGACAAAGTGGATAATAAAAACACATTCCATTAAATCAATAATATTATTTTAATGAACATCCATGACTAATATGAACATATTAATCACATGGATAATGGAAAAAAATTCTCAATAAAGGAAATTCATAAATATGTAAATTCATGAACTTTACATTAAGTCATCATCAAAGTTATCATGAATCTTATAATCAATGCCTCTAAACCAAGATATCATTCTTAATAAATGGGTAGGTGTAAACCAAATACCCAAATAATGTGGAGACCTATTTTTTCATATGATACTTTTCAATACATTGAGAGGCTGTCTATAACTGGGCCCCACCTATCACGTTCTATGCATTCCTCATATTTTTAATGACCAATACATTTCATTATCAAAATTACTTATAGGTCAATAATTATCTATATTGAATAAATAATATAGAACATAAATATTTCCCTAGTAAATGAGATAACTTCTTAATAATCTTCCTTTACATGATACTATATATTAGATTGGTACATGGTTGAAACATCATAAAAGTAATATAAATAATTTTTAATTCATCTATGATATTAAAAATATGAAAATAAAGGATAAAAATAATTTTTAATGAATAATAGAGAGTTATATATAAAATGATCATAAGAAAGTGAATGATCTTAAAATAAGGTATAATCCATTATGAATAAAGGATGATAAAAGTCCATCAATTCATCATAAATGAAGATTTTTTAGTAAAACCAATAATTTAGAAAATAAATAGAATCAATAAATTAAAATTTACTTCCTTGTAACTTCATGTAAAAATGGAGTTATAAACCACTTTTCAAAATTATTTTCATTCCTTTAAGAAAATTATACCCATTTCATTTGATATCATTTTAAATAAAAATAAAAAAATATTGAGAAAAATATTTTCTTTGAAAATAAACATGGAAAATTTTAAAATAATCATCAAATCAAATAGTATTCATGGAAGCGAGAAAATTCGTTAGTGTAGTGTATGTTAAAACAAATATTCCCTTCACACCTTTTGTAAAAAGTATCACATTCAGAAAACGACAGTAATATTATTTTTATTTTTTTATAGAAAGTAAAACATTGATAAAAATGAATTTAATAAATCTTTTAAAATATTAAAAACATTATTGAAATCACTTTAAAGAAAATGTGTACATAGAAGAAAAATAGTTGGAAGGAAAAATTCAAATTAAGTTTTTTAAAATAAAGTCCCACATGTAACTTTCTTGTTGAATCTTGATCCAAAAAGAGAATAAATGGAAAATAAAATTTTAAAACTAAAAATAAATAGAGTAAAAGAAAATATGCGGCATTTAAAATATTAATATCATATAATTTTACCAAAGTAAATATGAACATAAACATTCTTAAAAAAATGATACTATAAGAGAAATCCCTTACAACTTTAATAACATTTGAATAAAAACCCATTAAAAGAGTAAACATGAATTGAAACATTAAAAAAATGAATAAATAGTAATTAATGATATAATATAAAAAAGGGGCAGTATATACACCATATAAATGAAATTAGGTACATAATATAAACACCTCTCATTGAAGTGGAAATGAGAGAAAATTACCTTTACCTTGGGTATCTACTTAGTGATACTTGTTTGGTCCTCATATATAATGAATTTAAATTTATTAAATAATTTATTATGAACACTTTTCATATATATATATTCTATTTTTAATGTCATTTTATAATAATTTTAATTCCATTCATTGGGTAGTTCTTTCTAATGTCAATCGCTTAAGGATGTTTGGTCAATTTCCATAAATTTTCTTTGATATATTGACTATGATTAAATAGGTCGTGAAATGGATCCATAATGTTCATAATTTTAATATTTAAATGAATATAATATTTATTCATTTTATATAATTTTAAAATAATCCATTCATGGTGGTAATAGAGAAAATGAATCACATTGCTTCATGGAGTTGGTAGTCCACACGTACGCATGAGCAACGTTATCCTTTTCCAACGGATGGAAGGGTAATAAGGTAGATAATATATTATTTTTAATAAATAATAATTATGTCATAAATAAAATTAATATTCATTAATTCTACCTTTATAACCATCCAAGTAAAATGGTGGTGAAAAGCAAATTACATCGCTACGTGGTGATGGAAGGTCGTACGTACACACGAGTGATGTTTTCATTTTTCATAGGATGTAAAGAGGCGAATAAGGGTTATTACTAGAGAATATTAAAATTTTATTATATTTAATATACTTATGTTTTTATATTAACATATTTATGTAATATTTTAATAAGTTAGAATAGGAAATAAAATGAAAACACTCAGTTAATAATTACACATATTCTTTGGAAAACCACATTTGGCTTACACCTGAAGCCTTCTAGCTTGGTCCTTTGATGAGAACAGAGACTCTAGGTCATGTTTAGGAAGGTTGGTAATTTATTTTTAAGGTATTTTTTATCTAAGTGTCTCAAGATGTGTGAATAATAGAGAATAAGTGGTTCCCTTTTATAAGTGAGGGAAAAACCCACTTGGAATCACTTAGAAGATTAAAATATAATATATACCATAATCAAGTAAAGTGGAACCAAATAGAAGTAATTTATAAGGTATGAAATGATAAATCATAGAGAATAAGTGGTTCCCTTTTATAAGTGAGGGAAAACCCACTTGGAATCACTTAGAAGATTAAAATATAATATATACCATAATCAAGTAAAGTGGAACCAAATAGAAGTAATTTATAAGGTATGAAATGATAAATCTAAATCCCTTAAACCAATAAAATTTAGACATTTTTATGTTTCATTTTAAACCCTATCATTTGGTTTAACCCCCTCATTAACTCTTTTTAACCTTAACCACGATAACACATTTTTTAGTCTATAAGGGCCATAAATTTACTTCTAAGATGACAATAGTCTCAAAAATGGTCCATGGATGATATTTTAGACCATTTACCATACCAATATTATTATTTAAATATTTTTTTAATTCATTTAATAAAATATATTTTATTATAAAATTTCATTAAAGTCATTTTTGGGACTATTCATATAATTTGACTTCGATGACATTAAAAAAGAATTGGAATTCAAATAAAAAAACATTTTCCATGATTTATAATTTATAATTTCCAATTAAAATTTAATCATACTACAATTCATCTAGAACACATTACTATTTTTATTTTTAAAATAATTTTACCTTTATTTTTCTATTGCTTACACAAGCATTGTATCGATGTTGTGTAAAAATGTAAGGTAATTATATCATCACTAAAAATTAAATATAAATTAATATCATAAAAACAATGTATTAATATTATAAATAACCATTTATAAAAATCATTAGCTTATTTTTATCCTAATTAAAATATATTATAGATATTAAAACAAAGAGAGTGACATTTTGTATATATTCTTTACTTAAAATGATATATACATGTCATTATGAAAAGAAAATGACAACAAAATGAAATATATTTGAAGATAGTATGACTGTGTTTGATTTAATATCTTAAAATTAAATAAATGAAAACTTTGGGCTGATTTTGATACCTTATCCTATATTTTTAACCTTAATTAACCTATTTTACCCATTACCATGGCGATAAAATTTTACCACGGTTACTATTCATTATGATTACAAAATGAAATTAATTTTTTTCCAAAGTTGAAATTCATAATTCCAAATATGGAATCCATTTTTTTGATTTAATTTTTATAATTGTAAGAAATAAATTTTAATATAAATGTGTAAAATGAAATGGAAAATAGTTTTTTAGAAAATTGTGTTTTTAACCATAAAAATGAAATTATACCAAAATAAAATATAATTATTATTCCTATGGAATCATTTATATTAATTTTAATAAAATGTATATTATGTTACTTTAAATCCAAATTCAAAATACAATGGTACTTTTAAAAAAAATTATTTAAATAAAATAAATGACAGTTTTTAAAAAAAATCGGCATTTTTTACTATTCACTCAAAATTCAATCTTTTGAGGGGAATTTTTTTTATCCAAATACTATTATGAAATTTTGATTTAAATTTTTCCCCATTTATCCAAATAATATTTATAAAATTTTCAATAATTAATTATAATGTTCACACACAAAATGAAATAAAAACCATTTTTGAAGCATAAAATGAATTTACTGAAAATTGAGTACTTGTTTATTATGAATTAATAAATAAATTTTTATTATATAAAACCTTTATACATATTTTTCATAGTGTGTTTATTACCATTCATACATTCCAACCCAATGAACAAGTTTTAAAAACCACATTTAAATAATATTATTTCACGGTTTGTTTAAGCTCAGTGTTGCATGCGCTACACACTATCAAATGTACTCTTCTTTTTAAAAGAAAATATAAAATAAAATATTGGGGTACTAAAAAAATTCATTTTTATTTAATTTAAAATCTACCATTTCACTTTATAATTTATGTCCAATATTTTAATCATAAACACATCATTATGTAATCAAAAAATAAGTTTTTATCCTGCATAACTTCTATTTTTAAGCACATTTTAATATCATATTACACTTTTAAAAAAATGACTTATCACATGCAATTTAATTCTTAATTTTAGTATACTTTTCCTTTCATAATTTAATTGTTGGACTCCTCATGTATTAATCATGTTTTAATGATCCCAAATTCTATTTAGTCTATAAACTATGTTAACTCTATGTAATCTATCTCACATCACATGTACAGTTTCTTAGTAAAAGCTATTCAAAGCTCTTAAGTGATATACACTCAGTTTGGATACTATATACTATATTTTGAATCACTTTATAATGATTTCTCTGAAAAATGATTACGTTTAATTATTTCTATAAGTATCACTGCTTAAGTCTAAATACATATATTTGCCTAAGTCTGAGACACCATGAAGCAAACACCGTGAACATTCAGACACTATGAAGCAGACACCGTGAACATTCATACACCGTGAAGTAGACACCGTGAACATTCAGACACCGTGAATATCTAAGACACCGTGAACAAGACACCTTGAATGAGTCACCATGACCATAAGACACCCTGACCATGAGACACTGTGAACAAGACACCGTGAACGAGACACCATGAACATAAGACACCGTGACCACAAGACACTGTGACCATAAGACACCGTGACCATGAGACACCGTGACTGTGAGACACCGTGACTACGAGACACCATGACCAATCCAGACACCATGTGAAGGAGACACCGTTTCCATGACATATTGTGACACTGTTTCCTTATATATTTTTTGTCGTCTTTCAATTTAATCTCTAACGGTCATATTTGAAGATTTTAATGCACTGACATAGTTAATGTTTCTTTGTAGACATATCATCAGACAGTACGAGGTACGAGGTGCAGAATACATGCAACCTGTCAGCTCCAACACATGCACTCAAAGATAAAAAGAGTAGTGTGGCCCGGAAACAAGTGGCGAAAAGCATTTATGAAGTAGCACGACACAAAGAACCAGATGGTGGGCATGAATGTGAGAACAATATAAATTTTGGAGAATTGGATCATGCATCTCGATTCTACTAAAGAACACATGAATAATACTGGAATACTGAGAACATCTTCACACTGTCAAACATCATGAAGAACACAAGACAGATCTGTCTAACTTACGACACTCTATTTTTCAGATGAGGACCCAAGTTCTGTATCTGCTTCATCTCAGAAGTCTAGAGCTGCAAAGACTAAAACTCAGAGCACTTCTAAACCTATCTAAATCATTCTTCTCTATTGTGTATCTTTTTATTAACTTTCGAGCAGTGTGTGTTTCTGTATAATAACACACTCTGTCTTCTGCATCAAACTGAAGGATACATGATATTCTTACTCAAACATTATTTTACTCTTGTGTATACCCACAAATAAGTGTGTAAGAGGTCCCTGTGTGTCCTGGTAGTTTGTACCCACGAAGAACTGTAGAAGAGGTCCTTGTGCAACCTGGACAGTTCTGTGTATTGTTATTTAACCCTGATCTAGGGTGTGGATCAAGTTTACTTATATAAACTACTTGGTGGTAGGTGATCACCAAGTATAGTGGATTAGGTCTCAGCTTGAGACCGAACTACTTGTTGTATATCCATTGTGCTGCTACTGCTCAATAGTATAATTCAGAAATCACTAAAATTAATTTGATGTTTAATCTTGGAAAGAAGTTATAATTTCTTTCTCTTAGTAAAATAGTTTCAAAAGTAATATTAATAACTATTATTATTACTAAGAAATAATCAATCTTCTAAGAAGTTATTTAAACAGTCAAACCTTTATAACTGTATTACTTTGATTAACTGGGATGTATTTAACTTTAAGGGTAAATATTTGTAAGAACACCTTTTTAAATAGAATTTTTTTATAGATACTCAATTCACCCCCCTCTTGAGTATTCTACTCTGACCAACATTTTGTATTAGAGACTGTTTATTAGGACTCTGTTTAATCTTATTCAACTGTGATTTTAGTTGTACTGTAAAGATCTTTAAATTTCTATTAATTCTAAATTTCTATCTCTTTAAACCTATTCTGTTATTATGGATAATATATTGGAAGGTTCTACAACCAACAGACCACCATTATTTAAGGGAACCAGCTATGCTTAAAGGAAAATTAAAATGAAAATGCATTCAGAGAGTATGAATTTTGAAATTTGGTCTTCCATTATAGAAGAATATAAGATTCCTTCTACTAATAGAATCACATGGGATGAACCTACCAAAACTACCTACAATAACAATTGCAAAGCTATGAATACTTTATACTACTCCTTAGGAGATGAGGAATTCAATAGAATTTCTGATTGTAAAACTACCCATGAGATTTGGGATACCCTGTTTGTCTCACATGGAGGAACATCTAGTGTAAAAGAAATGAGACTTAATACTTATACTATCAAATATGATAATTTTAAAATGAAACCTGATGAGCCTATTTCTGACATGTATCATAGGTTCAATGAGATTGTCAACACAATGATCTCGCTTGGAAGAGAAGTCACTACCAAGGAACAAATCATGAGAATTCTTAGATGTCTACCTGGAAGATGGAGGGGAAATTCTATCTATACTATATAATCATGTGACATTAACAAGCTACCTATAAAAGAAATCATTGGGAAACTGATGATGTATGAAGAGGAACTGAAATTCAACAAGGAGGAGGAGGATGAACCAAAAAGGAAATTTTTTGCATTCAAGACCACCACCTCTAAGCACAAAGACAAAGGGAAACTGGAAGCTTTTGTAGAAAGCTCCACCAGTGAACAATCATCACCAGATAGTGATGAGGAGATGAATCAATTAGCCAGAAGATTTAAAAGATTTTACAAGAAGAATAAATTTTTCTGAAAGCCTAACTTCAAGGGAAAGTATGACCAAAAAGGAAATTAGAAGAAGGAATGGAAAATAAGTGACAAGACTGATGAGATTTCCTGCTATGAATATAAGCACAAAGGATATATCAAGAATGACTGTCCAAAGCTCAAGTATACAAAGAAATATGAGGACAAGGACATGAAGTATAAAAAGGCAATAAAAGAAACCTGGATTGCTTCTGAGGACAGTTCAAGCGACTTAGAAATATCACATGATGAACAGGAAAATAAATCCAATATGTGTTTTATGAAAAACACATATGAGGTAACACTGGAATCCTCTGTACATGATTTATACTATTCTGAATATGAGAGTGACTCTGAGAACATGACTAATGAAGAAATGTTTTAATACTGTAACATGATTGAAGAAACATGCAATAAACTAAAAAAAATATAAATCATTGAAGAAACAACATGCTCTTACTGTGACTGTTAAATCTGAACTCACAACCTAAAAAGAGAAAAATGCTCAACTGCTCAAAGAAAACAACGAATTAAAAATGTCTAATGAGCAATTGAATAATGACCTTGAAAAGTTTACCAATGGTAATAATACCCTTACTCAAATGCTAGGAAAAAAAATTTCCCCTAAATACAAGACTGGCATTGGTTATCAACCTGGAAAAAGAAATCTTGGTTGAACAAATTTTGTTTCAAGATCTAGGACATATAGTTTTACTCCCAATTCTGGACACAAATCATCTAATTCAAGTTATGATACACTGTCTACTGTTTCATGTTTTTCCAGACCAAATAGAGTTTATTTTTCAAATAATTTACTTAATTCTTATAGGAAACCTATGAGGCAAATATGGGTTCCCAAAGCACTTATTACTAATATTACTGGACCCAAACAAGCACTACTAAAAATTCGGGCTATAGAGACCGCCAATGGTGGTCGCTATAGGCTTCTAGAGACCACCCAGAGACCACCATTGGCGGCCGCTTTAGCCTCATCGCAATAGGCCAACAGCGACCTCCATTGGCGGTCGCTTTAGGTGGCCGAAATTCCGGCCTACAGCAACCGCCTAGCGGTCGCTTTAGGCTGCCTGTCAGGTCAACATTAGCGACAGGAAATGGCGGTCACTATAGGTGGCTGAAATTCCAGCCTACAACGACCGCCATTGGTGGTCGCTAATGTTGACCCGGCAGGCAGCCTATAGTGACCTCCACAGGCGGTCGCTTGTCTGGGAATTTTTTAAAAAAAAAAAATTCACAGTGAATATAAATGAAATATTTTTAAGATTACAAATGTGTTTTATTTTAATAGAAAATAAATAAAATACATTTATTTAAGGTTATTAGTGAAATATATATATATATATATATATATATATAATATTAAATAAAATATTTTTCTTATTCATCCAATAGGTTTGTTAAGCATATGGTAATAATAAATCAAATTTTATGCTTAAAATTTGTATCTTTCTAAAAAGGTAATTTTACTACCTCTTAATGGAGAGCCTATTTTAAATATAAATTCTAGCACATTTATAAATTTTTTATTTCAATATAAACTTATCTTTTTAAAAACTTAACATAAAAATGTGTTAGGGTTAATTTGTGGTATTTTTTTGTGGATTTTCATTTTTTTAATGAAATGTACAAATTGTGTTTTTTTTAATTCACGGTGAAAAATCAGAGATAAAACAGGGTAAAAATCATAAAAAATGGAAAATAATTTCAAATAGCATAAACATCAAGATCTTCATAGACAATAAATGATAAACGTGCTTCAACGATCCGAGCAGGTCCATCCATTTCAATCTTCTGCTTCAATAAACCTACAATAAGACAAAAAAACAACTAAACAAAACAAACGTAAATTAAATATATTTATTCAGTTATTATATACATATAATAAAATTAAATCTGACATCAAATCATAGTGCTATAACAATTTAAAACCCCCAATTTAAGAAATGCTGTCATTTCAGGATTTTTTTCTTATTTGGTTTAGTTTGTGAAATTGTTTTGTTATCTAAAAAGGAATGTTCTCAGTGCACACCACACTTCCGATGGGCGTGTCGTCTCCTCCTACACGTCACGAATAATATTCATATTGTTTTAGTGTGGTTTCAGGTAATTCGGAGCACGTTTGCTCTGAATTCGACAGTCTCACGCTGTTTTGGTGTTTTATGACTCCGGAAACGTGTTTCCGGTCACCGCGGTCAAAATCCACCTCCGATTGACGTTCCGTCTGCCCGATTATTTCACAACTCATACAAAGGCTGTTTTCGTATGATTTCATGACATTCTGAGGTCGTTCGGGTGGTTTTGACCCCCCAACGCGCCCTTTTAGCGCGTGTCGAGCTGCTGAAAATGATACAATCGGTCGTACCGTGCGCACCACACTTCCGATGGGCATGTCGTCTCCTCCTACACATCAATAATAATATTCCTATTGTTTTAGAGTGGTTTCAGGTCATTCGGAGCATGTTTGCTCCAAATTCGACCGTCTCACGCTGTTTTGGTGTTTTATGACTCTGGAACCACGTTTCCGGTCACCGCGGTCAAACGCCACCTTCGATTGACGTTCCGTCTACCCGAACATTTCAAAACTCACACAAAGGCTGTTTTCGTACGATTTCATGGCTTTCCAAGGTCGTTCGGGTGGTTTTGACCCCCCAACGCGCCCTTTTAGCGCACACCGAGCTGCTGAAAACGACACAATCGGTCGTACCGCATGCACCACATGTCCTATGGGCCTTTCATCTCCTCCTAAATGTCAAGAATAATATTTATATTGTTTTAGTGTGGTTTTAGGTCATTCGGAGCACGTTTTCTCTGAATTCGACCGTCTCACGCCGTTTTGGTGTTTTATGATTATGAAAACACGTTTTCAATCACCACGGTCAAATGACACATCCGATTGACGTGCCGTCTGCCCGACCATTTCACAATTCACACAACGTCTATTTTCGTACGATTTCATGACATTCCTAGGTCGTTCGGGTGGTTTTGACCACCCAACGCGCCCTTTTAGCGCGCACCGAGCTGCTGAAAACGACACAATCGGTCGTACCGCGCGCACCGCACGTCCGATAGGCGTTTTGTCTCCTCCTACAAGTCAAGAATAATATTCATATTGTTTTCGTGTGGTTTCAGGTCATTCGGAGCACGTTTTCTCCAAATTCGACCGTCTCACGCCGTTTTGGTGTTTTATGACTCCAGAAACGCGTTTCCAGTCACTGCGGTCAAACGATACCTCCGATTGACATGCCATCTGCTCAAAAATTTTACAATTCACACAACGGCTGTTTTCATACAATATCATGGCATTCCGAGGTCGTTCGGGTGGTTTTGAACCCCCAACATGCTCTTTTAGCGTGCGCCGAGCTGCTGAAAATGACACAATCGGTCGTACCGCGCACACCGCATGTCTGATGGGTGTGCCGTCTCCTCCTACACATCAAGAATAATATTATTGTTTTCGTGTGGTTTCAGGTCATTCGGAGCACGTTTGCTTTGAATTCGACCATCTCACGCCATTTTGGTGTTTTATGACTTCGGAAACACGTTTCCGGTCACCGTGGTCAAACGACACCACCAATTGACGTCTGGTCTACCCGAACATTTCACAATTCACACAACAGCTATTTTCATATAATTTCATGGCATTCTGAGGTCGTTCGGGTGGTTTTGACCCCCTAACGTGCCCTTTTAGCGCGCGCCGAACTGCTGAAAATGACACAATCGGTCGTACCGCGCGCACCGCACATCCGATGGGCGTGTCTTATCCTCCTGCACGTCATGAATAATATTCCTATTATTTTCGTGTGGTTTCTGGTAATTCGGAGCACGTTTTCTTCGAATTCGACCGTCTCACGCCGTTTTGGTGTTTTATGATTCCGGAAATGCGTTTCTGGTCAGCACGGTCAAACGACACCTCCGATTGACATGTTGTCTGCCCGACCATTTTACAATTCATACAACGGCTATTGTCATACGATTTCATGGAATTCTGAGGTCGTTCGAGAGGTTTTGATCCCCCAACGCGCCCATTTAGCGCGCACCGAGCTGTTAAAAATGATACAATAGGTCGTAACGCATGCACCGCACGTACGATGGGCATGTCATCTCCTCCTACACACCATGAATAATATTCCTATTGTTTTCGTGTGGTTTCAGGTCATTCAGAGCATGTTTACTCTGAATTCGACCGTCTCACGCCGTTTTGGTGTTTTATGACTTCGGAAACGCGTTTTCGGTCACCGAGGTCAAACAACACTTCCAATTGACATGCCATATACTCGACTATTTCACAATTCAAACAACAACTGTTGTCATATGATTTCATGGCATTCTGAGGTCGTTCTGGTGGTTTTGACCCCCCAACGCGCCCTTTTAGCGCACACCGAGATGCTGAAAATGACACAATTGGTCGTACCACACATCCGATGGGCATGTTGTCTCCTCCTACACGTCACAAATAATATTCCTATTGTTTTCATGTGGTTTCAAGTCATTTGGAGCACGTTTGCTCCGAATTCAACCGTCTCATGCCGTTTTGGTGTTTTATGACTCTGGAAACGCGTTTCCGGTCACCGCGGTCAAAAGACACCTCCGATTGACATGTTGTATGCCCGACCATTTCAAAAGTCACACAACGACTATTTTCATACGATTTCATGGCATTCTGAGGTCGTTCGGGTGATTTTGACCCCCCAACGCGCCCTTTTAGCACGCGCCGAGCTACTGAAAACAACACAATCGGTCGTACCACGCGCACCGCACATCTAATGGGCATGCCGTCTCCTCCTACACATCAAGAATAATATTCCTATTGTTTTCGTGTGGTTTCAAGTCATTCGGAGCACGTTTTCACTGAATTCGACCGTCTCACGCCGTTTTGGTGTTTTATGACTCCGGAAACGCGTTTCCGATCAACGCGGTCAAACGACACCTCCGATTGACGTTCCGTCTACCTGACCATTTTACAATTCATACAAGGGCTATTTTCTTACGATTTCATGGTATTCTGAGGTCGTTCGAGTGGTTTGAACCCCCAACGCACCCTTTTAGCGCGCGCCGAGCTGCTGAAAACGACACAATCTGTCGTACCACGCGCACCGAATGTCCTATGGGAATACCGTATCCTCTTACATGTCACGAATAATATTCCTATTGTCTTCGTGTGGTTTCAGGTCATTCGGAGCACGTTTGCTCCGAATTCGACCGTCTCACGCCGTTTTGGTGTTTTATGACTTCGAAAACGCATTTCCAGTCACCGCGGTCAAACGACACTTCCGATTGACGTGCCGTCTACCCGAAAATTTCACAATTCACACAATGGCTTTTGTCGTACGATTTCATGGCATTCCGAGGTTGTTCGGGTGGTTTTGACCCCCCAACGCGCCCTTTTAGCACGCGCCGAGCTGCAAAAAACGACACAATCGGTCGCACCGCACGTCCGATGGGTGTACCGTCTCCCCCTATACATCACGAATAATATTCCTATTGTTTTAGTGTGGTTTAAGGTCATTAGGAGCAGGTTTGCTCCGAATTCGACCGTCTCACGCCGTTTTAGTGTTTTATGACTCCGGAAACGCGTTTCCGGTCACCGCGGTCAAACGACATTTCCGATTGACATTCTGTCTGCCTGAACATTTCACAATTCACACAATGGATGTTGTCGTGCAATTTTATGGCATTCCGAGGTCGTTTGGGTGGTTTTGACCCCCCAACGCGCCCTTTTAGCGCGTGCCGAGTTGCTGAAAACGACACAATCGGTTGTACCGCGCGTACTGCACATCCGATGGGAGTGCTGTCTCCTCCTACACGTCACGAATAATATTTCTATTTTTTTCGTGTGGTTTCAGGTCATTCAAAACACGTTTTCTCTGAATTCGACCGTCTCACGCCGTTTTGGTGTTTTATGACTCCCGAAACAAGTTTCCGGTCACCGCGATCAAACAACATCTTTGATTGACGTGCTGTCTACCCGAATATTTCAAAATTTACACAACGACTATTGTCGTATGATTTCATGGCATTCCGAGGTCGTTCATGTGGTTTTGACCCTGCAACGCGCCCTTTTAGCGCGCGCCGAGCTACTGAAAACTACACAATCCGTCGCACCGCGCGCACCGCACGTCCTATGGGAATACCGTCTCCTCCTACATGTCACAAATAATATTCCTATTTTTTTCGTGTGGTTTCAGGTCCTTCAGAGTACATTTTCTCTGAATTTGACCGTCTCACGCCGTTTTGGTTTTTTATGACTCCGGAAACGTGTTTCCGGTCACCGCGGTCAAACGACACCCCGATTGACGTGCCGTCTACTTAGCCATTTCACAATTCATAAAACAGCTATTGTTGTAGGATTTCATGGAATTCCAAGGTCATTCGGGTGGGTTTGACCCCCAACGCGCCCTTTTAGCGCACGCCAAGCTGCTGAAAATGACACAATCGGTCGTACCGCGCGCACCACACGTCCGATGGGCGTGCCTTCTCCTCCTACATGCCACAAATAATATTCCTACTGTTTCCGTGTGGTTTCAGGCCATTTGGAGTATGTTTGATCTGAATTCGACTGTCTCACGCCATTTTAGTGTTTTATGACTCCAGAAACGCGTTTCCGGTCACCGCGGTCAAACAACACCTCCGATTGAGGTGCCGTCTGTCCGAAAATTTCACAATTCACACAACGGATCTTGTTGTACGATTTCTTGGCATTCCTAGGTCGTTCGAGTAGTTTTGACCCCCCAACGCGCCCTTTTACTGCGCGCCGAGCTGCTGAAAACAACACAATCGATCGTACCGCGTGCACCGCACGTCCGATGGGTGTGCTGTCTCCTCCTACACGTCACGAATAATATTCTTATTGTTTTCGTGTGGTTTCAGGTCATTCGGATAATGTTTTCTCCGAATTCGACCGTCTCACGCCGTTTTGGTGTTTTATGACTTCAGAAACGCATTTCCGGTCACCGCGGTCAAACGACACCTCTAATTGACGTGCCCTTTACCCGACCATTTGACAATTTACACAATGACTATTGTCAAATGATTTCATGGCATTCATAGGTCGTTCGGGTGGTTTTGACCCCCCAACGTGCCCTTTTAGCGCGCATCGAGCTGCTAAAAACGAAACAATCGGTCGTACCGCGCGTGACGCATGTCCGATGGGCGTTCCGTCTCCTCCTACAGGTCACGAATAATATTACTATTGTTTTTTGTGTGGTTTCAGGTCATTCGGAGCAATTTTGCTTCGAATTCGACCATCTAATGCCGTTTTGGTGTTTTATGACTCCGGAAACATGTTTCCGGTCACCGCAGTCAAATGACACCTCCGATTGACGTGCCGTCTACCCGACCATTTTACAATTCAAACAAAGATTTTTTTCGTACGATTTCATGGCATTCCGAGGTCTTTCGGGTGGTTTTGACCCCCCAACGCGCCCTTTTAGCGCGCGTCGAGCTGTTGAAAACAACACAATCGGTCGTACCGCACGCACCGCACGTCCGATGGGCATGTCGTCTTCTCCTACACGTCACTATTAATATTAATATTTCTTTCGTGTAGTTTCAGGTCATTCGGAGCACGTTTTCTCCGAATTCGACCGTCTTACGCTGTTTTGGTGTTTTATGACTCTGAAAACGCGTTTCTGGTCACCACGGTCAAACGACACCTCCGATTGACATGATGTCTACCCAAAAATTTCATAATTCACACAACGGATGTTTTAGTGCGATTTCATGGCATTCTGAGGTCGTTCGGGTGGTTTTGACCCCC
The DNA here is from genome assembly GCA_963277665.1 of Viscum album. Classification (NCBI taxonomy): domain Eukaryota; kingdom Viridiplantae; phylum Streptophyta; class Magnoliopsida; order Santalales; family Viscaceae; genus Viscum; species Viscum album. The sequence goes on from OY728139.1 coordinate 1,272,736,509, forward strand.
CCAACTCGCCCTTTTAGCGTGCGCCGAGCTGCTGAAAATGACACAATCGGTCGTACCGCGCGCACCGCACATCCGATGGGCATTATGTCTCTTTCTACACATCTCGAATAATATTCGTATTGTTTTCGTGTTGTTTCAGGTCATTCTGATCACGTTTGCTCCGAATTTGACTGTCTCACGCCGTTTTGGCATTTTATGACTACGGAAACACGTTTCCAGTCACCGCGGTCAAACGACACCTCCGATTGATGTGTCGTCTGCCCGACCATTTCAAAATTTACACAATGGCTGTTTTCGTACGATTTCATGGAATTCTGAGGTCGTTCGGATGGTTTTGACCCCCAACGCGCCCTTTTAGCGCGCGCCGAGCTGCTGAAAACGACACAATCGGTCGTACCGCGTGCACCGCACATCCGATGGGCATGGCGTCTCCTCCTACACGTCATGAATAATATTCCTATTGTTTTCGTGTGGTTTCAGGTCATTAAGAGCACGTTTTCTCTGAATTTGACCATCTCATGCCATTTTGGTGTTTTATGACTCCGAAAACGCGTTTCCAGTCATCGCGGTCAAACGACACCTCCGATTGACGTGCCGTCTGCCCGACCATTTCACAATTCACACAATGACTGTTTTCGTACGATTTCATGGAATTCTAAGATCGTTCTGGTGGTTTTGACCCCCCAACGTGCCATTTTAGCGCACGCCGAGCTGCTAAAAACGACACAATCAGTCGTACCGCGCGCACCGCACGTCCTATGGGAATTTTGTCTCCTCCTACATGTCAAGAATAATATTCATATTGTTTTTGTGTGCTTTCAGGTCATTCGGAGCACATTTTCTCCGAATTCGACCGTCTCACACCGTTTTGGTGTTTTATGACTCCAGAAACGCGTTTCCGGTCACCGCGGTCAAACGACACCTCTGATTGACGTTCCATATGCCCGATCATTTAACAATTCACACAATGGCTGTTGTCGTACGATTTCATGGAATTTCGAGGTCGTTCGGGTCGTTTTGACCCCCCAATGCGCCCTTTTAGCGCGCGCCGAACTGCTGAAAACGACACAATCAGTTGTACCGCGCGCACCGCATGTCTGATGGGTGTTTCGTCTTCTCCTACACGTCACGAATAATATTAATATTGTTTTCGTGTGGTTTTAGGTCATTAGGAGCACGTTTTCTCTGAATTCGACCATCTCACGCTGTTTTGGTGTTTTATGACTCCGGAAACGTGTTTCCGGTCTCCGCGGTCAAACGACACCTCTGATTGACGTTCTGTCTGCCCGACCATTTTAAAATTCACACAACTGCTGTTTTAATACGATTTCATGGCATTCCGAGGTCGTTCGGGTGGTTTTGACCCCCCAACACGCCCTTTTAGCGTGCGCCGAGCTGCTGAAAACAACACAATCGGTCGTACCACGCGCACCGCACATCCGATGGGCGTTCCGTCTTCTAATACACATCAAGAATAATATTACTATTGTTTTCGTGTGGTTTCAGGTCATTAGGAGAACATTTTCTCCAAATTCGACCGTCTCACGCCGTTTTGGTGTTTTATGACTCCGGAAACACGTTTCTGGTCAACGCGGTCAAACGACACCTCCGATTGACCTATCGTCTGCCTGACCATTTCAAAATTCACACAATGGCTGTTTTCGTACAATTTAATGGAATTCTGAAGTCGTTCGGGCGGTTTTGACCCCCCAACACGCCCTTTTAGCGCGCGCCGAGCTGCTGAAAACGACACAATCGGTCGTACCGCACGCACCGCACATCCGATGGGCGTACCGTCTCCTCCTACACGTCACGAATAATATTCCTATTGTTTTCATGTGGTTTAAGGTCATTCAGAGCATATTTTCTCCAAATTCGACCGTCTCACTCCGTTTTAGTGTTTTTTGACTCTGGAAACGCATTTCCGGTCACCACGGTCAAACGAAATCTCTGATTGACATGTCGTCTACCCGAACATTTCACAATTCACACAATGGATATTGTCGTACGATTTCATGGAATTACGAGGTTGTTTGGGTGGTTTTGACCCCCCAACGCACCCTTTTAGCGAGTGCCGAGTTGCTGAAAACGACACAATCGGTCGTACCGCATGCAACGCATGTCCGATGGGAGTGTTGTCTCCTCCTACACATCAAGAATAGTATTCCTATTGTTTTCGTGTGGTTTTAGGTCATTCGGAGCACGTTTGCTCCGAATTCGACCGTCTCACGCCGCTTTGGTGTTTTATGACTCCCGAAACAAGTTTCTGGTCACTACGGTCAAATGACACCTCCGATTGATGTTCCGTCTACCCTAAAATTTAAAAATTTACACAACGGCTATTTTCGTACGATTTCATGGCATTACGAGGTCGTTTGGGTGGTTTTGACCCCCCAACGCGCCCTTTTAGCGCACGCCGAGCTGCTAAAAACGACACAATCCGTCGCATCGTGCGCACCGCACGCCCTATGGGAATACCGTCTCCTCCTACATGTCACGAATAATATTTCTATTGTTTTTGTGTTTTTTCAGGTCATTCAGAGCATGTTTTCTCCGAATTCGACTGTCTCACGTCGTTTTGGTTTTTTATGACTCCAGAAACGCGTTTCTGGTCACCGCAGTCAAACGACACCTCCGATTGATGTGACGTCTACTTGACCATTTCACAATTTACACAACGGCTATTGTCGTAGGATTTCATGGAATTCCGAGGTTGTTCGGGTGGTTTTGACCCCCCAACGCTCCCTTTTAGCGCGCGCCGAGCTCCTGAAAACAACACAATCGGTCGTACCACGCGCACCGCATGTCCGATGGGCATGTCGTCTCCTCTTACATGTCACGAATAATATTCATATTGTTTTCGTGTGGTTTCAGGTCATTCAGAGCACGTTTTCTCTGAATTTGACCGTCTCACGCCGTTTTCATGTTTTATGACTCCGGAAATGTGTTTCCGGTCACCGCGGTCAAATGACACCTCCGATGGACGTTCCGTTTTCCCGACCATATCAAAATTCACACAAAGGAAATTTTAGTACGATTTTTTGGCATTCCTAGGTCGTTCGGGTGGGTTTGACCCCCGAACGGGCCCTTTTAGCTCGCACCGAGCTGCTGAAAACGACACAATCGGTCGTACAACACACACCGCATGTCCGATGGCCGTTCCGTCTCCTCCTACATGTCACAAATAATATTCCTATTGTTTTCGTGTGGTTTCATGTCATTCGGAGCACGTTTTATCCGAATTCGACCGTCTCATGCTGTTTTGGTGTTTTATGCCTCCGGAAACGCGTTTCCGGTCACCGCGGTCAAACGACACCTCCGATTGATGTGCAGTCTGCCCGACCATTTCCAAATTCACAAAAACTGTTGTTGTCGTACAATTTAATGGTATTCTGAGGTCGTTCAGGTGGTTTTGACCCCCCAATGCGCCCTTTTAGCGTGCGCCGAGCTGCTGAAAATGACACAATCGGTCGTCCCGTGCGCACCACACGTCCGATGGGCATGTCGTCTCCTCCTACACGTCACGAATAATATTCTTATTGTTTTCGTGTGGTTTCAGGTCATTTGGATCATGTTTGCTCTGAATTCGACCGTCTCATGCCATTTTGGTGTTTTATGACCCCGAAAACGCGTTTCTGGTCACCGCAGTCAAAAGAAACATTTGATTGATGTTCCGTCTACCCGAACATTTCAAAATTCACACAACGGCTGTTTTTGTACGATTTCATGGAATTCCGAGGTCATTCGGGTGGTTTTGACCCCCCAACGCGCCCTTTTAGCGCACACCGAGCTGCTGAAAACGACACAATCGGTCGTACCGTGCGCACCGCACGTCCGATGGGCATGCTGTCTCCTCCTACACATCACGAATAATATTCCTATTATTTTCATTTGGTTTCAGGTCATTAAGAGCATGTTTGATCCGAATTTGACCGTCTCACGCCGTTTTGGTGTTTTATGACTCCGGAAAAGCATTTCCAGTCACCGCGGTCAAACGACACCTACGATTGACTTTACGTCTGCCCGAACATTTCACGATTCACACAACGGCTGTTTTCATACAATTTCATGGAATTTCAAGGTCGTTCGGGTGGTTTTGACCCCCCAACGCGCCCTTTTAGCGCGCGCCGAGCTGCTGAAAACGACACAATCGGTCGTACCACGCGCACCACACATCTGATGGGTGTGAGGTCTCCTTTTACACGTCATGAATGATATTAATATTGTTTTCGTGTGGTTTCAGGTGATTCGGAACACGTTTGCTCCTAATTCGACCGTCTCACGCCGTTTTGGTGTTTTATGACTCCGGAAACGCGTTTCCGGTCACCGCGGTCAAAAGACACCTCCGATTGATGTGCCTTCTGCCTGACCATTTAACAATTCACACAACGGCTATTTTCGAACGATTTCATGGCATTCCGAGGTCTTTCGGGTGGTTTTGACCCCCCAACGCGCCCTTTTAGCGCGCGCTGAGCTGCTGAAAATGACACAATCGGTCGTACCGCGCGCACCGTACGTCCGATGGGCGTGCTGTCTCCTCATACACGTCATGATTAATATTCATATTTTTTTCGTGTGGTTTCAGGTCATTCGGAGCACGTTTTCTCCAAATTCGACCGTCTCACGCCGTTTTGGTGTTTGATGACTCCAGAAACGCGTTTCTGGTCACCGCAGTCAAAAAACACCTCTGATTGAGGTTCCGTCTATCTGAAAATTTCACAATTCACACAACGGATGTTGTCATAGGATTTCATGGCATTCCGAGGTCGTTCTGGTAGCTTTGACCCCACAACGCGCCCTTTTACCACGCGTCGAGCTACTTAAAACGACACAATCGGTCGTACTGTGCGCACCACACATCCGATGGGTGTGTCGTCTCCTCCTACACGTCAAGAATAATATTACTATTGTTTTCGTGTGGTTTCAGGTCATTCGGAGAATGTTTTCTCCGAATTCGACCGTCTCACGCCGTTTTGATGTTTTATGACTTCAGAAACGCATTTACGGTCACCACGGTCAAACGACACCTCCGATTGACGTTCCATCTACTCGACCATTTGAAAATTCACACAACGGATATTGTCGAACGATTTCATGGAATTCCTAGGTCGTTCGTGTGGTTTTGACCCCCCAACCCGCCCTTTTAGCGCGCGCCGAGGTGCTGAAAACGACACAATCGGTCGTACCGCGCGTGCCGCACGTCCGATGGGTGTGCTGTCTCCTCTTACATGTCACGAATAATATTACTATTGTTTTAGTGTGGTTTTAGGTCATTCAGAGCACGTTTTCTCCAAATTCGACCATCTCACGCCGTTTTGGTGTTTTATGACTTCGGAAACGCGTTTCCGGTCACTGTGGTCAAACGACACCTCCGATTGACGTGTTGTCTGCCCGACCATTTCACAATTCACACAACAGATGTTGTCATACGATTTCATGAAATTATGAGGTCTTTCGAGTGGTTTTGAGCACCAACGCAACCTTTTAGCGCGCGCCGAGCTACTGAAAACGACACAATCGGTCGTACCGCGCACACCGCACGTATGATGGTCATGCCGTCCCTTCATACACGTCACAATTAATATTCCTACTGTTTTCATGTGGTTTCAGGTCATTCGGAGCATGTTTTCTCTGAATTCGACCGTCTCACGCTGTTTTGGTATTTATGACTCCGGAAACGTGTTTTCGGTCACCACCGTCAAACAACCCCTTCGATTGACATTCCATATACCCGAACATTTCACAATTCACACAAAGGATGTTTTCGTACGGTTTCATGGCATTCTGAGGTCGTTCAGGTGGTTTTGACCCCCCAACGCGCCCTTTTAGCGTGCGCTGAGCTGCTGAAAACGACACAATCGGTCGTACCGCGCGCACCGAACGTCCGATGGATGTGTTATCTCTTCCTACACGTCACGAATAATATTTCTATTTTTTTTCGTGTGGTTTCAGGTCATTATGAGCACATTTTCTCTGAATTCGACCGTCTCACGCCGTTTTGGTGTTTTATGACTCCGGAAACGCATTTCTGGTCACCGCGGTCAAACGACACCTCCGATTGATGTGTCGTCTACCCGAACATTTTAAAATTTACACAACTACTGTTGTCCTATGATTTCATGGAATTCCGAGATCGTTCGGGTGGTTTTGACCCCCCAACGCGCCCTTTTAGCGCGCGGTGAGCTGCTGAAAACGACACAATCAGTCGTACCGCGCGCACCACAGGTCCGATGGGCGTGCGGTCTCCTTTTACACATCATGAATGATATTCCTATTGTTTTCGTGTGGTTTCAGGTCATTCGGAGCACATTTTCTCCTAATTCGACCGTCTCACGCCGTTTTGGTGTTTTATGACTCCGGAAACGCGTTTCCGGTCACCGCGGTCAAACGACACCTCCGATTGATGTGACTTCTACCCGACCATTTTAAAATTTACAAAACGGCAGTTTTCGTATGATTTCATGGCATTCCGAGGTTGTTCGGGTGGTTTTGTCCCCCCAACGCGCCCTTTTATCGAGCGCCGAACTGCAGAAAATGACACAATCGATCGTACCGCGCGCACCGCACGTCCGATGGGTGTGCCGTCTCCTCCTACACATCAAGAATAATATTACTATTGTTTTTGTGTGGTTTCAGGTAATTCAGAGCACGTCTGCTCTGAATTCAACCATCTCACACTGTTTTGGTGTTTTATGACTCCAGAAACGCGTTTCTAGTCACTTGGTCAAACAACACCTCCTATTGAGGTGCTTTCTGTCCGAAAATTTTACAATTCACACAAAGGATGTTTTTGTATGATTTCATGGAATTCTGAGGTTTTTCGGGTGGTTTTGACCCCCCAACGCGCCCTTTTACCACGCGCCGAGCTGCTAAAAACGACACAATCGGTCATACCGCGCGTACCGCACGTCCGATGGGCGTGTTGTCTCCTCCTACATGTCACGAAAATATTCCTATTATTTTCGTGTGGTTTTAGGTCATTCGGAGCACGTTTTCTCCGAATTCGACCGTCTCACGCTGTTTTGGTGTTTTATGACATCAGAAACGCATTTTCAGTCACTGCGGTCAAACGACACCTCTAATTGATGTTTCGTCTGCCCGAACATTTGAAAATTCACACAACAGCTATTTTCGAACAATTTCATGGAATTCCGAGGTCATTCGGGTGGTTTTGACCCCCCAAAGCGCCCTTTTAGCGCGTGCCGAGCTGCTGAAAATGACACAATCAGTTGTATCGCGCGTGCCGCACGTCCGATGGGTATGTTGTCTCCTCTTACACATCACGAATAATATTACTATTGTTTTCGTGTGGTTTGAGGTCATTCGGATCACGTTTTATCCAAATTCGACCATCTCACGCCGTTTTGGTTTTTTATGACTCCAGAAACGCATTTCCGTTCGCCGCGGTCAAATGACACCTCCGATTGACGTGTCGTATACCCGACCATTTCAAAATTCACACAACGGATGTTGTCGTACGATTTCATGGCATTCCAAGGCCTTTCAGGTGGTTTTGACCCCCAACGCCCCCTTTTAGCGTGCGCCGAGCTGCTGAAAATGACACAATCGGTCGTACCATGCGCGCCGCACATCCTATGGGAATGCCGTCTATTCCTACACATCATGATTAATATTTCTATTTTTTTTGTGTGGTTTCAGGTCATTCGGAGCACGTTTGCTCCGAATTCGACTGTCTCACGCCGTTTTGGTGTTTTATGACTCCGGAAAAGCGTTTCCGGTCACCGCGGTCAAAAGACACCTCCGATTGACATGACGTCTACTCAAACATTTCACAATTTACACAAAGGATGTTGTCGTACGATTTCATGGAATTCTGAGGTCGTTCGGGTGGTTTTAACCCCCCAATGCGCCCTTTTAGTGCGCGCCGAGCTGCTGAAAACGACACAATCAGTCGTACCACGCATACCGAACGTCTGATGGGTGTGATATCTCTTTCTACACATCAAAAATAATATTCCTATTGTTTTCGTGTGTTTTTAGGTCATTATGAGCACGTTTGCTCCGAATTCGACCGTCTCACACCGTTTTGGTGTTTTATGACTCCGGAAGCGCGTTTCCGGTCACCGTGGTCAAACGACACCTCCGATTGACATGTCGGCTGCCCGAAAATTTCAAAATTTACACAACGGTTGTTGTCGTACGATTTCATGGCATTCCGAGGTCGTTCGGGTGGTTTTGACCCCCCAACGTGCCCTTTTAGCGCGCGACGAGCTGCTGAAAACGACACAATCGGTCATACCGCGCGCACTACACGTCCGATGGGCGTGTCGTCTCCTCCTACACTTCAAGAATAATATTCCTATTTTTTTCGTGTGTTTTCAGGTCATTAGGAGCACGTTTTCTCCGAATTCGACCGTCTCACGCCGTTTTGGTGTTTTATGACTCCGGAAACGCGTTTCCAGTCACCGTGGTCAAACAACACCTCCGATTGATGCGCCGTCTGCCCGAACATTTCAAAATTCACACAACGGCTATTGTCGTACGATTTCATGGCATTCCGAGGTTGTTCTGGTGGTTTTGACCCCCCAACGCGCCCTTTTAGCACGCGCCGAGCTGCTGAAAACGACACAATCGGTCATACCGCGCGCACCACACGTTCTATGGGCATGTCGTCTCCTCCTACACATCACGAATAATATTTTTATTGTTTTCGTGTGGTTTCAGGTCATTCGAAGCACGTGTTCTCTGAATTCGACCGTCTCACGCCGTTTTGGTGTTTTATGACTCCAGAAACGCGTTTCCAGTCACCGCCATCAAACAACACCTCTGATTGATGTTCCATATGCCCGACCATTTCAAAATTCACACAACGGCTATTGTTGTACAATTTCATGGCATTCCGAGGTATTTTGGGTCGTTTTGACCCCCCCAACGCGCCCTTTTATTGTGCGCCGAGCTTCTAAAAACGACACAATCGATCGTACCGCGTGCATCGCACGTCCGATGGTCATGTTGTATCCTCCTACACATCACAAATAATATTCATATTGTTTTCATGTGATTTCAGGTTATTCGGAGCATGTTTGCTCCGAATTCGACCATCTCACGCCGTTTTGGTGTTTTATGACTCTGGAAACGCGTTTCCGGTCACCGCGGTCAAACGATAGCTCCGATTGATGTTATGTCTACCCGACCATTTCACAATTCACTCAACGGCTATTTTCATACAATTTCATGGAATTACGAGGTCACTCGGGTGGTTTTGACCCCCCAACGCGCCCTTTTAGCGCGCAACGAGCTGCTGAAAATGACACAATTGGTTGTACCACGCGCACTGCACATCCAATGGGCGTGCCGTCTCCTCCTATACATCAAGAATAATATTCCTATTTTTTTCGTGTGGTTTTAGGTCATTCGGAGCACATTTTCTCCGAATTCGACCGTCTCACGCCGTTTTGGTGTTTTATGACTCCGCAAACGCGCTTTCGGTCAACGCGGTCAAAATACACCTTTGATTGACGTAACGTCTACCCGAACATTTCAAAATTTACACAATGGCTGTTTTCGTATGATTTAATGGCATTCGGAGGTCATTCGAGTGGTTTTGACCCCCCAACGCGCCCTTTTAGCGTGCGCCGAGCTGCTGAAAACGACAAATTCTGTCGTACCGCATGCATCGCACGTCCGATGGGCATACCGTCTCCTCCTACACGTCAAGAATAATATTCCTATTATTTTCGTGTTGTTTAAGGTCATTCAGAGCACGTTTGCTCCAAATTCGACCGTCTCACGCTGTTTTAGTATTTTATGACTCCAGAAATGCATTTCCGGTCACCGTGGTCTAACAACATCTCTAATTGACATTCCATCTACCTGAACATTTCAAAATTCACACAACGAATATTTTCGTATGATTTCATGGCATTCCGAGGTCGTTCGGGTGGTTTTGACTCCTCAACGCGCCCTTTTTGCGCTTGCCGAGCTGTTGAAAACGACACAATCGGTCGTACCACGTGCATTGAATGTCTTATGGGAGTGATGTCTCCTCCTACAAGTCTCAAATAATATTCCTATTGTTTTCATGTGGTTTCAGGTCATTCGGAGCACGTTTGCTCCAAATTCGACCGTCTCACACCGTTTTGGTGTTTTATGACTTCCGAAACAAGTTTCCGGTCACCGCGGTCAAACGACACCTCTGGTTGATGTGACGTCTACCTGAACATTTCACAATTTACACAACAGCTGTTGTCGTACGATTTCATGGTATTCTGAGGTCGTTCGGGTGGTTTTGACCCCCAACGCGCCCTTTTAGCACGCGCCGAGCTACAGAAAACGACACAATCAGTCGTACCGCATGCACCGCACATCTGATGGGCATGTCGTCTCCTTCTACATATCATGAATAATATTCCTATTGTTTTCATGTGGTTTCAGGTCATTCGGAGCATGTTTCCTTCGAATTAGACCGTCTCACGCCGTTTTGGTGTTTTATGACTTCGGAAACGCGTTTCCGGTTACTGTGGTCAAAAGACACCTCCGATTGATGTTCCGTCTACCTGAAAATTTCAAAATTCACACAACGGATATTTTCGTATGATTTAATGGCATTCCGAGGTCGTTCCGGTGGTTTTGACCCCCCAACGCGCCCTTTTAGCGCGCGCCGAGCTGCTGAAAACAACACAATCGGTCGTACTGCGCGCACCACACATCCAATGGGCGCGTCGTCTCCTCCTACATGTCAAAAATAGTATTCCTATTATTTTCGTGTGGTTTCAGGTCATTCGGAGCACGTTTTCTCCGAATTCGACCATCTCACGCCGTTTTGGTGTTTTATGACTCCGAAAACGCGTTTCCGATCACCGTGGTCAAACGATACCTCAAATTGACGTGCCGTCTGCCCGAACATTTCCCAATTCACACAAAGGCTATTTTCGTATGATTTCATGACATTCCTAGGTTGTTTGGGTGGGTTTGACCCCCAACGCGCCCTTTTAGCGCGCACCAAGCTGCTGAAAACGACACAATCGGTCGTACCGTGCGCACCACACGTCCGGTGGGCATTCTGTCTCCTCTTACACGTCACTAATAATATTAATATTGTTTTCTTGTGGTTTTAGGTCATTTGGAACACGTTTGCTCCGAATTTGACCGTTTCACGCCGTTTTGGTGTTTATGACTCCGAAAACGCGTTTCTGGTCACTGCGGTCAAACTAAACCTCCGATTGACGTGCTGTCTGCACGACCATTTCAAAATTCACAAAATGAATGTTTTAGTACGATTTAATGGCATTCCGAGGTCGTTCGGGTGGTTTTGACGCCCCAACGCGCCCTTTTAGCGCGCACCAAGCTGCTGAAAACGACACAATCAGTCGTACTGCGCGCACCGCATGTCCGATGGGCGTAGCGTCTCATCCTAAACGTTAAGAATAATATTCCTATTGTTTTTGTCTGGTTTCAGGTCATTCGGAGCACGTTTGATCCGAATTCGACCATCTCACATCGTTTTGGTGTTTTATGACTCCGGAAACGCGCTTCCGGTCACCACGGTCAAACGACACCTCCGATTGACGTGCCGTCTACCCGACCATCTCAAAATTCACACAACGGCTGTTGTCGTACGATTTCATGGAATTCCGAGGTCATTAGGATGGTTTTGACCCCCAACACGCCCTTTGAGCGCGCGCCGAGCTGCTGAAAACGACACAATCGGTCGTACCGCGCGCACCACACGTCCGATGGGCGTGTCGTCTCCCCCTAAAGGTCCTGAATAATATTCTATTGTTTCTGTGTGGTTTCAGGTCATTTGGAGCACGTTTTCTCCGAATTCGACCGTCTCACGCCGTTTTGGGGTTTTATGAATCCGGAAACGCGTTTCCGGTCACCGCGGTCAAACGACACCTCCGATTGACGTGCCGTCTGCCCAAAAATTTCACAATTCATACAACGGATGTTGTCGTACGAGGGGAGGGCTATCCGGGGTGCAGGGGGGGGGGGAGTGGGACTATCCGAGGTGCGAGGGGGGGGGGGTGTCCGGGGTGCGGGGAGGGCTGTTCGGGGTGTGGGGAGGGGCTGTACGGGGTGCGGGGAGGGCTGTCCGGTGTGCGGGGGGGCCTGTTCGGGGTGCAGGGTGGGGGGGGGGCTATCCGAGGTGCGGGGGGACTATCCGGGGTGCAGGGAGGGCTATCCAGGGTGTGTGGGGGGGGATGTCCGGGGTGCGGAGGGCTGTCCGGTGTGCGGTGGGGCAGTCCGGGGTGCGGGGAGGGGCTGTCCGGGGTGCGGGGAGGGCTGTCCGGGGTGCAGGGGGCCTGCCCGGGGTGTGGGGAGGGCTGTCCGGAGTGCGGGGACGTCTGTCCGGGGTGCGGGGAGGGCTTTCCGGGGTGCGGGGGGCCTGTACGGGGTGTGGGGAGGGCTGTCCGGAGTGCGTGGAGGGCTGTCCGGGGGTGCGGGGCGGTTATCCGTGGTGCGTGGGGGCTGTCCAGGGTGCGGGGAGGGCTTTCCGGGGTGTAAGGAGAGCTGTCTGGGGTGGTCCGGGGACTATAAATAGTGAACCTCAGCTCATTCATCAAAAATAAGTTTAATAGTTTATATTAGGAATCACATGAGTTTTTCAAAAATATTACAGAACATGCAATTGAAAACATTGAAGAATTAAATGACGAAAAAATATCCAAATACTTAATCAGTTTCATGGTTACTTCTCAATTCGTGCACACAAACATTGCATTAGGGAAAAACACACATGATACCCCCAAATAAAAAAAATCTCACTAGAAACCCAACCTAAATATCAATAACAACCCCACCATTAAAAACAGAAACACACCTCGTGAATATGATTCGTCATGCGTGGTCATGACTACTACCTCCATCAGGTGGGTCAAGGGCCTATAACAAAAAAACATTATGAATATTTTCATAACAAAAATAATATAAATTAAATAAATAAATACAGTATAAACCTGCATCGTCTGATCCCCTGTACCATCACCTGGACGCACATATTGTCGCAGTGCTCTAACCTCAGCGATCAATTGCGCATTTACCTCCTCGGAAGCGCGCAGTCGTGCCTCGAAATCTGACAACCGCTGTGTCATCTGAGCAACAGTAGGACTGATAACCACAGCGCGTGACACTACAGAATGAGGAATCCTTGTTCCATAGGTCAAACTATATCCATGCCCGTCCCGACCAATAATGCGATGAAAGATCTCATCCCTTCGCATGGGAAGCTGTCACTGGTCCTCTGGAAGATGTTCTAACTCAGCTTCAAATTGATCCTGTGAAATATTTAAATATATATACATATATTAATATACATATTTTATGTAATTATTGGTAATGAGTAAAAGTACTTACTATCAATGCTACAACCTCTGGATCATTGCGATCACGAGTCCTCATCCACACCAACATTTTATCAGTCGGTGCACCTTGCTCCCGCAACTGTATATAAATAGAATATAAACACAAAACCATATTAATTAATAAATTAAAAAATGAATAATAAATACCTCATATCAGATCTGAGACACATGACGAGTCCCAAGCCTGTGAGGTGGTCCCTACAACGCTCGATTCTCAGAATGGCGTGTTGACACCTCCTACATTCAATTCATTTAAATTTCAAACAAATCAAACATTCTTGAAAATATATATACCAAAATAAATATACAAACCGCAATGCCCTCAGTAGAACAATATGCAACTAAATCACACCACTGAGCCGGGAGGACACCTCTCGGGACTTTTTCCAGAATGTCTGGGGCACCCACATTTGGTACCCAGTGGTCCATCTTGACTTTTCCTTTATAGTCTTTCCACATCTTACGACATTTACTCATACACACCGGCTGAAACTCATCGGAACATACTTTCAAATTTTTCTATTAAAGAAAAAAATCACATATGTTATTATTGCTTATACATAGGGAATAAAGTAAAATGATCTTCTTACCTAAACCTCCCTCCAAAGATGATCTAATGTGTCCTGAGGGATAGAAGCCTAGTCACGCGTGGTCAATGGAAATCGATGTGGTTCACGTATGATATGAACCAGCTGGCGAATAAATGCAGGGGTATTCCGTCCCACAGGATGAAATACCTCATCAAATGAAACATCAAAAGTCGTTTCAGAATTCCATGATAATATGCCATGACCAGGGCCTCTCTTGCGAGAGGAAGAAGCAGTCGAGTCTGATCCTGTTGAAAAAAATTTTATATATAAATTGACAGATGTTATAAATAAATAAATAAATAAATATATATATATATATGTTTATCAATTACATAAAAAATAGAGACAATGACATTCAAACATACCTCGACCCTGAGACGTAGATGCCTCAGATGGATGATGTGGATCTACTGCCTCTTCCCCTGACATGCCTGCAGTCATGGAAAACATTAGTAAGGGGACTATCCAAAGTGTCCAAATGATAAATTGGATTGTTTAAAAAAAACTTGTATAGTTGTTAATAAAAAAAGGTATTGAATAATTAGTTGTGAATGAATTTTAAAAAATCAGAAAGTTAAAAAAAAAGATACACAAATTATGTACAAAACCAATCAATGCATAGCCAAATTTCAAATTGAATTAATAAAAATTCAAGCAGCACATGAACCAAATGAAGAATACATCAATGGGAAGATACACTGACAATAACATCAATATAACATGAGTTAAATCAACCTAAATATTTATAACTGAATAAACTTCCAAAAGTGAGGATTAAAACTTATAAGTATTTATAAAATGGTTAGATAATTTATGATATCCTAGGCTGAATAGCGGGAAAACAATTATACCTTTCATTAAGCATGCAAATCAACCATTTCTCCTTCAACAGCCGCTCTGACCCAATAAATATCTTCTTCACATTGAACTACGGTATGTTGATCAAGATGTTGGGAAACAAAAGGAACAGTCTCAGGTTCATCTTGTTCAAATACAAACACTCCTCACTGAGACATTTTGAAAACAAATTGCCAACTTGGATTCGAAGGAAAAGTAACGAAGTATACTTGTTCCGCTTGTGATGTCAAAATGAAAGGTTCATTATCAACTCATTCATTTCTATATAACATATAGTTAAAATGCACCAATAAAAAGTAATATTGATCGACTTTACATCCACGCACTGGATCAACCCAATTACACTTTAACAATATGTACTTCAACCCGTGTGTGTATACAACTTCAATGATGTCTATCAATTGACCATAGTAATAACCAAAATCAAAAAATGGACAACCGATGCCACTGTTTTGTGTTTCTCATTTATCATCAACATCTTTAATGTGAAATCGGAAACCATTAACATCTATAGATTTATAAAGATGATCCTTTATAGATGAACCCTCATCCAGTTGGATAAATTATTTAGTTAGCGTGGGGTCCCCTAACTCCCTCATCTTATGAACCTACATAATTCATAGAATTCAATAATGATATATGCAGAAAGAAATTAGTATAATACATCACTCATAATGAAAATCAATTTATACGTACATAATCCTTGAACCAATCATGAAATGACGCATAATGAGATTGTTGAATTTGCAACTCAGTCGCACGATACATCTCTTCTTTTATCTCATTAATGTGTTTCCTGCAAATGATAACGCGATGTTTAAATGATCAACTTATGCAAACAAAACATGTAAAAGTTAAACAATAAAAGTGATAAGATACTTACTGCATTAATGGTGCAACTGGTGGAGTATTGAACAAGATATATCGATGCGCTTGTATCCACTTGATGTTGTCCATATCATATGTGGTTCCTTCTCCAACTGGACCATCATGAATCCGAGAGGGATTATCTAATTTTGTTTCAACATCCGTAAGATATTCTGCATAAAAATTAGTACACTCATCCATAAAATAACCATTGTCTATTGATGCCTTCGGACGAGCTCTGTTGCGTACAAATCGTTTCAATGTACTCAAATACCGCTCAATAGGATACATCCACCTGAATTGCACTAGACTATTAGCCATTACTTCATCAGTTAGGTGCACTGTCAAGTGGACTATAACATCGAAAAATGAGGGGGGAAATAGTTTCTCAAAGTGACAAAGCGTAAGTACAATTCGGTCCTGTAAACTTTTTAAATCACTCATTCATTGATTTATTAAAAAAAGCTGTCTAAAAAAATTACTCATCTCAATCAACGACTGAACAACATTGGGGGATAAACAATCACAAATTGCGATTGGAATCAACTACTGAAGTAGTATGTAATTGTCATGACTTTTCAACCCTTGCAATGTCTTGCTCGTCAGATTCACACACTTTGAAATATTAGAAGAGTAACCATCAGGCACCTTAACCATCTTTAAAATGGAAAGAAATGCCTCTTTCTCCTTTTTAGTCATCGTATACTGTGCAGTAGGCATATATGCCTTGTTTCCCTCAGCTAACTGTAAATGCAACTATTTCCTTAAACCCATTTCTTCTAAATCACAACGTGTATTAACATGGTCCTTTGATTTTCCACTAACACCTAAAATGGTCCACAATATGTTATCACAAACATTTTTTTTCAATGTGCATGACATCCAAATTATGCCTCAGCATGTTAGTTTTCCAATACGGAAGACTATAAAAAATACTTTTCTTTTTCCAATTGTGACTGCACTGCCTACCCACAACACAAATATTACGTACCAGAGGAGCCACCAAATCCTGAATTTCATATACCGTGCAGATGTTTTCTTCCTCAATCTGGGATAACATTTCAACTCCTGTCATGATCTTTGGTGCTGGGATAAACTCTCTAGAACCATCAAATTCCACTCTGTCCTTTCTGAACCTGTGCTGAGGGGGAAGAAAACGTCTGTGACCCATGTATGCCTATTTTTTGGAATGCTTAAGCCATACATATTTTTTACTTTTGTTGCAACAAGGGAAAGAAAATTACTCTTTAGTACTCTAGCCTGATAAATTTTCATAAGCTGGGAAGTCATTGATTGTCCACAATAAAGCAGCCTGCAGTTTGAACATTTCATTCGTTTCACAGTCATAAGTCATCACACCATCGCCCCAAAATTCATTCAACTCATCAATTAATGGCTGAAGATAAACATCAATCTTATCCCCTGGACTTTTAGGTCCATCAATAAGAGTGGAAAGTAATATAAATTGTTGCTTCATACAAAGCCACGGAGGAAGATTATACGGAACCAACACCATGGGCCATGTACTATGAGTTGCACCAACCATATACTTGAATGGATTGAAACCATCTACTGCCAATCCCAATCGGACATTACGAACATCTTTAGAAAAGTCGGGATGTCTCTGTTTCGGTGCGGATGTGCGTCGGGTTACGCTGTTCCGCCAGGACGCGTTCGCGCGTGCACCCGTCAACCCGAGGGGATGGGCGCGCGGCTTGTGGTCCTGCAGTCCCGCTTTCCAAGGGCGGGCGGCATCCGTCCCTTATTCAGGGGCGTCTGCTCCTTGATCGAAACCGGGATGATGGGATGTCGGCTCCTCCTTCCTTGGACGTCTCCTCGGAACTCGTCGCCTAATCCGGGTCTCCCTCATAGACTTAAGAATGTTCGTGAATCTCGTTCCCGGCGCCATATCTTCATGGACACCGGTTAATTACGATGCTTCCGCCCGGACGCTCCAAGGAGTCCGGGCGGGGCAGCAACCTGCGGTGAGAAGGCCGGGTGGCTCTGGGTGCTGGGGGCGTGTCGTAACACTGCGGCTTTGCACGTCTGTCTTCCGTCCCTAATAGGGCTTCTCGAAGGCATGATGGCCTGAGGCATCCCGTACTGGGCGCGGGGAACTGTGTCACCTGAGGTTTTCCTCAGCTTCCCATGTTTAACACGGGGTATGCCGCGAGTTTAACGTCCAGCGGGGACGGCATCGGACCGATCAACACGAAAAGTGGATCAGATGACAGAACCCCTTGCGGGGAACCTCCGACGCTGGGGCCAGCACATGGGCGGCTTCCCAAGTAACGTGGAGTGGAGTGAAGTGGCATGACCCCACCGGGATGTGGCGGCCCGGGTAAGGATCAGGATGGATGGAGTGAAGAGCTTGGACCCCGGAGGGGCTTCCTACGTACCGCGCGTTAGCACGGATCAAAGTCAACGTAGTTCGGGTATACAGTTTAACGTCATGCTGGACGTCGGCAAGCCGACTCACGAAGAGATCGAGGCCGCCGGGCGGAGGATTGAACCGAACCACCTCGCACAGAGGGGGATGGAACGGCCGGGTGGATCACAGTTTCACGTCATGCTGGACGACAAAAGGAGAAATGGAAAAAAGGGGGGCTGTGGGGAGGCACCGCGGAGATACACGCGGGCAGTCTCCCACAGGGGCGGATTCATAGGTGAATCGACGCAAGCGTGAACCCTGGAGGGGTCCACTGATGGACGAACCGACGTGAATACGATCGGGACGACCAGGTGGCGGGCTTGAACCTCAGGGAGGCTTCCTACGTACCCTGTATAGAAGACAGGGATCAAAGTCCACGTAGTTCATTCTGTCAGGACTTACGCACTTGAGACAGCCCGGGTGGCAAAACTCAGTTGGAAGGGACTTGGACCGAAAGCAGAAGACACCTCGATCCCAGTCATACCCTCTACTGGCTTCGGCCGTGGGGAGGCGCAATGGAGATACACATGTGCAGCCTCCTACGAGAAACTAGGGGTTTGTAATACCCTGCCCCCGTAGGGAAAAGCCACTCCCATTAAATCGTCCCAAAAGGGGGACAATCCCGACATCCCTGCAGAGACGAGCGGGTGGGGGCCACATCCAAACCGGGGAAGACCCTGCGTGCGAGGCACGGGATCGAATGATGCGGACGGTTTAGCGTCTTGCCAGACGAAGTACAGTTTAACGTCGTGTGTTGAGGACGAGGCGGACGGTTTAACGTCTTGCCGGACGAAGTACAGTTTAACGTCGTGTGTTGAGGACGAAGCACTTGGCAGTTTAACGTCTTGCAGCGCGGACGATGGGGGCTAGGCAGTTTAGCGTCGTGCAGCTTGGACGTATGCTGAACAGTTTAACGTCTTGTAGCTCGGACGAGGTACAGTTTAACGTCGTGCAGGACGTATATGCAGTTTAACGTCATGCTGGACGAATATGCAGTTTAACGTCATGCTGGACGTATGCGCAGTTTAACGTCATGCGGGACGAATATGCAGTTTAACGTCATGCTGGGCATAGGTTGCCGGACGATGGGTGCATGTCACTTCGCACGAACCTGGAGGGCCGCACGGGAAGACAACGCACGGTGCGGGCACCCAGGATGAGGATCATCGGGCGCCACGCAGGCAGGTGCCCTCAGGGGGTCGAGGGGGGCGACCCTGGCGGATTGCGCGCAAAAGAGGAACCTTGCGCGCAAAACCGCGGGTCGGCGCGCAAAAATGGCGGGCTGGCGCGCAATTGGGCCAGTGCTTTGCGCGCGGAAGGTTGGGATTGCGCGCACCGGGCTTCGGATAGCGCGCGGGGGCAACGGCTCATTCTCTAACGAATGGCCACTTTGAAAATGGGGGGTGCGCGCAATCGGGGCGGATTGCGCGCACCCGGGGGCAATTGCGCGCAAGAGGCTTCTTTTGCGCGCAAAGGCCTTCGGGTTGAAATTCATTCAAAGGAAAGGAGCCAAGGGGATTGCGCGCGAAGGCGGACCTCAAGGCTCTATTGCGCGAAATAAAGGAGGTTACCTGAAGATCGGCATTGCGCGCGGAGGGGGTTGGATTGCGCGAACGAGCGACGCTTCGGATTCTGGCAACCTTCAAAACGTCGGGGGTCGCCTTATATTTATAGGCAACCCCGGGCGCAGAATCCGGTCTTGGGCGTGCAATTCGGTTCGCGGGCGCGGAATCAGGACCCAGCGCGCAAAGGGCGCCGCGCAGGCCGCGGGCGCGCAAAATAGCGCGCCGGCCCAGCGCATTGCGCGCATCCCGGGAGGATTGCGCGCCGCGACTCAACTTTGCGCGTGGGCCTCTGAAATTTCGCGCAAGTCCTCCGGGCCCTCCGGAACGTGCCTCTGACTCCAAATATCACTTCGCTTTCCGCATCCGGAGCTTCGTTTGGGAACAACGGACTTTTCCGGCGTCTACAAAAGCCCCCCCTCGGAATCTGATCGGCGAGAGGTCGCAACGATCGGGTTCCGAGGGAGACGCCGAAATGCCGAAGTCCTGGGCTGCGCGGGACTTAGGCGCGCAAAAAGGGGCGCCGGGCGCGAAATTCGCCGCTGCGGTCGCGCAAAGCGCTTTCCGCGCAGCGCGGACCCCGGCCTCGCCTATAAATAGGGGCGCTGGGTCCCGCGTTCCGTACTCTGGCCTTCCGCGCGATAAGCTCTAACGCTCTCGTGCGCGAAATTGCCTCTTCCGGTCGCGAAATTCGCCCGATCGGCGCGCAAAACCGTCCGGATTTCGCCTGCCTTTGCGCGAAAACCCGGGACTTTGCGCGACAGTCTTCCCAATTGCGCGCCGTCCTCTTGGATTGCGCGCCAGCCTTCAAACTTCTCTACCAGCCTCGTCCGATCCCGCACGCTTCATCCCTTAACCCGCACGACTCCCGAAACTTCTGAGATGGCCGCGCACAGAGGAAATGAGGGGGATGCCGCCACTCGCAGGGCTGAGATGGCGACGAACGAGGAGGTTTACGGAGCCAAGGAGATTGTTTCCAACAATCAATCCTTGTTCGACTTACTAACGCCGGCCCAGAAGACATATCCACTGTCGGACAACCTGCCGCTCTGGAACTTCGGCATCCTAGATGAGGTTCCGGTGCCAGGGTTCGAGATTGATGCGCCGCGGACCTGGGTGACCCGGGAGGACGAGATTCTCCGCTATAACATCACCAACAATGGGCATCCTGCCAGGGAGACCAGGCACTTGGACGTCTACGTCCTGAACCCGAGGACGCGAACCATTGACGGGGGTGAGCCTACTGCGGAGAATTCTCCAGCCCTCTACTCGAGCATATACCGCCAGAGTGTCACGGACGACACCAAGGGCTGGCTGAAGGACTGGGACTTGCGGTCTGGGGGCAACTTCACCAGTGAGTGGGCCTGGGCGTTCTGGGTACGCCACACTTGCGATCACTTCGCAGAGGATCTGCGGTACATCGGCCTGTTCGAGGCGGTGTGGACGTCGCAGTTCCACTTCTACCAGCAGTCCGAGCTCGGGCCGGAGCTGTTCACCCGATGGTCTTCGGATACCAACACCTTCCATCTTCACCATGGGGAGGTCGGCATCAGTCTCTGGGATATCCACTGCATCGGAGGTATCCCGCTGGAGGGCTACCAATACGATGAGTTCTTGCCACCGAAGAACACCTGGGAGGACAGGTCACGGACTCCCATCCTGACCTGGCATCTCCTTGACCTGGCTACGCAGCGGCTTGGGATCAAGGACTTCCAGAAGGACATAGCCTACAAGGAGTGGTTCGGCCAGTTCTTGGAGCATGACCCAGCGGTCAAGATGCCAGGCAGGGGGAAGCGGTGCCCGACCGCAGCTCAGAGGAGCCGGAACGGGTCGTACTGGCGGGTCCTGGAGACGGGTGACTACCGCTCATGGGGGTACCGTGTCATCAAGGCCCGGGACCCAAATGTCCGGTACGCGGCGTTCCTGGCCGCCTTTCTGAGTGGGTGGCTCCTGCCAGTGCGGGACGCGAGAATGGGCGTTCGCCCGGCGACACTGGCGATGGCAGGCGCTATGGCCGCCAACAAGAGATACAACCTCGGGGTCCCAGTGCTGGCGAGGCTGTATGCCATCCTGGGACGCATCTCACGAGGGGGGTCGCCACGAAGGATCTGTGGGCCCTTTCAGTTCTTCCACGGCTGGGTGGCTGCTCACCTCGGCGGGTACACGTTTCCGAACGCCATCATTCCTCCGGGCAACGGCCTGCGACCCTCCCTGCTGAACATCGCGGGGGTCGCTCCGATGACCCTAAGTGAGGAGGGCGTGCGGATCCGGATTGGCAATCATGCCAATTTCAACTTCAGCTCGTTCCCCACTCCCGTCGGCCAGATGATCGACAATGGGCAGGGTCCGCTGGAGCAGCATGAATACTTCCTGAACATGCGGGGCGGGGTGCTCGTGGCTCGGATCGACGAGAAGGTGATCTGCGAGCCTTACGTGCCGACCCGGTTCGCCAGGCAGTTCGGGTGCCTTCAACGGATGCCGAAGAGGGTATTCACTGCTGTCCGGGAGGAGACGAACCCTGGCGTCCTTCGCCAGATGTGGCTGATGTTTGCCGCTTTTGGCTCTGGCGACGTCATCACTCTCCCTCCTACCGGAGTTGACGCTGGCTTGGCAACCGAGTACGCCGAACACTGGGCCATCGCGTACCCCGAGGGGCTTTTGCGGAAGCTAGTTCGGCGGCTCGAGGTTACCCGTGCGGAGACCGGGCGTCAAGGAAGGAGGCAAGGCGCCGCCACACGGGGGAGAACGGAGGCACGCCAAGCAGCGGAGCCGGCGCGGGCTGGGACTTCGGCGGCGGGCACATCGCGAGCTGCCGCCACGACCTCAGCGCCCAGAGAGGGGGCACGTGCGGTGGTCGACGAGCGGCCCGGGAAGCAGGTGAGACGTCTGCTCGAACCTTCCCATGATGCGGTCTTCCCGGCGCTGTGGTCGGCCTGGATGACTCTGCGGCAGTCACTGGGGACCGACGCCATCTGGCGAAAGATACTCAGAGAAGGAATCTATCTGCCAGAGGTCGGGCGCCTCCAGATTGCCGACAGAGTGGACTTCAACCGGCAGTATGCGTATCTGACGGCCATGGACGAGTACGCGCGCCAACGTGGTCAGCGCGCGGAGCCATCCCTTCTGGTGAAGGTGATGCTCGGCCTCGAGCCCGCTCCGGAACAGATGCCGCCTGAAGAAGATGACAGTAACGACTCCGAGGAGGAGGAGGAGACGGGGGAGGATGAAGGCTCCGAGGGAAGGTCCCATCGGGGGAGCCCACGGGAGAGCGGCGAGGTGGCCGGCTCTGACAACGTTGATGTCACTGAGCTCCTCGAGGTCCGCTTCTATCCCTACTCAACCTGCTTCATCCATTCTCTTATGCAGCTTCTAACCCATTTCTCCATCTTTCTCAGGAGCACACGGATGTCGGTCAGGCGTCCTCAGCAGGAGTAGGAGAGGCGCCAGCAGGACAAGGCGGGGGCCAGGCACCCATTATCGAACTGACAAGCGCTAAGGGGTCCCCTGCTGCAACTGTTCCTGCGGCGACCGGGATAGCGGAAGACGACGCTCCGAACTCCCGTAAGTCTCCCTACTTTACTGCTGGTGCTTGCCGTTGACGATCCGTGACTAACCATGGCATGCCCTGCGCAGTGATCTCAACACTGGAGGCTCATCGGGTTGCCGAACCCGGGCCATCCACGAGTGGACCGGTGGCAGACATGCCGCCTGCTCCGGAACAGACTTCCCAAACCGAGCTGGCCCCACCAACTGCTGATCAAGGGGCTGCGGACGTCGGCGGTGCTGCCGTCGGAGAGAGGTTGGGGGCTGACGAGGGTGTCAACGCCGCTGGGGAGAGAGAAGAAGGTCGCCCGGATGTTGGGGAACCTATCCCTCGTGAGGACCTCCCAGGGGCGGACCCTGCAGCAGACCTGCTGGCTGCCTTCCCTGCCTACCAGCCTGCCGATCCCGAGGAGATGGACGACTCGGACACGGAGGCGGTCGAGGAGAGCCGGATAACGCGCCGTAGGGGGTGGAAGTGCATCCAGCGCTTCCTCAAGCGAGACCCGTCGGAGTGGCTGGGGCGCATGGGATCACTTCAAACCTGGCTGCGCTTTCTGTGCGCCGGGGGAGCTGATGCTCAACGCCTCCATCTAACGGTCCGTGATTTCATGGCCGAAAAGATGCGCGAGAGCTGCCGGCGTGCCGACGTCACACAAAGTCGGGACATGTCGGAGAGCACGCGGGCGCTCCTCACGGCGGAGCAGGAAGTCCGGCGCCTCGAAGGGCAGGCGGCAGAGAAGGAGGCCTTCGTCGCAACGTGTACCGAGCTTGTGGAGCAACTAGCAGCCCAGCTGGTTGACGCTCAGGTACAGCTGACGGAGGCGGGCCAACAGATGATCACAATTCAGGTCGAGCGGGAGCGTGCACAGGCCAGAATCGACGAACTGCGCGCTGCGGCCGCCGACGAAGAAAGGGCACGCAGAGAGCGAGAAGCAGCTCTGGAGGCCACCAGCCAAAGGGTAGCGGCATTGGAAAGACTCATTCAGCACGCTAATCCCTAAGGGATTTGTTTTGCCATTCCCAAAACTTTTGCTTCCGCTACTTTGATCCATCTGTATGAATCAATATATTTATCTGCATCTTTTGGTTTGGCATGCTCAACCACAATTCGTTGTCTTGCGGGAGTGTTAACCAAGCATCAGGCATCCATAATTGGGCCCGGGTTTCTGGAGAAAAGAGGGAGGTCATTCCTAGGAAAGGAGACCTCAGACCTAATCAATGTATCATCCCCCCAACTTGTTCCAACACACGAGCGGGACAACGCTAGGGGCGTTGAGATTTTATCCGAACATAGGGAAATGAGAAAGGGTGAATCGCGTGCCCCGAATCCAGACACCCACAACGGTTGGCCTTCCAGGAAATGCCCAAGACGGTAGGCGGACAGTGGATCGACCATAACAACTGCAATAGACGGACCGAAAAAGGTCATCATTCATATTGCAGGAGGCGGACCACATGTCATCATGAATACCGCTTTGGGGTTCCTTCAGAAACAAGGGTGGAAAATCCAGATCAACAGGGCATGCGAAGCGTGGGGCGAAGTGACGGTTTGTTCGGACAGAATCCAACGCTCTCAAAATTGCGCCACCGTGGAGAAAGCGTATTAGGCGGATGCACTAATCTGGCCGTGAATCACGTCAATCCTCAGACAGCACCTCTTTGACGAGGAAACCGTCGCTTCCCATCATTGCGATGGGGCATCCCGAGCTGAATCGGGGAGAATATCACAACTGCACCACTCTACCAGAAGCCAGGCCAGACGGCCGGCGACGAGGAGGGGCGGGACTTAACGATCCCTGAGGCTGGACCCGAGTCGGAATGCCCGGGCGTTCCTACGTACTCCATCAGGCTGGAGATCAAGCCACACGTAGTTCTGAGAGTGCAGTTTAACGTCATGCAGGACGTAGGACCCCATTTGGGGAGATCTTAGTTTAGGGTCGTAGAGCTCGGACCATAGGGGTAGATCTTAGTTTAAGGTCTTAGAGCTCGGACCATAAGGGCTAGATCTTAGTTTAAGGTCTTAGAGCTCGGACCATAAGGGTGGATCTTAGTTTAAGGTCTTAGAGCTCGGACCATGGGGCTAGATCTTAGTTTAAGGTCTTAGAGCTCGGACCATAAGGGGAGATCTTAGTTTAAGGTCTTAGAGCTCGGACCATAAGGAGAGATCTTAGTTTAAGGTCTTAGAGCTCGGACCATAAGGGGAGATCTTAGTTTAAGGTCTTAGAGCTCGGACCATATGGGGAGATCTTAGTTTAAGGTCTTAGAGCTCGGACCATAAGGGGAGATCTTAGTTTAAGGTCTTAGAGCTCGGACCATAAGGGGAGATCTTAGTTTAAGGTCTTAGAGCTCGGACCATAAGGGGAGATCTTAGTTTAAGGTCTTAGAGCTCGGACCATAAGGGGAGATCTTAGTTTAAGGTCTTAGAGCTCGGACCATAAGGATAGATCTTAGTTTAAGGTCTTAGAGCTCGGACCATAAGGGGAGATCTTAGTTTAAGGTCTTAGAGCTCGGACCATAAGGAGAGATCTTAGTTTAAGGTCTTAGAGCTCGGACCATAAGGGGAGATCTTAGTTTAAGGTCTTAGAGCTCGGACCATAAGGAGAGATCTTAGTTTAAGGTCTTAGAGCTCGGACCATAAGGAGAGATCTTAGTTTAAGGTCTTAGAGCTCGGACCATAAGGGAAGATCTTAGTTTAAGGTCTTAGAGCTCGGACCATAGGGGAAGATCTTAGTTTAAGGTCTTAGAGCTCGGACCATAGGGGCTCAAAGTATGCCACATCGTGGTCCTATCCCCTGGATATGCGAAGATGCACTGAGGGATAGTGTCAAGAGCGTCGAGGTTTCGCCTGGTCAGAATGGGAGGTGGAAAATGTGAATCATGCGGCCATTCACTCAAGGACTGGGGGCACCGGCGTAACGATATGGGAGTACTGCCGACCGTGGCGGAAAAGCAGCATCAATATCGCACTAACCGTTGGTGGAATGAGGGATCAAACGAGCATCGACCGCTCAATCGCAGGATTCATATCGATTTGCTGCCCGAGGCCATTGGGGGTACCGGCCCGAGTCGGTGGGAGAGCACTGAGGCATTGTGTCCGAACCGTTCACGGGGGCTCCACCCAGGGCGTAGACGATGGGTCCGAATGAAAGGGAGCACGAAGCCTGAAAAGTGGAGGAAACCTGACCAAGCGGATCCTGACCCTCCTGGCAATAAACCAGAGTACTCTTGACACCGGTGGACCACGGCAAGGGGTCGGGGAACACGCCTTGAGGGTGACCTGAAGGCGGCGGATTCCCCAGAGAAGGGGGAATCTCTAAGAGGTGGGGGGCTGGACCCGAAGTTTCAAACATCCGGGCGTTCCTACGTATCCCATAAGGATGGGAATCAAGCCGTACGTAGTTCTTGAAGCGCGGCGCAACACAATCGGGCACCAGCGCGGGAAGAGTGCGGGTCTGACCCTCGCACACAGAAGGAGCAGCATTTGATATTTCTTGTTTGTCCTTAAAGATGAATGGTTTTTCTTTGTGCGGCGACATGCCTGTGATTGAGAAATCTCTGGCGTCGCCACAATAATCAAGCCATGGAAGGCATTGATGAATGACGTGGTCATTAACCAGCGCCCAACATGAGTGTCCCCTGAGGAGGACATCACGATGCAGTGCCGTTTCTCGTCGGGCGGCCAAGACGATCACAGTTTACGGTCGTGTGGTAGGACCGGACAACACAGTTTAAGGTCGTGTGGTTCGGACCATGGAGGAACCCGCTTATCGCGGTACGGAGGACACGGCGGAGGTGGGAACATACCCAACCCTATGGTCACGCACGATTCCAGGAGAAGAGTCTTGGGATAGGGGTCTGCGTATGTCCATCACCCGAGGGGCAGAGATGCTAGCCTCCAGATATGCTGGGCCCAGAACGCAATTGTTCGGGCGACTCCCTCCTCCTTATGGGGACGAGGGTCCAGCCACGCATGGCCCTTAGGGAGGATATCCGCATATATCCTTGGTGCTCAGATCATGGGAGCCTCGAACGACATCATTACCTTGGTTGGTCTGCCTAACGTGTAGAGGCGTACCGGAGGTCAGTATGAAGAGAGTGTCGAGATTCCACTACAACGCATAAAGGCGGAGTGTGATGAGGACTGTGCAACCAATGTTCAGAGCCTGAAAGAGCCGACATGGCGATCAAGGATGTTGCTGACGCATTCGCAACACAACATCCGATCGCGTCAGCCTAAGACGGGGCAAGCAAACGAGCATCAACCGCTCAATCGCAGGATTCATATCGATTTGCGGCCCAAGACCCGCCGGTAAATCGACCCGGAGCGGTGGGAGAGCACTGAGGCATCGTACCCAAACCGCTAACGAGGATCCCTTTGAGTAAAGGCTCGAACAAGAGGAAGCGCGGGGCCTGACAAGCAACACAGGACTTGTCGGGATTGAATCTGACACTACGAGTCATAGACCGAAGCACCCAAAGCATGTTAACAGATCTCCGGAAAGGGTCGGAGGACTCACCCTGAGAGCAACCGAAGGGGGGCAGATCCCCGTGATCAACCAAGAGACGGGGCTGGACCTGAGACACAAGCGTCCAGGCGGTCCTACGTATCCCATAAGGATGGGAATCAAGCCGCACGTAGTTCTTGAAGTGCAGTTTAACGTCATGCAGGACGAAAAGAGAGAAAAAAGGAAGGGGGGAGCAGAAGGCATCCCCAAACGTGGGGGGGCGTACAGCGTGACGAGCAAACCGACGTGAATGAGGGCATAGCCCCGCGCTCACACCATACGCCGCACACCCGGGGGCAACTGGGCCAAGGGCCCGAGATGGGATGGAAATTCCCAAAAGATGGGGCTGGGCCTGAAACATGAAGGTTCAGGCGGTCCTACGTATCCCATAAGGATGGGAATCAAGCCGCACGTAGTTCTTGAGGGGCAGTTTTACGTCATGCAGGACGGATGCTGAACAGTTTAACGTCTTGTAGCTCGGACGAATGCAGTTTAACGTCGTGCAGGACGTATGTGCAGTTTAACGTCTTGCTGGACAAATGTGCAGTTTAACGTCATGCTGGACGTTGGTACACTCAGACAAAGTACTGCTTGAGGAACCTAGCGTTGGTGGGAGGAGTGACACGCTCACCATCCATAGTCGCTAGGGAGTACGCGCCATTGGGATAGACCTTGTGGACAACAAAAGGTCCCTCCCACTTGGGCTCCAACTTGGGCGGCTTCCTACCGGGGATCATTGGCGCTCTTAGGGCTAGCACTAGATCACCCTGCAGGAAGGAGCGGAGGCGAACCTTCTTATTGAAAGCTCGAGCCATTCTGCTTTGATGCCTCTCCAAGTTGTGCAAAGCACGAAGTCTATTCTCATCCAGTGCTTCCAACTCGACTAGACGGGCTTCAGCGACTCTGTCCGGCGCTTGCTGGTCGTAGACCGCAGTGCGCAAGGACGACAACTGGATCTCGATGGGCAGGACGGCCTCAGCTCCATACACCAGGGAATAAGGGGTCATCTGGGTGGAATTGCGAGTCGTCGTCCGATAAGCCCAGAGGGCGTTGGGGAGCTTGTCCGGCCAACTTTTCTTGTTCTGACCAACCATCTTTTGCAGAATGTTAGAGAGGGTTTTGTTAAACGCCTCGATCTGTCCATTCGCCTGCGCATGATAGCGAGATGTATGGTTCGAGCGAATGTTATACTTGGCGTACAACTTCTTCAACTCGGCTGCTCGGAAATTGGTTCCGTTATCCGTGAGGATAGCGTGAGGCACTCCAAATCGATAGATGATGTTGGAGGTCACGAAGTCAGCGATCGAACATGATTTGACCTCTCTGAGCGGAATCGCTTCTGCCCATTTGGAGAAGAAGTCCGTGGCGGTCAGAATGAACCGGCACTGGCGAGCTGTCGCCGGCGGGTAAGGTCCCACAACGTCCAGTCCCCAGACTGCAAAGGGCCAGGAATACCTTGTGGTATGGAGAGGCTCCGGCGGCCGATGCACAAAGTTCGCATGAACCTGGCACGCATGGCACCTCCTGGCATACTCGATGCAGTCATGGATCATAGAGGGCCAGAAGTATCCCAACCTCCGAATCTGGTGGGACAGCTTCGGCCCAGTCTGGTGGGCGCCACACGAACCAGCATGAACCTCTTGCATGACTCGTGGGATCTCAACTCCCTGAAGGCAACGGAGGAGAATACCATCAAATCCGCGTTTGTAGAGGATCTGCTCCAGGCCGGGACTGCTCTGGAGGACGAACTGCGATGCGCGGCGTCGAACTCGCTCGCGCTCGGCCCGATCCGATGGAAGAATGCCATGCTGGAGGTACTCAACCAAAGGCGTCCTCCAATCAGGGGCTGATCCGACTGTCATGTCTGGGGTACTCGGGGCTCCGGGCAGAGGGGCAACCGTGGTGAGATTACTTACCAACGGGCCGCGATCTTCTTCCGGGATAACGGGAGCGATGAGCCTGCGGCGCGTCACGCGGACGATCAGGTTGTCCTGTTCAGGTTCCGCAAGTGACGCAGCAAGGCTGGCCAAAGCATCTGCTCGACCGTTCTGCGACCGGGGAACATGGTCAATTTCCGGCCGAGAAGGGAACCGGGCCATCAGAAGGAGGGTGCACTCCAACAATGGCACAAGTTCCGGCTTCCTGACAACGTAGTCGCCATTGATCTGCTTAACGACCAGCTCGGAGTCCCCTTTCACGCACAGACGGGGCACGTCGATCTCGAGAGCCAACTCGAGGCCGGTGATGAGGGCATGGTATTCCGCCTCATTGTTGGTACAGCCCTCTGACAACAGGAAAGAGTATGGCAGCACGGCTCGCTCCGGGGTAATGAAGACGATGCCCAAGCCCACTCTGTTGAGCTTAGGATTATCGAGTCTTCTACCGGTGGGGCTCCGGGAGGCACCGTCAAAGTGCATCTGCCAGCATGGATCGGCTCGATCAACCGAGAGAATGGTCTCATCAGGAAAGCCTAGATCCAGCGGCTGATCCGCGGAGGTCGGGTGAGCGGCCAGAAAGTCTGCCAACGCTTGCCCTTTGATGGCCTTCTGAGACACATACCTGATGTCGAACTGCTGGAGAATCACAGCCCACCGCGCTAGGTGGCCAGTCAACATAGGCCGGCTCAGGATATATTTCAACGGGTCTACCCGAGAAACCAACTGTACCTCATGGTGCTGCAAGTAGTGCCGTAATTTCTGTACGGCAAATACGAGCGCCAGGCAGCTCTTCTCGATGGGGGAATACCAAACTTCCGCATCGAGGAGCATGCGACTGAGGTAATAGAGGCTATTCTCTGTTCCCTCGTTGTTCTTCTGGGCGAGAAGGGCACCCAGGGACCGTTCCAGGGCGGTCACATAAAGGACCAGCGGCTTTCCGGATACGGGCGGCATCAGGACCGGAGGTTGAAGCAGGTACTGCTTGATTTCCTCGAAAGCGGTCTGACACTCTTTATCCCATACATAGGTGGCACCTTTCTTCATAAGCCGAGAAAAGGGCTTACACTTGCCGGCCAGATTCGCGATGAATCGGCGTATATAGGCTAAGTGGCCTTGGAACCCTTGCAGTTCCCGGACGGTACCCGGGGGAGGCATCTGGCTAATCGCCCTGATTTTCTCTGGGTCGATCTCAATACCCCGGTATCTTACCACAAATCCAAGGAACTTTCCGGAGGTGACCCCAAAGGCACACTTCAACGGGTTCATCTTCAGGCAGCGAGACCGGAGGAAGCTGAACACTTTCTCAAGATCTTTGAGATGGTCCCGACGCTGGCGCGATTTGACAACCAAGTCATCGACGTAGCATTCCACTAGCGTGCCGAGGATTGGCTTGAATATGCGGTGCATCGCCCGTTGATAGGTGGCACCTGCATTCTTCAGGCCGAAGGGCATGACCCGGTAGCAAAAGGTACCTTGGGGGGCCCTGAAGGCAGTGAACTCCTCATCCTCAGGGGCCATCCGAATTTGGTTGTATCCGGAGTATCCATCCATGAAGGAGAGGGCTTGGAACCCTGTCGTGGCATCAATCAACAGCTCTGTCACTGGAAGGGGAAAATCATCCTTCGGACAGTGGCGGTTGAGATCGCGGAAGTCGATGCAGACTCTAATCTGCCCGTTCTTCTTCCTGACCGACACAATGTTGGCCAGCCATTTGGGGTACTGAACTTCCCTCACGAAGTTGGCTTTGATAAGCTTGTCAACTTTGGCCTCAACCATGGCACCGTGGGATGGGTGCATCTTCCTGGGAGGCTGCTTGAACCCGCGATGGTTCGCCGGGAGACCAAGGCGGTGGACGGCTACCTGAGGATCTAGCCCCGGCATCTCGTCATAGCCCCAAGCGAACACATCACGGTGCTGCCTGAGAAAGTCCACGTACTGCTGCCGCTCCTCAGAGGGAATGGCGGCACTAACCAATGTGGGCCTTGGATCGGCCTCAGTTCCAAGGTTCACCTGTATTAACTCATCGACCGTGGCGGGGACGCCCTCCTCAAAGGCTGGGGGTGCGTCTTCCATATCCTCTCCGCTCGGGGAGGGATTGTCCACGGGAGAGACTGCGTTGGAAACTGCATTGGGGCTACCAGATCCTGCTGGGCCACTGGTGCTGGCGCGGGCGGTCGCGGCCATCTCATCAGGAGACTCGCGGACCGTCAAGACCATGGCGACGTCCAACCGGTGAATCGGGAGGACGTAAGCGTCATCCAGACTTGCCCAGGGATCGCTTGCAACAGCGACAGGCTCAACCTCACCTGCCAGGATCTGCTTATCCTTGCTCTTGTAATAGTCTGCGTCCAGATAGCAGGCTTCACACGAGGCAAAAGGAGAGGCATCTCCTTGAAGCACACCTACTCGACCATTAAGGGAGTATTTGAGGCATTGGTGGTATGACGAGGGAACCGCTGCGTGAAGGTGGAGCCATGGCCTGCCCATCAATGCGTTATACGCAGTGTCCTGAGAGACTACCATGAATTCGGTGTTGGCAACCAAGTCACCGAACTGGGTCTTCAAACGTATCTTGCCGACCGGGGTTTGCTCGGTGCGGTCGTACCCCTGGATCCTGAGGTCGGAGGGAATCAAGTCATCCTCAGACAACCCCAATCTCCGGAGCGTCCGAGTTGGAATCAGGTTAATCCCGGACCCCGTGTCGACAAGACAACGCCGGACTTCAAGGCCATTGAACTGGCCAGTGACATACAGCGGACGAATGTGTCCCTGTATAGGAGGGTCCTCATCCTTACCAGAGAACGAGATAACTGCCTGACATTCGGCGTCCTCGATCGTTTCGGCGTGAAAGGCCTCTGCAGCCGCAACCTCTGTCTCAAACTGGAGGGGGCTTTTCAGGGCTTCAGCGAGTGCCTCGCGCATCTCAGATGACATGCGCAGAGCCTCAAGGATGGAGAGCCTTGCTGGGATGTCGGCCAAGTGCTTCAGGACATCATACTTTTTGGCCAAGCACGAGCCCCTGGTTGCAGGAGGTTGCTCTGCGGTTGGTGGCATGACGGGCCTTGCCGGTTGGATCGGCGGCCAACTGGTACTTGGCGCTTCTCGCTGTTCACTGGTCGCAGTCCGGGAAATGGTCACCGTACTGGAGTCAGGAGGCCGGAATGGACTCGTGGCAGGGCGGAGCTGGTCGCGACGCGGCTGAGGCGGTTCTGCCTGGTCCCACACCACAAACAGTGGCGGAGGCGAATCCGTCATCCCCGAATGGGGGGCCTGCGCACGCTGAGCTCGATCTTGAGCCTGCTGCCTAGTCTCAGTGGCGTGCACGGCCTGGCTGGAGGTACCAACGGCTGTGCCCCGACGACTCCTGTTGCTGCGGTTCTTCCGACGGTGGCGACGACCGGGGACACTAGGGAGGTCCACCTGGTGTTCTTCAACGTCGGGAACCGAAAAGGGATTTACCAGCTCGACGGTGTTAACCGAAGCGTACCCAATACCGTCATCGGACGAATCATCCATCACCGGGCGGATCCGAGGAGGGACCCCCATCTCCGGGGGCATGAAATCGCCGAGAGTACGGGATAGTGGCGGAACTGGCGGGGCGCGCTCTTCCTTCTTGCGCTGCCGCCGTTTGCTCCTCTTGGAGGAGGCAGACTGGGACGACGATGCCGAAGCAGCACCCGCAGGTTCTGGGGGCTCAGGCTGATTCAAGCGCGCACGGATGATTCCATGGGCGCGAATGGTCGTCTTGCGGGCCATCCAGTTATTATACTTCTGGGGTCCGCGGTTGGAGACCAGCTGCCATTCGTCCTCGTTGCCACTATCGTCATCTGATCCCACGAATACGCCCGCCACTTGTGCCGGAGCTGGGCCCAACCTGATTACATTGTTGTTAATCTGGTCTTGGAGCCAGTCCTTAAACACATAGCACCGCTGGATGGTGTGCCCCAAGGCTCGATGGTAGGGGCAGTAGCGGGGGTTATTCGTAAGATGTGCCTCCTCTGGCTTCCAACACTCAGGCAGTCGCACAATCCTCTGCTCCAGGGCGCTCCGGAAGTAACCGGGGACCTGATCCTCATGAAATGAGTAAGTCAGGTGTCGCGGGCCCCTGGGAGCGTGGTCTTGACGAGGGGATGGAGGGGCCGGCCGAGGAGGTGGACCCTGATTATCTCGCCTGGGTTGCGGCGGTACATTACGCGGAGGGGCCGACCGGTTCTGGGGCTGCCGCTGCTGGGCCGGGAACTGAGCCCGTGGAGGCAGATTCCTGTGAGGCTGTGGAGCTGGCCTCACCGGCAGCAGCTCCAACGGCCTGGGGGCCTCTATCTGGGCAACAGCAGCGGGCTCAGCCCTACTGACTCTCCTTGAAGGAATCATAGGAGGCAGCGAGTGTGCCTGGCTGGCCTGTTGCAGGGCTTCCTCAAGACGTTGAGCCTTGTCTGAGAAGTCCCTGAACCCTCCGGGGTAATTTTGAGTGATCAGGGAAGGGACCAGCTCGGTCTTGACGTTCCCGACGCACATTGTCAGCAACTTCTCCTGAGTCAATGGCATGTCAAGGGAATACGTGAGACCCTTCCATCGGGCGACGAAGTCCGCGACTCGCTCATCAGGCCTCTTCTTGCACTTGAAGAGGTCTGCGATACTTGTCTTCCGGGTCGTGGAACTGAACTAGTAGAGGAACTGTCTACGGAGGTCCTCCCAGCTGGTTACCGACCCGACGGGGAGCTGGCTGTACCAGACAAATGCTGGCCCTTCCAGTGTCTGAACAAAGCAGCGAAGCTTAGCGGCCTCCTGCTGCTCCGGAGTCCCCAACATAGGCCCGCACCTCGAGTTGAAGTGGGCTAAATGCTGTGGCGGATCTCCAGTTCCGTTGAAGGGGGCGAAAGTGGGATTCACGAATCCCGGAGGCGCCGGCATGTCATCCACCCATGCTGGGTAGGGCTTGCCGTCCGGTGGGATCGCCACCTGCCGAGTCTCCAAGGCTTCCAAGCGGGCAATGAGTGCCGCCATCGGATCGTCCGGACATGGGTTCCAGTCCTGGCGAGGATCTCTAACCACGAGCGCATTGCATGGCCCTTCAATCGGGTCGTCGAACTCGGCAGCTCGTGGGATGGCGGGCGGAGCGGCCCTTGGGGCAGCGGGAGGAATCCGAGCGGGATCTCTCAGGTAGTCACGCCGCTCGGGAGGGTGTGGCGAAATATACCGCGCCCTCTTGCCATAGGCAATGGCCTCTCTCCTGTCGGCGAACACAGCATAATCACGGTTGCCCGGGAGAGTCTCATCGAGGAGCGGTTGTTCCGGTCCCTGCTGTCCTGGCCTGGGATCACCGTAGTCAGGCCGCCGTTCTGCAGCGCGCTCGGCGAGGAGATGGTCAACCAGCTTCTTCTGTTCGGCGAGCTGCTGACGTAGCGTAGCCTTCTCGGGATCCTCCTCTTCCCTCTGCATGGAGGCAGATGGGTCGGCGGGCCTTATAGCCTCGCTGTGCTCTTTTCCTTTGCTGACGTTTCGGCTCAACGTCAGTGCTTCAGTGGGTGCGGGGAGCCCCAGGAGGTTCCTCTGATGACGAGTAACTCTCACTGATGGGTCTGACGACGGCTTGTCTTCGGGGGGGAAGCCCCCGTCGAGAAGTTCCAAGTCGTTCCCCTCTCCCGACAGGTCAGCCATGTTGACCGTTCCTGTCCCTGGGGATATACCCTCAGGGCCACCCAGCGAATCGGGTTGTCGGCGGATCACACTGAAGCGTAGGGCAGCGTACTGCCCCCATCCACGGATATACACGTGGGGAGTGGCTTCCTCGATAACTTTGCGGAGTACTTGAAAACACTCAACGCATCGTTGTTGGAGGGCCTCGTGGCGCTCAAATGACCCGGGGTGCCGAACCGCGGGGAGCATGGCCAGGTCAATTTGACGGCACTGCTCACCAATATCCTCCAGGTGCGCTTGACTCCCGGGGTATGGCATTTGTAGGCGGTGAAGACAGGAGCGAGTCTCCCGGAGAGTTTGGCGGAAGCATTCGAACTCATCCGGGGTGAGCGATTCGGGTGCATCAAAGCCCGGTCCTGCGACTGGCCAAAACTTCTCAGGGAAGTGTCCCTCTGCAAGGACGGTCCAGAAGCTCCACGACTCAAACTCGGGACCCAGATCTCCTTGGTCCTCTTCAATGGCTGGGAACGGACGGAAAACTGGTAGTGGTGCCAAGGCGGGCCGCCGGGCTGACGGGCTGGCCGGCGGTGAATACGGCGAGCAGGCCGATTGGCCTCCATATCCCGGGCCGCCCTCTGAGGGTGGCGGTGCCCTGGCTACCACATCACGATAGGACGGGCCGACGAGCGAACATCCTGCCATAGCATCGGTGCTCGCTGAGGGCGCACCAGATCGTGGTTCGACCGTCGGTCCCCAGAAAAAGTCTCCGGCTTCTCCGATCGAGACGGAAGGCACTTCTGGAGGGGCCGGTACCAACCGCAAGCTTGATCCTTGGGGGTCTACCAGGCCCTCGTTACTCCGGATATACCTTCGGAGAGAAGCGGGGATCACATCGATCTCGCTCTCGGGGAGCACGAGGCTGACGTGCCGCATTCCTACCCCTGCCCTTGACTGGCGGGATTGGGGAAGGGGCTCTGTCGCCGAATCGTACTCCGCCTCTGAGTCAGAGAAGCAAACCGGTCGGATCTCTGTCCGGAATTCCGTAACATTCTTCCCTCGGCGTCGACGCCTTGCCTTCCTGCCCCTGGGTGGTTCTTCGGGGCAGGGCTGATCTCTGTCCTGGCGTCCTCCGGCCGCACTGGTGCTGGGGCCAAGAGGACTGGGAACCAAGGTGCGAGGGGCACCGGGACAGATATCAAAGGGGACGCGGGGAGAGATGATTCCGAGCAGGCCTCCGGGCCGGGATTGGAAGGTGGGATGACCCATGCCTCCTGGATCAGCCACGCAGAGTAGACCCTGCCGGTGAATAGCGCTACCGCGAGATGGTCCGCGGTGGCTACTGCCAGTGCCAGCAACCGGGAGAGTCGACCCAACCTGCCTTGGGGGCGGTCGGGGCCTCGATCCAGGTCGGGCATAGGAGTTCCCCCGCTCAGGATGCACAGAGGCCTGGCGACTGGAGCCAGCAGTGGCTTGGGCCAATGCGGCCGCTGTCGCTAGAGCCCCAAGGTGGGCATCCTCTTCCGCTCGTGCCCGACGTTGGCGTCGAGACAGACGAGTCGGGATGAGCGGCGCGGGCAGGTGGAGAGCCCTCTCTTCGACTGGAGAGGCCTGGCGGCGGTGTCGTCGTGGCCTGGCGGGAGTCCTTACCGTAGATCCCTGGAGCGAACCCCGGATAGGGTGATCCTGGGCATCTTCCACCTCATCCGCATAGGGAAGGGAACTGTCAGAGCGCTCCGGGGATAAACTCCCGAAGCGATTGGACGTTGAGGTAGGCAGCGGTGCCTCCCTGCGCGGCCCTCGAGGGCGGCGGTGGTGGCGAGGCGCAGCCTCCTCAAGGTCTAGGCGAGCCATTTCCCTAGTGGGGATGACTCCCTCTTCCTCGTATCTCCGCACCAGGGTGTTGATCACCCTTCTCTGGATGACCTCCTAGGGGGAGAGAGGGCGTGGTCGTCCCGCAATTGCGGCTGCTGGGACGACTGCGGAACGGGCAGGACCGCGCGGAGTAGCCGCGTCGGTGTTTCCCCTATCCCTGCGCCAGTGGGCGGGTGGCGATCGGGCACTGGATCGGGCGACCTGATTTCTGAAAGCAGGGAGAAGAACCCATTAACATTGACAGGAAAAAGGAATCGTCAACCAACCATTAGCGCCACGACGCCTTCCGTGGGGGGAACCCAGGCCCTCGACGTTGCGAGACGGAGTGCCCGATTTCACTTCCCCAGCCCCTGGCGGGTAAGACTGAATGCTTGGCCGGGCAACATGCCGGTCTTCCAACACCTCTGAAAGCCATCGGTCTTCGTATCGAGGAGAAGAGATTCACGTCGGGTTCACCATTTTTCTGTTTCGGTGCGGATGTGCGTCGGGTTACGCTGTTCCGCCAGGACGCGTTCGCGCGTGCACCCGTCAACCCGAGGGGATGGGCGCGCGGCTTGTGGTCCTGCAGTCCCGCTTTCCAAGGGCGGGCGGCATCCGTCCCTTATTCAGGGGCGTCTGCTCCTTGATCGAAACCGGGATGATGGGATGTCGGCTCCTCCTTCCTTGGACGTCTCCTCGGAACTCGTCGCCTAATCCGGGTCTCCCTCATAGACTTAAGAATGTTCGTGAATCTCGTTCCCGGCGCCATATCTTCATGGACACCGGTTAATTACGCTGCTTCCGCCCGGACGCTCCAAGGAGTCCGGGCGGGGC
Organism: Viscum album; assembly: GCA_963277665.1. Lineage (NCBI taxonomy): Eukaryota > Viridiplantae > Streptophyta > Magnoliopsida > Santalales > Viscaceae > Viscum > Viscum album. Next base: position 1,272,774,449 of record OY728139.1, read on the forward strand.
AGCAACCTGCGGTGAGAAGGCCGGGTGGCTCTGGGTGCTGGGGGCGTGTCGTAACACTGCGGCTTTGCACGTCTGTCTTCCGTCCCTAATAGGGCTTCTCGAAGGCATGATGGCCTGAGGCATCCCGTACTGGGCGCGGGGAACTGTGTCACCTGAGGTTTTCCTCAGCTTCCCATGTTTAACACGGGGTATGCCGCGAGTTTAACGTCCAGCGGGGACGGCATCGGACCGATCAACACGAAAAGTGGATCAGATGACAGAACCCCTTGCGGGGAACCTCCAACGCTGGGGCCAGCACATGGGCGGCTTCCCAAGTAACGTGGAGTGGAGTGAAGTGGCATGACCCCACCGGGATGTGGCGGCCCGGGTAAGGATCAGGATGGATGATGGAGTGAAGAGCTTGGACCCCGGAGGGGCTTCCTACGTACCGCGCGTTAGTACGGATCAAAGTCAACGTAGTTCGGGTATACAGTTTAACGTCATGCTAGACGTCGGCAAGCCGACTCACGAAGAGATCGAGGCCGCCGGGCGGAGGATTGAACCGAACCACCTCGCACAGAGGGGGATGGAACGGCCGGGTGGATCACAGTTTCACGTCATGCTGGACGACAAAAGGAGAAATGGAAAAAAGGGGGGCTGTGGGGAGGCACCGCGGAGATACACGCGGGCAGTCTCCCATAGGGGCGGATTCATAGGTGAATCGACGCAAGCGTGAACCCTGGAGGGGTCCACTGATGGACGAACCGACGTGAATACGACCGGGACGACCAGGTGGCGGGCTTGAACCTCAGGGAGGCTTCCTACGTACCCTGTATAGAAGACAGGGATCAAAGTCCACGTAGTTCATTCTGTCAGGACTTACGCACTTGAGACAGCCCGGGTGGCAAAACTCAGTTGGAAGGGACTTGGACCGAAAGCAGAAGACACCTCGATCCCAGTCATACCCTCTGCTGGCTTCGGCCGTGGGGAGGCGCAATGGAGATACACATGTGCAGCCTCCCACGAGAAACTAGGGGTTTGTAATACCCTGCCCCCATAGGGAAAATCCACTCCCATTAAATCGTCCCAAAAGGGGGACAATCCCGACATCCCTGCAGAGACGAGCGGGTGGGGGCCACATCCAAACCGGGGAAGACCCTGCGTGCGAGGCACGGGATCGAATGATGCGGACGGTTTAGCGTCTTGCCAGACGAAGTACAATTTAACATCGTGTGTTGAGGACGAGGCGGACGGTTTAACGTCTTGCCGGACGAAGTACAATTTAACGTCGTGTGTTGAGGACGAAGCACTTGGCAGTTTAACGTCTTGCAGCGCAGACGATGGGGGCTAGGCAGTTTAGCGTCGTGCAGCTTGGACGTATGCTGAACAGTTTAACGTCTTGTAGCTCGGACGAGGTACAGTTTAACGTCGTGCAGGACGTATATGCAGTTTAACGTCATGCTGGACGAATATGCAGTTTAACGTCATGCTGGACGTATGCGCAGTTTAACGTCATGCGGGACGAATATGCAGTTTAATGTCATGCTGGGCATAGGTTGCCGGACGATGGGTGCATGTCACTTCGCACGAACCTGGAGGGCCGCACGGGAAGACAACGCACGGTGCGGGCACCCAGGATGAGGATCATCGGGCGCCACGCAGGCAGGTGCCCTCAGGGGGTCGAGGGGGGCGACCCTGGCGGATTGCGCGCAAAAGAGGAACCTTGCACGCAAAACCGCGGGTCGGCGCGCAAAAATGGCGGGCTGGCGCGCAATTGGGCCAGCGCTTTGCGCGCGGAAGGTTGGGATTGCGCGCACCGGGCTTCGGATAGCGCGCGGGGGCAACGGCCCATTCTCTAACGAATGGCCACTTTGAAAATGGGGGGTGCGCGCAATCGGGGCAGATTGCGCGCACCCGGGGGCAATTGCGCGCAAGAGGCTTCTTTTGCGCGCAAAGGCCTTCGGGTTGAAATTTATTCAAAGGAAAGGAGCCAAGGGGATTGCGCGCGAAGGCGGACCTCAAGGCTCTATTGCGCGAAAGAAAGGAGGTTACCTGAAGATCGGCATTGCGCGCGGAGGGGGTTGGATTGCGCGAACGAGCGACGCTTCGGATTCTGGCAACCTTCAAAACGTCGGGGGTCGCCTTATATTTATAGGCAACCCCGGGCACGGAATCCGGTCTTGGGCGTGCAATTCGGTTCGCGGGCGCAGAATCAGGACCCAGCGCGCAAAGGGCGCCGCGCAGGCCGCGGGCGCGCAAAATAGCGCGCCGGCCCAGCGCATTGCGCGCATCCCGGGAGGATTGCGCGCCGCGACTCAACTTTGCGCGCGGGCCTCTGAAATTTCGCGCAAGTCCTCCGGGCCCTCCGGAACGTGCCTCTGACTCCAAATATCACTTCGCTTTCCGCATCCGGAGCTTCGTTTGGGAACAACGGACTTTTCCGGCGTCTACAGTCTCTTATCAAAATCCTTCCATGCATGAGAGTCTGCTGGGTGGGTTAACATATCACTTTCATGAACTCTTTCTGCATGCCATATCATTAAATTAGAAACTTTAGATGACATAAAAAATCTTTTCAACCTCGGTTTAAGGGGAAAGTAATGCATTTGTTTTACGGAAATCAGTTTCCCCTATATCGCAATTTAACTTTGATGAGTCTGATTTCCCCTGTTCTCTATCCACCTGGAATCACCACAAACCGTACAAATATCCAAATGGGCAGTTTCATTTCTAAACAATATACAGTTTTTTGCACATGCATCTATGGTCTCATATGTAAAACCTAAGTTCTATGTCAACTTACGAGCATGGTAATAAGACTTGGGAATCTTAGCGTTGACAGGAAGAACATTTTTCAATAACACCAACAGCATGTCGAATGATGTTTATGAACAATGATTCAAAGTATTAAAATGAAACAACTCCACGATAAACGACAATTTATTGTAAGAAGTACATCCAAGATATAATTCTATTTTTTCATCATCAAGTGCTTCATAAAACCTCCTCGAATCATGATCTTCACCAGAGCGAAGATTTATCTCACCGGTCTCAAGATTCTGGATGTCAATGCCTTCAGGATCCAACCCACGTACCATTTCAGTAAGCATTTCATGAATTGGATCATTCATCCTTGCATCAACATCCATCTAAAATGCATCCGTATTTTGACAATGAACATATTCTTCTCCATGAAGAGTCCAAATCTTATAATTTTTCAGAAATCCATTAAATAATAGGTGCTATCTCACAGTATCTTGTGTGAATTGATATCTGTTAGCGCATTTTCTACATGGACAACTAATATAGTCACTTTCAAATCCTCTGGTGAAGTCAATAAACTGCATAATTCCATTGAAATATTCTCTAGACGTTCGATTTGGAAGATCAATCCAACTCTTATCCATAATAAGATCCCTATAACAAACATTTACACAAGACTTATTACATTTTTATTTTTCATATAAAATATATTTAAAATAAATACTAATTAATTGTTTGTGAACCATTTATAAAATAATAATGTAAGTAAAAGCCCATGTCATACCTGATTGCGCTAAAAAATTGGAAGGGAGGGGATCCAAAGGCGGTGCTGCGAGGGAGAGGAGAGGCATCAGAGGGGAGCCGGAGCCGGAGGCGATGCAGCGAGGGAGGGGACGAGCGGCGATGGATGGCGACGGGGAGTCGGAGGAGAGGTGGCGGTGGTGCAGCGAGGGTGGACAGCGAGGGAGGGGACCAAAGACAGGGGGAGCCAGAGTGGATGGGCGGAAACGGTGAGGGGATGAGTAGCGGTCGTGCAGGGAGGGAGAGGACCGGGCAGCGGCAGTGCGACAAGGGAGAGGACGGTGAGGGAGGGGACGGGAGATGGTGGTGCAGTTGAGGGAGGGGATGAAGACGGAGGGTACTAGGGTTGGTGAGGTACGGGGGGGGGGGGGGGGGGTGTCCGGGTGCGGTTGGGGGGGGGGGGCGAGGGGGGCGGAGGGCCGAGGGAGGAGGAAAAGGGCAGAGGGGTCGGAGGCCGGAGGGGCTGGAGGCCGAAGGTGGGTGGCGGGAGGCCAGAGGGCAGAGGGAGGCCAGAGGGCGGCCAAAGGGCTGTCGGAGGGCTGCCGGAGGCGGGGTGGCGGGAGGCCCAAGGGTAGAGGGAGGCCGGAGGGAAGCCGGAGGCGGAGGAAGGCTGGAGGAGTGTAGGGAAGGAAGAGGGAGGTCGGAGGGAAGATGACGGAGGGCAGAGGCCGCATGGGATGGTCGACGAGGGAGGGCGCGCGACGACGGGGCAGGGCACACGACGAGGGAGGGAGCACAACGACAGGGAGGCGTAGCGGCGAGGCGAGGGAGGAGGAGGGTTCAGGGGGGGGGGGGGCTCCGAAGCCGCGAGGCGAGAGGAGGGAGAGGAGGGAGGGGGGGGGGTGCTGAAGCCCCCCCTTTTTTTGGGAAAACCTAGCGACCACCAGTGGCGGTCACTATAGGTAAGGGGGCTCCAAAGCCCAATTTTCTAGTAGTGAAGTATGGGTACCAAAATCTGTTTTTGCTTGATCATTTTATAGGAAAGCTGCTTAAAGAGTTCTTGTAAAAGTCTATGGTACTTGGACAGTGGATGCTCAAGACACATGACAGGAGACTACTCATGATTCAAGAATCTAATAAAAATATATGGAGGACATGTCACATTTGGTGACAATGCCAAAGGAAAGATTATTGGCCTCAAAAAAATTGGTAACTCTAACTCAGTTTTAATTTCTAAAGTACTGTTTTTTGATGAATTAAAATATAATTTGCTTAGTATCTCACAATTACGTGATGATGGATTTCATGTTAGATTTGAAAATGATGCTTGCAATATCTTTAATTCTAAAGATGAATTAGTGTTTTCAGCTTTAATAAATGAAAATGTTTACTCTGTTAACTTAGATTCCTTAGCTTCTCAAAATGATTCATGTTTAAGTTTATTTTATAAAGAGTCTTGGATCTGGAATAGGAGACTAGGACACTGTAATATTCACTCCCTTAGAAAGTTAACTAGAAAAATCTTAGTTAAAGACTTACCCGAACTTGAGTTTCCAAATGAAAAAGTGTGTAATCCCTGTCAAAAGGGAAAAAAACACAAAATTTCCTTCAAACCAAATAAAGAAGTGTCAAATTCTCAACCTCTCGAACTGGTTCACATGAATTTATTTGGACCATCTAGAGTTTCTAGTTTAAATGGGAAGCACTATGTTTATGTTCTTGTAGATGACTTTTCTAGATATATTTGGACCTTCTTTATGGCTCAAAAGAGTTAAGCCTGATCTTATTTTACTAAATATACCAAGTCTATAGAAAATCTTATAGGAATTAGAATTAAATCCTTAAGAAGTGATCATGGCCGTGAGTTTGAAAATCAAGAGTTTGAATCCTTTTGCTTAAAAAATGGTTATAATCACAATTTCTCTACCCCTAGAACACCTCAAAAAAATGGAGTTATAGAAAGAAGAAATAGAACCCTACAAGAGATTGTTAGAACAATGCTTAGTGAATATGACCTACCTATTTATTTTTGGGCTGAAGCTGTCAATACAACATGCTACATAATCAGTAGAGTGCTGATCAGACCCATTCTTAAGAGGAATCCTTATGAGTTATGGAACAATAGAAAACCCAAAGTTAACTACTTCCAAGTTTTTGGCTGTAAAGTATATATTCTTAATACTAAGGACAATCTTGACAAATTTTCATCCAAGAGTGATGAAGGTATCTTTTTAGGATATTCCATGTCTAGTAAATCCTATAGAGTGTTCAATAAAAGAACTAAATGTGTGGAATAATCTGTCCATGTCAAATTTTATGAAATAGATCCACATGAGCCTAAAACTTCTCTAGAAAACCTGGAGGATGATGTATCAAATCTGAACATCAATTCAAAATCCCCAAACACTTCTGTGAAATAATATGTGAAAACTTCTAGTTCTGGAAATTCCCTAGAATCAAGTCATAATGAACCTAGACCTATCAATGAACCTGAAATCACTAGTACCTACTTTTCTAGAACTGTTAGAACTCTTAAGAACCATCCTTTAGATGTTGTTGTAGGAGACCTAGACAAAGGAACTCAAACTAGAGCTTCTCTTAGAAATCAGGTTGAACATCAAGTCTTCTTGTCACAACTTGAACCTAAAAAAATTAATGATGCAATCAATGATGAATTTTGGGTGATGGCTATGCAAGAAGAACTTAATCAGTTTGAAAGGAACAAAGTTTGGAAACTTGTTGAAAGAGAAAAGGACACATTCACCTTAGGCACTAAATGGGTTTTTAGAAATAAGGTAGATGAAGCTGGTAACATAGTTAGAAAAAAAGGCTAGATTGGTTGCTCAAGGCTATAGTCAAGAAGAAGGAATTGACTATGAGGAGACCTTTGCACCAGTAGCTAGACCTTTGCATCAGAATCCTGCTTACTTATACTTCACATCTTAATTTCAAACTATATCAAATGGATGTTAAGAGTGCATTCTTAAATGGGTATATTGCTGATGATGTCTTTGTTGAACAACCCCATAGTTTTACAAACCCTCATTTTCCAAATCATATTTTTAAATTATACAAAGCTTTATATGGTTTAAAACAAGATCCAAGAGTCTGGTATGATAGGCTGAGTACTTTTCTTATTTCTAAAGGTTTTACAAAAGGAATAGATGATCCTACAATTTTTATAAAACGAATTTCTAATGATGTTTTAGTTGTTCAAATCTATGTAGATGACATTATTTTTGGATCTTCAAAAAATTCTTTATGTGTTGATTTTTCTAAAATGATGCAAAATGAATTTGAAATGAGTATAATAGGTGAACTAAAATTCTTTCTCAGATTTCAAATCCTTAAAAACAATGATGGAATTATTTTAACTCAAAGTAAATATACAAGAGATCTTCTAAAATGTTTTGGATTAGATAACACTAAAAGTAGTAACACTCCCATAAGTACCACTTGTAAGTTGGATCTTAATGAAGATGGAAAATTTTTTGATCAAACCACTTATAGAGTAATGATTGGAAGTTTACTCTACTTGACTGCTAGTCGACCTGACATCATGTTTAGTGTGTGTATGTGTCCTCATTTTCAAGAAAATCCTAAGGAATCTCATTTAAATGCTGTAAAGAGATTTTTTCAAATACCTCAAGCATACAACCAATATAAGACTATTCTATCCTATAGGAAAATCATCTAAATTAGTTAGTTATTATGATGATGAATTCGGTGGTTGTAAGTTAGATAGAAAAAGCACCTCTGGAACATGTCACTTTTTAGGAAAGTCACTAGTATCATGGTGTAGTAAGAAACAAAATTCTGTTGCATTATCTACTGTAGAAGCTGAATACATAGCTGCTGGCAGTTGTTGTGTACAAATTTTGTGGATGAAACATACATTACAAGATTATGGATATCAATTCAGGAATGTACCTATAAACTAAGACAACATAAGTGCTATTAACATCTCAAAAAATACTGTTTCACATTCTAGGACAAAGCATATTGATGTAAGACATCACTTTTTGAGAGATCATTATAAAAAAGGTGATATCACTTTGGAATTCATTAGTACTGAGTATCAGCTTTCTGATATATTTACCAAATTATTAAAATTTGAAAGAATAGACTACATCATACATGAATTAGGCATGATAAATCTTAAGTAAATATCTTACTATTTCATGAGTATGGTCTCACATTTAGTGCTTGATGACTACTATCTAACAATTACTGTCTCACTGTAAATTTCATGTTTACTGTCTCATCGTAATGCTCAGTTACTGTCTCACTATAACATTCATTCTCTGTCTCACCGTAAAGACCCGATATGATCTCACTGAAAATATTCTTTATGATTTTTATATTTGAATTAAAAACCGTATCGCGGTAATTATCCTTTTCACCTTTTTGTTTTCCCGCACTTTTACTTTTTCTACATTTGGTATTCCTAAATGATAAAATAAATGAAGTATCATTTGTCCTTCATGTGAGATTTCTTCTATTCACTCATTCGTAACCACTCTTCAAACTTACAACCCTTATCTCTCTCTAGAACCTTCAGTGGATTCCCAGGATGAAACGCCCTTCATCGTCGAATCCTAAGAAACGTAGCACAAAGAAGAAGAAAATTGCACCCAAGCTAGCACCCAAAGGTCCTCTAAACCCAAATTTGGTAAACCAAGTTGTCATACCTATGAAAGAGGTTTTCCCCAAATGGATTCTGTCAAGTAAGTCTCTGGTTCTGAAAGTTTTAAAAGAGCAAGGCTGGATAGAGTTGTTTTCAAAGGAAGATAGACCTATCTATCCTTAGTTAGTTGCTCAGTTTTATCAATATGTTCAGTTCACCTTTGAGTCTGAAGATGGATATATTGTGAGAAGCTGAATCAATGGAAAAAAATTCTCATTCTCTTCGAGGTTATGGGCTGCATGCCTTAGGATACCTCATGAAGGCATCTGTGAGGATTATCAGAGAGGACCTCCACCTTCAACCAAATTATTTGATATGGAGGATGCTTTGAAAGCCTTAACTGGAAATGACACCAATAGGAGATCCATTGCTGCTGAACTAGATGGAGAATCAAGGCTTCTGTTCAAGTTTATTCCGAATCTGGTTAGTCCCAGAAAAGGTGATTTTGTTGTTTTGAAATATCAGGATGTGTTTCTGATCCACCTTATGAAAAAATGGGCAGAAGATCAACCTTTTCAAGTATATCATTCACCACATGTGTGAAATGATCAAAGCCACATCCAAGTTAACCTCACTATTTTACTCTTGTCTTATCTCAGCCATGCTTCATTCCAAAGGTATGGTTGAACCTAATGAGGAAGTTATCAAGGATTGTGAGTAATTCCTTTCAAAAATCACTATCAAGAGGATGAAGATAAATTGGAAACCTTGGAAAAAGGCATGGGTAGAAGACAGTGATAGAATTTATGAAAAATTCAATCCTGTGGAACATCCCTCAAGACCAAGAGATTTTTTTGATCCTGGTTTGGAACCAGATGAGGTTGTTGAATACTATCCTGAAGAAGAAGAGGCTGGTGTTCCTCCCAGGGAAACTATTTCTGTTGAGGAAGACAATACTTCTATTCCTCATGAAGTTCTTAAAAAAGAGGTCCCTGCTCCTAAAGATGTTGTTAATCTGGAAAATCAACCTGAGGTTGAAACATAATCTGTTTCCAAAGAAACTGAAAATAATTCCATGGAAGAACCTATAGTGGAAGAGCTACCTGTTATGCAAGAGGCTAAACTTGAGGAACTCCCAGTGGAACAATCTATTCCTGAAATCATTCCTTCAGGTGAGGAAAGGATGGAGCTGTATTTTCAGTTGGCTAGACAAGAAATGGGTTAAGAACTATGAGATGATTTTGTTGAATTAGATCAAGATACTAATCCTCTCAGTCCTGAGAAGGATGCAACTGTTGAGGGAGACCAAACCCCCAATTTGTAATCTATCTAAGTACCAAATATAGTTGATCCGATCCCTATAAGAACTTGATATAAGTTCCTCAGTTTCTATGATATGGATGACTCTCAGAAAGTTTCAGTAAAAGGCCTTGACCTTTCTAATATTTTCCAACTGTAATCTGTCTCTAATCTTGCTCTTGAGAAGGAACTTGAGCCTGTATCAGTTCCTATTTCTGAACCTTCATCAGAATGACCATCCTTTGTGAGTAAGGATGATCTAAAAGAATTTGGTGCTACCTTTTTGTCTGGTGTTGAAAAAGTTATGAATTCCCAACCTGCTCGTGTGACTCATCTAAGTGAGAAATATGCTTATTTATTGTTGGAGAAAGTTATTTGGAAAATACAACCAAAAATTCTTCATGAGATTCAGGAAGTAAGAGTTGAGAACAAACTTCTTAGTGATGAAGTGAAGACCCTAAGAGGTATGATTGAAGACATGTAGAAAGAGATGCATTTGAGATCAGAGCTTATTTCTCATCCTCTAGAACCTGTTGTTCCTCAATCCCCATAGAATGTTGTCTTTGAGATTCATCCACACTTTTCTTACTTAGCTGAAAAGGTCGTTGAAAGGAAAAAATAGATTTTTTAAGGAGATGATATAGCTTATTGTAAATCTTAACAAACTCACTGATGAGTATACGGGGTATCTTTAGAAAGTATTGAATCAACTAAAATCTCTCACCACTACTGTCAATTCTTCTAAAGACTCTGGTCAATACTCTCAACCCTCTTTAGACAGTGATCTGCTCAGAATAGTGGTCAAAGAAGAGCTTCAAACTGTGCTTAGTGGATTCAATAAAGATTCTCTCTCTACAGTTATCAAGAACAATGATAGAGTTCTTGACCTGGTCCAAATCCATTCTAAAATTGCTAATGATTCTCAGCAAGAGGTTGCCAAGAAAGTGGATTTATACTTAAAAAGAATCTTCTCCAAGACTGACATAAATAATCACTTCAAGTATCTTGTGAAGAATCAGCGGATTCATCCTATTACTCAATCTTTCAAGACCCAAGTCCAAAAGCTCACAGAGTTTACTCAGTTGCTGGACAAGTTTATGGAGAACAAGGATGATTTTGAGAAAGCCATGCAGTATAGTGGAGAGATCATTGCAGATTTTATCAAACTCCTGAGGCCCTATCTTCATGTCCAGAGTACAACCATTATTTCTCCTGCGGCTGCACCTCTAAGACCTGGATTGCCTACCTTCACCTCTGCCCTCACCTCCACTTCCATGTATGTTATTCAGGAACTGAGTTAGATTAGTCCTGTGATCCTTGACCAACAACTTCCTTGGTTTCTACTGCACCTACTCTGGTTCCATCTATTTTTGAATGCCTTCCTTTACCTTATCTATCAACTAGCTCCCTTCCTTCTTCTACCTCCACTTCAGCTCATATGGATTCCTATTCTACTACTGCTGATAAAGGAAAAGAGAAGTCCAGTTAGTGAATAAGGATAGTGTTTACTCCTTTTTTATGGGAAACTTGTTTAATTTGATTTACTCTTTGTAATGCCACTCTCTTTCTCTAATACATTATGCATGTTTCTTGTCACTTTTATTATTATTTTTTTTACTATTTTTTATAATCCCAAAAGGGGTAGAAATCTATGATAGCTCTATGATATGTTATAGACAACTTGGATAACTACTTGACTCTATATATGCTACATGCACTTTAGAACTATGTTTTTAGTTCATATAATTTAATCTTATATGATTTGTGATCATCAAAAGGGGGATATTGTTGGACTCATCATGTATTAATCATGTTTTAATGATACCAAATCCTATTTAGTCTATAAACTATGTTAACTCTATGTATTCTATCTCACATCACATGTACAATTTCTTAGTAAAAGCTATTCAAAGATCTTAAGGGCTATACACTTAGTTTGGATACTATATACTATCTTTTGAATCACTTTATAATGATTTCTATGAAAAATTATTAAGTTTAATTCTTTCCATAAGTATCACTGCTTAAGTCTGAATACAGATATTTTCCTAATTCTGAGACACCGTGAAGCAGACACCGTGAACATTCCGACACCATAAAGCAGACACCGTGAACATTCATACACCATGAAGCAGACATCATGAACATTCAGACACTGTGAATATACAAGACACTGTGAACAAGACACCGTGAACGAGACACCATGACCATAAGATACTATGACCATGAGACACCATGAACAAGACACCGTGAATGAGACACCATGACCATAAGACACTGTGACCATGAGACACCATGACCATAAGACACCATGACCATGAGACACCGTGACAGCCATACACCATAACTACGAGACACTATGAACAATCCAGACACCGTGTGAAGGAGACACCATTTCCATGACATACTATGACATAGTTTCCTAATATATTTTTTTTGTCTTATTTCAGTTTAATCTCTAACGGTCATATTTGAAGATTTTAATATACTAACATAATTAATGTTTCTTTGTAGATATATCATAGGACAATATGAGGTACGAGGTGTAGAATACATGCAACCTGTCGACTCCAACACATGCACTCCAAGATAAAAAGATTAGTGCATCCCGGAAACAAGTGGTGAAAAGCTTGTATGAAGTAGCACGACACAAAGAAAAAGATGGTGGGCATGAACGTGAGAAAAATATACATTTTGGATAATTGTCTCATGAAACTCGATTTTGCTGAAGAATACACAAAGCATACTAGAATCCCGATAACATCTTTACACTATCAAACATCACAAAGAACACAATCTGGATCTTTCTGACTTATGACACTCTATTTTACAAACGAGGACCAGAGTTTTGCATCTGATTTATCTTAGAAGTCCAGAGCTGCAAAGACTAACACTCAGAGCACTTCTAAACCTATCTAAATCGTTCTGCTCTGTTGTGTATCTTTTTATTAACTTTCGAGCAGTGTGTGTTTCTGTATAATAACACACTCTATCTCCTAAATCAAACTGAAGGATACATGATATCCTTACTCAAACATTCTTTTACTCATGTGTATACCCACAGATAAGTGTGGAAGAGTTCTTTGTGTGGCCTGGTAGTTTGTACCCACGAAGAACTGTGGAAAAGGTCCTTGTGCGACCTGGATAGTCCTATGTACAGTTGTTTAACCCCGATCTTGGGTGTGGATCAAGTTTACTTATATAAACTGCTTGGTGGCAGGTGATCACCAAGTGGAGTGGATTAGGTCTCAGCTTGAGACTAAACCACTTATTGTATATCCTTTTTACTACTTATTTTTGTTTTCTCTATTTTAATACTCAACTGTATAATTTAGAAATCACTAAACTTAATTTGATAGTTAATCCTGGAAAGAAGTTATAATTGCTTTGTCTTAGTAAAATAGTTTCAAAAGTAATATTAATAACTATTATTATTACTAAGAAATAATCAATCTTCTAAGAAGTTATTTAAACAGTCAAACCTTTATAACCGTATTACTTTGATTAACTGGGCTTTATTTAACTTGAAGGGGAAATCTTTTTTAAGAAAACCTTTTTAAATAGAATTTTTTTATAGATACTCAATTCACCCACCCTCTTGAGTACTCTACCCTGACCATAATAAATAAGTATTATGATAAATTCCATATTTATCCTTCATTAATCAAAATATTTCATCACAATATTATAGAAAAAATGCACCATTATCACTCAAAAATATCAACAAATAATTAAATCACTAATTCCAATTCATCAAGTAATTTTTAGAGTAAAAAATATCGATTTGTTTCGGAATGAAATTTAATTTTTTTATTGAAAAAAGGAAACACAAACCACAACAACCCCCAACTCATGGTGGGCGGAAATGATAAAGACTGAGGGATCACCCTAGAAATTGAGGTTATGGTAATTAGGTAAATACCCAATATAGGTATATAAAATAGTGATCTCTCCCAAAATCCATTTGTTGGAAAACATATCAGCTATGAAATTACCTTCTCTCCAACTATGACCAACACAAATAACCTGATTAACACCCATCCTACATTTCCTGACCAGGTATGATAGATCCCATAGTGGATTGAACTTCCCTTGGAGAATACCAACCAAAAAACTAGATGTGATGTGGCGTTTAGTCTTAGGTTGAGGAACTCGGGTTGGGATTTTACAAATAAATATGTCCATTATAATACTTAGGATTTTATTCTTTATATTAACCCTCACTTACTAAGGTTTTAAAGGTATCTTTCATACAAACCTTAAAACAGTCATACATTTCTTCTATAAGCCTTGATCCTGGGTTAATCATGGAGTGGTTGGTTATGTTGTTGATTATATAATAGTTTTTTCTTAAATAATATGGGATTTAACCTTCTATATTGTAGGTATTTAATATGAACTCTTGATTTAGTAAGACTAAAAGAAATTCATGGTCATTATTTGATAAGTGACATGTGATGTCCTTATCTATGTGGATGTTTGGAATGCAAAGAATTCATCCTATATTGTCAGTTATCTTAAAGAATTGAGAATGTATGAGTTAACTTATACAAGATTGACATATTCTATCTCTAGTTTTTGGAATTGATGTCTTGAAAAAAGTGATTAAAAGATTATATATGATGTATAAGATATATGTAGTGGACATGGATATCTATAGATAGGAATGTGTTTGATAGATATCCTTCTAAATCCCTTTGTATCTTGAGTAATGATGTCATTTTCTAGAGGTCGTTGTTCACTTACAATTATGGATTATGAGTTCATAATTTTTATAAACATTTAAAATTCCTACAGGGTCACACAATTAGGTTATAAAATAATGATCCATTTTAGTAGAAAGTGTTTTTCAAAAATTGAGAGTGTTTTTATGATCATTATATCAAAAAGAGTTTAGATGGATTCATAAGGAGTTGTGACTTTTTTTCTTAAAATCTAATAGATTTAGTGAAAGTGGGATATTATTGAATATATACACTAAATCCATAACAAGAACAATTATATGAGGATATTGATGCCAAAATTATTATATTGATATGTGATATAACATGGATACAATGATCTTCCACCTTGATTTTCATATTACAGGATCTTGTAACACATCACGTGATGATGAAGTAATCATTCAATAAACATTAAAGTGCTCGAAATTCACTTATATAAATGGGGTATACATTATACTCAGAATATCAAGAGTTAGGAAAAACTTCTACTTTTAAAATATAATAAAAAAAGTTAAAATATACAACAAGGAATCACAGATCAACTCTACAAGGATGAGTATAGATCGCACCATCACAATCAACTTGAGCAAGGAAAATACAATAATCAGGTAGCACAAAAGACCAACTAGAACTGACCTCCAAAATTGCTCTCTTTGAAAGGGAGTCCACAACCTGATTGGCCTCCTGGTAGACATGTGTGACTTCAAGAGATAGCAAGTCCATAAGCCGAAGGAAATCACTCCAAGAAGATAACATATTCCATGGAACATTTCTTGATCGATCTTTGAGAATCTGGACTGAAACATATGAATACGACTCAATCAATAGGTTGTGCCAACCATAATGGACAGAATACATGATTGCTTTTATCATTTCCCACAACTCCACATTGATTTCATATCCATTTCCAATATAATGAAAAAAACATCCTTTCACAAAGCCTCAGTAGGTACGGAAAACACCACTACATCCGGAAGGACCCAGTGCTCCAAGAGATGCTCCATCAACATTGACCTTCAGCCACTGTGAGATGGGTGGTATCCATCTGACATACTTCATCATCATTGGATTTTTATCCTGCCATTGACACCAAGAGACCTCAACAAAAATAGATCAAAAACATCATTTTTCATAGACCCAGTCTGAATATTAAAAGCAGTTTGAATTTCATGATGTAAGAACAGAACCCCAACATGAAATAATAGCTCAAAATTATTGAACATAAAGTCATTTATTTCCTTCCATGTGAAATATATAATGCTGGTAGAGGCATCAAGTAGGAGTGATGAACCTGATCACTGTAATCACTTCCGCAGATGGACTATAATAGTCCATCAACAGATCGGGTATTGAGAGAGCAGAAGAAAATCCCCTGCCTATATGACCATAACCTGTATGAAAATTTAAAAGAATAAAAAATATATGAAAGAGATTCATCCGCCTCTAAACAGAACATACATGACGAAGCCAGATGGAGCCCAGTACATTGCAATTTGACCTGCAGTGGAAGCCTCTACTTCCAAATTTTCCAGATTAAAATCAATTGAGAAGGAGGGATGAAATCTTTGTAAAAATTAGTGACCCAATGCGGGGGTTCAGTGATACACCAAAAATATTGTTATAGCACTCCCTTGTGGTGAAATTTCCAAGAATATTGGGAATCCAGACCAAAGTATCACATTGATTGAAGTAGTATATTGATATTTCCAACTAGATACTACTAGGTAACATCCCATTGAACTCTGTATTTTCATGAAAAACAACAATGGTAACATTTTTCAGGGAAGATGGAATGAAAGTGTCATCACTAATGGGATGAGATAGGCAAGGGGTATTCGAACAATTCAAATGTGACTGTTTACACATCACCCATTTTGTACACACCTTGAGGTCAACATAAGCCTTTTTGAGAGCAGTCCAAACAGATGAACTGATATAATTGACATACCCTATGTGAAGTTTCCCAACAAACCTATTTTCAAGAAAATCTATAGAATGATCAAAAATAGAGATGAGCTTCCATATGATTTTTTTAATCAAAGAGTCATTGAACAACCTTATATCTTTGATTCCCAAACCACCCATAGGAATATGTTTGGTGCAGTCTTTCCAGGCTACAATAATAATCTTCCTTTCATGAATTGACCCAGTCCATATAAAATTTCTAATTTTACCATTTAATTCCTTGATAAGAGCTCTGGACCATCTATATAAAGAAAAAGAGTACACAAACATTGAAGTTATCACTGAGTTGACCAAACAGATTCTCCCTTCTTGGGATAGACTTTTCCTCTTCTATCTTGAAAGATGTTTTGTAATCCTCAAAGAAATGTTTTCCAAATGACATCTCTTAACTCTGCCCAAAAAAAGTGGTTCACCAAGGTAAATAAAAGGCATAGATACTATTTTAACCCCAATCTTACGATCAATTATTTTTTTCCTTGAAATTACAATTCCTTCACCAAAGAAGACAAATGATTTTCCCCAACTGATAACCTAACCTACAACATCTTCATAATGTGAAAAGATACCCTTAATACAAGAGATGTTGCCTTTATACACTCTCCCAACTAGAAATATGTCATAAACATAGAATAAGTGAGATGGGGCACATAAATCCATCCCAACTCTCATCCTCTGATACCACCCAAAATTAGCCAGATCAGTGAGACACCAACTTAAATAATCCTATACAATGGAAAAGAGCATACCAGAAAGAGGATCACCCTATATTACTCCTCTAGAGCATTGAAAAAAACCCTTGGGGGAACCATTAACCATAATATAGATCCTAGAACTCTTTAAAATGGAACCAATAAGCCCAATGAATTTTTGGGAGAACCCATTCATTTTGCGAATAGTAAATAGAAAACTATATCTGATGGTGTCAAAGGCTTTGGAAATATCAATATTCAATGCCATATTTCCATCCTTTACCTTTATCATCATAGGATTAACACATTTAGAGGTATTATAAAGATAGTTTTGTATATTTCACCCTGGAAAAAAACCAAATTGATTACAAGAGATGAGATCCTTGGAAATCTCACCTAATCTTTTAGCCATGATCTTACTAATTAGATTTGGCAGAGTATTTCCAATAGCAATCGGTCTAAAATCCTTAATATCAAGAGAATTATCCTTCTTAGGAATTAATGCAACAAAATTAGAATTAATCAAAAAAGGCATATAAGATGATCTAAAGAATTCATTCATAGAATTTGTAACGTCGAGATGAATGATATCCCAATAAAACATGAAAAAATTGTTTGTAAAGATATCAAGACCTGCTACACTGTCTATATTCAAATAGAATAGAGCATCATGAATTTGCTTTGCACTAGGGATGTCAGCAGGCCTTTTATTTTGGTCTTCCCCAATAGAGGGCTCAAAACACCTATTAATTTTATCAGAGTTATCATTTCCAGTATCTGAGTACATCTTCCCAAAATAAAGTGTCACAACATTTGATATTTCATTCTTAGACCAGAATAGGTTTCCATCAATCTAAATTGCATTCAAGCTTCTCCTGACCCTTTTTCCCTATTCATATAATGAAAAAGATTTGAATTCCTATCTCCTTCCTTCAGTCATATAAGGTTAAATTGGTTCTGAACCAATTTCTCTTTAAGGGTTAAAAGTCTGTCCAGATTTGAAGCAGTCTGTATTTCCTCCTGAGGAGGCAGATCCTACTGCAAATTTTCCTATTGACAATTTTATAAAATATTTTCAGCCTCTCTAATGTCATTATCCAGAGAAGAAAATGATTCCTTACTCCACTTTTTTAGTCTTTCCCTAACTAACTTTAACTTAAAACATAAGACATGAGAGGGACTACCCAAGTAAATAGTTTTCCAAGCATCCAACACAATTTATTTGTAGCCCAGTATAATAAGCCAAGCATTATTAAACTTAAATGGGAGAGGAGATGAACTTAATCTATTGAAACAGACATCCATGAGTATAGTCTTATGATTAGAATGCAATCTTTATATATTTCTTCCAGACACATCAATCACCCCATTCCTCTCATCCACTTACACAAAGAATCTTTCCAATTTACTTGCTTGCTTCCCATGAATAGTGTATCTTCTTTAAGTGAAATCAGATCCAGAAATAGGTACCTCAGTAAGGCCACATTTATCAATGCAATATGAAAGGTTAGAGGCTGAGATATGACATAAATTCTCACAAATTTTTCCTCAGGCCTCAAGACAGTGTTAAAGTCGCCAAGAATAACCCAAATAGTGTCCATATTCTCAGAGATATAAAATAAATTCCTCCATAATTATCTTCATATTATGTACAGGTTTACGGCATAAACAAACATCATAGAAAGAGAGGCATTATTGAGACTACATGCAATAGTGAATGATTGGAAATCAGCCAAAACATAGCTAATATTAATGCTGTCATGCTTTAGAACCCACAAGGATTGAATGATCGAATTAAAATGATTATTTTCAATGAAGGAATAACCCATATATTTCCACCTAAAGGAGCTCCACTTATCAAATTTCATCCTTGGTTCTGCAATTAAAACTAACATAGGGCTATTGGTCATAATAAGGTGTCTAAGGGATCTGATCGTGGGGGCGTTCCCAATCCCTTGACAGTTCCAAAAGAAGATCTTAATTTTTTTGATCTGAGCCTAGTGTTAGGCCCATAATTTTTTTGAATCATGTCTTTATCAAAGATAGTATTATTAAGATCAACAGTGTTACCTGGGTCATAATCAGCAGAAGCAGGGGAATCATCATCCTCAATATATTCCTCATTACTAAGCAGGGAGAATCTGTTAACTGAATCAACCGACGCAGAGAAGAGGCTAGCAGGAAAAATACTTTTGGTAGTATTTACTATTTGAATATGCAAGAAGCCCCTTAAGGGGTCAGAAAGTGTTGCATCATATGCTTCACCAACATTTTTAGCAGGGTCAGGAAGAGCAGTAACCAAGGCAGGGGTATGCACCGGGTCACGAATAGGAGACTCATAGATCATAATATTCTCCAATGATACAGATTCTTTTGTAGAGGCATTATTAGGAGGCAATACAATCTTCTGGTTGTGCAGTAAAGGGTTGGTCCCAAAGGGACCATCAACCTCACTCTGATTGAGGCACATGCAAGCATCACAGTTATCACCATTAAGCAAAGATGAGGGGACATCATCTTTATCAAGGCCATTCTATACATTTACCACCTTAGGACCTTCATCCAGGACATCAAGTGTTGCATCATTAGCAGGAACTGCATCAACAGAATCTGAAACTAGATCAGGACCAGCTGGAGGGTTATCCTGAGTTTCCTTAAGGCTGGAAGGACCAGAACCAGTGGGAACTTTATCTTTTCCCTTCTTTTTCCTACAAATTTCCTCACTATGTCCTTGAATGTTACAGAAATGACACATTTTATTTTTGTTAAAATCTGAAGCCACATGCCCAAATAAGTGACAGTTGAGACAAAATTTGGGTTTCCTTTCATACAGGATCCCCAAAGTGATGCTTTCATCCTGAGTAGTTAGTACTACCTCCTCTACCAAGGTGGAAGAAATATCAACTTTAATAAGAATTCGAGCATAATGACCAAAAGTAGGATTTCCAATCTATCGGTAAAGCCTAATAATATTTCCAATAGATGAAGAAATGTCCAAAAGAATCTAAGGATGCCAATAAAACTAATTCAGATTACATACCTGTATCCAAACTTGTGCAAAAGTATTTTTGATAGTATTGGGGTCAAAATTATGATCTCATTCATGAATGTGAAGAAAGACAAGCTGTAGAGGGACCGAACTGAGGCTCCATGCTCATCGCTTGATTTCATCTGAAGGGGTAATGATATGATAGAAGCCATGAACCATTACAGTCATTTTCCAGTATGAAAATACCCAAATTTCAGCAATCCTTGTAGTGAGATCACTGAATTTTCATGGCCTCACTCCCTTGGGCACCACCACCTGAGAAATGATAAAAAATATACATAAATTTATCCTCTCTTTAACAGCATTTTGATTCAAAGAGACATCTGCAATTCTCCCTTTCCTAATGATCCTTCCCGATGATGCAGACTCACAATCAAAAAATGAGACAATTCTCATATTCTTGATAGCTTTTGCAAAGCTCTTATTACATCCATCAATTTCTCAAGAATCACCCGAAGTCTTCTTTGCGTAGATACTGAAAAAATCCTTGTGACCAATTACATCATCAACCACTGATCCACAATCTGGTTTCTTCCTTTAAATATCAACTTTAGAGTTCACCTCGCCCACATTAGGGTTTTCATTTGTCTCTCTACCGTGCTCCTCCATCTCAATATGAATTTTTATCATATAAATTTTATGAAAAATTTAAGTTGAGAATTATCCAAATGATAAAAATATTTATGGTTTCTTCATTAATTGAAGAAAAATTATAAATAGAGGTGTTTCATGCCTCATTTGGTGATAGTCTATCATACAAATACTTATTGAAGCTTTATCTATTATCTTATCATCCTTAGCCTTGGAGGAAGTTTCAGCATGCCATTGTAAAGAATAAGAGATCCCATTGAAGTGTTTAGTGATTCCATTGATCGATGTATACCTATAGATGTAATTACTTGTTGGTGGTTTCTAATGAATATCCATCAAACTCGCTAGTAAAAAAAGATCAAATATAAACACTTAGGTATAAATGTGTTATTTTATGTTCACCAGTTTTATATATCATTACTTCACCAAATGATTCATGGTTTTTATGGCTTTTTTCACAGTTTAATAGAATGGTTCATGGATATGAATCCCATCACCCATGCCAGTGAGAAGTCCAACCTAAATTACCATCATCCATAAAAAATTACTCAAGAGTGATTTAAAGTTTATACATGACTTTAATTCCAAATATACACTATTTTTTATAATAAAACCTTAATTTTGAATTATAACAAATCGATCATTAATTTTAAATTAACTCGATTAAATCTAATGTTATACACATTATTAAACTCCTCAAATTCATGGAATGAAATTTATATAAGAAATTTTAACAATGTAAATTTAAGCATAAAAATGTTCATTTTATCAATATTTCACATACATGAATATTAAAAAAATAAGGAATAAATAAATAAATGAACACTCCACATATTTTAACTTGATATGTATATATAATTTATAATATAAGCATATTACATATGAACAAATCATATGAAATGAATATAAATAATTTATAATTCAAAGTGAAAAAATTTGGGCTTTCCATATAACACAGATATACAAACATTACATATATATATATTGTAAATATAAACATTTCACATTTATTTTTTCATAGAATATAATAATTCCTTACATTTATTAAAATATATATTTCATGAAAAATAATCTCTTCATATCTCATTTTTGTATATGAACAATTTATATCCCTTCTAGCGGTATACTAAATATTTTGTAAATAATTAATAATTCTATAAATAATTAATAGTTAAATTATGAAAAATTTATAAATTTACTATAAAAAATTTATATTCCCTTATTTTTACAATTTATAAATAATTTATAAATTATAATTCATTTCTCAAAAAAAAAATTTGAACCCTATGTCACATAAAACAATATATTTTATATCACTTCCTATGATAGTGTAAAAATTTATATCATATTCCAAAGGTATTGTAATATCATATATCATTATCTATAAATTATAGATAGTGATATCACATATTGCTTGCTGCAATATGTAGGTTAATATTATCGTGTCACTGAAATATAATTTCATTAACTTTATTTTAAATCATAGGTGGTGATATCACTCTATTCCTTTTAGTGATGTACTAAAAATAATGATTTAAATTATATCATACTCAATGACATTACCATATCATTGACAAAGATACAGACACCTATGTTTAAAAACCATGAAAAATCATATTGTAGAAAATGATATATGATATCACTGTTTTCAACATCTTGATCCAATGATATAGAATAAGTCATGTAATATTGCACATAATAATATCACTATATCACTATCTGTGATATAATATTCTTCATAAAAATCCAATTTTTTCTAAAATAATTGAATTTCATCCAAACATTAACAAATTTGGCTATGATACAATTGAAGGGTTTTGGAGACTTCCAATAAGTATAAATATAGCATAAAAAATAAAACCCAAACAATAAGATATATCTAAAGAATGTTTTGAAGAAATAAAGAATATATAATGAATGTAAATAAAATGAATAAATATAAGTCACATCCTTTATACACTTGTTGATAAAAAAACCATGTGTTTGTAGCATCTCTAGTCTGTTCATATTGAAAAACATTGAACTAGGTGTGCCACATTACCTCAATATCACTTCCTAATATTCCAGAGGATTTTATAGGGTCTATCGATACCATGGGGTGACTATACCCTCTTTCAGATAACTGTAAACAATACCAAGAATAAACATAGATCAACATTTACAATGAATAAAATAATTTGAACATTAAAAAAAGAAGATAACCATAGATAAATAACTATCACATGCTATAAGAAAAATATAATCCACTATAATGTCATATGATACTTACCTTAAGAGTAAGATCACCCGATGGGATGTATATAAAACATGATCTAAAATATACATAGAATGAAGAAGGCTACAAAAACTGGGCCTGAGGCTCCACCCATTCCCATCTCCTAATCTAGTTATGCATCCTTGATCAACCATTCACTATAAGGCTCTTTCCCTTACCTATATCCATAATCAAAAGATCTATATTCCCACCAAAGTTCATGTGCAAGGTGTGAGAAATATAATCAATAAGTCACCACTAACTATTCCCCTAAATAAAAACATAAATATATTGCAATATGAACAATATGATATGATAACAAAGTAAACATAAATATATCAACTGTTGTATCATGGGGTATTAAACAATTACCCTCATGAATGAGCATACCGTTCTCAACCAGTGATGGAATGGGACATATGCCCCCATAGTTTTATCACAATAAGATAATAAATGAGTTTTCATCTCCAAATATAACATGATAAGTGAATGGGGTATCACTATCTGTAATAAGTATGGGTAAATGGGCCATCACCACTCATAACATACAAATTGGTGAACTAGATAACACTATAATCATAATAATAAAGGTGAATGGGTAATAACCAAAATACCAGAGTATGGATGAATGGGTCATCACCACTCATCATAATAATAAGTGAATAGGTAATCACTATAATCATAATAATTAATATGAGTATGTTATTACTTTAATCTATAAATAAGGGGAACGATTCATCACTACTATCACACTAATATGGGTAAAGGACTGATCACCACTCATCATAAGAATGGGTAAACAGGTCATCACTATAATCATAATAATAAAGGTAAATGAGTTATCACCATATCCCTTAAATAAGATGAATGAGTTATCACCATTATCATGTGATTATGGGTGAATGGTTCATCACCACTCAACAAAACAATAAGTTAACAATTCATAACCATAATCACAATAATAATAGTGAATGAGTTATCAATATACTCCGTAAATAAGATGAACTATTTATCACCTCTACAACATTAGTATGGGTGAATGAGTTATCATCATAACATAATTAATAAACATAGAGAATAATTTATCACTATATATATAGTTTATAACACAATTAATGGTTGATCACAATATACACAATCCATATACATAGATAAATGGTAGTCACTATGTACATATTAAAAAATATACTGAATATGTGATCATTATTCAAATAAACATAACTATATATGAATAAAAAGTCATCATAAGTATAAACATGAGAAAATGTGAATAAAAAATCACGAGAAGTAGAAAAATATTAAGGGTGAATGAATAATCACCATAAGTATAAAAAATATCAATTAAATATCATAAAAATATTATTATTACCATAGAAATTGGTTCCACCAATACAATTTAATCACTAAGCTACACACACCCTTTAAATTTCACACCAAGAACACTTTTTTAAATCCCAACCTCTAATAGAAAATAATTTATATCTCAAATAAACCCCCATATCTATTTTTTCAAACTAAAGTGGGAACTTACTATATCAAATTCCAATGATAAGGCTAAAAAACCACTATCTTGACCCAAAAACATGCTTCCCACCATCAAAGAATTCTTAAGGATTCCTCTCAAGGTTCAATAAATTGAGACTTATGCATATACACCCCTTATGGTTTCCACTTACAATGTCTCTCACTATTTTCATGAGGAAACGTGGATGTCAAAAACTACGTAAACAAGGTAATGGTGTTAGAAATTCAATAATGGGTTAGAAAACTTATAACCATCACTTAAGAAAAAAATTAAATAGTATTTAGTTTCATTTTAGTTCATTTTCATACACCTTCCTATGCCCACATACCACATTATACATGGAACACATATAATATGGTGGAAGAATTTAAGGACTGACTACCTTAGACTCATATATCTTCACTCATTGAAGATCACTAGATGAAACACCCTTAATTAGATAAAATACCTATAACAATTCACTGGGACATACAAAACTATGTTCCCAACTCAAATGAGGGAGGAATTCCAAAATTGAAGTAGAGGAAAGGGAGCAAAGGGGGTCTGGTTTGTTCATGGTAAAAGAGAGGGGTGAGGGAGTTTTTGTAAAAGTTTTTAAAACAATTAATTAATTTTAATTAAAATTAATAAACATAGAAGGTGACCATCAAGTTCATGTCCCCCTAACACAATTTACCTAGTATATCATTGGGTACCTTCCCAAAGGACACTGAGTGGATGGTGGCTCAAATCAGACAAATTAATCTCTTCCTAATCCATTAGGTACCCAATAATAAACCTTTAGGTACCTAGTACTATTAATAACCAAGCTAAATATCTCCACACTGAGTTTGTTTCCTCAAATACTAACCCCAACCCCTTCTATCTCCTTTAATAGTTTAAAAAAACTAAAATACACATCATTTGAAAAAACATTAATTAAATTAAAAATTTATTATGTGGGGGGTGTTACAATCCCCCACCATAAAATTAATCATCCTTGAGATTCACTATCTATCCTTGTTGGTGGAAATCTCTTGCCACTGTGCTCACATATTTTCCTCCTACTTCCAAGTATCCTCATAGATATGTCTATGCTACTATTTCACATGTAATCGAGGTACCTTCTTCTCATGAATTATCTTAACAATAATAATTTTTTTGTGAGGTAATCCTATTAGAAAAGGTAATTTTTGATGGAAATCCATCACAAATGACATGTGGAATAAAATGTCATCCAAAAAAGTTTTCTTTTTTGCGATGGTTCATCATAATTTGTTTTACAATTTTTTTTCAAATCAACAAAGATTTTTTAGGGGAAAACATTAAAAAAAATATATGATATCCGTGATGGAATTAACTATCTAAGAAATGTTTTGTTTTGACAAATAAATAATTCCATCGCAAAAACTATTTCATGAAAGAAATAACAGTACATCAAAAAAAATTAAAAATTAAAAATTAAACACAAATATATAAAACAATTAACAAATGAGATAATAACCATTAAAAATATAATATGTTTATTGAAAACATCATAAAATAATAGAGGGTGAGGGGGATCAATTTAAGGGTTAGGTGAATGTAACTCTATCCCTACACTAGGTGCAAGTAACTGGATGAAATCTATCATCTACTAATGTTTCTAACACTACTCCTTATGTAATTTCTCCTACTTTCAATGCTGAACTTCTTTCTCTTTAAACATGTTCTATATAATATTATCTAGAGTTTTTAATCTATCCTCATACTCTATAGATGACGACAAACCTACACTATCTTCATTTGAGCTATCCAATAACATCACAACACCACCATAATAACTAGTAGGCATCGATCATGAACTAATGCTGTTCAACCACCATTTCTTGATACCATTCATAGTAACCCATATCCAAGTAGTATTTTCAAAACCTACCTCATAAGAGGCCTTATTCTCAGTCTCATCCTAAATCTCTCATGAATTAGAAGTCATAAACTCATATATATCCTTAAAATTAAATTAAAAATAAAAATAAAAAAATTAATTCAAGTTAATTTAAAAAACCAAATAAAATACTAACCACAATATGACATTGTCTCTCACCCATAATCTCTCCTATAATAGGACTAGTGTACATACTTTTGTAAATATCAAAATCTATAACATGAGGATTAACAAAAATCTATATAAATATAACATAAATTTTTTACATTAAAGGTATATATAAATTAATAAACAAAATTACTTAATATATTTCATCAATGAATATGAAACGCATGACTCTCATTGTTGTGTGTGACCTCCTGTACCCCCTGGTTTTTTATTCAGATGGTGACCTCCTCTGAAAAGTCTTTTATCCAGTAGGAGCACAATCCATCCCAAACTTGGGTTGGGATGTAGTCGGGTCAATGATATAAGAAAGAGTGATAAAAAACTATAACAGAATCCTTATCCATGGATCCCTTTTTAATATTGTATAAAAAATAATGAAAAAATTCATGCATATAATTCTATCATAACTCCCAGATAGATATCCTCAAGCTAACATCGACTAGAGACCATAAACCCTACCTATAATTAATAATATCAAGTTAATAATTAAATAATTTTTTTAAAAAATATTTACTTACATATCATCCAATGATCAAACATATGATATAAAACATTAATGGGAACTATATACCATTCCACCCATGTCCGAGAAAAACAATTCTATATAATCACACCCTCTATATCAATAATTATATGCAAAAAATGAGCAAAAAATAATAGATAATCAAAAAACTTGTATATAAATAAATAAATTAAAATAAATTAAAATTAAAAATTAAAAATACCTTTGAAATCATGAATCAAAATCAATATAGGGAAGTCACTTAGTAATAGGGTTCAAAATCATCAATATTTCTAGTTTGTGACCCCTCCTAGTTGACGATGCAGTGGCGACATCCGGAGGGTCAGATGATGGGTCATCGAGCTGATTAGTTGGAAGCTCAACATCCCTAAGGGAGAAAAACAACTCATCCATATCTTCTCCATGAATTTGAAATATAAAAATAATATCACCTAAAAATAAATTTTAATACAATTATCAAATATAAAAAACATAAATTTATATATGAAAATGTAATATGTCATTATTTATCTTCATCTTTATACTCATTAGTGTTAATGTTTTATTCTTCCTCCTCAACATCATTAATTTCTATATGATCTTCAATTTTATCATCTCTTATTATTCCAAAATCATTGGTTAAATGATTAATATTATCAACACCATCAAAAATTAACTATGAGGTTTCATCACCAATATTTATATCTCTTCGAGTAAAAGACGCGTTTGATGATATATGTTAAAAATTTGAATATATTACACTTAAAAAGAATTATTTTCATTTTACATAAATTGTTTTTTAAAATATTTAACTTTTTTTACACTTCACAAGTCACTTAAATATCTTAAATCAATATAATAACTTTTATAATAAACATAATGTTCTTTATGTTCTAATATAAATGATTCATTCTCTATAATAAGTTTTTTATATTTAATTTCAATGATTCCATATCATATTTGAAAGTGGAACCCTTGATTAGTATCAAATCAACAACATTTAAACATTGTTATGTAATTCTATCTCAAGTAACATAAATCAATTATTTCATCCACCATGCCATAAAATTCAACTTCATTTTCTTTACGGTGATATATTTTCAAACAAAAACCAATGTTTATTGATTTTTTTATTCACCATACGTGAATATATGAAATTGAAATCTATTAACCATATACACATTATAATATTTAACCATTTTTAATTTTCTGAGAAAGATTGAGGATATGCCTCTTTTATTCAAAGTAAGAAAATTGAGAAAACCCAAGAGAGTGAAGGTATACAAAGCATAGTGCTCAAGGAAAACAACTAGCTGCCTATCTTTTTCATTAATCTCTCTATTAGAATACTCTACTATTCTGAGATTATATTCCATCCAGTCCTTCCTCGACTACATCTCCGACCTCTCAATCCCCCCCTGCTTGGGGGAATTTATTGAATCCTTTTAAGTAGAGTCTCAACATCAGTGCTTTCTGAATTAGGACTATCTTTCTTCTACTTTATTGAATCAGAAGAGACTTCCCTTTCCATTGGAGTCATCATCTCCTCAACCTCCATTACATGACTCGAAGAGAGAGTCTCCTTGTACGTTTTCCCATTTTCCTACATCTCAATGACACTAACATCATTTTTATCAAAAAGAGGTATAGGGATACCTCCATTCAGTTGATCAACCACCATAGAGGTTACAAATGGAGACTTTGTCTTATTGTATAAGACAAGATGAAAACCCTCGATATCCACCATAGGTTTTGAAGAAGCATAATATGTTTTAGAAATAACCGATGAGTCAGATTCTAAAATTTTCTTACCCTTTCAGCTACCTGGGGAGACCATCCTTTCCTATGAGAGCTTACGATCGACCTCTTTTTGGATTTCATCTTTAGTAAACTGTACATTTATCAATTTATCATCAATATCTGGCTTAGTATTGTGAAAAATTTCTTCTTCTGAGAATATGGAACCCCAAGATTTTTTCTTGTTCTTAGGTGGGTCACTCAGCTGGCAACCCTTCTCATCAACCGGTGACCTGCTAACATATTCAGTAATGTTACTCTGTGCTTCTTTCTCATTGGTGCCCATTGGAAGCATCTGGGTAAGAATATAAACCTTCTGAACAGATGCATTTTTCTTCTTTTTGAGACAATGGCTTATCTCATGACCCCGTAAAGATCATAAGCTATAGACTTTTGAGAGTCTACAGTTAGCTAATTCATAACCTAACATTACGTTACTTGCAGAATTTTGGCATTTTTTCATAAGAAATATTTAACTAAATAATATCATCATTTTTGGCAAGCATAATCTTTTAAAATAGAGTCGAACCTAGTTCAACTTCCACCAAAAACCTCACGGAATAACTGAATCGAGCCACTTCTGTTTCCTTATAAAGTTTAATCAGGATTTCGATAGATAGTGCAATATCATACAAGATTTTGGGATTCTAGAGTATCTAATTTATCCCATAAACCCTAACCCACATTTGAGTAGTGGTGTTTCCAACCTCAAGTGGGTTAAATTTTTTATCCCATTCCCTAAGGTGAATGATTTCCGGTTTGAGCATGATGAAGCCAAATCCCCCATATCGCGTTTTCAGTTCTTCCATGAGGAAGAGTATATAAAAATATCCCCATCCTATCGAGATGAATTTTCATAACGAAAACCCCCAAATCAACAAAATTCGTTCCTTTATTTCCTCAATTTTTAGAGGCTCATAGCCTTTTGGAATAAATAAATGGGCTATGATTGAGAACTCACCATTTTTGAGCCACTCTGAAATATCTTCAGGATTAGTAATGATGTGCACAATGTTTCCTTTTCTTTAGATTGGAGGATCATCTATGCCTTTGTAGTTGGAAAATGATATGTTCATAGGAGATTCCTCTGAACCAGTCGCACCTACCATGACCCCCAAAGACCCCTCCAGATGAGAATCAGAAGGATCTTGTCTCCTAGATCCACCAGATCTTCCTGCACAATCCACATCAAACACCCTCACCGGTCTGTTTGGGACCAGATCTCACACATCCTTGGCCGACATCTCAGATCTGGGCACACCCGACCCACCAAATCCTCCTGTTCCAGTTTCTCCAGAAGTTGTTTCACCCTGAGTCACCACCTGATATCCATTCAAGACCAAATCGACCGCCTATTTGTATGTCATTGTATCAGAATCTCACATAACCAGATCGCTCCTTGGATCCTTGGCTCTTTGAAATTTCCTCTTAAAAATATTCTTCTATAGTTGACCCTTCAACTGATACTTTTTTAAGTACCTTATTCAATTTTTTCATACATCTCTCATATTTTTACATCCATTGAAACTATAATTTCCCTCCATATTTTTATTCACACAACAAATGTAATATTAAATGTTCCATTGAATCAAAGATCGGTGTATTTTTTTTCTAATTTATATTAAATTAGAAAACATCTTACTACAATGCACTTGGTGAATCATAGTCTTCTATCTTCATACAAATGTATTGAAAAAATATGATATTTTCATAAAAACATCCTAAATTAAATAATTCAACAACCCTCTAAGTCCAATCAATAGTAATCCATTATGACATGAAAATCATGACTTTTTAATCCAATAATAATACCATTTTTATATAGTGATCAAATTTAGAGGAATAACTATATGGTAACTTCAAATAAAAAATCCACTAATAAAATAATAAATGAATTTATTTATAAAGATAATAAGATAATTTTCAATTCGTTAAATTCTGTGATCTGTCACTTTTAAATAACACAAGTTTGAGATGCCTGCAAATTTGGGAAAGATATAACCATTCCATTATAATATATTTTTCCATACCGGTGTGTCCAACATGGTATAAAATATATTATCAAAAGAGTTTTTCTCCATATGCATAACATCTAATAGTTAATGGACCAAAAAAAAACCAATATGGTAGGTCCCAAAAAACACTCTGGTTTATCCAATTTTGATATCTCCTAAATCATCCTATTTTTATCGATTTATAGTTGACCCAAATTTAATAGGAGGTAATGAAGATACCATATATTTTAACTGAATACATGAGAGAACTATTAGAGGTCTATCTCTTTTAATTTTACCTTTTGTAAAGTTATTTATATTCTTTCAAAAAGGTTGTACTATAGAAAAAAATATTTAATGAGATTCAAATAGTTTCATTCCCTTTATTGAGAATTCAAATGAGGTTCCTAAGGTTCCAATTTATTTGTAAATTGGAAGATGGTTTTGGAATCCTGTTTTCAAAATACCAATTAGAACACTTATTTGGGATAAGATACAATCATCTATTTCTTTTTAAAAAACTATTTTTTTTAAAAAAATTCAGAAATTAGAGTTCTATAACCTAAGATATATCTAATTTTCTGATATACCTACATAACTATGAACACTCCAGATTATTTCAAGTGTGAAAATATTTTGGGACCTAAAATAGATGAACCAGAATTAGGTATATTATAAAACACTATATCCCACATGTTATGGGTTTTTCAGAACAAATTTGAGCCTAATTACTAAGACATATAAGGTGAAATGTATATTTTAGTCCACACGTGTGCTTTGTATTCACACAGTTTCAACATGTTTTGGTAAAATTTATTCATGGGATCCCCAAATCACATATACATAGCATGAAAAATTATAACAAGTGAAATTAAATTTTTTAGTAGTATTTATAATTAATTAATTTAATAAAATTAGAAGTGAAATTTATCATTATATTATTCAATTTATAATGAAAAAGAAATTTAAAGCATTGGTATGGTGTAGGAATAAAACAATGAATCATGATGTGATCATCCAATACTCATGATCTTAATGAGAAATACCATTATTTTCACTCTATTTTCTTTTTAAAATGTGAATCTTCTACAATAAATGGTTTGAATTCAAAAAACTTATGAATCAAAGAAAACCCATGTCCTATATTGATTTTCATGAGCATGCCTCCAGATGGGAGGGGGTAACAAATCACATTCATAAAAAAGTATCCATTATGGTGTCTCATGGACTATTTTGGAAAAACATTGACTGGACCTTCAAGCAAATGTTCAAAACCTAGGAATTCTAAATTTTTTTCAAAAATGTAATGAGTTGGATGCATTTCATATTAATATTCTATAATCTTATGTGGATAAATATATGAGATCCCACACCATATAGAAATTTCATTACTCCAAATGGATAGAAAATATTTTCCATATCATGATGGCCAATAAAAAACATAATCTGTATCAACTTCAAGGAACTCGAGAAAAACTTTCATAAGGGTGGATTTCTCATCATAGTCATCAAATTAATAATTTGTGTGATAACAAAATTCTAATACCACTAATTTATGTATGGATACTATATATATAATAAATCTCATATGGTCCCTAAAGTTAAGAATACTATAAAATTTAGGGCACCCAAAGTGATACACAAATTTGGGTAGAGAATTTTAGAATAAATAATGTCAAATAAACCTATCAATGGAAAGTAATTTTTATCTAGTCCCTCTTTGGAAATACAATAGATTTCTTTTTGGATGAATTAATTTTTTATTTATGTCAATTTCCTAACTAGATATGATTACATTACATGAAGAAAATTCCCCTAAAATATACCTTTTGAGTCACTTAAAAGAAATACCTTTTGTTTTTGCTCTGATATGGAGTTATTAAGGTTGAACCTATGAAATACAAGTCAATAATTAAAGTTACCATTATACTAAACATGAAAGATCTTAGATGATTCTAAGGAAAATTGTCCAACATTAGGTGATTCATTGTGAATATCCCTTATAAGTCTCTACATTTCATGAAGCTAATGAATATGGGAATGAACTAGTAGTTGTACGATGACTATAAAAGTGACATCAAAAGAATAATGAAACACCACTCAGGTTATTCGAATATGATGGAACCTATAGAAGGAAAACTACTAATTCTATATCTCATGGTTATATCCACTCCCAAAATAATATTAATGTAAAAGATAATAATATAGAGTCTAAGATTTTCAAAGTCTACTATTATGAGATTTTTAGGTGTCAATGATGGTGGGGGTGAGTTTGTTGGTGATATGCAGTTGAATAGACAATTTTTTTGGATATGAGATAAACCACACCATGGTTTTTTATGGCTAGTATTTTTTTTATTTTACTAAAATGAAATTTTATGGATCTGTGTTTATAATGAATCACAATACACACTTTGCTTTACTCACACTTACATGAAGTTTTATTAGTTATATTTTTCAAAAATTTTGAATTCCAAATTATATGTTATAGTTGAGTTGAACCTGAACCATTATTTATCTTGAGTCACATTTAGTAGAATATCATTTGAGTGCTTCAATGTTTGTTATAGTGATAGTTATACCCGAATATCTTTTTTTTCACCCTTTTGATTTTTCCACCACAAGACTATGTATAGAAAACCATGTCTCTTAAGAATAAAGGATCACTCATAATGAAGTGATAACATTTTAGAGAATTCTTCATCTTAGTGACTTGGGATATTTTGACTATTATATTCTTCATATGATCATAATGTTTATGATTTTTAGGTCTTTAAATATAAAAACTATATGTTTCTCTATAAGGACATGACCATAAACATTACACAAACTTTAGTTTTAGGTAAATATTTCATTATCTTATATTTTAGGATCTTTTCAGGTTTAGAGTTTTAGATAATTAGGTCATAACTCATATATAAAAAAACAATATAATATAAAGTGGACACTTCCAATATGTATCCATTTTTCCCACCATATAAAACTTATAAAATAAAAAATGATTTATCTTTATGAAAAATATATTGGAACCGGGTGTGCAACAGAAACCCCAAACATGTGGGTTTCTAAAATTTGTCTTCCGAAGATCGATGTAAACTTGTCGATGTTAGTGAAGGGAAACCCTGTCAAAGCCGAGGATCCTGTGTGAAGGATTTTAAGCACAAAATAAACCGTAAAAATACCTGGTTTATATCTGAAGCTGCACATGACGTCTACTCATCGTTGGTGATCCCTGATCGAAGAATATGAATACAAATTTCTCTAGATCATCCACACATGATTCAAGGAATATGAAGGAGCACCATTCATTGTAATTCGGGTGCTAGCGCAGAATTGCGATGACACCTTCGACACTCCAACAATCACCACATTGCTTTGCTAGCGACGCCTAAGAGAGAGAGCTCGATCTGAGCTCCTTGGATCCATAGAATCTCTCTCTAGATCATGGGAGAGAGGATAGGAGAGAGAATCTCCATGAATAGTACTTAGCAAAAGCCCTTACTCTTCTATTTATAGTAGTTAATTAAAATACCTGGTATCGCCTCATTGGCCCCGAATACTTAACGCACTTTCAACGATATTTCATGAATACTAAACTATGTCATAAATATTATTATCATTTACTTGTAATATATTAAAATATATTATGCAATAATAATTGAGTCATTAACTCGACATGTCGCTCCCATAAATATTAATTGAACCTTGAATAATTTAATATTCGTCAATTAATATTTTTCATGTATTTATTAAGACTTGTAAATACATTTAATAAATAAATTCAATAGTCATTATTCTAAACTCAAATAATATGAATTTATTTATTGAATTGGTGATCGTTTAACCTTGGATAAATCTCGAACCCCAGTGGTGGGGCCCACCATGTCCAAAACTCCTATTCAACTGAATAGGGTAGATTCTTGAATACGCTATTGTGTGTGACCCTCTAGGCCCTTATCTCGACAGCAATGAATAGTATTCACAGACCAAGAGTGGGATCTAGAAACCCATCATGGCCCCTGAAGAAATAAGGATCATCACAATAGCGACAACCAACCTACGAACACGCACTGTGTAATATAATCTCTTTGTCAGTAATATCTCATAAAGCATGATGCACTCACGTGTCATTGCCCTTATCTGGATTTATTGTTTATTGATTTAACTAGATAGATTTACCCTTGATTTCCATGGCCGTGGTCTTATAAAGGTACTTCCATCCATATCAACATGGCCTAAGATATATTACTTCAATAACCCTGAAGAGACAAATCCTTTCTTGAACATTCAACCAATTCCATGCCACCAATGACACTGTCACGACCCGCCTTCACCAAAAGGAGGGAAGGGTCATCAGATTTCCAGGCCCTTCTTTCTTTAAGTTGAAGGAGAGATAATGACCCCCAAAACCCACCTACAATAGGTCCTGGAGTGGCGACCAGCACCAAGGGTATAGAATCACACACTAAATGGAAGGCATTACCCTTTTTCTTTTAATTGGATCGGGAGATAAGATAGTGAATCCCACAACACCAAAACTGAAAGTGCAAGTATGGCTGAAAGTAAACCATTCCCATATAAATTTTCAAAGGTAAAAGATACAAGACACAAAAATCCAAGGTGAAAATATACCAAGAAAAGGAAAAAAACAACAAAAACTGCCCCAAAGGTCCAAGCTACGGCTCCGCACGATCCCCAAAGTCCTCCTGGAAACCAGAAAGCAGTTTTATATACGTAGGGTGAGCATACAAGTACAATCAGTAGTGGAAATCAAAGACTCTCGTGCAAAATTGAGGAGACATTCTAATTCCCTATGGAAAAAGGGATAACCAAACACCTAACAAGGTAAACTATCCACCCAATCCTCACCAAGGCACACTCCCCAAATAACACAAGTCAAGTAAAGTATAGTAATAGCACATCAATGTTTGGGTACCCCGCGCTACTTTCCCACTAGTTATTGAAGACATCTTATGCATCGAACCAATCCCGCAATTCTTACCGCAGTCCCACTTCCAAATCCCGCCCACACACACCTGGTCCATAACCACTATCCCGCCCGCAGACACCTGAGCCACAACCACCACACACAACCATACCCGCAAACACCTGGTTTAGAACAACTATGACCATGCCCGAAGACACCTGTGCCTCATCCCAAAGACACTTGGGAAACAACCTACCCGCAAACACCTGTGCCAACCACCGCAACCACCCCGCCCGAAGATTCTTGGGCTAATAATGGACCTCAGGCCAACACAGCCTGCCCGAAGATACTTGGGCTATCTGGGAAAGGGAGAAGAAAGGATCTAATAACCAGCCACTAATATAAGTGTTGGAAAAAACACCCTCACCCATGAAATGGGGGTGTTCGGAACTAAGTGCTCAAGTTGGGTGGGGCGTGAATAAGAAACATAAGAACTACAAAAAATATATGTATAAGTAACAAACAATCAACCCAAACTAGGGTTTCCAAATCTAATACAAGCACAAGAACACTCATCCCTATTCATAGGAATCACACTGCTCACAGCCGAGTCACAACTCACCCCCCCAGAACCAATTCCCATTTAAGCTAACCTTGCTTCCATGTTCAAGTAATCTCATTTAAATAATGTTCTGCACTACTGGGAAACTAACAAAATAAGCACAAACCAAGTGAAAAAAAAGTTACAACCAACATCAATTTAAGCATTCACACCCAGTTCTCTTGCAAAGTCACAACAACAAGGGATAAGGGAGATCTCTCGAAGTACTGGAACCAAAGAAAACCCCAAGATACATCCCCATGTTCCCAAAATCCAGGAGCCAACGATTTCTCAACAACAGAGGATCCCACCCCAATTCGTGATATAAGAAGAGTAATCACACGGCCTCAAATTCAAAACCAATGAAAGTATAACAACAGGGGATCCCATCCCCACCCGCATCGCCCCAGAAATTGGCCTGTGAAAGAAATAACCAAACCGCTACCACCAACACAAGGTAGGCCCATGCAGGTATTTTTGGATTTAAAAGATTTAACACACTCCATGGTTTCAATTACACTGTGCTTTAACCGGGGTTATCACATAAAAGGGTTGATCCTGGTGCTTTGAATTTATTTAACCGAGTATACGTAATTAACCAATTCCTTGTTACAGTTCTTTAAATATCCAAAAACACCGAGGTTCATTAGTGCATAGAGAAAGACCACCAACGACCATGATTTTCAGTGAGCACAGGCCCGTATAATTCACAACATATATCAACAATAAAAGAACATAGAAGGTCATCGATCACACCCCCCTTTTATTCTTTAAAAGTCAGTTCATTATCTTCGTTAAGTTTGGTTTCATCAATTTCCACAGGGGAAAAAGCATACCAACCCCACATGATACACAGAAGGGAGAGGCAAAGGAGAAAAATCCCCACCTGACGGATCAAGGATCGACGTTAAGTCCTCGCGTGGAAACTGGAAAATAGGAGTGGAAGGAGCTCAACGGAACACGAAAGGAAAACTTCGCAATAGGGGTACAGCTCGTCGGGAGGAAGGGTACTCTGAGCGCAAGGTGATAGAAAAGAAACTTAGGGAGAAAGGGAAGCCTTTAGGTTATAAAGACTGAGATAAAACATCCCATGGACAGTTACGATATGGAGAAAAAAACTCGGAACCGCGGTAGAAACGGGATCGTGGGTTGACCACGCGGCTGGGCCACCCCACACGTAGCTTAAATGGTCCCCTCCCTTTGGGGCGGTTAAAACAGATGCACAACTCACCAATCATTCAATTTAAATGGGCATTAATGGGATTTAAAACAGGCTTAAAGGGGTCAAAACATGGTTTAAAAAGTAATTTGCGCAAAAAGGAGGCGCTACTGGGAAACCTGTGGGGGTAGGTGAGAGCTAAAGGTAGCCAAGAGCTACCAGTTGGCGATATCTACTGGTAGCTGAGAGATACCAGTAGCCTAGAGTTACCGGTAGCTGAGAGCGACCGGTAGCCGAGAGCGACCGGTAGCTGAGAGCGACCGGTAGCCGAGAGCCACCGGTATCCGAGAGCCACCGGTAGCTGAGAGCCACTGGTATGCGAGGGCTACCAGCACCCCAAGGTCACCGGTAGGCTAGGTCTACCGGTAGTCCGAGGCTACTGCTAGGAGTCACCGAGAAGCTGGGATGGCCTTCCAGGCCACCCAGAACACCTCAAATATCATATTTTTACCAAGTAATGGACCCCAAAAACCCGAGCTATTACATCAGATACTTCTCAAACTATTCTCATCCCCAAGAAAATAAGAACAACCCATAAAGGAGAGAAGTGGGGTCCAAACAACTACCCTCTAAAGATAATTCTCAGGGGAAAACCCCGGAGTTGTTCAAAAGCTGGAACAGAACCCGCCCCCTACATCCAGGAATACTCCCCCAAGAGTTATCAACCACAAAAATTCACAACAAGCACAAAGATCACACTATCCAACACATGAGTTAGAGAGTCCCCTCCTACATGTCAGGATATTATCCTCTTTGGATGGCATTGACTCGCCCACACAGGTTTAATCGCATCCACATTAATGCGTCCTGATTAGTAGTCAGGTTTTCCCATCATCACACATTTGTACACACACACACACAGAACAGGGAATATATCATCTAATAGCTAAGAAAAACAAGCATTTCATATATTAAAGCATAAGGTACAATATCTCAAGGATTAGAACAAAAACAACAAGGAAGTAAAAATAGCTATGGGTACTGAACGTGTGACTGGGCCTCCCGCTCCCATGTTCTCTCTTCCAGGCCACCATACCTCCACAACACATGAACCAAGGGGATGGTTCATCCACAAATCACTTTCTCCTTACGATCCTCGATCTTGATTGGTCATTCTATGAAGGTCGCATCGTCTTCTACATCTAACTCTCCCCAATAGATGACGTGGGAGTCGTCGTGTAGATATTGACAAAGCTGGGACACATGGAATACATCGTGTATCCTCAGTAGTGGTGGTGGTAGCGCTAGCTGATAATCCACTTCACCGACCCACCACAACACTTCAAATGGTCCGATGAACCTGGGAGAAAGCTTACTTCCCCTGCCGAACCTCCGCTGTCCACGCTGAGGGGAGACCTTCAAGAACACGTGGTCCCCGACCTCAAACTCCAAGGGTCTCCTCCTATCATCAGCATATGACTTCTGCCGGTCCTGAGCCACCTTCACCCTTTCTCGTATAAGCTGGACCTTCTCTGTCGTGCTCTGCACCACCTCCGGGCCAAGAACACCTGCTTCCCCAACCTCAGTCCAGCACACGGGTGAGCGACACATCCTTCCATATAGGGCTTTGAATGGATCCATGCGAATGGTAGAGTGATGGATATTATTGTAGGAAAACTATACTAGAGGCAAGTGTCGCACCCATGATCCCCCAAAGTCCAGAATACATGCCCGCAACATGTCCTCCAAGGTCTGGATGGTGCGCTCTGTCTACCCATCTTTCTGGGGGTGGAAAGCAGTGCTTAGATGTAGCTGGGTGCCAAAAGCATGCTGAAATCCCCTCCAGACTCGTGAGTTAAAACATGCATCCCTGTATAAGACTATGTAAATCAGAACTCCATACAACCACACTACCTCGTCCACATAATTCCATGATAGAGCGTCCACTGCAATCGACTCCTTAATCGCTAGAAAGTGAGCCAACTTCGTCAAGCGGTCCACCACTACCCAGATGGCGTCGCAGCCCCCTTGCACCTTGGGTAGTCCCATGATGAAATCCATCGAGATGTCATCCCACTTCCACTCGGGGAAATCTAAAGGTTGCAACAACCCACCTGGAAAACGGTGTTCAGCCTTTACATGCTAACACACTAGGCACTTGACCAAAAACTTTGCCACTGCTCACTTTACTCCAGGCCACCAAAGCTATCTCCTCATACCCTGGTACATCTTGGAAGCTCTTGGATGTACCGCTAAGGGTGAGTTGTGGAACTCACTAAGAACCTTGCTATGCATCGCCTCTGGAACAAACATCTTCCCTCGGAAGAGCATCCTATTTTGACCATCTTCCGTCTACCCTTCTGGAGCATTGCCCTGGTCAACTCGGTCATGCATCACTTCGCACTCTGGGTATCCCCACTGAGACTCCTCCACTTGATGCAACAGAGAAGACTGCACTATCATCTGATACAGGAAACCTCTACCACTATCCATCCTCGCATCCAGGTGCAAGGTAGCCAACTCCTCCATCGCCTTCCAAGCGTATGCCAACTCTCGGACCACATCCTTCTGCGACCTCCTTCTCAAAGCATCAGCCAATGCATTCCCTTTTCCTGAAGTGTAGGAAATCTCGAAGTTGTAATCTTGGAAAAACTCCATCCACCTTTGCTGCCATAATTTTAGGTCCCACTGGGAGAAGATATACCTCAAGCTTTTGTGATCCATAAAGACCACAAAGTGTTCTCTGATGAGGTAATGCCGCCACAACTTTAGTGCGAAACCGACCGCTGCAAGCTCCAAATCGTGGGTGGCATAATTAAGCTCATGAGGGCGTAGCTGCCTAGACTCATAAGAGATCACCCCTTGTCGCTGCATCAACACACATCCGAGGCCTTGCCCTGAAGCATAACAAAACACCTCATACGCTGCCCCTTCTTCTCGTAGTCTCAGCACTGGGGCACTAACCAACTTCTCCTTCATATAGCTGAAGGCTGCCTCGCACTTCTCACTCCACACGAAAACCTGGTCCTTCTTGGTTATGGCCGTCAAAGGTGTCGCAACTTGAGAGAAGTTGTGTATGAACCTCCGGTAGTAACCTGCAAGCTCGAGGAAACTACAAACCTCTGCCACGTTCTTGGGTGCTGCCCAAGAAACAACCGCCTCATCCTTTGATGGGTCTAACACTACCCCTTTCTCGGACACTACGTGCCCAAGGAAGTGCACTTCTCGCATCTAGAACTTGCATTTCGACAACTTCCCACAGAGTTGGTGCTGTCGAAGGACCTCCAAAACCATCCTCAGGTGGTCAGCATGGTCCTCATCTGATCTTGAGTAGATCGGGATTTCATCAATGAACACAACTACGAACCAATCCAGATACTTCTGGAAGATGGAGTTCATAAGCCCCATGAACACAGCCGGAGCGTTCGTAACACCGAAAGGCATGGCTACAAACTCGATGTTCCCATATCTACACCTGAAGGCCATCTTCGAGATTTTGCCCTCCTTCACCCTTAACTGGTGGTACCCAGACCGCATGTCGATTTTCGAGAACCATTCTGCCCCTTTCAGCTAGTCAAAGAGATCATCTATCCTTGGAAGAGGGTAGTGATTCTTGACTATTACCTGATTCAGCCTCCTGTAGTCTATACACAGCCTTAGACCGCCATCCACCTTCTTCACAAACAACACAGGAGCACCCCATAGTGACGCACTCAGTCGAACAAAACCCTTCTTTATCAGATCGTCAATCTGAATCCACAACTCCCGTAGCTCCGAAGGTTCCATCCAGTAGGGAACCATCGAAATAGGACAAGCACCAGGCTGTAAGTCTCTCCCAAACTCAATATAACGTCGAGGGGGTAGAGTCATCACCTCCTCAGGGAAGACATCCATAAACTCATTGACGATCCCTAGTACTTCCACCATCTCAGCATCCACTGACTCTAGTGACAGCTCGACTAACAAGGAGAGGAGGGGTTCCTCTTGCCTGCTTCCCTTCTGGCCACTCCACTCGCCGGTGAAAGTAACATGTCGGCCACCCAAGTCTGAGAACACAACCCTTCCTCGGAAGCAGTCGATGATGGAACACACAAATAACAACCAGTCGATGCCTAGGATGACATTGTATGGCTGTATCTATAGCAGTAGTAGATCACTGACCGACTGATGTGGCCCTATCATCAGTCTGCATCCTCTACAAACATATAACAAGTCGGTCTGACCTCCGACTATTGTTCTCAACACCAGGGGAACTGGAAGTCTCATAGAATCTAGACCCAGAGCACGGGCCAGACTGGGTGCAACAAAGGAGTGCGAAGCTCCGGTATCAAACAAGGTGTAAGAAAGGGTACTGAATAAACTGATCGTACCTCAAACAACCTCTGGTCCTGCTGGAAATGCTGCCTCCATGACATGCAACTGTCCATGCTCAGCTCCTCTGCCCCTCGGATGTCGGCCACCTCCCTGACCACGCCCTGATTGAGGTACCTGAGGAGCGCCCTGAGTTCGGCCTCCCCCTACAACGTATGCCCTCAGAGGAGTGGGAGTTCGCTGCCCCTGCTACTGCTGCTGGAAGGGCCTATCTAGAAGCTTCTGTTGAGGCGGGTGCTGGGCCTGTCAGCCACTGCCGTACTTTACTCGGTCTAGGCACTGATTTTAGAGATTTCCATGGCTCCCATATATGAAGCACCTTGGTCCTGGGCCCGAAGGGAAAGGGCGAAGACCGGGGGACCAGAACTGGAACTGCTGCGGCCTGCTCCATGCTGGTCGGAACCTAGAGGGTCCTGATGCTGGAGGTCTGGTGCTGACAACCTTTCCCTTTGACGGGCCGAGCTGAATCCCCTCTTGTGACACACCGCCCAATGTGTGCATCCTCTCCACCACCTCTGCCTTCTTCTGGACCTCCAAGTATGTTGGTAAGGTGAAGGGGGTAACATCGTATTGGAGGGAAGGTCAGAGTGCCTCCTCTAAACGTCTTTCCCGTGACCCCTCATCCGAAAAGAGGTCTGGAGAAAAGCGGAGGAGATCCTTGAACTTAATCCCTAGCTCCCTTACTGACATACTCCCCTGCTGGAGGGAGAGTAACTCCTGCCTCTTCTCAGCTTTCATCATAGAAGAGAGGAATTATGCCCAGAACTCCATCTTGAAATCAGCCCATGCCACCCCAGCCTCTCTCCTCTCCCCCAGGTAGAGAGTCCACCACTGACGCGCTTCTCCCCGCATCTGGCTCACGACCAGAGGAACCCAGTACTCAGTCGGAGCCCAGATCAAGCTAAAGGTTATCACCGGCTCCTCTAGCCAGCCCTCCGTCTTCATGTCAAAGGTGCTTCTCTCA
This sequence comes from Viscum album, assembly GCA_963277665.1. Taxonomy (NCBI): domain Eukaryota; kingdom Viridiplantae; phylum Streptophyta; class Magnoliopsida; order Santalales; family Viscaceae; genus Viscum; species Viscum album. Next base: position 1,272,817,044 of record OY728139.1, read on the forward strand.
TACTTCTCGAGGGTCTGTCACTGGAAGGCTCGAAGCGTCTTCTACCACTGGTCGTCCTCCTCCTCTCGATCAGCCCTCTGATGATTGTCCAAGTCAACCTCATGGGCCTCGATCGCCCGTACAACTCATGGTCGTCTCTTGGGTGCCATAGCTATAAGGTAAACGAAGAATGCCTAATCCCAAGTAGTGCAGAATATTGTTCTAAAAACTCCTTAAACTTATTATTTATTTAAAATTCCCAAAACACCACAGAAACACAAGAACACAAGTCATTATGATGCATGTACCTTTCCTAGGGTCTCTCCCCTGCAATCAGCATGGCATCACTTGGTCGTTCGGTAGGTCCAGAGTCCTTGCATCGGATCACGGGGCCCCCTAAAATCCCATGTACTAGCCGGTCTTCCCTGGCCTAATTCACGCACCAAGGTCACCCAAAACTGTTTCCCTACTATCCTATGAAATCCTCACTGTGAATAACTCTAGAATCCATCCTATCTCTCAACCTCCCTCTGATACCATTCTGTCATGACCCGCCTTCACCAAAAGGAGGGAAGGGTCAGCATATTGCCAGGCCCTTTCTTCTTTAAGTTGAAGGAGAGATAATGACCCCCGAAACCCGCCTTCAATAGGTCCCAGAGTGGAGACCAGCACCAAGGGTATAGAATCACACACTAAATGGAAGACATTACCCTTTTTTTAATAGGATCGGGAGATAAGATAGTGAATCCCACAACACCAAAACTGAAAGTGAAAGTACGGCTGAAAGTAAACCATTCCCATATACATGTTCAAAGGTAAAAGATACAAGCCACAAAACTACAAGGTGAAAATATAGCAAGAAAAGGAAAAAAACAACAGAAACTACCCCAAAGGTCCAAGCTACTACGGCTCCGCATGATCCTCAAAGTCCTCCTGGAAACCTGAAAGTAGTTTTATATACGTAGGGTGAGCATACAAGTACACTCAGTAGGGAAAAACAAATACTCTCACGCACAAGTGAGGATACATTCTAATGCCCTGTGGAAAAAGGGACAACCAAACACCTAAAAAGGTAAACTATCCACCCAAGCCTCACCAAGGCACACTCCCCAAATAACGCAAGTCAAGTAAAGTATAATAATAGCACATCAATGTTTGGGTACCCCGCACAACTTTACCACTAGTTATTTAAGACATCCTACGCATCGAACCAATCCCACCATTCTTACTGCAGTCCCACTGCCAAACCCCACCCGCACACACCTGGTCCATAACCACTATCCCGACCGCAGAAACCTGGGCCACAACCACCACACACAACCATACCCGCAAACACCTGGGTCAGAACAACTACGGCCACGCCCGAAGACACCTGGGCCTCATTCTGAAGACACTTGGGAAACAACCTGCCCGCAAACACCTAGGCCAACCACTGCAACCACCCCCGCGTGAAGATTCTTGGGCTAATAATGGACATCAGGCCTTCACAGCCTGCCCGAAGATATTTGGGCTATCCGGGAAAGGGATCAGAAAGGATCTAATAACCAGCCACTAATAGAAGTGTTGGGAAAAACACCCTCCCCCATGAAATGGGGGTGTTCGGCACTAAGTGCTCAACTTGGGTGGGGTGCGAATAAGAAACATAAGAACAACAAAAATATATGTATAAGTAACAAACACTCAAACCAACCTAGGGTTTCCAAATCCAATCCAAGCACAAGCACACTCGTCCCTATTCATAGGAAGCACACTGCTCACATCCGAGTCACAACTCACCCCCCAGAACCAATTCCCATTTAAGCTAACCTTTCTTCCATGTTCAAGTAATATCATTTAAATAATGTTCTACACTACTAGAAAACTAACAGCATAAGCACAAACCAAGAGAAAAAAAGTTACAACCAACATAAATTTAAGCATTCACACCTGGTTCTCTTGCAAAGTCACAACAACAAGGGATAAGGGAGATCCCTCGAAGTACTGGAACCAAAGAAAACCCCAAGATACAGCCCCATGTTCCCAAAATCCAAGAGACAAGGGTTTCTCAACAACAGAGGATCCCACCCCAATTCGTGATATAAGCAGAGTAATCACACAACCTCAAATTCACAACCAACGAAAGTATAACAACAGGGGATCCCATACCCACCCGCATCGTCCCAGTAATCGGCCTGTGAAAGAAACAACCAAACCGCTACCACCAACACAAGGCAGTACCATGCAGGTATTTTCAGATTTAAAATATTTAACACACTCCATGGTTTTAATTCCACTGTGCTTTAACCGGGGTTATCACAGAAAAGGGTTGATCCTGGTGCTTTCAATTTATTTAACCGAGTATACATAATTAACTAATTCCTTGTTACAGTTATTTAAATATCCAAAAACACCGAGGTTCATTAGTGCACAGAGAAATACAACCAACGACCATGATTTTTAGTGAGCACAGTCCCGTATAATTCACAACATATATCAACAATAAAAGAACACAGCAGGTCATCGATCACACCCCCATTTCATTCTTTAAAAGTCAGTTCATTATCTTCGTTAAGTTCAGTTTCATCAATTTCCATAGGGGAAAAAGCATACCCACCCTGCATGATACACAGAAAGGATAGTCAAAGGAGAAAAATCCCTACCTGACGGATCAAGGATCGATGTTAATTCCTCGCATGGAAACTGGAAAATAGGAGTGGCAGGAACTCCACAGAACGCGAAAGGAAAACTTCGCAACAGGGGTACGGCTCGTCGGGAGGAAAGGTACTCTGAGCGCAGGGTGATAGAAAAGAAACTCAAGGAGAAAGGGAAGCCTTTAGGTTATAAAGACTGAGATACAGCATCCCCTGGACGGTTATGATGTGGAGAAAAAAACTAGGAACCGCGGTAGAAATGGGATCGTGGGTTGACCACGCGGCTGGGCCACCCCACACGTAACTTAAAAGGTCCCCGCCCTTCGGGCCGGTTAAAACAGATGCACACCTCACCAATCATTCAATTTAAACGGGCATTAATGGGCTTTAAAACAGGATTAAAGGGGTCAAAACATGGTTTAAAAACCAATTTGCGCAAAAAGGAGGCGCTACTGGGAAACCCGTGGGGGTAGGAGAGAGCTATCAGTAGCCGAGAGATACCGGTAGCTGAGAGCCACCGGTATCCGAGAGCCACCGGTAGCCCAGAGCCACTGGTAGCCGAGAGATATCGGTAGCCGAGATCCACCGGTAGTTGAGTGCTACCGGTAGCTGAGGGCTACCGGTACCCCAAGGTCACCGGTAGGCCGAGGCTACCACTAGGAGTCACCGAGAAGCTGGGATGGCCTTCTAGGCCACCCAGAACACCTCAAATATCATATTTTTACCAAGTAATGGACCCCAAAAACCCGAGCCATTACAGACACACCCAACACAAACTACCTCGCCATGAATTCATTTTCATGGTTTTTGTCTTGCATCAAAGTATGCAATCAAATGAAATGCATTGGTAGTGATCTCAAGTCAGGAGACCATTACAGATGATCATAGATAGGAATATCCAATAACACCTGAAACATGCGGTGTTCCTATTGGCAGGTCAGTCCTCACGATCTCACTACTAGAGATCACCAAGTGTGAACTTCATGAGAATAAGTCTCAATGCTTATGAGCCCCCAACACCTGATAGTCAACCATATACTATATCAAATCAGTAATATGTATCTTGACTATAGAACATATATTTAAGATTAATGTAATAGTATATAGAGGTTCTCATTATAGCCTGGGATCTGCTATAACCTTTCGATGTGACAATTAATATTTCTTCATTACCATTTCAATAGTGGACGCATAAAAGTCTACACTATAACGGTAAGATAACATCATGTATAACTAACTATATACATGATATGGTAATCAAAAGCACTGAATAGTTGGGTCTAGAGCACCCACTATTTCAATAAAATCTTCATTACTTTCAACTTGGAATCTTCCATTACCTTAACCATCCTTAAAACCTATGAAAAACATATTAAAAACATGGGATGAGGACTAAGATCTTGGTATGGGACATAAAAAAGAAGAAAACTGTTAGTCCAGTGATAAACATGAAAACCCCTAAAAAAAATTTCTTTAAAACATAACATTTTACATGAAAAGGTAATTATCAATTTTTTAAAAAGATAATTTTTATCACCTTTTGAAAAAACATTATTTCTATGAAAACTCCTTAACAAGCATAGAAAACTCATTTATATTCCTTGGGACATAATCTCATAGAACCCTTATAGAATCCTTATAGAACCCTTAAAAATTTGAATAAATATACATCCAATATAAAATATAATTCTTCAAAGAATATAACCATTACCCAATGCATTAGAGTGCTATCTGGGTGCACCCATCATATAAGCTATAATAGACTAACCCAGAGCTATGTGTGAGAACCCATCGTAAACAATGTCCAAAGACCATATCAAGATTAAAACATTTTAAGTGTATAGATTTTCATTATAAAACTTTTAAAAAATTATTTTAAACTCGTATGAAAATAACTTTTTCATATCAGAATATCGATTTCTTTTAAAAATCCATTTTCAATACAAAAATACCCATTTCTTTTAAAAATAGATTTTAAATACCAAAATACCAAGAAAAAGAGGAGTAATTTTCATTAAAGAAAACATGGATGATTTTAAATTAATATAAACATAAAATAATGGTTATGGTGGTAGAATAGTCATTTTCACCATATACGTTAAAATAAAATATTCTTTTTATCTTTTTATCAAAATGTTTTGTATAAAACACATAAAAATATACATTTAAAAAAAATTATTAATATATCCAAAATTGGAATAAAATGTACTTTATAAATATTTTATGTATATATAAAAAATTTATAAAATAATTTTAAAAACATGGGCATGGAAGAGAAAGGGAGTTTGGAGGAAAACATAGAAAGATAATTTTTTAAAAGAAAATCCCCTTATCACTTTTGGAAACATTTGAATCATAATCCATATGAAAGAATAACATTAAACAAAACTTTAAATACCATGAGAATAGATAAAATAATTATATAACATTTCAAGGGAGATATATATACACCTTGTAAAAAATATAATTTCATAACTTCAAAATATTCCTTAATGAAAGGAAGTCTCATATATTGAGTCCAACTCATCACGTACGTTCATTATCTTCTAGAATATTAAATATAGTTCAATTATTTACATGATTAGGAACGTTTTTGAAGTTTATTATTCCTTTTATTTCACTTATTACCATCTTATATATTATTACTTAATTAAGTAGGTTTACATAGATTGTTTTGACAATATTTTGAGTATGTGTCAAAAAAGAATTTGGTATTTTAACTATGGTCCAAGTGGTCATTATTTAAACATATCAAAAATAATAATCCTAACATAATTATAATATTTATACATTAATTACACTTTTAAGACTGATCATAAAATATAGTTTTTGAGAAATGAAGTATATTACAATCATGGAGACGGTAGGTGGCACGTACGCATGAGTAATGTTTCCATTATTAAATAATCATTATGAAAAGGAGAAAAGTAATATTTTATCTTTAAATAATGATTATAATATCATATATACCATATTATTTATTTAAATATACTTATATATATCATCCATGTGGTTTGATGATGAAAAGAGAGTCACATCACTTCGTGAAGGTGATACTCCACACATACACGAATGAAGTTATCATTTTTAAGTGAGTGAAAGGGTAAGAAATAAAATGATATGGTCTTTTTAATAATGATAAATATGTCATAAATATAATAAATATTTCATTTATATTACATATATTTATTAAATTTATATTTATTACCTTCCATGTAATGCATTATTGAAAAATGAATCACAACACTTCATGAGGCAATAGTCCACCATACAAACGAGCGACGTTATCATATCCCCTAAAAAATGTAAATTAAAAAGGAATATATAAAATAATTACCAAATAGATATAAATATGTTATGAATATCATATATATACTTTATATCCATCATATTAACAAACCATGATATGTGTTGATGGAAAACATGTTACATCGGTTTGCGAGGTAGTATTCCTTCGTACACAAGAGCGAAATTATCGTTTCCCATTTGAGGGAAGAGTATATGGATATAGATAATCATATTAAAATAATAAAATATAATTATATGGGATATATGGGTGTTATTATATAATAATAAATGAATAATATTTTAAGGTTGTGGAAGAATAAATAAAATAAAAACCCATAGTTAAGAATTTCACCTCTTCTTAGAACACCTCTTTAGGATTATAAAAAAATTATTCCTAGAATGGATTTATGGACAAAAAAAGAATTCTAGGATGAGGGTATGGATGTTTTTATGTGATTTTGGTAGGAATTGGATAAAAATAATGGTTTTAAGGTGTTAAGAAGATAGGATAATGTGTGACCTTTTATAAGTGAGGTGAGTGACACACTTGTATTTTTTGAAAATTAAAAAGTGTAACCTTGTTTTTCACATGAAAAAGGGTAAAAAATGGACCATTCCCAGGAATTATAAATTAAAATCCCGAAATAGGTCCATTAAAAATATTTATATAATATTTTAGTCTATTTTAACCATTATCTTTTTAGTTTTACCCTTGGTAAACCTATTTTTACATTAACCGTGATAATTGATTTTTAATATTTTCACTATTCATTATGGTAAAAAAATAATATGATCTTATAAGAAAATATAAATTATGATTGTTAAAAATATTTAATACATCTTACCTAATTAAATTTATTTAATTTTAAAAATTAAATTAAAAAAAAAAATCTACAGACGTGAAGAAAAAACGAATTTTCAAGATGTGTATTTTTCATAAAAGATGATTTTATATTAACTATATGACTAATAATAATATTTATATTAATATGAATAAAAAATTATTTATATATAATATAAAAATTTCATTTAAAAAATTTCTCATTATATATTATCTTAATTAATTAAAATCAAGAAACATTATGCATTTTAAAACATTTCTTAGAAAAATATAGTTTTTAAACCCAAAAAGAAACTTATACTAAAATCCACTATATAGTTAATAAAAAAGTAATTAAGTGTATTAAATATAATTGATAATAATTAAGTTATTTTAAATAATATTAAAAATATATTGGGACTTTAAAATTACTTTATTTATTGAAAATAAAAAATATTTTTACAAAAATTGGTATATTTCACTATTTATTGAAAAAACAATATTTTAAAAAAATACCAAGTAAAATTTGATTTTATGATTTATAAAATTATATTTATTTTATAAAATTCATATTCTAAAATTTAGAAATTAAACTTTTAAATAAACCATATAATTAAAGTGTTTAATTAAAACCATTTCATATTATATTTAAAAATTACTTAATATTTTCATAATATGTATAACTATCTAATTTATATTAATAAATATGATAATTATTTATTATATAATTACCTAGGTTGTTACATTATTCCCCTATTATAAATTGTGTCCTTTAAATTTTATTCAGTTATTAATTAAGTAGAGATATCTTTCTCTCATAGTATTTTAGATTCCCATTTTGCCTCTTCAACCTTATGGTTTTTCCATAAGACCTTAACCTGATGAATCAATTTATTCTGAAACACTTGACCTCTATAGTCATGAATATTAAATGGTTGTTCCTCATAATAAATATTATCTTCCAACTTAACAACTTTAGGGATCAAAACATGAGATGAATTTGGCACATATTTTCTTAACATCGACACATGAAAAACGTTGTGTATCTTGGATAAACTCTGAGAAAAATACACTCAGTAGGGAATTGATCCAATTTTTCTCAAGATTTAATATGTTCCAATGCACTGAATACTTATATTTTCATTTTTACCAAAATAAAAAACAATTTTCCATGGAGATAATTTGAGAAATACACGATCACCTACCTCAAAAGAAAGATCTTTCATCCGGTTATCCACACAAAATTTTTACCTACCCCAAACTATCCTCATTTATTGATTATTTAACTATATATTCTTATCCATTTCCTCTACTAACCCTAATCCCATCAACTTCATTTATCCTAATTCATCCCAAAAAGCTGGTGTTAGACACTATTTTTTTGTATAACACCTTAAATGGTGCCATCTCTATATTGGAATGAAAACTATTATTATAAGAAAAATCAAACAAATAAATATGTTGATACCAAATTACCTAGTAATCCATTGAATAATAATGATTCATATTTTCCAATGTATCAATTTTTTACTCATACTTTCTATATGATTGAGGATAAAAATTTATACAAAAATTTATTTTAGTACCCAATGATTTCTGAAGACCTTTATAAAAATTAGATGTGAACTTGAGATCACGCTCTGATAAAATAGAGAGAGGAACTCCATGTAAAATAACTATCTCCTATTAGATAAAATTGAGAAATAAAATCCAAATACATAGTTTCTTGAAAGGGAAGGAAATATACAAATATAGTTAATCAATCAACAATAAACCAAATCACGTTATTACCTCGATAATTATTTGGTAATCCTAACATGAAATCCATTGATATATTTTCCCTTTTACACTACAACACTAAAAAAGGTTATAGAATTCACTTTGATAATTTTTATTCTTCTTTAACTAGCTCACAAGTCAAACACTTTATGGTAAAGTCATCAATATCTCTTTTCATTCTATCCCACTGATAATACTTTTGAAGGTCTCTTAAAATCTTAGTGCTTCTAGATGAACTGAAAAAGAGAACTACAAGATTCAATCTATAACTATTTCATCAATTAGGAATCAAAATACACACATATTATTTTTCCAAATTGTAAAACACATTCTATATCAATATTAAAATCTATAATTTTACCCTTATTATGTAACATATCGTTACTGTTTTATCAGGTATGCCATTAAACTCATCGTGGTGTTTCCCTCCTTTAAGATTGGGAGGATACCTATAATAGATAATTAAAATATTTTTTAGAATTTCAACTTTAAACTTCCGTTTTTGTAGGATGTATGAAGATTTTATACCATGTAACTGGGTTACATGCTATGTAATTGTTGTTGGGTACAATCCTTGAAATGGGATTCATGCTGTGAAATATTACACATTGCGAATGGTGGTTTCACATCATGAATGTTTTAAATAATGGATTTTTAATCCGAGGTGATGAGTTTTTCGACGTACTTATCCAGTGTGTACATCACATCGTGAATGAGAGTTTCACATTGTGAAACAGCCTGTGTCCAGTTTTAAAACACATGTTTGGTAGTTTTTCTTGGTCCTTTATTTCCAGACTCCTTCACCATTGACCTAGGGTCTCTCCTAGGTATTTTTCAATGAAAAAATTACTTCTAAATCAATCCATTCAACTTCTGATCTCTATTGTGATTGTGGTGCACCTATCTGGATCTATTCTGAAATCTCGCTCTAAAGGCCTTTTCCCTTATCGATTGTGGTGCGGTGATAATACGTTCTTGAGGTATGTAGGTTTATTCCTTTATTCGGATCCCTTGTGTTCATATTTGAATCAATAATGTGATTTGGATTAGATTCTTGGGCCTTTTTTGTGGTCATTGGGTTTTTGTTGTTGGTGGATCCTATTACGGGTGTGTGTGACCCGAGCTTTGAGGTAGGTGGTTCCATCTCTAGGCTATGATTGTCACGACCCTCCCTCGGGGCCCGTGCCGTGACTACCCAAGCCCGCCTTCCATAGGCCAGGGGCTGGTGACTAGCACCAAGGCGTAAATCCCGACAAAAAGGGAAGGCATTGCCTTTGTAAAGTAAATAAGAACCACAGAGTAAGCAAGCGGAAAAGTACAAACTAAGTAAAAACAGAGTACAACTGAAAGTGAGGAAAAGTAAATGGGCCAGTATACAAACCCAAACTGAAAGTAAAGTATAACTCGAAAGGGAAAACAACAACTGTAAAGTAAAAGCCGCTACACCGAGATGTCCACTGGAAATCCCACCTGAAAGGTGGGTACAGATAGCTCCACTGCTCCTCGGGTCCCGCCATCCGCTCCGAGCACGTCCCGCCCAGTGGTCCACCTCCAGGTACCATCCTGCTCAGCAAGCCTCAACCACGATCAACGCTGTCCGTCGTCTGCAACCAACACAACGTAGTGCGGGCATAGCCCGTGCAGGGGTGAGTATAAGCTACTCAGTAGGGACCCCGAGACCCCCGAAGGTCTCCCAAAATCCACAAAGGATAAACCACAAAGGAAAGATAAAAACACGAAGTAACAACTGACACTGCTTAGGTATATGCCCATACATATACCTAAGTCATCAATTCCAATACGCTCCAACCTCCAAGCCCAAGTACAAATCAGTCCACACAGGAAAGTATACGTATTCCACACAGGAAAGAAAACGTAATACACACAGGATAGCACAACACAATCCACACAAGAAAGCAAACAAGATTCAGCTCACATAGGTATACTTCTTTGAAAGACGATAGAGATGATCACTGATCCATCTAATTCATCGGACCCACAAATGATTGATAGGTACTAACCCCCGCAAAGACCCACACAGGATCTGTAGGCGCTTGTTCACACAGGACCGCTGAGCGCTGACCCACACAGGATCGGACCCACACAGGATTGGTAGCACTGATCCACACAGGATCGCTGAGTGCTGTAGTCGTCGTCGTCGAATCCACTGAGGATCTCTGCACTGTCATCGTCGCAGTCACAGTAGCAGTCGCAGCCAGCTCTAGGGTTCCCGCACACAGCAAGCTCGTTCGGGAGGGTTCGCTCCACGAGCCGAGAAGCTAATACATCAAATGTCACAAAGTCTTGATTTGATGTATCCAAAAGTTCCGTATCGTCAATAGGAACTCAACGCAACAGACGACGCGTCGATCGGACGCCCGGTCTGAGAGTTATTGGCCTTTTCGTCCCAGGGGCCCGGTTGGTTTTTAAGAAAAAACCAACCCGACCGTACTCCACCTGCGTCCAAACCTCGTGCGGAGTACACCAAAAGATCCGTCTCACTAAGAGGAACTCAAAAAATCTGACGGCACGTCAATCGGGCGTCCGTAGCTCAAGATATGAGCGTTTTCGCTCCGAGGGCCCGGTTGGTTTCGTGTACGAACCAACCCGGCCGAACACAAAGTATTCTGAAAACTTGAGTGTGATATACCGAAACGACCTTCTCGATCCAAGGATCGCATCGCCGCTGACGGCGCGTCGTTTGGAGGTCTGTAGCCCGAGTTATGGGCATTTGAACCCAAACAGTTCGGTATCGGGGGTTTCGGGCCCAGGCCGACCCGGCCCGAGACCCCCTGGCTGGCCCAAACCGGGTCGACCTGCCCCGGAAAGGGTCGGCCCGGCTGGGCGCGGCCCGGCGGACCGGCCTGGCGCCGGTCTGGCTCAGCGCAGCGCGTTGGGCGCGCTGCCAGCTCGGCTTCGACCGAGCTGATTGAAGAAAACGGGGGGGGGGGGGGGCTGCCCCCCTTTGTAACCGTGGCCCCCCCTCATAATGGGGGGCCCTTCATTTGGCCGGGGGAATTTAATTCCCCCGGGTTTCTCCACTCGGGCCGGCCCGACCTGGCCGGCCGGCTCCCTCTCAACGGGACCGGCGGTGGCCGGTCCCCTTTCCGACTCCGACACCGGTGGCCCGGCTGGCCGCCGGTCACTAAGCTCTGCCGTGGCCTGGAACTGGCCGCGACCCTTGTCGTCCGGCACGGTGCGACGACACCGTGCCCTCTCCGCCGCGGCCCCGCTCTGGCCGCGGCGCCTTCAATTTCCTTCGACGCGGCGCGACGACGTCGTGTTCTTGAATTTCATTCCACCGCGCGGCGCGACGGCGCCGCGCAATACTTGCCGTATGATTACCGCATGGTGCGACGGCACAACGCCATCCCGTTCCATCCGCAAGGAAACAAACATGAACATAGGAGGGGGTTAAGCCGTGTTTGTGCGGTCCGGCCCCCTCTCGTTAAACAATAACATTTATTCGTTTATCCTCGAAGTTCAACATTCTAGAATCAAAAATGGAAATAATTAAATAAAATAACAACAATCCCCTACCTCGGCTTCAAGAGCGGTGTTCGTCAATGACCCGCGAAAGACGAGCGTCGCGGAGGTCGGGCGTCGCTGGAGAAAATTCGTAAGCTGACGGAGAAAGCCCGAGGAGGAAGCGGCGTCTCCTTTCGTTGACACGGGAAGAAGATCAAAATAAGCGGCATCGTCGATCTTTAGAAACACACCGGCTGCGAAGAAGAGAAGAGACGACACGTCTTTCTCTTCTTATGGTGACGGCGTTCTTCGTCGGAGCCTATGTGTTCTTCGTGTTCTTCGTCGTGGTTGAAGAAGAAGAAAGCTTCCCAAAATCCTCTCAAGGTGACAAGAGAAAACTAACCAAAATAAAATAAGCCTAAGGCTTATTTTATTTACACAACTAAACCACTTTGAATTTCGAAAGTTTGAAATTCAATAACTCATCTCAATTAAAACTCAAGTTGTCAAAATTAAATTGAGTGGAGTTATTGGGAGTTTAAAGGGGAGTTGAGGAGTTAGGGTTCGTGTGGGCCCCACCACACTTAATCCTCTCAAGGGAGGTTAAGTGGATGTGGGTCCCACCTCTAACTCCCTTTGGGAGGATATAACCAACATGGTTTAAAAAAAATTGTGTTTCCACAATTTAGTTAACTTCATTTAAATTCCCCCAAAACTAACTCTCAACCCGCATAAAACGCAACCTCGGAAAAGGTCTCCTTAAGCGAATATCGGCGCTGCGAGTTCATCGGTTCCCTCGTAATTTGATTCCGGGCACCAGTTCAAAAGTTAGAAAAACCCGCTCGTTTGTTCACTGAATGTACCCGAGCCAAACTTCGGAAAATGATTCCGGGCACACCGGGCCTCGGAATCAGGTGCCGTCAAAAACCGCGCTCTTGTAAAATTCCAAAGAAAATTAAGAAAAAATTTCCCTTGAATTTTATAGGTCTCTACATTACTCCCACCTCAGGGCTTTACATCCCCGTAAAGATACATCAAAACTAGGGAAACAAATGAGGGTACTAAGCACGCATCTAAGCCTTCTGCTCCCAAGTGCTCTCCTGGAGGTTCTCGTGCTGCCATTTGATGCGCACTAGAGGAATCGATCGTCCACGTAGGACCTGCTCCTATCGATCCTCGATCTCCACCGGGACCTCCGTAAAAGTCTCCCCATCATCAACGTCAAGCTCCCCATAGTCAATGATGTGCATCGGGTCGTGCACGTATCTCCTCAGCTGAGACACGTGGAAGATGTCGTGCACCCGGTGTAACTGAGGTGGTAGAGCCAGGCGATAAGCCACCTCGCCAATCCTGCTGAGGACCTGGAAGGGTCCGATGAAGCGCGGAGATAACTTGCCGCCTCGGCCAAATCTCCGTATACCACGTCGAGGTGAGACCCGCAAGAAGACGTGTTCGCCATCCTCGAATTCTAGTGGCCTCCGCCTCCTGTCAGCGTATGACTTCTGCCGGCTCTAAGCTATCCTCATCCGCTCCTGGATGACCTGGACCTTCTCTGTCGTGGCCTAGACCATCTTCGGTCCCACAAGTGCTGACTCCCCAGGGTCTTTCCAGCACAATGGAGATCTACAAGGTCAGCCGTACAATGCCTCGTACGGTGCCATCCCGATAGTGGAGTGGTAGCTGTTGTTGTACGCAAACTCCACCAAGGGTAGGTGGTCCTCCCAACTACGACCAAAGTCGAGGACACATGCGCGGAGCATGTCCTCGAGAGTGTGAATGGTCCTCTCCGTCTGACCATCCGCCTGAGGGTGAAAGGCTGTGCTCAGATGTAGTTGTGTCTCGAACGCCTCCTGCAATCCCTTCCAAAGCCGGGAAGTAAAGCGAGAATCTCGATCGGAGATGATAGATGATGGCACACCGTGAAGCCGCACAATCTCCTGAATGTAAAGACGTCCCAAGCTCTCCACTAAGCCCTACTCTCTGATGGGTAAGAAGTGAGCCGACTTGGTGAGTCGGTCGACAATCACCCAAATGGAGTCGTGACCTCTGGAAGTGTGTGGAAGTACAGTCACGAAGTCCATAGATATTCCGTCCCACTTCCACTCCGGAACCTCCAAGGGTTGTACCAAGCCTGATGGTACCTGATGCTCTGCCTTCACCTGCTGGCAGGTGAGGCATCGAGAAACGAACTCCGCCACAGCCTTCTTCATGCCAGGACACCAGTGCTGTCGTCTGAGGTCCTGGTACATCTTCGCCACTCCAGGATGTACCTCCAAAGGAGAAGTGTGAAACTCTCTCAGCACCTCCTCTCGCAAAGCGACTGGTACCATGGTATGTCCCCTGAAAAGGATGTCGTGCTTTGCTTCAAAGGAGAAACCATCAGGTGCCTGTCCTGAGGATATCTGTGCACGCCACGTCTCACAGTCAGAGTCCCCACGCTGTGCCTCTCTGACTCGCTACAGTAGTGGAGGAGTGACTGTGAGAGACTGAAGGAAGGCTGCTCCATCTCTATCCACAAAGGATATCTGCAAAGAGGCTAGATGCTCCGTCGCCTCCTCAAGCAGCTGAATGCCCGTCCTCCTGTTGAGGGCATCTGCTACTACGTTTCCCTTCCCAGGAGTATAGACTATCTAAAAGTCATAGTCCTGGAGGCACTCGAGCCATCTCCGCTGTCTCAGGTTCAGTTCCTTCTGCGAGAAGATATTCCTGAGACTCTGATGATCAGAAAAGACTGTAAAGCGCTCGCCCATCAGGTAGTGTCGCCACGTCTTCAGAGCGAAGATCACTGCTGCTAACTCCAAGTCATGGGTAGCGTAGTTCTGCTCATGCGGCCTCAACTGATGTGATCCATAGGTGATCACTGCCCGCTCCTGCATCAGGACACATCCGAGTCCGGTCCCTGATGCATCGTAGTAAACTACATACCCTACTCCCTCCTCAGGCAACCTCAAGATAGGTGCGCTGGTCAATCTCTGTCTCAGCTCCTGGAAGCTCTGCTGACATCTATCTGACCACACGAAGGGTTTCCCCTTCTTCTTCAAAGCTGTGAGTGGTGCCACAACTCTAGAGAAGTCTGGCACGAATCTCCGATAGTATCCAGCTAGTCCCAAGAAACTCCGCACCTCCGTCACACTCCTGGGTGGCTCCCAAGCTAACACTGCCTCGATCTTCACATGATCCACTGCAACTCCCACCTCAGAGATGACGTGTCCCAAGAAGTGGACCTCACGTATCTAGAATTGGCACTTCGAGAGTTTACCATAAAGCTGGTGCTCTCGGAGTGTGTCTAGTACAACCCGTAAGTGGTAGGTGTGCTCCTCCTCAGTCGTCGAGTAAATCAAAATGTCATTGATGAAGACCACGACAAATCGATCAGGGTATGGCTGAAAGATCCTGTTCATGAGTGCCATGAACACTACTGGAGCATTGGTTACGCTGAAAGGCATAACCAAGAACTCATAGTGGCCATACCGACATCTGAAGGCCGTCTTCTGCACGTCCTCGTCTCTAACTCTGAGCTGATGATAGCCTGACCTGAGGTCTATCTTCGAGAACCACCGTGCTCCCTTGAGCTGATTAAAGAGGTCATCAATCCTCGGTAGAGGATACTTGTTCCTCACTGTCACCTGGTTCAGGCGATGATAGTGAACACAAAGTCGCAAGCTCCAGTCCTCCTTCTTGGCGAACAATATCGGGGAAGCCCAGGGTGAAACATTGGGTCGGATGAACCCCTTGCCCTGCAAGTCCTCCAACTGTACCCGTAGCTCTCGAAGCTCAGCGGGGGCCATCCGATATGCTGGAGTCGATATCAGAGCTGTTCCGGGGTATAGGTCAATATAAAAGTCTACCTCTCTACGAGGAGGTAGCCCTGGAACGTCGTCGGGGAAAACGTCCGCAAACTGATCCACCACTGCAGGAAAACCAGGACTCCGCACGTCAACTGCTCCTAGGATGAGGCTAGCCAACTGATGGGTGATGGGCTGTCCTCTCCTCCGCGGAAGTCCATCCTGTGCTGCAAAGGCTCCCTTCTCGCCGGTGAATGTGAACCTGCTCCCGTCGGTGCGTACACATCGCACCTTGCGCCTAAAACAGTCAATCTGTGCATGGACCGTAGATAACCAATCCATGCCCAAGATGACGTCATAAGGCCTCGACGCTGCTACAAGAAGATCCCAGCCGAAGCTCTCACCTCCTAGAGTAAGCTCACACTACCGGCACTAGTGCGTAATCGTCGAGTCTGCTCCCATAGGAGTCTCTAGCCGTAAGGATCGAGCCAACGGCTCTGCCAGAATCTTCGAGCTCCGAACAAGGGCAGCGGCTATTAAAGAGTGACTCGCTCCTGTGTCTATAAGTACTACAGAAAGGGTGGAATAGACACAGATAGTACCTCGAATCATCTCGGGCGCGCCGTGGTCATAGGCCTCTGCTGCCTGGAGCTGTGCCTGTCTCTGCTCGCCAGCTTCCTATGGTCGAGGTGTACCTCCTGGTGGTGGTGGTGGCAGAGCCTCAAAGCGTCGCCCACCACCTGCTGCTCGGCCAACTCCTCTGGCTCGTCCGCCTCCTCCCTGCGAACCGCCACGGTCGACCCTCTGTCTCTGCCTCGATGGTCCCTCAACCGTCTGCTGCTCCTCGGCACGACAGGTCGGGAAATCACAAGCCATGTGGCCCTGCCCGCCGCACAAGTAGCAATGTCTGCCTCTCGAAAGACTGGCTCCGCGCTGTGTGCCCCGCACTGCTGAGCCAGTGTCCTGAGGTCGTCTTCCTGAGGGTCTGGTCTGCCTGGACCCCTGAGTCATCCGTCGACTACCTACCGCAGAAGACTCTACCACGTGCCGCCCTGCGGTGGGTCGCGGCGCTGGTGTAGACTCAGCAAGAAAGCTCTCGATCAAAAGGGCCAGCTCCAGTACTCCTGTCTGAGTCGGAATGCTGAGGGAGATCAGCGATGCCCTGATCTCGTGTCTCAAACCCTGCTCAAAGGTCCGAGCCTGGAAGAATGGGTGCCGTACCATGTCGGTCGAGTAGCGCGAGAGATCAGTAAATCTCGCCGAGTACTGAGCGACCGTCATGCTGCCCTGCCGCAGCTGAAGAAGCTCCTGAATGCGCACCGCACGAAGGGTGGCTAGGACGAACTCCGAGCGGAAGAGGCTCTAAAAGTCCATACATAGTAGAGATGCCTCATCGTGCACCTGGAGCATCAAGCTCCACCATCGGCCCGTTGCTGCGTGCAGTAGGCTCGCAGCGAGGATCACCATGAGGTCTGTAGGTGTCCTCACTAGCCTAAAAACTCGTACCACTGCCTCCAGCCAGTCCTCTGCTGCCTGGGGGTCCGTCTCCCCACGGAACCTAGGCGGTCGCTGGCACTGGAACTCATGCAGAGCTCCAAGGCGACGTGCATCGTCAGCGGATGGTGCTGGAAGCATCGGTGGCTCGGCGGGTAGTGCTACCGCTGGTGCCACTGCTGACAAAGGGCCCTGTACCGAGGCCTCGTCGCTCGGTGGGCTGTCGTCACGCTCGACTCTCGGAACCCTAGCTGGCTGCCATCGTGGGGCCATCCTGAAAAGGAAACAGGTGCACCACGGTCAGAACAGTATACCTGGTGAGCTGATACAAAGTAATCACAAAGAAAACTTGAAACACACACGCAATCAATGTTTTCGTGCATTAAGTCGGAAATCAGAAGTCAGGGTCCTGGTGTACGGATACGTCGGCCGCCGCACCAACACTGGACTCCCTGTACTGATAACCACACTCAATACGCTAAACATTATTGCTTCACATAGAAAAGATCAGAGTTCGCGGTAGAACCGAACCCCTTTGATACCAATTTGTCACGACCCGCCCTCGGGGCCCGTGCCGTGACTACCCCAAGCCCGCCTTCCATAGGCCAAGGGCTGGCGACTAGCACCAAGGCGTAAATCCCGATAAAAAGGGAAGGAATTTTCTTTGTAAAGTAAACAAGAACCACAGAGTAAGCAAGCAGAAAAGTAAAAACTAAGTAAAAACAGAGTACAACTGAAAGTGCAGAAAAGTAAATGGGCCAGTATACAAACCCAAACTGAAAGTAAAGTACAACTCGAAAGGGAAAACATCAACTGTAAAGTAAAAGCCGCTACAACGATCTGTCCACTGGAAATCCCACCTGAAGGGTGGGTACAGATAGCTCCACTGCTCCTCGGGTCCCGCTGTCCGCTCCGAGCACGTCCCGCCCAGTGGTCCACCTCCAGGTACCATCCTGCTCAGCAAGCCTCAACCACGATCAACGCTGTCCGTCGTCTGCAACCAACACAACGTAGTGTGGGCATAGCCCGTGCAGGGGTGAGTATAAGCTACTCAGTAGGGACCCCGAGACCCCCGAAGGTCTCCCAAAATCCACAAAGGATAAACCACAAAGGAAAGATAAAAACACGAAGTAACAACTGACACTGCTTAGGTATATGCCCTTACATATACCTAAGTCATAAATTCCAATATGCTCCAACCTCCGAGCCCAAGTACAACTCAGTCCACACAGGAAAGTATACGTATTCCACACAGGAAAGAAAACGTAATCCACACAGGATAGCACAACACAATCCACACAAGAGAGCAAACAAGATTCAGATCACACAGGTATACTTCTTCGAAAGACGATAGAGATGATCACTGATCCATCTAAGTCGTCGGACCCACAAAGGATCGATAGGTACTAACCCCCGCAAAGACCCACACAGGATCGGACCCACACATGATCTGTAGGCGCTGGTTCACACAGGACCGCTGAGCGCTGACCCACACAGGATCGGATCCACACAGAATCGGTAGCACTGATCCACACAGGATCGCTGAGTGCTGTATTTGTCATCGTCGAATCCACTGAGGATCTCTGCACTGTCGTCGTCGCAGTCACAGTAGCAGTCGCAGCCAGCTCTAGGGTTCCCGCATACAGCAAGCTCGTTCGGGAGGGTCCGCTCCACGAGCGGAGAAGTTGATACATCAAATGTCACAAAGTCTAGAGTTGATGTATCCAAAAGTTCCGTATCATCAATAGGAACTCAACGCAACAGACGGCGCGTTGATCGGACGCCCGGTCTGAGAGTTATTGGCTTTTTCGTCCCAGGGGCCTGGTTGGATTTTAAGGCAAAACCAACCCGACCGTACTCCACCTGCGTCCAAACCTCGGGCGGAGTATTCCAAAAGATCCGTCTCACTAAGAGGAACTCAACAAAGCTGACGGCACGTCAATCGGACGTCCGTAGCTCAAGATATGAGTGTTTTCGCTCCGAGGGCCCGGTCGGTTTCGTGTACGAACCAACCCGGCCGAACTCAAAGGATTCTGAAACCTTGAGTGCGATATACCAAAACGACCGTCTCGATCCAAGGATCGCATCGCCGCTGATGGCGCGTCCTTTGGAGGTCTGTAGCCCGAGTTATGGGCATTTTAACCCAAACAGTTCGGTATCGGGGGTTTCGGGCCCGGGCCGACCTGGCCCGAGACCCCCCGGCTGGCCCGAACCGGGTCGAACCGCCCCGGACAGGGTCGGCCCGGCCCGGCGGACCGACCTGGCACCGGTCTGGCTCAGCGCAGCGCGCTGCCAGCTCGGCTTCGGCCGAGCTGATTGAAGAAAACGGGGGGGGGGGGGGGGGGGGGGCGCCTGCCCCCCTTTGTAACCGCGGCCCCCCTCATAATGGGGGGCCTTTCATTTGGCCGGGGGAATTTAATTCCCCCGGGTTTCTCCACTCGGGCCGGACCGACCTGGCCGGCCGACTCCCTCTCAACGGGACCGGCGGTGGCCGGTCCCCTTTCCGGCTCCGACACCGGCGGCCCGACTGGCTGTCGGTCACTAAGCTCCGCCGCGGCCCGGAACCGGCCGCGACCCTTGTCGTCCGGCACGGTGCGACGGCACCGCGCCCCCTCCGCCGCGGCCCCGCTCCGGCCGCGGTGCCTTCGATTTCCTTCGACGCGGCGCGACGGCGTCGCGTTCTTGAATTTCATTCCACGGCGCGGCGCGACGGCGCCACACAATACTTGCCGTATGATTACCGCATGGTGCGACGACACAACGCCATCCTGTTCCATCCACAAGGAAACAAACATTAACATAGGAGGGGGTTAAGCCGTGTTTGTGCGGTCCGGCCCCCTCTCATTAAACAATAACATTTATTCGTTTATCCTCGAAGTTCAACATTCTAGAATCAAGAATAGAAATAATTAAATAAAATAACAACAATCCCCTACCTCGGCTTCAAGAGCGGTGTTCGTCAACGACCCGCGGAAGACGAGTGTCGCGGAGGTCAAGCGTCGCTGGAGAAACTTCGTAAGCTGAAGGAGAAAGCCCGAGGAGGAAGTGGCGTCTCCTTTCGTTGACACGAGAAGAAGATCAAAATAAGCGGCGTCGTCGATCTTCAGAAACACACCGGCTGCGAAGAAGAGAAGAGACGACATGTCTTTCTCTTCTTATGGTGACAGCGTTCTTCGTCGGAGCCTATGTGTTCTTCGTGTTCTTCGTCATGGTTGAAGAAGAAGAAAGCTTCCCCAAATCCTCTCAAGGTGACAAGAGAAAACTAACCAAAATAAAATAAGCCTAAGGCTTATTTTATTTACACAACTAAACCACTTTGAATTTCAAAAGTTTGAAATTCAATAACTCATCTCAATTAAAACTCAAGTTGTCAAAATTAAATTGAGTGGAGTTATTGGGAGTTTAAAGGGGAGTTGAGGAGTTAGGGTTCATGTGGGCCCCACCACACTTAATCCTCTCAAAGGAGGTTAAGTGTATGTGGGTCCCACCTCTAACTCCCTTTGGGAGGATATAACCAACATGGTTTAAAAAAATTGTGTTTCCACAATTTAGTTAACTTCATTTAAATTCCCCCAAAACTAACTCTCAACCCACATAAAACGCAACCTCGGAAAAGGTCTCCTTAAGCGAATATCGGCGCTGCGAGTTCATCGGTGCCCTCGTAATTTGATTCCGGGCACCGGTTCAAAAGTTAGAAAAACTTGCTCGTTCGTTCACTGAACGTACCCGAGCCAAACTTCGGAAAATGATTTCGGGCACACCGGGCCTCGGAATCAGGTTCCGTCAAAAACCGCGCTCTTGTAAAATTCCAAAGAAAATTAAGAAAAAATTTCCCTTGAATTTTACGGGTCTTTACAATGATAATGGATATTATTGTTTTTATTTTAAAAATAATTTATATTGAATTTGGAATGATTATTTTGTGCGTGTTGAAAAGGGTTTTTAATGAAAAACATGTTTTCCCTGGTTATTGATAAATGGAGAGAAAATGGGTATTTTCAAAGCATTGAAATGGAATTGTGAAATGGTTTTGAAATGGTTTTCAAAGCATCAGAATAAATTGTGAAAAAGAGAACATTTAATAACATGGGTACTTAGGTGGAAGGTTTAGCTTGGGGCCATCATCCATTTTTTTGTGATTATTAAGGAGGTTTGTCTTGGGGCTTTCCTCTATTTCCTAGGCCTGTTGTTTTAGGGGAAAAATATTGACATTGTTGGGGGCTTTACTAATGGGGTATTCCTTTACTTCCTATCCCATTATTCTAAGAACTGGTTTGTTCACTTGATTGTTGTGGTACAAGTATTCTATAGCCTGTATATGTAGTATTCCTTTTTGTTTTAATACCAATGCTTATGTTTTGTATTTCTTGGGTTTCTGAGTTATCCTTGATATGCACGTTTATGCTTGTGAAAAATGATATAGAAAATGTGATTTGAAGTTGATATACTTGATTTTGTTTAAAACTGTGGAAAAAGTGAAACATTTACCATGTTTTCTATAAAACTACTTTACTGCTTATCATGTCATGTTTTTACTTAAAATGAGCATGCATGAATTGTTATACGGAGGCTTGTTATAGAACACCTGGGTGGGATCTTACTGAGCATGTTATCTCACACCCCATACACCTCTTCGATGGTGCATAGACCTTTGTTTTTTCTTCCAGTGTAGGGAAAGGAAAGGTGTTGCAGTGAGGCGAAGAGGTTTGTATCAGCTAGTTGGGTAGCTGGTGGTGAGATGGTGGGAGTTTTTCCATGCCAGCATTTGAAGTAGCTGTTTGGCTTGGGTCCTTTACAATTAGAAATTTCCTTTGGAGTTTTTAGCTAATTTTTGTTGTCTTCTATTTATCCTATTTTCTTATAATCATGGAATATATATATATATATATACTTTTCTTCTTCCACTATTCCTTTTTGTTTAGTATATATATGGCATGTGGTTGTTCAGGTTGGGAGAAATTATTCCCCCTATTGTGTCGTTCGATGCTAGGGTGCTTGTCGCCAGCCTATGGAGATCGGGAACACCCTTCGAGTATGTAATGGAATGGGTTGGGTGCAAGGTTTGAGGGAAACCCAAGTCATTTCATTACAATTTGGTATCATAAGGAGGTTTTTCCTCAAGATTCCATGTCTTGGGACATCTGTTAGACTTGAGATAGGATTTTTAGGACTTGAGAGGTATGTTGTAATAAGTGCCAAGCCAGATCTTATTGTGATGAGAATCAAGTTTCTATAGGATGTTGGGATATGTTTCTATAGTATTGGTTATTGTTTTAAAACCTTAGTTTTTTTCTTATGGGTTTTCTAGTTTGAACTAAGATTTGTTCTATTGTCAAATCATTCTTATGTTTCATTGTACAACAATATACCTCCGAGACATCTTCCACGAGTTCCTCAGGAAGGTGTAACTGATGCTCCTCAAGGTAATCCTTTGATAAATCAAAATCTTATCGAGACTATTGTACATACAGTCCATGATGTTGATTAATATGTACCATGAGTTCAAAACACTATTGTTTAGGTACAACCAGGAGATGGAGGAGAGATCGATCGATCACAGGAGTTATTGTGCGAGAAGACACTATCCCTTAAAGGAATGAATAAAACTCAAGAGGCGAAGGACTAGATGGACATAGTCGATCAGATCTTCAACTTTATAGAGACACATGAGAATATCAGGGTAAAGTGTGCAGTGTTCAGGCTGAAGGTTCTGGTAGGCGATGGTTTGATTCTATGGTCTAAGTAGATAGACACATGGACTTGAATTGGAAGGGTTTCAAAACCTTGTTCTTTTTGTAGTTTTGTCCAGAGTCACTAATACTAGATAAGTCTATTGAGTTCATATATTTACAATAGGGAGAGAATTAATTGTTATCACACACAAACTATCTTGCTGAGCTTGTCTGTTTTTCACTATACATAGTGAAGAATGACCAACTGAAGGCTCAAAAGCACCTGTAGGGTTTGAGACCGGATATCATATCATAGGTGTTTATGCTAAATATTTTTACCGATGTATAGATGGTGGATAGATCTATGATGGGAGAGATGAATATGTAAGGAAAGGCCGACTTTACCACCTCTTATCTTCCATCTAGTGAAAGCTTCAGTGGCATGCATGGGAAGAAAAGGAAGTGGTAGGATCATCGTAGATGTGATGGAGGTGGGTCCTAGCAGTGAGCCTCCTCTACACCATCCATTGCAACTGGAAATGTGCCTCTGACTTGATATCAGTGCGGCAAGGGAGGACACACAAAACTTTCTTGTCCTATTCCCATAAAGATGTGCAATAGTTGTGGATGCATTGGTCACTTACATCACTTATTTCAGGCTATGACTACACCTCATTATGGTTAAGTTTCATCAGCTCCAAAGGTTATTGCAGTGCATTCATAAGCTTCAAAGACTACAGAGCTCCATCCACACACCTCATGAGTAAAATATTTTCATGTAGTAGATGAGTGTTTAATGGAAGTTGATGCATGCACATCAATAGTGATAGGTACTATCCTTATTGCATCTTTAGTAGAAATTGATTTATTTGATACTGGTTCCTCCCACTCATTTATATCTATACATTTTTTATGTTTTTAAACTTTTAACAAAACTTATGTCCTTTACTATGGATTCAGCAACACCTCTTGGTAAGGGGAAAGAAGAGAGGTTCAAGTGTCCATCTTGTTCGTTAACGATAGCCGATAAGGATTTGGTCTGAGATTTTCTCGTTCTTGATCTCAATCTATTTGACATTATTATCATTATGGATTGGATTTTCACTCATCGAGCTAAGACTATTTTTTATCATTGGCGTGGTTTATTTCTTACTGCCGATGGGAGATCTCATGTGTTTTAGGGGGAGTGGGACCTGAGGTTTGGTCCTATAGGACCTTCCCAATAAGTGCTTAGGATTTTGTTGGTTATTGTTTCATTTAATCCCGATGACATTTCTTCTATTGATGATCTTCCCATTTTTTGTTTGAGAATTTTTTAACATTTTCCTAGACAATTTATCCGGTCTTCCTCTAGAGAGAGAGGTAGATTTTATGACTGAACTAGCACCAGGTACATAACTGATATCAATACCTTCTTACCATATGACACTAGCAAAGCTAAAACAGATCAAGATTCAATTGTATAACCTATTGAAATAAGGTTTCATTCGCCCTATAATTTCTACTTGGGCATCCCTTGTTCTCTTTTCTAAGAAATAAGATGGTTTACTTTGGTTTTTTGTGGACTATTGGAAGTTGAATAGGATAATTATTAAGAAAAAATATCATTTTCCTCATGTATATGATCTGTTTAATAATTTAAAGGGGGAAATTTGGTTTTTAAAGATTGATCTTCGGCTGGGTTATCATTAGCTCAGAGTTTTGGAGTCTGATATACTGAAGAAAACTTTCAAGAGTAGGTATGACCATTATGAATATATCATGATTCCTTTTGATCTAACTAACACTTATACAATTTTTATAGCCTTGTCTAATTGGATATTCCATCAATATATTAACACTTTTATGGTAGTTTTCATGGAAGATATTCTAGTTTATTCAAAATCCGAGCGTGAGTAGGAGCCCCATCTCAGTTTGGTTCTAGAAATTTTAAGAAGTTTCCATTTGTATTTAAAAAATTAGAAATATAGTTTCTGGATTCAAGAAGTGAAGCTCTTGGGGAACATAATTTCTAATCATGGATTATCAATTGATCGAGAGAAGGTAAATGCTATTTTGTCATAGAAGGAACCATATAATGTCTTTGAGATACGAAGATTCCCTGGTCTTGTTGGATACTACCGATGGGTTTTCGAGGAATTATCTAAGATAGAGTCACCTTTGAATACTCTTACTAGAAAAGTAGTGAAATTCACCTAGTATGAAAAGTGTTATAATTCTTTGATGAACTAAAAAGGCTTCTGAAATCAGCTCCTATTCTATTCTTACATGATCCCGATAAGGGATATGTGGTGTTTTGCAATGATTCTAATTCTAGTTAGGGATGTGTGCTTATGTAGTATGAACATGTGGTAGCTTACGACTCTCTTCAGATTGAACCGCATGAGAATAATTACCCGACTCACAATTTAGATCTTTCTGTATTCATTAATATACCTAAATGTTGGTGGCATGATCTATTTTGGGAGAAGTTAATGGTCTTATCTGATCATAAGATTCTAAGTTATATCTTTTCTAAGAAATACTTGAATATAAAATATATATATTGGCTATAATACATTCAGACATTTGACTTTGATATCGCCTACACCCTAGGGAAGGGAAACGTTGTTGTAGATGCTCTTAGAAGGAATGTACCATTGTAGGATGTTCTGGAATCTAAGGAGGAGTGGAACCTTATGGGGATTTTTGTTCAATTTCACTTGGACACTCAATAGGATGCTTCAAGCATGGTTTTGACCAGTGTTCAGTTATCATCATCTCTCATGGAGTCTATTTTTTTGAGTTATCAGTAGGATTATGTGTTTCAGAATACTTGAGAAATCCTTTATAGTCGGGAGACCGTTTTGGGTTGGTCTCTTTCTTTTGATGGTATGCTCTACTTCGGGAAAAGGACTGTCATCCTAGAATTTGCGGGGAGTTTATTCTTTTTCAATTTTCATAACACTTTTTGGGTAATTCATCTAGGAACTACAAAGATGTATTATGACATGAGGCGGCGATTCTAGTGGTCAGGTATGAAGCATGACATCGTGAAGTTTTTGTCTCACTGTTACACCTACCAATGGATAATGACAGAGCATTTAAAACCTTCTGGTTTTATTCAGACTCTTTTGGTGCTGATATATAAATGGTACAAGGTATCCATGTATTTTGTTATAGGATTACCATGGAATCCCCAAGGGAAGAATTATATCTGGGTGGTTGTTGATTGGTTGACGAAGTTTGCTCATTTCATTCTGACCAAATACACCACTAAATTTGAAGATACAGGTAACTTGTATGTGAACGAGATTTTGAAGTTACATGGGAGTCCTTATTCCATTGTTTTAGAAAGGTATCCTAGGTTTACCTCAAGGTTCTAGAGGATTATCCAAGAGGTTATGGGAACTTAGTTCAAGTTGAGCACAACTTCCCATCCACAGATAGATTGTCAAATGGAGTGAGTAATTCAGATTCTGGAGGATATGATCTGCACCTGTGTCTTGTATTTCATAAGATCATGGGATATCCATATGGGAGTGGTTGAGTTTTTTTACAACAATATTTATTAATATTATATAATAATGGATCCCTTAAAGGCATTGTATGTTCACCCGTTCTGATCACCTCTTTATTGGGATGAGGTGGGTGAAGTATCTTTAGTTGGACAAAGTTTGGTTCAACAAATATCTATGAAGATTCAGGATGTAGATCGACATCTGGTTATATCCTAGAGTCGATATAAATCATATTTGGATTGATGGAATTTAAATTTGGTGTTTTCCATAGGTGACCAGGTTTTCTTGAAAGTTTCTCCTTAGTTGGGTCACTATTGACTTGGAAAGTAGGGAAAGTTGGCTATGAGATTTGTTGGACCATTTGAGGTCAATGAGAAGATCATAAAAGTTTCTTATCAGTTATAATTTATGGTTTATTTGATAGGTATTCATGATTTTTCCATATATCTCAGCTCAGGAAATATCACCCTGATCCCACTCATGTTCTGAGTTGAGAAGAAATTGATCTAGAACTGTATGTTTCTATTCTAGAGAAACTGGTTGAGATCATTGACTCTCAAGTTAAAGTCTTGAATGGGAAGTCGATTCCATTGGTTAAAGTTCTATAAAAAAGGATCATATTCTCCTGATACTTTGGAATGTGAATCATTGATGAGGGAGCAGTGGCCTCATCTCTTTCCTAAAGATTACATATTCCATATGACTTCTCGAGGACATAAAGTCTTTATGATGGGAAGTTTATAACATATCATTACCGTTTAACAGGTATGCCATTAACCTTATTGGGTTGTTTCCCTCTTTGATATTTCAAGGATACCTATAATGGTGAAGTCATAGTTTTGTTGGAATTTCAACTTTAACCAGCCTTTTCTGTAGGATGCAGGAAGATTTCACACCGTGTAACTAGGTTACACATCGTGTAATTGTTGCTGGGTACAATCCATGAAAGGGGATTAATGCTATAAAATATTACACATCGTGAATGGTGGTTTCACATTGTGAATTTTTTAAATAATGTATTTTTAGTCCGAGGTGATGGTTTTTTCGACGTACTTATCCAACATGGACTTTACGTCATGAATGGGAGTTTCACACTGTGAAATCACCCGCGTCTAGTTTTAAAACACACACTTGGTAGTTTTTCATAGTTCTTTCTTTATAGAGTCCTTCAGCCTCGACCCAATACCTCCCTAAGGCATTTTTTAAATACATCATTTCTTCTGGATTGATCCATTCAACATCCAATATCTGTTGCGATTACGATGCGCCTCTCTGGAGGCCCTTTCCTTTGTCAGTTTTGGTGTGGTGGGCATTCTTTCTTGATGTATTTAGGTTTATTACTTTCCAAAGACCCCTTTTTTCATATTACGATCAATCATGATATATGGATTGTATTATAGTGCCTTATTTGTTTTTTTGGGTTTTCTTTGTTGGTGGATCCCGTTGCGGGTGTGTTTGACCCGAGATTTGAGGTAGGCAGTTCCATCTCTAGCCTACGATAATGAATCTTGTTTTTTTCTTTCCAAACTGATGCATATTGAAATTGGAATGATTGTTTTGTATGTGTTGAAAATGTTTTTAATGAAAATTTTTTCCCCTGGTTATTGATAAATGGAGAGAAAATGGGTATTTTCAAAGCATTGAAATGGAATCGTGAAATGGTTTTGAAATAGTTTTCAAAGCATCAGAATGAATTTTGAAAAAGAAATAATGGGCTATCTTGGGTACTTAGGTGTAAGGTTTAGTTTGGGGACATCATATATTGTTTTGTGATTATCAAGGAGGTTTTTCCTGGGGCTTTCCTCTATTTCCTAGTCCCTTTGTTCTATGGGAATGATATTGACATTGTTGGGGGGTTTACTCATGGGGTATTCCTCTTCTTCCTAGGTCCGTTGTTCTAGGAACTAGTTTGTGCACTTGATTATTGTGGTATGAGTAGTCCACGACCTGAACCTTTAGTATTACTTGGTGTTCTAATATCTGTGCTTTTGTTTTGTATTGATTGTATTTCTAAGTTATCCATGATATCCACATTTATTATTATGAAAAATGTTGTGGAAAATGTGAATTGAAATTGATATAACTGCTTTTGTTTAGAACTGTGGAAAAAGGGAAATATTTACCATGTTTTCTATAAAACTTCTTTACTACTTATCATGACATGTTTTTACTTAAAATGACCATGTATGAATTGTTTTATAGAGGCCTTTTATGGAACACCTGGGTGAGACCCTACTGAGCCATTTAACTCACACCCTACACACCTCTTCAGTGGTTCATAGACCTTTGTTTGTCTTACAGTGTAGGGAAAGTCAATGCGCTGTAGTGAGGTGGCAAGGTTCATGTCAGTTGGTTGGGTAGCTGGTGGTGAGATGGTGGGATTTTGTCTATACCATCATTTGGAGTAGCTGTTTGGCTTGGTTCCTTTGTAGTTGGACATGTCCTTTGGAGTGTTTAGTTACTTTTTCTGTTGTTTATTTCCAATATTTTCTTATAATTATGAAATATATATGTATATATATATATATATATATCTTTTTCATCTTCCTCCTTTACTTTTTGTTTAGTACATATTTTCCATGTGGTTGTTTAGGTTGGGAGAAATTGTTCCCCCTACTGTGTCGTTCGATGCCCGAGTGCTTGTCGCTAGCCCATGAGAATCAGGAACACCCTTTGGGTATGTAATGGAATGGGTTGTGGGTTAGGTTTGAGGGAAACACATTTCGGTTTGTTACATATTAATGGATTCTTTTATTTCTTATAATGATTTATCCCCATTTTGAGCTTTCATAATTATTTTTGATAAAGTCTATTGCATTGAAACCTGAAAAAATAGAGGATTTCTCTAAATCCATACCTTCTTTTCCAAAATTTATCAAATCATTAACCAAAGGGAGATGTTATAAATGTAACATGGTTAATGTAACATTATTTTTTAGAATCAATGTATCAGATACTTTACTTTATTTTCCTGTATGGTAATAAATCATGAAATCATAATCCTTGATCAGTTCCTGTCATATTATCTATCTCATGTTTAATTATTTATGAGTAAATATATAATTAAAACTTATGTGAATAATATATATTTAAAAATTTAGTCCATACAGATTATGCCTCAAAATTTTTAAATAAAAAACCACAATAGCTAAATCCATATCATGTGTAGTATAATTTTACTCACGAGGTTTCAACTGATGTGAAGTATAAGTAATTAACTGGTTATTATTCATTAGGACACAATAAAGTCCTTTCAAAGAATCATCAATCTAGATAAAAAAATTATCCATTTATGGAAGGTAGGGCTAAAACTGAAGAATTCACTAATCTTATTTATAGTTCCTAAAAAGAATCATCACATTCTTATGTCCATATGAATTAAACTCAATTTTGAGTTAACTTAGTTAGAGGTCCAGACCACCGAACAATATTTTTAATAAACCATTGAAAGGAAATCACTAATCTAGGAATAATACAAATCTATGTGATATTTTGGGTTATTTTCAATTCTTATAAAACTTTTGTTTTATAAGGTTGAACAATTAATCCATCTTTTGAAACAATATTTCCAAGGAAATATTTTTTTGCGACCAAAATTCACACTTACTAATTTTTTTGTATTGTTTATTTTCTTTTAAGGTTCAAAAAAAAATCCTTAGGTTTATTTCATATTCCTACTAACTTTTAAAATACCACAAAATTTCATCAATAAATACAACGAAAAAATATTCTAAGAATTCATAAAAAACTATATTTATATAGTCCATAAATACGGTAAGTTCATTGGAAAACCTGAAGGGAATAACTAAAAAAAACATAATTCCCATATCTAGTCTAAAATGTAGTCTTTGGAATGTCATCCTCATTTACCTTCATCTGATGGTACCTAAACCTCCAGTCAACTTTTAGAAAATATTGAGCTCCCTAGAGCTGATCAAACAATTCATTGATATGAGTAAAATGATACTTTTTTATTAATAATGATGTTATTCAAGGCTCTATAATCAATGAAAAGTATCATTAAATCATATTTAATTTAAAAAAAGTATCACCCCATGGAGAAGTTCTAGGAAAAATTAATCATTTATATAAAAACTTTTGCAATTGATTTTTCAATTCTAAAAGTTCCACTTGAGCCATTAGATAAGGGGGTTTTATAAATATTCTTAACATCAGTCACTAAATCAATAATTAATTCAACCTCCCAATTAAGAATAACATAAGGAAAATCATCAGAAAATACATCTATGTATTCATTTACTACTGGAATATCACAAATTTGAACAATTGATTTCTTTTTAATAATATTATCTTGGTAAATTTCACTACTACCTCTAATCAATTACTTAGCTTCTTTGCAAGTTATCAAATGCATTGAATCATTGAACATAAATTTATTAGCTCTTAAATATATCTTAGCACAGTAAACTAAAATCTAATCCAGACCAATAATGATATCAGAATATGCTATTTCCAGTCCAACAAGATTTGTAGGAAAGACCGTCCCACTGATAATAATAGGAATATTCCTAAAATCTTGGTTTCTTTAATACTTCAAACCAGAGTTTTTACCAAAAGTTATATCTAACTTTCATGAGGTGACAATACCAATTTACATTTGAATTTCTCATAAATTAAAAAATATAAGTTCTAGAGTCAAACATGGTATTTTTATAATTTGACTACACATGTAACATACCTTTCAATACTTCATTTGACAAAAAAACATCAACTATAGTAGTAGAAAATAATTTTGAAACACAATTTTTCTTCCGATAATGATGATTTATATTCTTATTCACTAACTTCAATAAGACATTATCATAATGAACCAACTCATTGAAACTAAAAAATATCACTGTTGGGTGGATATTAGTTACCCCATTCTTTTATTCTTCATGATTCTTTTCCTTACAATCACATGAAATATGACCAAACATTCCACATCAATAAAACTTCCCTGATTTCATAAGACATTCTCTAGGGTTATTTTTACCAAACTTACCACAATATGGGAAATTCATTTTCTTACCTCCAGATTTATTTTTTGTTTGTCCCCACATCACCTTACATCCTAACAACTTATTACTTTCATCATCACGAGAAATATAAGTATCAGAAAACACCATATAAACTTTTTCAACATAACAAAAAACTTTCTAATAGCATTTAAATTATCATGAATCCAAATATATTCATATAAATGGTTTTAATCCTAATTAAAATATATTAATTTTTCTATAAATTTCCAAAAAAAAATATGGTACGCACCTAGCCATTCTTGTAAAACAATCTTCATACATGGCCAAAAAATCTTCATCTTTTTACCTCAATTCCATGATTTTTTCCATCTGGACTCGAAAAACATTAGGGGAATATTTATCAAGAAAAATATCCTTAAATATTTTCCATTTTATGGCATAAATATTATATTTATATTTGGTATTATTTACAAAATAAAACTATTGATAAAATTAACCTTCAAAATGATAAATGGTAAGAGTTAAAATTTGAAATTATAAATATCCAATGAATTCAAATATCTTCTCTAGATCATTGATCCATCCTTTGGCTACCATAAGTTCAAATGATCCACTGAATGATGGGGGAAACTAAATCATGAAATGATCCACTATAGAAATGTTCCTTCATGGTAGATCGATTAGGTTCCTCTCTAGCATGGATACCACCATCATTTATTACTTATTTCAACTAAGTGATCACTACAACAAAATATTATATTCAAATTCGAAAAAAATATAGGGATACTGATTTGGAATGATATTTTCCTCTCGGTGCCTTACCACTATAGATACCCTATTTTATCTATAGAAAACTATTCTAAATAGACACGGTTTAGAAGAATCAACATGGAAATTTAAAATGATATATCATTTCAACTTAACAATAAAGTAAAATATTTCAAGGGCATGCTATTAATATTATCCTAACCTATAATGTTATCTAAACCATCCCTATATACCAAATAAAATGACCTAACCTTAAACATTACATAATCTTGATTTTTAATACAAGAATCCATTCTCTTACATTTGAGTATCTTTTCATGTTTTGAGTTTTATATAATTTTTTAATAACTCATATATAAAAAACCATATAGTACAAAGTGGAAACATAAAATTAGTTTCCATTTTCCCATGATTTAAAACTTAAAAAAATGATTTATTTTTTTGCAAAATGTTTATGACTTTAAACTTGACCTCTTCCTTTACCTTAACCATTATTAAAACCTTTGAATTTTTTTTAAAATGTGGTATGAACATAAAAAGCTTAGTAAGTGACATAAAATGAATAAAAATAGTATTCCAATGAAAAACATGAAAACCTATGAAAAATAATTTCTTAAAAACCTAAAATTTTACTTAGAAAAGGAATTATCAATATTTTAAAAATATCATTTATATTACCTTTTGAAAATAAATTATTTCTATGAAAAATCATTACCAATCATTGAAAAGTCATGTAGGTTCCTTGGGAAATCATCTCATAGAACCCTTATAGAACCCTTACAAAACCCTTACTAGTTGTAATAACTATACAACCGATTTACATTATAATTATCTAGATAAAAAAATCATTACCCAATGCATTGGATCACTATCTGGGTTCACCCATCATATAAGCTATAAAGGGATCACCTAATGCTATTTGGGAACACCCGTCATAAAAAATGTCCAAGGAATATATCATGAATAAAAAATTCCAAAATTTCATTTTTTTATCCTAAAATATTTGAAAAAATATATTAAATTCGTATGAAAATCACTTTTGGATATAATAATACCTATTTATTTTAAATAACCTTTTTCAATACCAAAATACTTTTTTTAAAACCCACTTTAAATACAAAAATACCCATAAAAAGTAAAGGAGGGTTTTTATTTTAATAAAAAATGAAATAATTTAATAGATTAAAAACTTTAAATAATGGTTACAGTGGAATAAAATTCATTGTCTCTATATACATTAAAATAAAACATTTCTTTTATCTTTTTGTTAAAGAATTCAATATAAAACACATAAAAAGATTACTTTTGAAACCTTTGTAATAAAGTAAGAATAGGCATAAAATTTCCTTTATAAATATTTTATGTCCATATAAAGAAATTTTAAAATCATTTTTAGGACATGGACATGTATGAGAAAGATATTTTAAAGGAAAAATTTAAAAGAGGGGTTTTTAAAAGAAAACTCTCTTATTCCTTTGGAAATATTTAAGTCATGATCCCTATGAATGAATAATATTTTAATAAAATTAAATACCAATATAATAGATAAATTAATGATATATGATTTTAAATGGGTTTTATATAAACCATGTAAAAGAATATAGGTGCATAATATAAAAATATGCTTCAACGAAATTAAATTGAGACAAAGACCCTTACCTTGAGTCAGAATCATCATGTACATTATTTATCTAAATGGATAATAAACTTAGGTTATTTATTTAATTTATTAATAACCTTTTTCATGTTTATTATCTCTTTTATTTCACCTATTAACATGTTATATATGATTACTTAATCAATTAGTTTTACATTGGATGTTTTGACCTTAATCGTCATATTTGAAACGACTTTGGTAGATTATCTATGGTCAAATTGACCATAATTTAAACTTATAAAGAATAATAATAATGAAATTATTATCCTATTTATTCATCAATTACAATTTTAATACCAATATTAAAATATTATTTTATATAAATGAAGTATGTTACGATCATAGAGACAATAGACTGTAGGTACACATGAGTAACATTTCCAATATTCAACGATCATTATAGAAATGAGGTAAGTAATATTTTATCCATACTGAATAATAATAATATTATAAATACCATATTATTAATTTTAAATATACTTATATATATCATCCATGTGGTTTGGTGATGAAAAGAGAGTCGCATCGCTTCGTGAAGGTGGTAGTCCATACATACATGAACAATGTTATCATTTTTCAGTGAGTGAAAAGGTAAAAAATAAAATCATATATTATCTTTTAAGAATGATAAATATGTTATTAATATCATAATTATTTCATTTATATCATATATTTTTATTAGATTTATCCTTATTATATTCCATGTGAATCATTAGTGAAAAACAATTCACATCGCTCTTTAAGGCGGTAGTCCACCGTAAACATGATTGAGGTTATCGTATCCTCCAAAAAATGGGAATTAAAAAAGGTATATGTGATATATTGAATACAGAGGTATAATAATTTTTTGAATATCATATATATTCTATATATCCTTCATCATACCCAACCGTGAGAGGTATTGATGGAAAACATGTCACATCAGTTCGTGAGGCGGTAGTTCACCGTACACATGAGCCACATTATTGTTTTCCTTTTAAGGGAAGAGAGGATGAATATAAGTAATGAACTTAAAATAATAACATATTAGTATATTTTAGATAACTGAGTAATTATATAATAATAAAATAATAATATTTTAATGAGTTTTAAGAAGAAATAAAACAAAAATGCATAGTTATAAATTTTACCTCTTCTTGGAGTACCTCTTTAGGATTATACCTAATGTATTACAAGAATGGATTTTTGACCCAAAAAAGGCCTCTAGGATTAGGGTATGGAATTTTTAAAGTTATTTGGGATGATATTATATGAAACAAAAGGGCCTGAAGGTGTTAAGAATAGAGGATAGGGGGTGGTGTTTTATAAGTTTGGTGAGTGACACACTTTTATTTTTTGAAAAGAAAAATGTGTACCCATGTTTGTCACATGCTAAAAGGGTCTAAAATACATTATTGTCGAGTAATATACATTATAAGGTCAAAATATGTCGATAATATATATTTATACTATTTTTAGGAAATTTCCAGTCTTATATTTTAAGTTTAACCCCTAGTAAACCCATTTTTACCTAAACAATAGTAATTAATTTTTACTATTTTCACTATTCATTATGGTAAAAAATTAAGTTGAAGTTATTTGAAAATATGAATTATGATGATTAAAAATATTCATTCCATTTTATCAAATTAAATTAATATAATTGGAAAAATTAAATTTAAAACAAAACCCGCAAAAGTGACGAAAAAACGGGGTTTCAAGAAGTGTATTTGTCAAGTAAAAGATGATTTAGTATTAACTTTATGACTAATAATAATAATTATATGAATATAAAAAAATATTTATTTATATATAATATACAAGTTTAATTTAAAAAAAGTCTCATTAAGTATTATCTTAATTAATTAAAATAGAGAAGCATTATGCATTTTAAAATATTTTTTAGAAAAACTCGTCTTAAACCAAAAAAAAAATTATACTGAAATACAATATAAAGTTGATTAAAAATTAATTAAGTGGAAAAAATATAAATAAATAATAGTTATGTTACCTAAAATAATATTCAAAACATATTGGTACTTTAAAATTAATTAATTTATTGAAAATAATTTATTTTATAAAAAATCAATATTTTTCAATATTCAGTGAAAAATCAATATTTTCTAAAAAAACCTAAAATATTACATGAAGTAAAATTAAATGTAATGATTGAAAAATTATATTTATTTTTTAAAATTCAAATTCTAAAATTTATAATTCAATCTTTCAAATATAACCTTATAATAAAAGTTTTTAAATAAAACTATTTCCTTTTGATTTAAAAATTATTTAATATTTTTATAATGTGGATAACTATCTAATTATTAATAATAAATATAAAAATTATTTATTCTATCATTATCTGGGTTGTTACATTCTCATTTTAGTTATTTTTATTTCTAATCATTGGTGATTGAAGAGTTTTTTAGGATAGGAAACCATGCTACCCAAATTCTATTTTGAAGGTTTTTGAGGCTATGAATTTTTATTGATCATCTGATCAAGGAGAATCTTGGTTCCTATCAAAAAATAATGTAAATAATACTAGTAATTAGGATTTTATAGATCTATTTTTTTAATGGGTTTGGAACTTTAGCCCTTCGGATCTGGGTATTTATCTCCCCATTACATTGGATTAAAATTGAAGAGTTTAATTAATAGTAAATGTTTATATCAATTAATAATATTATTTAAAGGTGTATGTATATTATTATTTCAAAATCCACTATGTTGATTCATTTTTTTTTGTTTTTTATTATCATATTTAGTTTATTTACATTGGTTATATGTTAATTTCCAAGTGTCTTATTTCCAATAGATTTATTATATATTGTTAATATAATAGTTCCAAACATATAACTTCTGAACTACTTATTAGTTAGATCAGGATAAATTTTTAAGTTTGTAAAATCATCAAGTCACCCTAGTATAATTATATAATAATGGGGAAACATTTAATATTATATAAAGTCCCTTTTTCCTTGTACAATCATGTATTAGAGGAAATATTATTTTTCTTATGGTAGGTTAACTAGTAAAAAATATAGAGAATATCAATCCTAGTTGGAAACCTATCATTAATGGTGTTGATTATGATTATAATATATTCAGGATAAATGATTTTATAATTAATTATAATGTTAACAATGATAAAATAATGACTAAAAATTTTAACATTCTAAGAAACTAAATGTAGAATATTACTCATAAAGGGGAGACTAAATATAAATTGAATATAATTTTCAAAATACCCAACTTTTCTCTATTAATAAAAAATTTATAGTCATATTTATTTATTTGAAATAGATAATTGTGTTTTAAAAATGATTAATGTTAAACATTTATAAATGTATCAAGTTTTGGAGACCAGGAGGGAGATTTTTGAATAAGATTATCAAGATTTACATTTTATACTTGGAGAATTAGTTACAAAATGCATTAATAGTTTATGAATATTTTGATTAACTTGAAATAACTTGGTGAGAAGGACATTAATGATGGTTTTTATTTGGGGAAGATCATTTAAATTCTACCAAAAGAGTTGTAATATAATAGGATAGTGATGGACGATACGAATCACCAAAAAAAGATTATCATTGATGATCTTATCAATATTTGGATTAAATATAAAAGTCATTTTAAGAGATATGTTGAGAAAAATAATTTTAAGAATATTGTTTATTTTTATACCACTATTTATATATCCACTACTTATAAACCATCAATATTGAATAATACTTCTAAAAATCATTTGGATGATAGTAAAGTAGATTTTAGTGATTTTGAATTTTCTCAACTTGTAATGATTATGAATAGGATTATTTCAAAAATAAATTTATAAAATAATTATTAAAATAAATTAATAAATAAGAATGATATATTTGTGTAATTATATGGGAACAAATATTCTTGATATATTATAATTTATGAGTTTAAAACACTAAGGAATATCAAAGTAGAATTTAAAAGATTAAAGAACAATGGTAGAGAATCGAGAAGATTCTCAAAATGGGATGGATTTTTTTAAGAGTTTATGGACACTAGTAGTGTGAATGAAGATATATATTTTCAAATTTTTTTGTGAAGTGAATATAATCATAGGATCAATGCATTATATACCACAGTTCCATGGAATTAATCACACTTTATAGCCAAGGTAACTAATGATTTTCTTATGAATTTATTTAAAGATTCTAGTTACCGATATTCTTCAAATGATGAAGATTATAATACATCATTTGATAAATTTTTAGAATATGTGACTAACCTAGAGAAAATATATGAGAATTTATAGAAAGACGATGATCATGTTAAAAAATATCATTCGAAGTCTAATTCTAGTGATCTAAAATTACTTCTATTTTGATGTAAAATCTATTTTTAACCATCTAATGATCATAATAAATATATAAAACTTATGAATTATTTTAAAAATAATTAAAATATTCTTTATTATTTTAATTTTAGAAGATATAATCTTGATAATATTCTAGTACATATGGGACCATATAACATTTTTTTTGTATTTGGATATACATTTTCTAATTATGGGAATTTACAGTACAATAATTATTTTCAAGAGTGCACACCCTTTTGTAAAAAACTTTAAAAAGGAAAGGTGATTGGAAGAATATTTTCTCTTTGAATAAGTAAAAACAATATAGATCATATAGGGATTATATTTTTAAAAAATTAGTATCTATTCAACATTATAGATTTAGATATATATGGTTTGTGACAATATTTTTTTTCTAATATTTATGGACTTAAAATTTTCTTGGTACCATAATTTTAGTTCCATTGATTTTGGATGAAAATTCTATGTATGAGTATCTAGAATACATGGTATATGGATATTGGTTATTCTTGTAACATGAACAAAAACATGTCCAACATCTGGAACATATAAAAAATTAAGTATTAACATGTTAATTTTAGAGATAATGTGCATGGTCAAATCAATATAATTGGTGATGTTTCCTTTTATTGTGAGACTTTAATTTTGAATTATCTTTATGTTATATAAATCATACATATTATTATTAGAAATTCCAATTATATTAAGAGGGTTACACTTTGAGATTTTGGAATGAAGGGCATACTATCAAAACATTTAATAGAGTTAACATATTATTTATTAATAGTCATTCCAATGTTTAAAATATTTACCTATAGACCCTTACATGATGATATATTTCTTTCCTTAGTGTGATAGGGATTCTTGGCTATGACATAAATGGATAGAACACTATATTTCTTGGAACTAATCTAAAAATTCTATGACAATACTTGTGAAGGACCTTATAGAACTTCAACTTAATTATTCTAGAGTTTGTGATCCTTTTTAACATGGTAAAAAACATAAGTCTTATTTACACATATAAGTGAAGTATAAAATTTAATACGTTTATATTTATTTTCCTTGTATTTTTAGGCCAACATAGACATTGAGTATCTTTTGAAAAAATATGTGTATATCTTAGTTAACTATTATACAAGATATAATTGGGTTTATTTTTTACTCATAAATCGGAGGCACTCTCATTTTTTAGAAGGTTTTATAATCATAATAAAAATGATAAAAAAATTCCTATTATCACTATCTAGAGTTATAATGGTGAAGAGTTTATAAATTCTGGGTTTAAAACATTTTATAGTGGAAAAGGTATTAAACAAAAATTTTCAACACCAAGAAGTCCGTAAAAAAATTTTGTAACATAAAGGAGGAATCGAACAATCCTTGAAATTACTGAGTATGTTTTGTTTCAACAATTTTTTTATAATCATTTTTAGGCTTAAGGAATTAGTATTGTCAACATTATAAATTGAGTTTTATGTTACCTAGTCCCAAACAAAAAACCATAGAAATTATGGAATAAATGGAATCCAAAATATAATTAGTTTATTATTTTTGGATAAAATGTATTTATATTAAATAAAAAATATTACCTTTATTATTTT
Source organism: Viscum album (assembly GCA_963277665.1). Lineage (NCBI taxonomy): Eukaryota > Viridiplantae > Streptophyta > Magnoliopsida > Santalales > Viscaceae > Viscum > Viscum album. The sequence continues at coordinate 1,272,856,806 of OY728139.1, forward strand.
GATACAAATTATGGTACATCACATGTAAGGATTATCATGATTTTAATAGAATATTACATATGGTTGAGGAAATGGTACATGTTATATTTGATGAAGCTGATCCTAGTAATAATATAATATATTTGAGTTATGAAAATAATATAGATTGTTATTTTAGAAACCCTTCTAATTTATTTCTTGATTTTGGAACACATACACAAATAATTATTATTATAGAAGAAGGACTAACATAAGATACTCATTTGGATGATGAGAAATAACCTTCCACTTTACCTTGAAACCTGATGATTTTGTGGAATCATCCCACTGGTAATATCATTGGTGATGTATATCAACTAGTTATAACCAAATGTTCTATAGAGAATGACTGTGATTATCATATGTTCCTATCTTAATTTGGACCTAACTGGTATTTTATTCCTTAGGTGATTAGAGTTTGATAATTACTATGTAATAATATCATAATAAATTCAAATGGAATGAGGTTTTTTTACTTTGGTTAAATATTTAAGTGATCTTAAATTTATAGGGGTAAAATAAATATTTTTAAATAATTATGATGAGAATGAAACCATTGTTTGGAATAATCCATACTCATTTCTAAGGGTTATAATCAGAAATAAGGCTTAGAATATGAAGATAATTTTTAAATAGTAGATGGGATCAAATCAATATTTATTTTATTATCCTTTATGGAGAATATAAATGTCACCCTATTTTAATTAGATGTAATGAGTTCATTTTCTTTAAAATTATTTTAAGGTGGATGACCATGTAAAATAAACTCTTGTTTTTTATAATACTAATTTATTGACACATATTTATATTATATTAGGTGTTTGAGGGTATAATTACATGAAACACACACACACACAAGCCTGAAAGGCAGGTCATAGCCTCCCAAGGGATAACCCACCCAACAATATGCTTTATTACATAATATTTTTGGTCCGAAAGACCATTGGGCATGAATCCCATTATATTCTTGGTCCATGGCCCATTTTTTGAATAGTAACCCAACTGTTACAGTACCACCACCGCTACAGTACTTGTTACAGTACCACCACTGCTATAGTTTCGCCTGTCATTGCTACAATATCACTATAGTCTGCCGCCGTTATAGTGTCTGCTACAGTGCCCACCATCGCTACAGTGCCTCCAATGAATAGTCCCACCACTACTACAGTACACTACAGTACTGCTACAATACCTTCACCCAATGATACTATTATTGTTTAAATTTATATACATGAAATTATTTTGGTTCTACTAGATGAACACTTGTGGGTAGTTATTTAAACTTATGAAAAGTGAATTTGTGATGAGTATAATGGATTAACATAACTACTTTATTAGAATTAAAATATATTATAAACTGGATGGAAGTATTTTAACTCAATATAAGTATAAAAAAGATAAATTAAATAATTTTATTTTCAAAATTATTATAGTATATGTCCTCTGATGGTAACCTTATATAGGGTTGATCTTCATGAATCAAGGAAACCAGTATATTAAAATTTTTATAGTGGCATGATTAAAAAGTTTACACTAATTGATAGATAGTCAACTTGAAATTATGTACTTTTTCTGTCTGTGTGGAAGATTCCAAGACAATCTAAAATATTCACATATTAAGGTAGTCAAATGGATCTTCTATTACCTTAATGGGACACTGAGAACATATACTATTTTATTCTTATAGATATGAATTTTTATTCAAGAGTTATTAATATATTGATTTTAGTGGGTGTAGAATAGATAATAAGAGTGTTTTTGAAACATTTAATTTTATTATAGGAGCATTAATCACCTAGCCCAGCAATGTTGCATTCAATTTCACTTGACACCGATAAAGCTGAATATATGGAAGATGGTAGTTATGTCCCCTAATCATTGTAGATAAAGAACATTCTCACTAATTTTTTAATGAGTTTTACTCTGAGTACAATGAATTGGGATAATACCAATGAAATTTAATCTTCTAAAAATCTGACATATCACTCACAACCAAAACACATAGAAAAATAAACTATTTCCATTAAGAGAACACATATGAAGTAGATATTTTCCATAAATTTATCAGATCTAAAAAACAACTTACTAATATATTTACGAAACCCCTACATTTTTAAATATTTTAATACATTAAATTTAAGATGAGTATGATTAGTTTTAATTGATCATAATTCATGTCCAATTATCTATTCTTCTAATATTTAAATACTCTTCAAGAAAGGGGTATGTGATTCTTTTTTTATTTATTTAAAAATTGTAATAATTTTTTGTGTACATACTATATATATTCTATAATAAATTTAAACAAGAGTTATATGACACATCTCATTTCTCATAATGACCGAAATACAACAATATTATTTATTAATACAAATACCAATCTATTAAAATGAATTCTTACTTAATTTTTATTATTTATGATCTATTTTTATGTAACCTTGTGTTATCCTTATAACTTTTTTTGATGTTATCCTTACTTGGTGCATGTGGATATGTTTTATTCTTATATGGAATCTAATTACTCTGCTATGGTAATTTTATTATTTTTTACCCTTTCTTAATTCTCAATATTTCCTTTATGATAATCCCAAAATGGGATAAAGTGGAAATGGAGAATGGGTAGGAAATGAGATACAATGTTTTTAAGGAATAAAAATATTTTTTTTATTTCAATTGATTCAGTAAGGGGGATAATTATTTTAACTATTTGTTGCATATCTCTAGGGGAGTATTTTTTTTAGAAGAACATGGAGTTTTAATTTATTTCAAATTTTCATAAATGTTTTTCATAAAAAAGTTGTATCACATCATTTAATTTTCCTAAAATGACTTATTTTGATTTCATTATTTTGAGAAATAAAAAAATACACATTTTTTATTGGTAATTATTTGATATTCTTTAGTTATATTTTTATTCAGTTTTATCTTCCAAATCACATGTTCCAGATGAGCTGATTCTGAAGAATGAAATTTCAAAACACTATAAATATACATTAATCAATTAAAGTATAATTTTTTTGAGAGCTTCAAAGTTTATTAGAGTGAAAATTTTACTTGAACATCTAATATTTTTAAATTGAATGTTTTTTACAACACACACCTATAAATAGTAGATTGAGGCTTTGAGTAATTGATGTTGGCTCATTATATAGTGTGAAATTTCAATATAATTCTAAAACATAGTGACTTGAGATATTTTAATATTTTTTTCATTATTTTGATCTTAGATTATTTCCTTGTAACAAATTTAATTATAAAATGTATACGTTTATCATTGTAGTTTTTTCTTTTAATGTTGCATGATCAACAATATTTAGAGGATATAAATATAATATTATAAACTTATAGTTTTAAGAAACAACGGGATAAGATTTTTTGTTGATCCATTGATTTAATAGAATCTTGGGGATTGATATTAATACTATAAACTTCAATCAATGATGTCTAGGAACATGAATTTTGATTTCAATACTTTAGATCTATAAAGTTACATATTTTTATAACATATATCATTTGGATCTGTCTATTGATCCTCTAAATACTTTGGATTAAAAGTGATTTATTTCAAATATTATAGGTATTTATATCCTTAAATATATTCTATTTATTTCCTTATAGATATTTTCTTCAATGTTTTATTCTATATTTTTTGTTCCATATGGTTTATTTTTCTTAGTTAAGTGTTGAATTATCAATTTATTATTTCCAATGTGTTTGATATCCATTTTTTACTCTAATATTTTGAAACTTATAACATTCAAACTAATTATTTCCTCGAGTATTATAAATTTTTATCTTTTAAAAAAATTCAATTCACCCATCCCTCCCCACTTGAAGCTTCATTATTAAGATAATAACTATATCATGATTTTATACTAGGCCATGGACTTGGTCCTCATAATGGTGTGTGATCATGGATCAATATGAGTAGTGTTTCAATTACCATTGGATATAATGAGTAACATATTATATCATTTTTTCAAACCTATATATTTTTTAATTAAAATATCCATTCTTATAATGTGGTTTGGGGATGTAATTTGGTGAACTATTTTTTCAAAACATAAAAGAAACACATCATGGTACTTTATGATAGTTTTAAGATGAAATGTTTTATTTAATATATATCATGGTATTATATTATAGTTTGAAAGAAAATTAAATAAAAAATAATTGGGGTTTTCAGCCATACAATTTTCTTATTTAAAGATATTGTGTTGAAAAGAAAATTTCTGAAAATTTAAAGGGGAACCAAGATTTGAGAAATAATGTTTTCTAGATCACCATTGATTGAACTAAATCATGCTATTTTTAGGGAACCATTCAATGGTTTGTTCCCCCATAATTTAAATATAAATTTTTATACCCCTTTTACTCTCATTCAACTCCTCCCTCTTTCCTTCAACCACTTACATGGAATGATTACCTCCCTTTATGATATTTAAGTTTTTTTTTGGTGAATTATTGAGCCTCGTTCTTATTGATATTGATTCTAAATTGATTAAAGTTTGATTATAATATGTTTATGATAATTTATAAGTCTATGAACTGATATTCACCCTTTAATGATGTTAAAATCTAGGAATCATTTGAGGTAGATAATCAAGACCCCTCTCTTCATTTATAAAATATGGATTTGGTTTTATTAGCATTTATTTTTCTTTAGTATATTGATGGTATTTATTTTATTATATAAACTAAATATGAAACCTTAGAGGGATATAAAGATATATAATTTATTTCCATATATAAAAATGAATATATATATATATATATATATATCTGTGTGTGTGAGTGTGTGTGTGTGTGTGTTATTGTTACATTTTGATGAATCTATGATAATTTATTAGTGTACAAATGAATTTATATTGAATGTGTTATAATATGTATTTATATTGAATGTGTTATAATATGAATAAATGAAATACTAAATTAATTTTTTTATGTTTTGATTAAGTTATATGTTAAAGAATTTAAGAGGGAGTATTAATGAAATCGATGAATTTCATGTGAAATGATTAGTATATATGTGTTTAATAAGATTGAATATGTTCTTTTAAATTAAATGATAAGATGATGATGTTACTATAAAGTGGTTTGTGATAAAAAATGAGGAATTTAAAATGAAATATGATATGGGAAGAAAGAGGATTATTGTGACGAATCGTATTTTTATGAAGGTACTGGTCGTTAGTTTTTTAATTTGAATTCCTTAAACAAACCTAATTTTGAGTCCTAATCAAGCCAAGGAGGCTTTGGCTGCATCTGGGGATCATTTGGAGCACAGATCCTTGAAATGGGAAGAAGGAACTAGGCCATAGGGTTTTTATGCAACCGTGTGACCCAGGGAACATGACCGTGTTGCCAGTTTCAAGTTTGGGACATATCCATTTTGTATGGTTTAACCATGTGCATAGCCATATGGTGTACCCTAGAGTATAAATGGTTTGGCCAAACTATGTGGTAAAACATGTGCCTATGTATTTTGGGGTGAAATTAAATTTTCCTTCTCACTTAATTTAAGGGATTATTTCTTATTTCCCTTACTTCCTCCAACATCCAGAATTTATTTTTCTCCTCTTTTGAGCTCAATAACACCTCAATCTAGGCATTGATCTAGATATCCAATCCAAAGTTCGTTACCTGATCCGTCAGAAGCATTGGATACGTCTTGGTAATCTCCTATAGTCACTTTCTTCCTATTTTTGTTTCCCTTTGAATCTATCACTCTATTTAAGTGTAGGACCATTTTACATATTTTTCAGGGAGTTGGACCGTTTCTCATATCTCTGCTAACCTACTCCAAATATGAGGCTAATATCAATCAAGGAATATTCTATGACCTTAAGGTAGGTGGTCACATCATTTTCTATTTGAGTTTTCATGCTTTGTAATTATGTAGTTGTGCTGCATGATGGATTTTTCTGAGCATCACCGTTATATTGAGTTCTTTATGTATAATTGACCACTTCACCTTAATATGTGCCTATTTAATATTATTTAGTGGTTTATAGGAAGGTTAATCCTTTTATGGTCACCCCATATGTTGGACTCCTCCTGTTTTAATCATATTTTAATTATCACAGATCATATACATCCTACAAATCTTGTTAATCCTATTTAATATGTTTCTAGTCATGTGTAAAGATAGTTGGTTTATTTATGCTTAAAATAAATTTTCTTAAGATATTGATTCCTATAAATAATGAATGATTTTTGTAAACTATACTTAATTTGGTTTATAATGATTTATTTTATGAATGATTAAGTCTAATTCATTTTGTGAATATTACCGCTTAAGTCTATATACATATATTTGGCTAAGTCTAAGAAACCGTGAGTCTGCCATCGGTTCTGGTTTTCTAGAAAAGGACCTAGACACCGTGACCAGACACTGTGACCCAGACACTATGACCCAGAGACCATGACCTAGACACCATGACCCATACACCATGACCCAGACACTGTGACCCAGACAATGTGACCAGACACCATGACCATACACCATGACCAGACACCATGACCAGACATCGTAACCGGTTTCAGATCTGTTAAAGTTTGTGACACCAGTTCCTTGATATGACACCATTCTAAGTTAGGAAAAGGACCAGACATTGTGATCATAACACCATATATATTCCACCAGTTCCTGATCTCTATACATCTATGCCATCATAACTATCTCACCGTTCAAAGGAAAATAAGAAGACACCATTTCGCGACGACACCATTTCCAAGTAACACCGTTTACAGAGAGACTATGACGCCATTATTGAATATGTTTTGTTGTTTCTAATTTAATTTCTAATGGTAATATTTTAGTATTTTAAATGCACTGTCATAATTAATATTTCTTTTTATACATGTCACCTGACAGTACGAGGTATGAGGTGTAGAATACATGCATCTTGTTGGCTTCAACACATGCACTCGAAGAATAAAAAGAAAAGCATGGCCCTAAAACAAGAGGGTTGTAGAGCAGTAGAAGTGTGAGAATTATTGAGAAAATAACTGACACATGTAACAAGATACATCTGAAGAACACATGAAGCATTCACAAATCCAAAATCTAGAATATCATAGACCGGATTCAAGAACATCTTCGCTATACAAACTCCATGAAGAATATGATCCATATCTAACTGGAAACCAAAGAACCAGACTTGCGATACTGTGTTTCTCATAAGAGGACCCGATACTTTCATTTGATTCATCCTAAAAGTATAGAGTTTCCTAGAATAACACTCAGAGCACTTATAACCTTATCTCATCATATTTGATCAATTGTGTATTGTTTTTTGCTTTTGACCAGTGTGTGTGTGCCTGTATTAAAACACACACTATCTACTGCACTAAACTGAAGGATACAAGATATCTTTATTCTCATATCTTTTTACACTTATTTACTCCCATATATAATTACAGAAGAGGTCCCTATATGACCTGGTAGTTTATACCCACAAAGAACTGTGGAAGAGGTCGTGTGACTTGGACAGTCTTGTGTATTGTTATTTACCTCGATCTAGGGTGTGGATCAAGTTTATTAATATAAACTACTTGGTGGTAGGTGATCACCAAATGGAGTGGATTAGGTCTCATCTTGAGACTAAACCACTTGTTTTATATCTTCTATGTTGTTTAATTTAGTTTTCTCTGTTTTATTGTATAATTCAGAAATCACTATATTTACTTTGATATTTAATCTTGGATAGAAGTTATAATTGGTTTTCCTTATTATAATAGCTTAAAAATTAATATCAATAACTAATATTGAGATTAATGAGAATTAATCAATCTTCTAAGAAGTTATTTGAACAGTCAAACTTTCATAACCATATTACCTTGATTAACTGGGCTGTATTTATTTTTATTGGGGAACCTTGTAAGAAAAATTTTCAAATAGAAATTTTTATAGATATTAAATTCACCCCCCTCTTGAGTACTCTACTTTGACCAACATTTGGTATCAGAGTAGTTTTTTATTCATATTAAGACTCTGTTTTTGAAACTATTCAATTGTGATTTTAGTTGTACTTTAAAGATATGTAAATTTCTATGAATTCTAAATTTATAGCTCTTTAAAAGTATTTATTTATTATGGATAATGGACTGGAAGGTGATAGAATAAACATACCACCATTTTTTAATGTAACCAATTATTCCAAATAGAAAATTAAAATGAAAATGCATTTAGAAATTATGGGTTTGAAATTTGGTCTTCAATTATAGATGAGTATAAGATTCCTGCTACTGATAGAATCACTTGGTATAACCCAACCAAGAATTCCTACAATAATAATTGAAAATCCATGAATTCTTTATATTTCTCTTCAGGAGATGATTAATTTAACATAATTTTTGTATGTTAAACTTCCCATGAAATTTGGGATACTTTGTTTGTTTCACATGAAGGAACTTCTAGTGTAAATGAAATAAGACTTAATACTTATACTATTAGATATGATAACTTTAAAGTGAAACCTAATGAACCTATTTCTAACATGTATCTTAGGTTCAAAAAAATTTCCAACACAATTATTTCTCTTGGAAGAGAAGTTACTGCCAAAGAACAAATCATGAGGATTCTCAGATGCCTACCTGATAGATGGAGAGGAACCTCTGTCTCTATTAGAGATTCATGCAACACCAGCAATTTACCTGTAAAAGAAATCATTGGGAAACTAATGATGTTTTAAGAAGACTTGAAAGTCAAAAAGGAAGAGGAGGATGAACCTAAAAGAGTATATGTTGCATTTAAGACCACCACCTCTAAACACAGAGAGGAAGGGAAATTAGAAGTCTCTTTAGAAAGTTCCAGTAGTGAAAAATCATTACTTGATAGTGATGAGGAGATGGATCAATTAGCCAGAAGGTTTAAGAGATTTTACAAGAAGAAGAAATTTTTCAGAAAACCTAACTTCAAAGGAAGATATGATCAAAAGAGAAGCTAGAAGAAAGATTGGAAAAGAATTGACAAGTCTGATGAAATAGTATGTTATGAATGTAAGCGAAAGGGACATATAAAGGCTGACTGTCCCAAGATCAACTACAAAATAAAATATGAGGAAAAATATAGAAAGTATAAAAAGGAAATGAAAGCAATGTGGAGTGATTCCAAGGATAGTTCAAGTGACTCAGAATCTTCACATCATGAACAGGCTAACAAATCCAATATGTGTTTTATGAAAAACACATCTGAGGTAACACTGGAATCTCCTATACACAATTCCTATTATTCTAGAGATGAAAGTGATTATGAAAATATGTCTAATGAAGAAATGTTTGAGTACTGTAATATTCTTGAAGAGACATGTAATGGGATAAAAGATAAATACAAGTCTTTAGAGAAATAGTATGCTCTTACCTGGACTGTTAAATATGAAATTACTATAGAAAGGGAGAAAAATTTTCAATTAATCAAAGAAAACAATTAACTAAAGATATATAATGAGAAATTGAAAAAGGACCTTGAAATGTTCACTAATGGTAAAGATACTTTGGTGCAAATTCTAGGTAAACAGATTGATCCTAAATATACTACTGGTATTGGTTATCAACCTGGTAAAAGAAATTTTGCAAAAACCAATTTTGTTTCTAAATATAGGACATACATCTTTACTCCTAGTTCAGAAAAACATTCTGCTAGTTCATGTTATGATACACTCTATTTTTTCAAGATTTTCTGGACCAAATAGACTTTATTTTTCAAGCACTTTACACAATTATTATAGGAAACCTATGAGGCAGATGTGGGTTCCTAAAGCACTAATCACTAATATTCCTAGACCCAAACAAATATGGGTACCAAAGTCTGTTTTTATTTGACTATTTAGGAAAATTGATTAAAGAAATACTATAAAAGCTTATGGTACTTGGATAGTGGGTGTTCAAGACACATGATAGGAGACTATTCATGATTCAAGAACTTAATAAAAACTGATGGAGTACTTGTCACCTTTGGTGAAAATTCCAAAAGAAAAATCATTAGTCTTGGACAAATCGGTAACTCTAACTCAGTTTTAATTTCTAAAGTACTTTTTTTATGGATTAAAATATAATATTCTTAGTATTTCACAACTATGTGATGATGGATTTCATGATAAATTTGAAAATGATGATTGCAATGTTTTTAATTCTAAAAATGAATTAGTGTTTTCTGCATTGAGAAATGAAAATGTATACTTTGTTAACTTAGATTCTTTAGTTTCTCAAAATGCTTCATGTTTAAGTGTATTTCACAAAGATTCTTGGATTTGGAATAGGATACTAGAACACTGTAATATTCACTCACTTATAAAGCTAACTAGAAAAATATTAGTCAAAGATCTACCCAAACTTAAGTTTCCAAATGATAAAGTGTGCAATCCTTGTCAAAAGGGAAAAAAACACAAAATTTTCTTCAAACCAAAGAAAGAAGTGTCAACTTCTCAACCTATTGAATTGGTTCAAATAGATTTTTTTGGACCATCTAGAGTTTCTAGTTTAAATGGGAAGAATTATGTTTATGTTTGTTGATTCTCCTTTTTCGTCACATTGTCTAAAAGAATGGAAAGGAAAATGCCTTATCAAAAATTGATTCATCCTTTGAAGAAAACATCAAAACTAGACAAAGGAATGAACAATAAGTCAAATACCTTTGGGTTGCGCAAGTTCCCTCACTGTCACGCAAGTACACTTTTGCGCCGCCTAATGGTCGCGCAAGTGACTTGCACTCCCTCTTTGAAAACTGACCAGGGTCTTCTCCAACCTATAAATACCCCCGGTGGGCCCCCCATTTCGAGAGGATTTTTTCTAGAATTCAGATACAGAGCTCTGAATGCCCAAGTCTCTTCTTCAAGTCTTCCAAACACTTCTAAGGTAATTATTTACCTATAATGGAGGGTTTAAACAAGAAGAATAAGGTCTAAGTGTTATAATTCACTAACAATTGCGCACCTAAGTGTTTTACACTTAAGGGAAATAGACACACTTGCGTGCCTCCTTACCTACTCATTGAAACTTGTGCGCCAATCTTCTGGAAGTACCTTGGGATAATTCTAAAGGCTTTGGTCAAGAATTGCCCAAGTATTACTCTTCTGGTTAAACCGTCGCCCAAGTATATAGGTGTCGTACAAGTATACTTGCGCGACCAAGACTTGCGCGCCCATGTAGTACTTGACTGACCCCCCCAGGACTTGCGCGCCCTTCTATTTTTTGGTGCCCTTCCTGCCCATTTCATCTCTCTTATGCCATTCCACCTCTCCTATTCAAGATTTAGTCTTAAAGACACTCTTCAAAGCTATTTATGGCATGTTTTCTTGATTGACTTCCTTATCTAAAAGGAATTTCGTGGAACATCTCTCAAAACCTAGTGATTTACACATCTTTATTTCACTAAAGATTGAAATTTCATTCATTTAACCTCATCCTTTAAGATAAGATAACCCCTTAACCCGGGCCTCCTTTTTAGGAGTAATCCCCAGTCATAATTCCCCTTAACCTGGGCCTCCTTTTCAGGAGTAAGCCCCAGTACAAATTCTCATTAATTTGGGCATCCTCCTTAGAAGTAAGCCCAAAATCCTCATTAATTTGGGCATCATTTTTAGAAGTTATCCCCAAATCCCATAATCTGGGCATCCTCCTTAGGAGTAATCCCCAGTCTTAAAGTTCCCAAATATGGGCATCCTCCTCAGGAGTAAGCCCCAACCATAATTCTCTTAACCTGGGCTTCCTTTTCAGGAGTAAGCCCCAGTCTCAAATATGGGCATCCTCTTTAGGAGTAATCCCCAAGTCTTAATTTCTCTTAACCAGTCATAATTTATTTTGATCTGGGCTTCCTTCTCAGGAGTAAAACCCAATCATAAGTCCCTTCCTAACTTGGGAATCTTTTTTAGGAGTAAGCTCCAAGATTAGAGTATAAAAATCTCCATGAAACACATATACCTTTATGGACCTTGTTCCTGGATTTCTTCCATGAATTAAATCTTAATCTTCATCTGTTTGGGCAGTCATACATACATAATCCCCACATCATTTCTTATGATTGCATCTTTCATGGCACAATTTTTTGGTTTTACCAATACCTCTTGTTTCTCACATCGATCATGACTCACATGATCTTAGAGTGTAAAAGTAATTATGACATATTTCTTTGAGCCATCAATCATAAACATCATACTCCCTTACTTAAAATACGTGGGTTTTGATTCCTTTTCTAAATAAAGGATACATAGGTAGCCCATATGCGGGTACGATCCCAACTTTGAAATAATCCATGTCCTTATGAATGACAATAAACTTAAAGTGCCCCACTGAGTGGATTTAAAACCATTATGGTCATCATAATGACCAAGAGACTTTTATATAATGTATTAAAGGATACCATTGACTAAGAATATCTAACAAATAAAGATGATTCTCTATTGATTAAGAACCTCGAATACATATAAGAGATTCTCTAAATTTCCTACATATCAATAATTGATTGTCAGATCTAAAGGAAATCTCATTTTATACTTGGTAATTTAATAAGGATTCACGAACATAACTTAAATCTATAAAGAGAGTCTCGGAGTAGACAATAATTCCCCTCAAAAAGGTGTGATGAGTCCGACCTCCCATCCTCTCGAACAATGCAAATTTCTAAGCCTCATCAGTCCATAACTAATGAGCACCTACCTTTGGGAAGTAGGTTCAAATGGATATGGAATCATTGGATGTTTTCGGTTCTACGAACAAACCTATTAGAAATCGATTGGAATGTTTGAACCTTAAATCAACGAGGTCATCCCCAATTCCACAGGAAACAAAAAATGGTGAAACCGAAGTGAATCCTTAACCAAGTTAAAATGATATTTTACTTATTTGTTAAGCCCCTATTTAAAACTCAATGAGAGGTACAACAAAACAATCAATAACATATTTTCTCATCCAAAAGATGTAGTGGCCGGACTTATCTTGATTATTTATGTTATATCAAACAGGCACTCTTTTCCAAGATCTTATGCATTTTCAGAATGGCTTCTCTTAAGTTCACATCTGTGAATACCTCTACTATGAAAACCTCTACTATGAATGCCACTACTGCTACTCCTGCTAGATCGTTGTCCACTCTGAGGATGACATCACCTACTCAGCGTCTTCAACACTGGGTATCAAATGCACTGGTTAAGGAGTACCGTCAAAATGGTACTATTCCAACTCTGGAGGCTACTCAATAAGCCCTCCAAGTGAACAACTCACACTGGTCATCCAAACAGCGATGACCAGCGATCAAGAAGTAGGCTGTGCTAATCACCGTCTCCAACTATTTCGGGTCGTTATCCCCGGAATGCAATCACCATTCACTCCCATATTCTGAGGAGGTGAATGAGCAAGTCCCTCAGGGCCTTAATTCAAGGAGACATGAGTCCTTCCCGAGGGCTCCCATCAACAATCGCTGCCAGACTCGTGCGGCGGTGCGCCCTCAACATGATGAGGGCATCAACTCCAGGAGTTCGGCTCAAGTTCCTCGAACCCGAGTAGGCAAGACGAATCGCCAGAGGCGAAATAAGATTAACAGTGAGCAGGTTCTCATCTCTGCCATCTCCGGAGAAGTCCACCAACCTAACTTGGTGGCAAGCAACGAGCGGGTACACACACCCATCCATTTTAATTATGTTTTCCAGCAGACTCGTCTGGAAGCATCATGCCAATCCTACCAGGAAATTCCGGCGGAGTACTATAGGCACGAACATACACCTGTTTATACATCATCAGCTAGTCATCAAGCTCGTCTGACTACATATTATATAGATCGTCAACCACGTTCGGTGAAGTGCAATCAGCAGGCACATACACCTGCTAGTATTGATCAAGCCTACCAACAGTATCGCTTGGTAGCACTCGAAGAAGTCAGTCAGAAAGCTCCGACGACAAATAGGAGGTAGACTCAACTCTCTGCCCCCACACTTGAGTACTGTCAGGATTCACTGACATGAAAAGGAGGAAAAGAGCAGGCACACACAACTAATCCAAGCACAGAATGGACGTATATCCCCGTTCCGGTATCTGAAGTCACCAAGCATATTCTATTAATGGTGAAAGAGAAGAAGAAAATCCCTACTCATATTCTGGATGCTTTCCAGGATATTATAACTGCTTCAGTAGCATCTCAGGGAAAGAAACATAAATCTATCCCTACCAGTGGAGTGACACATCAACAGTTCACTCCGGAACAGACACACACATCTGTTCCAGTCCAAGAAGGTTGTGGGGCGTACTCCCCCATATCATAAAGACAACCAAGTTAGGAACATATGCCTGATTTGAGTGGAGATCATCAGCCTAACCTGGCCATCTCTCTTGATCAGGCACATACACCTGCTAAGAGTATCCACTTTCATCAAAAAGTTGTTTCCAAGGAGAGTAAGAAGGCGTCTAAGAAGAAGACCCGTCTAAAACAGTCAAGAGATCAAGAGACAATCTATAACAAGGCCTTGCTTGATGCTGGATTTCTTGAAGCCCTCAGACAGTTATCTATTGGAATCTAAGATTCTACTCCCTCATTTCACAATAGTGGGAACATTAATTCCGAAGGACTTCAACAGACACTTCCTCATGAAGGCTTGCTTCATGAAAGTTCGGTCGATCTTGAAGTTTCATCTTCAGATGAGAGCCACTGGAACCCTCTGTGTGGTCAGAAGACCAAGGAGAAAGAGATCTCATCTTTTACTGTAACCCACCATGGTGGTCCTCCCCATGATGATGAATTTTACTGCGAAAGTCCTCTTCGTAGTAGTGATGCACATTGCCTGGAAAATGCTTCAGTGGACAATGTAGTGCCGAGAAAGCCCTCTTATCTTGAGGCACTTGAAAATGCGAAACCAGTCATGTCTGATGCTTCATCGCTAGCAGGTGAAATACTTTATCAATCAGAATATATCCTAGGGTGTAGGTCATTCTCCGAACCACCCCTAAGTCATGCATCTTATAGTTTAATCAGTGATTTCTCTACCAATCTTGTTGAATCCGATGAAGCAACAAGGAAGCACCAGCTCTGGTCAAATCAAGTAGAAGAATCTTCATTGAATGATAAAGAGGAAATGCTGAACATGAGAAAACAATTGAAAAAATGTGAAGTGCCAGTCATGTTTTGGCCTCTGGCTGACTCTCAGTATGACATTCCAGAGATGTTGATGGAATATGGAATTCATGATATTCATCTCAACATATAGAAAACTCTTTGTTAGTTGAAAAAGAAAGTATTATCTTATGATGAATATGAAAATCATGTTAATATAATATAAGGGTTACAACTTCAGATTGATTTGGAATATCTATCAGTCTCTCGATATCCGAAGGCTGAAAAGTAGCAGAGATCCCTTCAACGTTCATGTCTTGGCGCACTAAGAAGATTGTGCCAGTTAATTTCCAATGCCTCATCTGGTATTCATGTCAGAGGATGGGGTGTTCATGAAGCACTACATTTCACTATGCTCTCAAGTTAGCAAAGATCTCTGAAAATGGTCTCATGAAATGTTATTGCCCATGGCTGACCATAGTCAATGGGTTTTTTTGTAATCAAAAGCTTGCCGAAGAACATGCCTCAACTATTTCTTCTCAAAATCAAGAATACAAATAACAAGTTGTTGAATTAATCCTGCATCAAGCAAACGAGAATATTGAACAGGCCTCTTGTATGGAGAAAGAACATCATCAAGTAACAGAAGTGTTAGAAATCATCCAATGGTCTTTTGAATCGGGTGATAAAAGTGGATGTAGATTGATGCATCCAGCTAATTTCTGGACTAAGGTCCGCAAAATCAGGAGAGCTTTTAAGAATGTCTCAGACATAACATGTCAAGAGCCACCCCAGCTTTCCAGACTGGGGACTCTTTTAACCCAACCCTCAGATTCAACAAATAGGATTTGAGGAGTTGAGCAAGAACAATAGGAACAGCCCTAGTCCACCAGACTGGGGACTTTTTCAAATCCTCAATTCCTCCCTCAAGGAAATTCGGTCTTTTCTCGATTGGGGAAGAAGCATCAAGAGGAACGAAGAGACAAATTATCAGGAGATTCTCTCCAAATTATGGTTCTCCAAGAAGTTCCTGAGGGATCAAATCAACAAAAGGCAATGTCTCGTCAGGGGCATGGCAGAAGAAAATATCACAAAAATGCTGATATAAGGGATGAAATGCATTATGCATCAATTAATGTCATCAATGCCATTGTTGCTGATCCACCAGATGAGGCTCACTCAGAGGGACCAGATGAAGAGGTTCCTGCTCAAGAAGTTGTACGCACAAACACAAATGAAGAAGGTGTGTGTACACAAAATCAAAGGATTACTCAGAACCTAGGTAATCCTTCAAGTAACCCACTTCCCCCTCTTCGAAAGGTGTCTAATAAGGGGAAATGAAAGAACCAGGTTACATAAACTTCCTCTGGAGAAGTCCAATCGTTCTCACTAGAGAAAATGTTTGCGCAACAGGAGGAATAAATGAAGGAATTGAGGAGGTTGAACGCATAACTACTTCAAGGTAGTCTTTCTCTTAAGCGTGCTGGAGTCAGTCAGCCAAGGGAGTTTTTTGCAGCTACTAGTATGGATCAAGAATATCCTCCTCTATCATTACACCCTCACAGGTCTAATCCTATGGGTCAAGTGCAACAAAAATCAGTGGTGCTACCATCAGTTGCAGTACCATCCTCCATACCTGTCCAGACTCCAATTATTGCACCTGCCTAAGTCCAGGTTCAAACAGATGTTTCTCAAAAGTTAATAACTACCATTGAGTCATTAATAGCTCGGTTAGAGACTATGGAAGTGAAGCGTGCACAGGTTCAACCAGAAAAGAGAGCTTACCCTAAATGGGTAGATTCAATCTCTCCCCCATCAAGTTTTGGGAACCATGTATTCCCTATTTTCAATGGATCAGGTGATCCTGAACAACATTTGATGCATTACATGTCTTTTTTTGATCCTATGATGGGAACTCTGGAACAACAAGAAGTAGTGAAACTCAGATTCTTCGTGCGAACCTTGCAAGGACCAGCTTTTGTTTGGTATACAAGTTTGCAATCCCGGTCAATTACCGGATGGGAGGATCTTCGCCAAAAAATCCTTCTCCAATTCAGCTCAACGTTGCCAAAGACAATAATTTTTTATCTTACAAACTGTAAGAAAATGGAGAATGAAAGGGTCTTATATTTCATTGCTCGCTGGAAGGGATTAACATATTCTCTAATCTTAGCACTCCCTCAAGATGAATTTTTTCCAATCTATGTGGAAAATTTGCATGATGAGTTGCACACACCACTAATACCTATGAAATGAACATGAGGGTTTCAAGACCTTACTTCAATCGCTCAATAGATTGAATATTCTCTTATAAAGAATAAGGATAAAGCTCGTGTAATTCTATCAGCTCCAGGAAGGAGAATGGGTAAAGTAGAGACTGCTACAGTTATGCTTAAACAAGAACCTGTACCTGCTTCTACTTCAAAACCTTCATCTTCTCGAAGGGATCCACCTCCTGATCACCAACAACGGAGGTTGTTTCATCAAGATGATCAAAGATATCAAATACGAAAACAATTTGAGGATTTTAAGAGAAAATTTTATTCTTTCTGAAATGAACAAGTTCCTGGTTACTTCATTTCGGCCCTGGAGAATAATTTGGTTCAGTTGCCAAGGCCCAAAAGGCCAAATAAGGAAGGAGATGAAAACCATCCCATTTATTGCCCCTTTCATCAGATGTTGGGGCATCCCATTCAAGAGTGTTTTGTTTTCAAGGACCTCATGCAAAGAATGGTCGACTTGTGACAAGTCAAATTGAAGGGTTCTTCAGCTCAGGTAGCATGTGTTACTACTACAAATACAGAGGAAGGAGGTGAGTGGCAAGAAGTCAAAAGCAAAAATATGCAGAAATATGATGATTGGATGGTTAGAAATATGATCAACCGAACTCATGCTATTTTGTGAACACAATTGAAGAAACCAATTGTACCTTATTCCATAAATGCCACAGAAAAACCCTCTTCATCAGAGGGAAAATCCTCAAAGAAATGGCACAATTCCAAGAAAGAGGAACAATCAGAAGAAGATGAGTACGTGTCAAAGCCTAAGCTGTCTTTGACTCTGGCAGATTTCATGCCATCAACTTCGAAGCCACGGGCACCGCCCCACCAAATAGTATAGCCTAAATTGGCTAGTCAAGCAGAGTTCTCATCAGATGAAGAGTTAATCTTTGGTTCTGTTAATATGATTCACTTAACAGATCCTTATGCCAATCGCAGTTTCGATTTCGATGAGCCTGAATTCCCTGTATCAAAAAGAGGAATTAAAGGAAGTTCCAGGGGTATGGGATACAAAGGAAGACGTGGATATCCCAGAATCCATTATTCTAATTCTACCCCTACTAGAACTGTGTATGCAGTAGAAACTCGTGGTAGAGCCCTTCAGCGAGCTCAGTAAGAATAAGAAAGTTCTTCCACCAATAGAAAATTCAGTCCTGGAACAATTATTTTGGAGGATCGATTGGGGGTTCCACCTTCATCCTCTCAACAAGTAAATGGATCTAATCGGTCTAATCTTCCAAAACCAAGAATATTTCCAACTCCTATCCCGATAAAAGATGCATCAAATTCCAAAGCATCAACTTCCAAGGCACCTGCTAAACCACATGTTCCTGTTGAGAACGCAGACCTCTGGATCAAAAGTATGATGTATTGAAACACCTGGCCCATGTACCGGCCAAGTTATCAATTCTGGATGCTTTGAATCTGTTAAAAGATCTTCAGTAGGCACTCATCGAGGCTTTGTCAAGTCCTTAGGAGTTTAAAACTGAAATTGCTGCAGCTGAAGTCTACCATATAGAGAATAATCCTGTAAAATGCCATGCAGTAATATCTTTTACTGATGAAGATGAATATGATGTTGTGCATGGACATATTAGACCTTTGTACTTATCTGGAAAGGTCAATGGCATAGACATCCGAAGAGCATTCATTGATAATGGTTTAGGAGTCAACTTCATGCCCATTCGTACACTTCGTTGATTGGGCCTCATGGAATCTGATTTACCTCCTTCAACTATGATGTTACAAGGATATGATAAAAATGAACAAGAAGCACTGGGAGAGATTACACTCAGAACTCAGTTTGGAGATCTTGTATCCAATTCAGATTTCATGGTTGTTGATCAAGACTCAGCCTTCAACATCTTACTTGGAAGACCCTGGCTACATCAACATGTGGCTATCCCTTCATCATACCATCAATGTCTCAATTATTGTTTTTATGGTTAAGTTGGGATATTGTATGGTGATAAGGCCCCGTTCAAGACATGTGAATCTCAATACATTGAGGCGGAATTCTATCACATGAAGGGAAAGGAGGAATCCACAACAAAGGAGATTACCAAAGTTAATGCTCTATATGATTTGGAAAAGATTCCAGTAAACCCATTAGCACATGTGAGTACAGATTATGTGTTGCCTATCAGTCAAATTGACAGGATAGACCCAAATAAAAATACTCTTATGGAAATATCCATAATGTCAATTACGGGAATCGAGCCAGACAACATGCGATAAATTTATGATCCACCAGGAAATGATGAAAGATCAAATGGAGATGTCTTCATTTCATTTGCTGAAATCCAGCAAGTCTATACTTTGCCAACCAGGACAGAAGAAGTTATAGCAATACCAGAGGTGAACGATGATGTTTATTCTCAATCCATCATCTCCTCTTTATTTCCCAAGGAAGATCCTTCATAATCAATCGGGTCAGAAATGGAATCTTCTTCTTCAAGATGTTCAAATTTTAACATCTCTTCTGATCATGGAAATTCTGCTTCATCATCTACTATGCAAGTAGAAACAGAAGAAGTAACACATGTTGAAGAAGAAGAGGAAGATCTCATAGATGATCCTCCAGCATTTGAAGAGGGTATCTCTACCATTGTGGATGAACTCAGAGAAATCAATCTGGGTACAAAAGAAGATCCACACCCCACTTTAATCAGTGCGGCCATGACTCTTGAAGAACAAGAGATGTATATTTCCTTTCTAAAGTAAAATAGAGATATATTTTCTTGGAAATATATAGAAATGCCAGGGCTTGATCCTCATGTTTCCACTCATCATTTGGGTTTTCCAGAAGAACATTGAGGATTCAAACAAGCTGCTAGAAGAACACACCCAACCTATGCTTCCAAAATTGAGGCTAAAGTGGATAAGATTATCAAAGCTAACTTCATCAGAGAATTTCAATATCCCAAGTGGTTGGCTAATATTGTCCCAGTGAAAAAGAAGAATGGGAAAATTAGAGTTTTCATTGATTTCAGATATCTTAATCGTCGTTGTCCTAAGGATAATTTTCCAATTCCGATTACAGAACTTTTAATCGATGTAACAGCTGGTTATGAAGCAATTTCCTTCATTGATGGATATTACGACTATAATCAAATCCGAATGGATCTATAAGATGAGTAATCTACAGCTTTCAGAGCCCCTCAGGGTGTTTTTTTCTATTGGGTAATGCCCTTTGGCCTAAATAATGCAGGCGCAACATATCAGCGTGCCATGCATCGTATCTTCAAACCCTTTTTAGGGAAGTTTGTTGAATGTTATGTGGAAAATTTGGTGGTCAAATCCAAACAATTTTCTAATCACTTGGATTATTTGGAAGTCATATTCCGCAAGCTTCGACCACATAATTGGAAGATGAACCCCTTAAAATGTGCTTTTTGGGTAACCTCAGGGAAATTTCTCAGCTTTGTTTTACGCCATCGTGGTATCGAAGTTGATCCTAAGAAGACCAAGTCAATCCTTGGTATGTCACCTCCTCGAAATTTGAAAGAATTGAGAGGACTTCAAGGACACTTAGCCTATATTCGGAGTTTCATCGCCAATTTGGCAGGCAAAAGTTTACCCTTCACCAAATTGATGAAGAAGGGAGTCACTTACCAGTGGACTGAAGAATGTAAAGAAGCATTCGATATTATCAAGAAATACCTTTTGAGTCCACCGGTACTTATGCCACCTATTGAAGGAAGGCAACATATCCTCTATGTGACATATTTAGAGCGATCATTGGGTGCCTTTCTTGCTTAGAATAATGATGCTGGGAATGAAAACAACCTCTACTATCTCAGTCGGACTATGCTTGAAGAAAAAACCCGATATTCAAGTATTGAGAAGTGTTACCTAGCATTAATATTTGTAGTTCAGAAGTTGAGACACTACCTGCAACTTCACGAGGTCCAATTTATATCTCGCAATAACCCGCTCAAATTTATCCTTAGTCGTCCAATGCTTACAGGACATCTGGAAAGGTGGGTAGTTATCTTGCAGCAATTTGATATTCAATATGTGTCTCAAAAGTAAATAAAGGTCCAAGCTCTGGATGATTTCCTGGTTGAACACCCTTCAGTGGAAGATACATCTTCAGATATTAAACTCCCTGATGAGGAAGTCTTCTCTATTCAAGAATGTCCTCAGGCATGGGAAATGTACTTTGATGGTGCTTCCAAAAGTCCAACAGGGAGGAAAATGGAAAATACTAAATTCAACAAGGTTGGTTTAGGAATTGTGCTCATTTCCCCGGAAAAGGCACTGCTACCTTATTCCTTCTCATTTTTGGGAGGCGGTACAAATAATGAAGCAGAATACCAAGCTCTCATCACAGGATTGGAGTTGGCGCTTCAAGCACAAGTGAATCACTTAAAGGTGAAAGGTGATTCAGACCTGGTAATAAAACAATTCAATGGGGATTATGCAATCAGAAAAGAATAATTGATCCATTTGTATGATTACGTCAGAGAGTTAATGGCGGAATTTCTTATGGAACTGACACTTTCTTATGTCCCGTGATCACAAAATGCTCAAGCTGATGCACTGGCTAATATAGACACAGCTCTAACAGATCCAAATCGGGACGAGACAACCATCAGTATTTCCCACCGTCATACAATTTCACCTTATGTTTAAATCAGAACAGAGGAAATCAATGAAATTAGTCCCATTCCTGAAAAATATGGTCATACTACAGGATGGATGACACCTATTAGGGAATACCTTCAAAATGGAACACTTCCACCTGATAGAGTCGGGAAAGAACAAATCCAACAATGTGTGGTCAATTTTACTCTTTATGATAGCCCAGATCACCTAGAGAAAATTCTCTACAAGCGTTGTTTTGATGGAGTTCTCTTCAGATGCATTCATGGTGAAGAGACAATGGATGTCATGAAAGAAGTGCATGCAGGAGTCTGTGGTGCCCACCAGTCTAGACACAGACTGTTTGATCAGATTTGAAGTCTTGGATAATTTTGGCCTCCAATGATACAAGATTGTTCTGATTTCACAAATAAGTGACATTCATGCCAACTTCATTCATCAACCTCCAGAGTTTCTTCATACAGCTAAATACTCGTGGCCATTTTCCACATGAGGAATGGATGTGGTGGGACCTTACCCTTCAGCTACAACCAAGCAGTTTAAGTATATTCTTACTGCTACTAACTTCTTTTCCAAATGGGCAGACGCAATACCTCTCAAAGAAGTTAGTTCTAAAAGCATTGTTAGCTTCATCAAGTCTAAAATTATTACCAGATTTGGTGTTCCTCATACCATATTGACGGAAAATGAAACCAACTTCTGTTCATTCGAGGTGAAGAAGTTGTATCAAGAATATAACATCAAATCCAATCATTCATCTCAGTATCATGCAACGGCCAATGTCCAGATATAAGCCTTCAATAGGACTCTGTCAAATATACTGCAAAAGATAGTGGATAAAGATAAGAGGTCATGGCCTGATAAACTCTTTCATGCTTTATGGGCTTATCGGACCACCACCCGCACTGTAACACGGTCAACTCCATATTCACTGGTATATGGAACGGAAGCAGTATTTCCTATTGAAGTTCAACTACCTTCACTTAGAGTAGACATTTGTGATCAATCATCTATAGATGAACAATCTCAAAAGCGATTGGATGAATTGGAATGGTTAGATGAGAAAAGATTGTGCACCCTGCACCACTTGGAAGTCTATCAGAATCGAATAGCACGAGATTTCAACAAAAAAGTTCATCTTCATTCATTTGTTCATAGAGAATTGGTATTAGTTCTTAGAACTACAATGATACCAGGAAAGAAACCTCCCAAGATTGAGCCAAAATGGGAAGGACCTTGTTTAATACATAAGGTCTACTCCAATGGAGCATATTCATTAATCTCAATGGATGGAGAACTCATCACTACTCCAACCAATGCCATATTTCTGAAGAATTATTTTTTATAAACACAAAATACTCCATCCACAGTCCATGAATATGACCTTAAACTATTTTCATGTCCCTTACGTCCAGCACGACGTTAAAATAAACCATCCACGGTCCATGCATATGACTTTAAACTATTGGCACTTACGTCCAACATGACGCTAAACTGTATCATCCTTTTTTTCATACAACATGATGTTAAACTGTGGAAAAGTTCCTAATACGTCCAACATGACGTTAAAATGTGTCCTCTTTTGTCCTTAATGCATGACATTAAACTGAACAGTCCTCTTTTTTTCCAATATGGCATTAAATTGTCTTGTCCCCATCGTCCTAACTACATGATGCTAAACTGTATAGAAATCCCTTAATATGTCCTACATGACGTTAAACTGTATTTTGTCCCTACTACATGACACTAAACTGTTCAACACAAATGGTCTTAACTGCAAGAATTTAAACTGCATAGTCCCTTCATATGTCCTACATGACATTAAACTGTGCATCTTTAAGGTTGTTTTTACCTCTTGTTTCTCACACCGAGTATGACTCACGTGATCTTAGAGAAAATTTCAACCATAACACCCTCTTTGGGATGCTAACCACGCGTAAGTCCCAACATCATTTTTTAGGTCGTTGTCCCCAAGAACAACTTGATCACTAATTCATTTCTTTTAATTGAACTACACGGACTTTGATCCTTGCCTTCCAGGTTGGGTATGTATGCAACCTCCCAAGGTTCAAGACCAAAACCAATCTCTTCACATTGGTTCACCTCCATCTCGTATGATGTTGATTCATGAAACCGCCCCCAGAATCAATATCTTTACATTGGTTCACCTTCGTCCTTTCTATACGATGTTAAATTGTACAACATTTTTGTCCTGTATGAAAATAAACTACAATATTCTTTGATACCCTCACCTGAGAGGGAATCATTATTTATACTGATTTTCAATCATGTTATATACCAAAAAAAATTATGTGCATACATGGCAATACCTAAACCATTTATCTTGGGTTAAACCATCATTGCACTAAAGTCCCCTTTCACCCTTCACATGTACAAACCAAATTTGTACAAAGGGTATTTCTAGAACTACGTGGGCTTGATTCCCATCCTTATGGGATACATAGGAACGTTCGAGTGTCCCTCGAATCCAGCCCCAAGTCTTTTGGACCTAACCCCAAATTCCACTTTCAGTCCCTTGGCTGAAAAGTCCCCATGAAAACACACACTGTGTATTTCTTATAATGGTCCGAACTCTATGACCCTAAAATAAGATCTCCAATCCTTTTGTCCCGCACGACGTTAAACTGTGGTTCAAGAACTATGTATGGCTTGATTCCAATCCTTACGGGATACGTAGTGAAGTCCAACATTTCAATTCAGGACCCAGCCACAACATAATTATGGTTAGCATTGATATGTGCATCCCTGCACACATTGGAAAAACACCCATCTTTGTGTGTCATAATCCTAACCTTAAATATTTTCAGATCTTCATAACCCTTTTCTTTACTTCTAGTCACAAAAATGTCAAATATCTGAGACTTATTTTTCCTGACTATACAACATGTTCCCTTAGGCGGCCTTGTATAAATAGTATCCATAACATACTTGTCAGCCAAAAGATACTATTATTTGACTATGCAGCCAATGCCATTAGGTGGCCTTGCATAATTCAACCCCCTAACGGGTTTGTCAGATACTGGTAACTTCATTCTTGGGAAAAATCCTCTTTTTTCCTTATTGGCCTTATAAAAAATATGTAAGGATCCGTAAAAAATAGTCATCTTTAACATATTTATTTCATGTTCTTTTTCATTATCTGAAAGTATTCAAGTCTATGGTTTATATTTACCTTCCCTACGCTTTGGTCAGACCTTCGTAGGAGTAACATTCATCCAATTCTTAGACAATCTTGATTGAAAATATCTTCTCCATAATCAAGTACCTTCCTCCATACACCAAACTCTATACTTTGGAAAAGTTGAATCCCCATAAACTTTCACTAGCTTCTTAGCAGTAGAAAAGTAAATTTCTGAGAGTTCTTTTGCCTAACTATGCAGCACGTTCCCTTAGGCAGCCTTGCATAAGTAGTCTACATAATGGACCTGTCATCCAAAAGATGTTATTATTTGACTATGCAGCTAATGCCCTTAGGTGGCCCTGCATAATTCAACCCCCTAACGGGTTTGTTAAATAATGGTAACTTCATTCTTGGGAACTACTTCTTCTAATGCCTTTTAGCTATTTTTCATATCATTCCTTAGATTCAAAATTTTCTTAAGTCGTAGTTTACATATTTTCCCTCATACTTGAGTGTGGTAATATGTTTTCAAACAAATGATCAAGGAATTGAGTCAATTTTTAATCCATTCATTCAAAGCTATTTCAAACTTAAACATTAGCCTTTTTTTATGTCCGACGTGCATGACTTTAAACTGCCCACAAAAGACAAGGTAACTCTGAATAAAAGTCAAGTTTCAGCTCACTAAACATACATTTTGTATGATTTAGGTAATATTGAGAAATTAAAAGATTCAAAGTTTGTAGGGTTATTTATAATAATCCTAGTAAAAATTAAACTATGCTTACTAGGCCCATTGGCTTAGGTAAAATTTAAAGCAGGTAGCAGAAAAATACGTGCACAAGTGATTGAAGATGAAAGCATTATTTCCATTTGATGCACAAGAATTAGAAGTTCATCCACAGATTGAAGTCTCTTATCTTTTCCAGGAAATTACAAAAGGCTGTCAACATAAGTCTTCACTTGATGAACATCATCCCGGGCTTCATCAGTAGCTACTTGAAGCTCATGCACTCGACCAACTTCACTCTTTTCAGCCTAATGGAGTGCTTTCTTCTCATCCGCAATGGCCTTCATACCATTCTTTTGAGCTCCCTATAGTGAATTATTGAGTTGGTAAAGTTCCCCAGTAACAGCATCTAACTGTTGCTGAAGGTGAATTTGCTGGATGACTTTATCTTTGATCTTATGCTTCAGCTCCTTCATCTTGGAAGAATAGTCAGCCTCAGCTCGGGATACCGCAGCCTCAAATTCACTAATATTGGATGACAGTTTCACCCTAGTCAGATCTTCGCGACACTTTTTCTCTTGCTCCCTCCTGAAAATGACATGTTTCACCACAGCATGGATCTTTTCATATCCAAAACCGCCAAGTCCCAATATGAAAAATAGGGATGAAAGCCAGGGAATCTTCGATGGAATATCCTCTAGAGGCACTTTAGATACGATTTTCCATATGTTCTTCCATGCCTTCCGTCATGAAAATTGGAACGCCTTTTGAACTTTTGGGTCCAACTCAGCGTCACTGTCACAGGGGGGAGTATAATCTGGGATTAATGCACTTAGGGAAGTAACCTGTTCTGCTCCTTCCCCCCTAACCTGAGCTTCTTCACTTTCAATTCCCGTTGGGGCGGTGGCTGAGGCCTCACCTCAAGATCTAGCCACTGCAATTGATGGCCCTGCATAATTAATTGAAAGCTTTGGTTAGTTTCAAAGGATAACAAAATAATCAGTTGTCTTGCAAATTAAGTACAATCACAAATATTGTTATCCACTTGTGCTAATGTCTCTGTAATGGTAGGGTTTTATGTACCCCCTTCAGGCATGGGTAGTTCAGCATCTTTCTCAGACAAAACTACACATTTGAACTAATCATGATTAGACATGTAATGATAAGTTATTCTTAATAGGACGAAGGATAACACTCACATCCATAATATTCTAAATTACATGGTAATTTAACATGATTTATAAAATCTTTGAAAGATGCGCCAAGTTCCATAATTTCATCTAATGTCATCTCAGAATCCTGGTTAGTCTCACCAGTGGGGGCATTTGATGTGTCTTCTTGGAGACCTTCATCCTGCGATCCCTGACCCTGGACAACATCTTCGGATAAAATCGCGGCATTAGTTGCAATAGTCGCCAAAAGCTCTAATGCAGGGGTTGAACCTGAAGTATCACAGAATGGAAGTCATTAGATGTTTCATTCAACATTTTATAAAGCATTGTTAACTTACCAAAAGCAGGTTCTTCTCTTCTTGCAACAGCAGCAGGAGGGATACTGGGAACAGATGTTGGCTCTTTTCCAGGAGCAGCCAAGTCAGCCTGAATTTGCGATTGTTCCACAACACCCTCTGTGGTCCTCAGCGGAGGATCAGTCCTCTCCCTCAGAGGGGAAATTGAAGAATCCCCTTAAATCCCAAGGAAAATGATCAATCTTTTTCATGATTTAAAATTCATGATTATCCGAGGGACTTACCACTACTGATGAAGCATTTATTCATGGACTTCTTCCTCTGATGCCTTTTCTTCTTTGGCTTTTTGGGAGTGTCGGCAGTCTTCATTACAGGTACCTGAATGGGATAATGGAAATCCATGTCCAACTCCTCATCCATGTCTTGTTGTCCCTGAGATATCTCGCCCGACTTGCGAGGAGATTCAGCAGAAGCCTCGATGGCAGTACCACCAGGGCTATATTGTGGCGAAGGAACCTCATTAGTTCTTTTCTTTACAATCTTCTAGATGAAGAAAATAATTTCCTTAAGTAACAAATCTTCGACTGAAATCAAGTTGCAAAGTAAATAAGGAAAGAAAACTTACATCTTCAGGGGCCACATAATCGTGCCCCTCCTCATCATTCCCCTCAATGGCGCCACGATCTATCATTTCCTTCACCCGCTTGGTGATAGGAATTGAATCATCAGTGGCATATATGAGAATTTACAGCTCTCTGATATAAGCTCGCACTTCATCGGGTATATCTTTGAAATTAATATCGGTAGAATCTAGAAGAGTCCCTATTCCAGGGAGATGTAGCCCCTCACATAAATCCAACCAGGCAATTTCAATACCACAATATAAATTCTACCATGTCTGGACAGCCTCTGGTCGTAGATATTCAGTGCGTGTACTAGAAGGCTGCGAGGAAGGTCCTACAATCTTCGACTTCAATTTCTTCCTAGCTCCTACACCTATTGATAGATAATAAGAAAATAAGACTTATTGCTTTATAAAGTTATGGTGATTAAATTACCCCAATGAAGTAACTCACCAGGAGTTGATGGAGTAGGTCTTTTGATTCTGACCGGAGGATTATATCGGGCATGAGGCTGCTTTGCCACATGTTGTGCCTCATCATCCCCATCTTGGAAATCTGGTGTGCCAGTCCTTGATGAGGAATCTAGCGAATCAGCTTCAGGTGGGGAAGTATCACCTTCATGAGGAAGGGTTTCTTTCTCTACAGTCCTCTTCATTTTCCCCACCTGATAAATTGGGTGACTCAGCACCCCTTTAGGGTATGATTCTATCCAGTGCTCGGCATACCATGTAGTCAAGTTATGTGTCGCTCTTTCAACTGGTAGATCAAACACCGCCCCAGTCTTCTCCCTAGATGTCAGCAACCACAATTGTTGTGAAACCATCAGATGTTTCTCTAACCTAACATGTATAGGGGGACATACAACAATCTGTTTCAAACACTTGAATTGGCGTGAAAATCTATATGGATCAGAGGCCTCACATATAATCTCTTCATCAATC
Source organism: Viscum album (assembly GCA_963277665.1). NCBI lineage: Eukaryota > Viridiplantae > Streptophyta > Magnoliopsida > Santalales > Viscaceae > Viscum > Viscum album. Next base: position 1,272,885,655 of record OY728139.1, read on the forward strand.
CTGGTGACCAGCACACCATCTCTACAGGCCAGCATGTATACCCTCAAATCCAAGTGGGTTGTTCCATCATCAACAAACTGCCCGGTTGGTAGATTTCCATAGGGAAAGAAGTTGAATTCCTTAAACATTCTCAGCCTCACTTTCATGTCATAGGCATTAAGATCTAATGGAGCAATTCTAGAAAATGCTTGCATTGATGTCCTGAAAGAACTTCAAGGAATTTGTACTACATTCTGTATATTATAAGTCCTAAAGTGAGTGGAAATCCACCCCCATAAAACTTGGAATGGTCCCACTATTCTCAAAGGATATTTACCCATGAATACATGAAGTAAACTCCTATGAATATTTGATAAAATGGGGGTAGCCAACCCAACCATTTTTCCCTCAGCCAACTTTTCTGCAATAACGAAGGTCCCTAGCCTGACGCCTCCCTTCGAGTCCCTGACTGGAAAGAGATAAACGCTGAGCCACAAATCCAAGAATACCACCAGATGAGTCTTCTTTAGGATCCTTTTATTCACCTCAAATCTCCATTTCTCAAACTCTCCTGCTTCTAGAGTTAGCCAGAATGTGCCAGGAGCACCCCTCTTCTCAGTTTTTGGGAAGGTGGTAGGACGAGTGGGCCTCTTATCCTTGGATTTCTTTTTCTTGGATCCTCTCTCCTTTGAATCCTTCTCCTTTGGATCCTTATCTTTCTTCTCAATAAGAAATATATTCATCCACTCCTCCGGATGAATATCCTTTCTAGAATTAGTTAAGGAGGTATCTGAACTCTTGAGCATGTGGAAGATTTTAAATAATTCCTGAGCCAAAGCAGGAGTCTTCTCTGAATCATTCCAAGTCACCTTGGGAGGAATGAATTCATCATACATGTCACCCAAAATTAGAGCCCCGGAGATCCTATGGACATCCCACAGACTGATGCCTACTTATCCATGAGTCAGATGGAAAGAATTGGTTTTTGGGCTCCAATGGCTGAGTATCTCCGGCACGAAGCTATCATGCCTGTAAACATATGTTTTCCCAACCCAGACAGCTTCGTATATCGCAACTCATTTCAGATCTTTGACAAACTCTGCATAGGTTTTTCGTACCCAGTATGCCCACATATAAGTTGGCTTCACACCTCCCCTAGGACGGAAGTCCCAACTTCTCTTCCAGCATTTGGATTGATCCATCTGAGCATTTCGGAAGATTAAGGGATGACAATGTGGTTGCAGCTCGGGCTTATGAGGCTTCAGATCTGGCGTACAAGGGCTATGATGCATCATGTGGGCCTTCTCCACTGTTCCATCATTTATAAATCCTCCTCCACATGAGATATTTACTGAAGAAAAGTTGGTGTAATTCTAAAACCACGAAAATGGGAGATAGTTCTTTGCTTCTGGAATAGTGACTTCTCATAGATGACCATAACCATACAAAGGCAGATAGGTGCTTTGTGGGAAATCAAAGTGATATTTCTTCAGATACTTGGCCAAATCCGGAAGAGTGCTATCACATACGGTATAATAATCATGGCCAATGATGTTTATCATATCATCAAGGCGTTTTCTTGCCAGTTCATCAGTCGTTCTGATTCTCTTAGGAGCCATTGAATCTGCACAAAAGTTGAATAAATTAACTCTTAAATGGGTTTATTTTTCATAAAATTTGTGAAGGAATTCAAAAAAAATGGCAAAGGCATTAAGGCGCACAAGTTTAATCTTGGCGCACAAGTGTGGATGTGTCGCGCAAGTGTTAATATGCCGTGAAAGTTTTTGGTGTGCAGGTATCACCGCACAAGTCCAGATACCTTGACAGCAGCGCGACAGCAAAGAAAAGCGGAAAAAAGAGCAACTTGCGTGGAGAAGGTGACCTGCGCGGTGAGAGCTCGAAAATCTGGAATTCGGTGTTATGCACGGAAAATTTTCACATATTTATAGGCCAGGCTACCCAGCTATGTGCCTAAAATCTAGTGCACTCTAGCCCTGCGCGACTCGCACCTGCGCGATGAGTGTTGCACGCCTAAAATCCACTTGTGCGCCTCTTTACCTTTGGTTTTCTTCTTTTCCTCAGAGTCACATCCTTATTCTTTCGGATCCAACTCTGAGGGGGGACTTTTGTTGACGATCCTTTTTCATCACATTGTCTAAAAGAATGGAAAGGCAAATGCCTTAGCACAAATTTATTCATCCTTTGAAAAAAACATCAAAAATCGACAAAGGCATGAACAAGGAGTCAAATACCTTTGGGTCGTGCAAGTTCCCCCACTGTCGCGCAAGTACACTTGCGCGTCGCCTAATGGTCGCGCAAGTGACTTCCACACCCTCTTTGAAAACCGACCAAGGTCTTCTCCAGCCTATAAATACCCCCGGTGGGCCCCACATTTCGAGAGGATTTTTTCCAGAATTCAGATACAGAGCTCTGAATGCCCAAGTCTCTTCTTCAAGTCTTCTGAACACTTCTAAGGTAATTCTTTACCTATAATGGAAGGTCTAAACAAGAAGAATAAGGTCTAAGTGTTATAATTCACTAACACTTGTGCGCCTAAGTGTTTCACCCTTAAGGGTAATGGACACACTTGCGCGCCTCCTTACCTACTCATTAAAACTTGCGTGCCAATCTTCTGGAAGTACCTTGGGATAATTCTAAAGGCTTTGGTCAAGAATCACCCAAGTATTACTATACTAGTTAAACTGTTTCCCAAGTATATAGGTGTCGTGCAAGTATACTTGTGTGACCAAAACTTTCTCACCCATGCAGTACTTGTGCGACCCCCTAGGACTTGCACGCCCTTCTATTTTTGGGTGCCCTTTCTGCCCATTTCATCTCTCTTATGCAATTCCACCTCTCCTATTCAAGATTCAGTCTTCAAGACACTCTTCAAATCCATTTATGGCATGTTTTCTTGATTTAATTCCTTATCTGAAAGGGATTCCGTGGAACATCTCTCAAAACCTAGTGATTTACACATCTTTATGTCACTAAAGATTGAGATTTCATTCATTTAACCTCAGCCTTTAAGATGATAGAACCCCTTAACCTGGGCCTCCTTTTTAGGAGTAAGCCCCAATCATAATTACCCTTAACCTGGGCCTCCTTTTCAGGAGTAGACCCCAGTCCAAATTCTCATTAATTTGGGCATCCTCCTTAGGAGTAAGCCCCAAATCCTCATTAATTTGGGCATCCTTTTCAGGAGTAAGCCCCAAATCCCCTAATCTAAGCATCCTTCTTAAGAGTAAGCCTCAGTCTTAAAGTTCCCAAATCTGGTAATACTCCTCAAGAGTAAGCCCCAACCATAATTCTCTTAACCTGGGCTTCCTTTTTAGGAGTAAGCCCCAGTCTCAAATATGGGCATCCTATTTAGGAGTAATCCCCAAGTCTTAATTTCTCTTAACCAGTCATAATTCCTTTTGATCTGGGCTTCCTTCTCAGGAGTAAAACCCGATCATAAGTCCCCTTCTAACTTAGGAATATTTCTTAGGAGTAAGCCCCAAGATTAGAGTATCCAAATATCCATGAAGCACATATAACTTTATGGACCTTGTTCCTTGATTTTATCCCTGAAGTAAATCTTAATCTTTATCTGTTTGGGCAGTCATACAGACATAAGCCCCACATCATTTCTTATGATTGCATATTTCATGGCACAATTGTCTGGTTTTACCAATACCTCTTGTTTCTCACACCCATCATGACTCACATGATCTTAGAGTGTAAAAGTAATTATGACATCTTTCTTTGAGCCATCAATCATAAACATCATACTCCCTTACTCGAACTACGTGGGTTATACTTCTTTTTCTAAATAAAGGATATGTAGGTAGCCCATCTGCGGGTACGATCCCAACTCTGAAATAATCCATGTCCTTATGAATGACAATAAACTTCAAGTGCCCCACTGAGTGGCTTTAAAACCAGTATGGTCATCATAATGACCAAGTGACTTTTATATAATGTATTAAAGGATACCATTGACTAAGAATCTATAACAAATAAATATGATTCTCTATTGATGAAGAACCTCGAATGCATATAATAGATTCTCTAAATTTCCTACATATCAATCATTGTTTGTCAGATCTAAAGGAAAGCTCATTTTATACTTGGTAATTTAATAAGGATTCACGAACATAACTTAAATATATAAAGAGAGTCCTAGAGTAGAAAATAATTCTCCTAAAAAAGGTGTGATGAGTCTGACCTCCCATCCTCTCGACCAATGAAAATTCCTAAGCCTCATCAGTCCACAACTAATGAGCACCTACCTTTGGGAAGTAGGTTCAAATGGATAGATGTTTCCGGTTCTATGAACAAACCCGTTAGAAACCGATTGGAATGTTTGAACCTTAAATCAATGAGGTCATCCTCAATTCCACAGGAAACAATGTTTTTGTAGATGAATTTTTTAGATGTACTCGGACTTTATTTTTGTCTCAAAAAAGTGAAGTCTTCTCTCATTTCATCAAATATGCTAAAACTATATAAAATGTTAGTGGACTTATAATTAAATCCTTACAAAGTGATCATGGCTGTGAGTTTGAAAATCAAGAGTTTGAATCCTTTTTGTCACAAAATGGAGTTATAGAAAGAAGAAATAGAACCTTGCAAGATATTAGAAGAACCATGCTTAGTGAATATGACTTACCTATTTATTTTTGGGTTGAATCTATAAATAAAACATGCTATATAATTAATAGAGTGTTGATTATACCCATTCTTAAAAGAACTCCATATGAGTTATGGAACAATAGAAAACCCTAAGTAAGATACTTCAAAGTTTTTTGTTGAAAAGTATATATCTTTAATACTGAGGAAAATCTTGAATTTTTTTAATCCAAGAGTGATTAAGGAATCTTTCTAGTATATTCAATCTCTAGTAAATCCTATAGAGTGTTTAACAAAAGAACTAAATGTGTGGAAGAGTCTGTCCATGTCAAATTTGATGAGACAGATCCACATGAGCCTAAAACCACTCTAGAGAACCTGGGGGATGATGTGTCAAATCTGGAAATTAATTCAAAATCCTCTAACCATCCTATAAAGGAATCTATGAAAACTTCAAATTCTGGAAATTTTTCAGATTCAAGTCATAATGAACCCAAACCTATTGAAGAACCTGAAATCACTATTCCTTATTTTTTCTAGAGCTATTAGAACCCTTAAGAACCATAATTTAGATGTCGTTATAGTAGATTTAGATAAAGGAACTCAAACTATAACTTCTCTTAGAAATGAGGTTTTAGATCAAGTCTTTTTGTCACAACTTTTACCTAAAAACATTAATGATGCTATCAATTATGAGTTTTGGGTGATGGCTATGTAAGAAGAACTTAATCAGTTTTAAAGGAACAAAGTTTGGAAACATGTTGACAGACCCAAAGACACATTTACCATAGGCACTAAGTTGGTGTTTATAAATAAGGTAGATAAAGATGGAAACATAGTTAGAAACAAGTCTAGATTGGTTGCACAAGGCTATAATCAAGAAGAGGGAATTTACTATGAAGATACCATTGCACCAGTAGATAGACTTGAATCCATTTGAATCCTGCTTGTTTATTCTACACATATGAATTTCAAACTATATCAAATGTATGTTAAGAGTGAATTCCTAAATGGGTATATAGCTGAGGATGTCTTTGTTGAGAAACCCCATGGTTTTACAAATCCTCACTTTCCAAATCATATTTTTAAATTTTCAAAAGCTTTATATGGTTTAAAAAAATCTCCAAGAGCTTAGTATGATAGATTAAGTATTTTTATTATTTCCAAAGGTTTTATAAAAGGTATAGTTGATCCTAACATTTTTATAAAACTAATTTTCAATGATGTTTTAGTATTTCAAATTTATGTAGATGATATTATATTTGGATCTTCAAAAAAATTCTTTATGTATTGAATTTTCTAAAATGATGAAAAATGAATTTGAAATGAGTTTAATGGGTGAACTAAAATTCTTTATTGGATTTAAAATCTTTCAAAATAATGATGGTATTATTTTAAATCAAAGAAAATATACTAGATATATTCTAATTTTTTTGGCTTAGATAGAACTAAAAGCAGCGACACTCCAATGAGTATTACTTGTAAGTTGGATCTTGATGAAGATGGAAAATCTGTTGATCAAACCACTTATAAAGGAATGATTGGAAGCTTACTCTACTTAACTTCTAGCCTAACTGACATTATGTTTAGTGTATGTATGTGTGCTCTTTTTCAAACAAACCCTAAGGAATCTCATTTAAATGCTGTTAATAGTATTTTCAAATACCTCAAACATACACCCAATATAGTACTGTTCTATCCCAGAGGAAAATCATTTGAGTTAGTTAGTTATTATGATGCTAATTTAGGTGGTTGTAAGTTAGATAGAATAAGAAACTCTAGAACATGTCACTTTTTAGGCAAGTCACTAGTATCATGGTGTAGTAAGAAACACAACTCAGTTTCATTATCTACTGCTAAAGCTTTGTACATAGCTACTGGTAGTTGTTGTGCACAAATTTTGTGGATGAAACACACATTACTAGATTATGGATATAAATTTAATCATTTACCTATAAATTGTGACAATACAAGTGCTATTAACATCTCAAAAAAATCATGTTTCACACTCTAGGACAAAACATATTGGGGTAAGATATCAATTTTTGAGAGACCATTATAAAAAAGGTGATATCACTTTGGAATTCATTGGAACTAAATATCAGATTTCTAATATATTCACAAAACCATTAAATTCTGAAAGAATAGATTATATCATACATTAATTGGGAATGATAAATCTTAAGTAGTAAATGTATGGTTTCACAAATTATTATTTCACAGTTTACAATTTCACAAGTCACTGTCTTAAGATTACTATATAACTCTTATAGTTCTATAGTTTACTATCTCAAAAGTTATTGTTTCATGTTTACGGTCTCATAGTTACTATCTCTCGGTTAGTTTCTAGAACATACTATTTCAAACAATATGGTAGCACCATTTTGAAGTCACACAGTAGAGATGATACCATGAAAGTTTGTTACAGTCTCCCCGTGAAAACCTGTTATAGTCTCACTGTGAAAACCTGTTATGGTCTCACTGTGAAAATCTGTTCCGGTCTAACCATAATAACTCCTTTTCATTTTATTTACATATTATAATCAGTATCAATGTGATTGATTATTTTATTCTTTTACTTTCCCACACTTTTGAATTAGTGATGCCCGATATCCCTAAATGATAAAAACAAAAGAAGTTTCACCCTTTTCTTCACCCGAGCTCTCTTCTCTCAAACTGTATGACCCTTTCAATCCTTCTTCTCTCTCTCGAACATCTCGTTGAATGACCAGGATGAAGTTCACATCTTCTTAAACTCCTGAGAAGCATAGATCTCAGAATAAAATGAAAAGATCACCGAAGATAGCGCCTATAGGTCCTCTTAATTCTAACCTTGTTGACATAATAGTGGTACCAGAAAAGGAAATCTTCCCTAAGTGACTGCTGTCAAGTAAGTCTCTAGTTTTGAAAGTGCCAAAAGAGTAGAGATGGCTGGATTGGTTCATAAAGGAGACTAGGCTGATTTACCCAAATCTATTTGCTCAGTTTTATCAGTTCGTTCAATTCTCATTTGATACAGAAGATGGTTTTGTTGTGTGAAGCTAGATCAATAGCCAAATATGTACCTTTTCTTCGAGGTTATGGGATGCTTTCTTAAGGATACCTCATGTGGGAACTTTTGATGACTACCATAGAGGTCCTCCTCCTCCAAGTGAGATATTTGTTTTAGAAGAATCCTTGGGAGGCTTGACTGGAAATAAAACAAAGAGAAGAGCTATTGATGCTGAGCTAGATGGTGAAACCAGATTATTGTTTAAGTTTGTTCAAAATATGATTAGTCTAAGAAAAGGATATTTTTCTACAATCAAGTATCAAGATGTATTTTTGATATATATTATGAATAATGGATACAAGATTAACCTATGTAAGTATGTTATACTTCATATGTGTGAGATGATAAAGAAAAACTCAAAGTCAACCTCCTTGTTCTACTCAAGGTTAATCTCTACTATGCTTCATGCTAAAGGGTTGGTTGGAACGGATGAAGAAGTCATTAAGGACTATGAATTTTGTATCTCAGAGGTTACAGTAAAAATGATTAAAATTAGTTGGAATCCATGGAGAAAATCATGGGTGGAGGATAATGATAGAGTTTATGAAAATTTCAATCTAGTTGAGCATTCTTCAAGACCTAAGAACATTTCCAATCCTGGTCTAGAACCAGATGAAATTGTTGACTATATTTTTGAGGAGGAATAAGAAGAGGTTGTTGCACCTACATGGGAAAATGTCCTGTATAAGGAAGATAGTGGACCTGTTCCTCAAGTCATAGATGAGAAGGAAGTACCTATTCATAAAAGAACTATTGTTTTGGAAGAATAACCTGCTTCTAGAGAATATTCTGTTGTTAGTGTAAAGGAAAATGCTATTTTGGAAGAGCATTTAGAAGAAGATATTTATCTTGAGAAATAAGATGCTTTTGAGGAACACTTAGAGGAACAAACTGCTCTTGAGACTATCCCATCTGTTGAGGAAATAATGGAGAAAGCCTTTAAATTGACTATAAAATACATGGTTGAAGCTATTGGGGATGAAATTTTGGAAATAGATCAAATAACTAAATCTCTTTTTCCTATGAGAGATGCACTTGTTGAGGGAGAGAATCACCCTAATCTGGAAAGTTTTGAAATTTATAATCCAGTTGATCAAAGCACTGTGGATGTATGATACAAATTCTCTAGATACTTTGATGTGAATGATTCCCAAGAAGCCTCAGTTAAAGGTATAGATCTATCTAATGTGTTTCAATTGAAACCTGTCTCTGATCTTGAAGTTATCTCTACAAAGGAACCTGAGCCTGTCTCAACTCCTATTCTTGAACCTTCACAAGAACCTTCTACCTTAGTGATTAAGGATGATTTGAAAGATTTTGGAGATACTTTATTGGTTGGATTTGAAAATATCATGAATAATCAACCTTCTCCTATAACAAACCTAAGTGAAATAGATGATTCCCTATTGTTATTCAGCCAAAAATGATTCATGAAATTCAAGAGGTCAGAATTGAGAACAAAATAGTTGAGTGATGAAGTAAAGTCGCTCAGAGATATGGTTGAATATATGCATAGAGTGTTAAAATCAAGACCAGATCCTATTTCACATCATGTTAAGGCTGTTAGTGGTCAGATTCCATTGGAAGATGTCTCTCTAATTCAACCTAACCTTACTTCATTAGCCGACAAGGTGGCTGAAAGAAATAAAAAAATAGTTCAAGAAATGCGTGAGCTTGTTATTGGTCTCAAAAAATTGACCGATGAGTATAAGGGATGTCTACATAAAGTTCTGAATCAAATAAAGTCCGTTACTTTAGCTGTTATAACTTCTAGTACCTCTGGATAGTCATCTCAACCCTCCTTTGACAATGATTAGCTCAGAACAGTTGTTAAGGAAGAACTTCAATCAGTGCTAAGTGGTTTTGACAAGGAGTCTCTATCTGTGGTTGTCTAGAATAGTGAAAGAGTTATTGATTTGGTAATAATTCATTCCAAGATTGTAAATGATTCTCAGAAAGAAATTACTAAGAAGGTGGATTTCTACTTCAATAGAATTTTCTCTAAGAATGATATGACAAAAAATTTCAAGTTCCTCATAGAGAATCTGAAAATACCTCCTGTCACTTAGGCTTTCAAAACACAAGTTCAAAAGATGAAAGATTTCATTCCTTTGTTGTACAAGTTCATAGAGAAAAAAGATGACTTTGAGAATGCGATGCAGTATGGTGGTGAGATTATTGATGACTTCATCATGTTATTGAGGCCTTATATTCATGTGCAGAGCACTGCTATTGTGGCTCCTATAGATGCACCCTTGCAGTCTGGTTTGCATCCTTCCTCATTCACTTATTTTGTCTCTACCTCTATGTCTATCTCTCAGGCTCTAAATCAGATCATACCTGTTATCCTTGACCAACAATTTACTTGGTCTTCTAAAAAACCTACCTTGGACCCTTGTATTTTTGAAGGACTCCTTCATCCTTCTCTGACAGTTGGTTCACTCCATTCTTCAACTTCTACCTCTGCTCTGGTGGCTTCTCCTGATGTTGTTTCCAAGGGAAAATAGAAGACAATCAGTGCTGAAGAACAATGAACACTATCTTTTTATAGGGATTTTTTTTATTTTTTTGTTGCCTACTGTTTGTAATGAAACATCTTTATCTATCTCATGTATTGTGACCTATTATTGTCTATTATCTTATTTAATCTTATTTTCTATTCTCTTATCTTTCTTTGTACTCGTTTTTATAATCCCAAAAGGGGGAGAGACACACACACTAAGGGAGAACAATAGAACAATAAGAACATATATCTCACTCATATGATTTTTTATCATCAAAAAGGGGGAGATTGTTGGACTCCTCATATTTTAATAATGTTTTAATGATCACAATTCATATACATCCTGCAAATCTTGTTAATCTTGTTCAATATGTTTCTAGTCATGTGTAAAGATGGTTGGTTTTTTTATGCTTCAAATAAATTTTCTCAAGATATTGATTCCTATAAATCATGACTGATTTTTGTAAACTGTATTTAATTTGGTTTATAATGATTTCTTTTATGAATTATTAAGTATAATTAATTCTGTGAATATTACTGCTTATGTTTATATACAAATATTTGGATAAGTCTAAGAAACCGTGAGTCTGCCACTGGTTCTAGTTTTCTGGCAAAGGACCTAGACACTATAACCCAGACACCGTGACCCAGACACCGTGAACCAGACACCGTGACCCAGACACCGTGACCCAGACACTGTGACCAGACACCATGACTAGACATTGTGATCGGACACCCTGACTAGACACCGTGACCAGACACCATAACCAGTTTCAGATCTGTTGAATTCTATAACACCGGTTCCTTACTAAGACATTGTTCATAGTTTGGAAAAGGACCAAACACCGTGATCCTAACATCACATCTGTGCTACCAGTTCTTGAGCTCTATACAACTATGCCATCTTAATTATCTCACTGATCAAAGGAAAAGAAGAAGACACCATTTCTTGGTGACACCATTTCCAAGTGACATAGATTCTAGACAGACTGTGATACCGTTATTTAATTTGTTTTGTCGTTTTCAATTTAATTTCTAATAGTCATATTTGAGTCTTTTAAATGTACTGACATAATTAATATTTCCTTGTAGACATGTCACCTGACAGTATGAGGTACGAGGTGTAGAATACATGCATACTTTTGGATTAAAAAAATGCACTCCAAGAATAAAAAGAAAAGTGTCGCCCTAAAAGAAGAGGGTTGTAGAGTAGTAGAAGCATGAGAATTCTTAAGAAAAAAACCGACACATTCAACAAGATACATTTGAAGAACACACAAATCATTCACAAACACAAAAGCTGGAATAACATAGATCAAATTTAAGAACATATTCATAATAAAAACTCCATGAAGAACCCGACCCAGATCTAACTAGAAAATAGAGCACCAAACTTTTGATACTCTGTTTCTCTCAAGAGGACTCGATACTTGCATCTGATTCATCCTAGAAGTCTAGAGCTGTATTAATAACACTCAGAGAACTTCTAACTTATATCATCATCTTTTCTCTGTTGTTTATTATTTTTAGCTTTCAAGCAGTGTGTGTGTGTCTGTATTAAAACACACACTATCTCCTGCACTAAACTAAAGGATACAAGATATCCTTACTTTCATATCCTTTTACACTTGTTTACTCCCATAGATAAGTGTGGAAGAGGTCCCTGTGTGACATGATATTTTATACCCACGAAGAACTATGGAAGAGGTCATGTGATCTAGGAAGTCCTATTCACTATTGTTTACCCCAATCCAGGGTGTGGATCAAGTTTATTAATATAAACTGCTTGGTGGTAGGTGATCACCAAGTGGAGTGGATTAGGTCTCAGCTTGAGACTGAACCACTTGTTTTATATCTGCTTTGTTGTTTAATTTAGTTTTCTCTATTTTACTATATAATTCATAAATCACTAGATTTAATTTGATAGTTAATCTTGGACAGAAGTTATAATTGTTTTTCCTTATTATTATAGCTTCAAAATTAATATCAATAACTGATATTGATATTACTGAGAATTAATCAATCTTCTGAGAAGTTATTTGAATAGTAAAGATTTCATAATTGTATTAACTTGATTAACTAAGCTATATTTTTTTATTGGGGAACCCTTTAAGAAAACTTTTCAAACAGAAATTTTTATAGATACTTAATTCAGCCCCCTCTTGAGTACTCTACTCCAACCAACACCATGGGTGTGCCAAGTAGAATTTCCCCTTAATGGTCAAATGCTTACTTTCCTGAAACACCTAATTAGCTTCCAGATTAGCCTTTAAATGTAATTGATCTTGAGACATGAGTATCAAATGGAACCCAAGGCACCTCTTAGGTGATTATCCCACTTATGGTTGGAATTTCCCATATATGAAATTACCTTCTTTGACTATGTTACCTTTTAAATGGCTCATTGAGCATTATAAGTGGAATTTCTATGCCTTAGTGAGTTGTATGGATTGGTTTATGTTGGATTCCCTACTAATTATGGTTATCTTCCATTAAATGAAATGAATGTATTTAAATTAAATGGTTTACGAAGGGTGGTAATACCACACCATTGTTATACCTTGATAAATTCACTTTTTTAATTTTAATGTCTCATTATAAATGAACCTGACCTTTGAGATATATGGGATGTCTTGCCTCATGTCTTATGTTATAAATATGTTTATGCCTCATTTATATGTATTTGGGCTGGATGAAACGGTACCATGAGAGGTTATGCCTCATTCCAATCATAATTATGAATATGCCTTTATATGGGTTGTGTACGATGGTAAGGGGTGTTGGGCATGGTGGAAAACTACACTCCCTTACATCAGGTGTTGATTATGCAATATCTCACTAGGGATACTATTTGGAATTAGGATTTACATGCCACATTACATGATTAACGTGATGAAATGATGGATCACTCACCATCCCAGGTGTCGTGCATGACATCTCACAGTCTTCTTGGGATGTAGGGAATGTACCATATTTCTTAAGCTTATAGGCTCGTTAGACTGGTCACAGATGTCTGAGTTACACCTCATCCAGCCAAAAACTAGTATTCTGAGTATATGTCCACTTATGTATGTATGTATTTGGTTCATATATGTGGATGAAATATATATAATTATAATATATATATATATATATATTACTACTACTATATATATAGTGACTGTTCAGACTCTTCCTTCCGACAATGAGATGAACCAGGTAGACCCACCATGTGTCCTTTAAGAAACTGAGAAAGTGGTTATTTGTTTATTCCAAATTAATAATTAATTAATTGATATTTCCTTTAAATTTTTTAGTTATGATTACTACTTCGATTACACATAGACACCATTGGTGGCAGCCTATTGATATTTTTATCTAACACCCTTCCGGTCCGCCTTTGGTACCTGAGAAGATTATCTATCTATAGGTATTGATAAGGGTAAAGGCCCTACTATAGGTTTCTGATATTTATTAATATTAGTTAGAGATTAGGAGTAGAGGAATGAGCATTCACTCAATATTCTAGTAGAGCATCTTTTGTTATTTTTGTACTTTTTGTATAACATATTTGTATTCCTATTCCTATGTTCCCCTTTTATATTATCATTCCATGCATACATGTATCATAAACTGACTTATAATATTTTGATCATATTATTCAGTTGTTCAATTTCTTATCTTATGCTACCTATTTATTCTATCTGTTCATTTATGCTTCTGTAGTTTACTTATTATGTCTGTTTATTTTTGTTTCTACTATTGTTTATTATTGATTGTATCCACTGTTCCATTCTGATAAGAGGGTATACTCTCCTCACTATTCTAACTTTACACCATTACTTCTAGTCAGTATTCTCTAGAATATGCGGAGGTGCACTTGAGTTCATGTGAACCACTAGATCAGGGCACATGTTAAGTGGATCTTAGGTTGGGATGTTGCAAAGTGGTATCAGAGCCTTTGTTTTTTCATTTTATTACTGTTTGGGTATTAGACATGAGACTAGGATTTAAAGAGATTTGGAATTGATCCTAATTCAACATAGCTAACTTATACACAACCCAAATTTCCTAAAATAGGTAATTTCATTTATTTATTTTTCCATTTATATTTGATACAACTTCGCTGTTGGGTGAAACACTTGATTTATAGTGTTATTACTATTGGTATTATTGAAATTATGATTTATTTACTATGGATTGATGAGATGAGGGCTCTGGATTAGAACATGCATCATCATAGGCACACTAGGACTAATATTACATACACCTTTCCATGATATATATAATTTTAAGCATTCATTTTTTCATGCATATTGTCAGTACCTTGAATATATATTGAATTGTGCTGACACTTCTTGCAAGGATTAGAAAACATAATTGATACTTAAAAGTGCCTACCTTAACCTAACAATGTTTTAATAAATTGGTTAAAGTATTAAATTATGGCACATTGATCCATATACCATTAGTAATATGGTCTTGAATGTGTTATGGTATGGGTCAAGTGGATGCCATGTTTTGGTACATAAGGAGTATGGGCCCTTATGGACAAAAAATGGTAAACCTTATGACACAACCATTTTAAGTGATTTTATTTTTTAAAATGATAATTTTCAAATGAATATGACTAATAAAATATGAAAAACCATATTATATACGTCAGATATAGAGACATGGACCCAAATCCAGCCTTTGTAGTGGGTAGTGGGGTATCTCTTGCATTCTTCTAGCCTATTATGGTCCCTTTCTACCACCTAGTCCTAGATTTTGGAGCAGATAGAGAGGCATGATCTTTCTTATAGGTAGGATTTATACACATCCCAGTTTCTATTTTAAATATTCTAAATTTATTAAATCACTTCTAAGGTGTGTGTTTGGCATTATAGCATTATGCCGACACAACATCCTCCGGTCACACGCCCTGAAGGAAGTGAGGACCATGGTCCTAAGGTGGCGGGCCCTGAGCCGCCAATGTTTCATCCTAAAGTTCCACTTATAGAACCTCTTATAGTACCTGATATGGGAATCAATGAAAAATTACAAGAGGGATTTATTTATATGTTTCATTCATTGAAAGGTTTAGTTTGACCAACCCTGGGTATGGTAGAGTTGACTCAAGAGTTTCAGTAGAAACATCCTCCCACCTTTTTTTGGGGATGGAAAAACTCATACTGGGGAGTATTGGTTTAAAATATCCCTTTCTATATGTGAGAATATTGATATTCCTCCAGAGTGGAGAGTCATGTTAGCTGCGTATATGCTGCATGATTTGGCCAAGCGGTGGTGGGACATAATCACCCAGGCAGATCAATATCATGGTATGGTTTGGGATGATTTTCAGACCATCTTCTATGATTAATTCTTTCCCCAAACTCTGAGGGATTAAAGATCTAGATAATTCATGAACCTACATCAGGGGAGTATGTCAGTTATAGAATACTCAACCAATTTTCACCAAGCTATATAAGTTTTATCCTACTCTACCTGTTGATGATCTTATGACCACTAGGTGATTTGATGATGCATTGGTATACTCCATCTAGTCATAGGTCAATATATTTAGGTTGACCATAATTTTTAAAATTATCAAACATGCCCTTATTATAGAGCAATACTTGAGGTATGCTGAAGGTGAAAGTCAGGGTGGTTTAACATCTAGAGCTACCAATGGTTCTTATTCTTAGTGAAAGAGATTATTTTAGGCTACCCATGAAGTAAGTAGAGGTCAAACCCCACATAAAGATAGTTTCATGATCTCTCACCAGTAAGAGAAGCTGAAGCATACTAAACCTCTCAATGATTGAGGGATACAGTGGAGTGTAGAGGTTGTTGCAGGATGGGGAATATACAATGCTTCTTCACAAACTTACCTTCAATGTCTAGTGAGTAGGGATCAATTCCTACTCCACAATTAGGAGTAGGGCTAGTAGGATCATGATAGGTAGGTAGCTAGAATACCACCAGTCGATCAGGCCGAGGTGGTGGTCAATAAAGAGGTATTAAAACTTAGGATTCTCTTTTCTAGTAGAGAGGTCTTTCTTAGGGAAGTTAAGAAATGACTTAGGGCCACAATACAAACCAGTTACATGCAGTCCAACCTACACCAAAGAAGAAGAGCACCAGAACTTATACTGTGTGAGGTACTATTGTAGTAGCCTCTAATTTAGTGTATTATTTATTTAACACAGACACGTATCCTCATTTATATTTGAGGTAATCACTAAGTGTATGGGCCTCAAGATAGAAAAATTTCATGGCATTATGATACTAGACACTATGTTAGGTATCCAATCAGAGGGAATTCTCCACTGTAAGGACTTTCCACTTGAGATGGGTGGTTACCATTTTGTATGGAATCTTTTCATCCTCAAAATGTTGGGATTTGATGTAATCATCAAGATGGATTGGTTAGTTCCCTATCTAGTCCATATCGACTTATATTATCAAAGGGTGTCATTTACATCACGAGAGGGCATTAAGAATGTTCATAAGGGTGAGTGGTATGTTAGTGTGATACGAGATGGACCTGAGAATAAGAGGCTGGGCAGTGTGACGATGTAGTTTACTAGTATTTTCCTAGATTAATAGGGGTTAGGACCCACTATCTTTCCTCCTATAATGGATCATTTCAAAGATATATTTTCTCAAGGATTCTCTAGTCTACCTTCAGTTTGAGAGGTAGAGTTTACTATTGAGCTTGAGCCAGGAGAAACACCAGTGAACATTCATCCTTATAGGATGGAACCTAAGGAGATTATGGAGCTTAATAAATAGTTGGAGGATCTAGAGGCTAAGAGATTTATATGCCCCAACACTTCTTATTGAGATTCATTGGTCCTTTTTCCAAGAGGGTGAATATTACCCTCATGCTATGTGTGGATTATTGTTTGCTGAATCATCTCACGATCAAGAACCGAAATCCATTACTTACAATAGATGACCAATTTGATCAGATCCAATGAGACAAGGTGTTTTAAAAGATATATTTGAGTTCATACTATCATCAGGTGTGTTTCATTACTTTAGACATACCTCACACAACTTTTAGAAGCTGGTATAGTCTATATGAGTACCTAGTTATGTCGTTCGGACCCACGAACACACATGATATCTTTATGAATATTATGAATTGGAAATTCCACCTATATTTGTATTCATTTTTGATAGTCTTTGTTGATGATATCTTGGTATATTCATGCTCCTTACATGACCATGAAACCCATCTTGAGATCATGATGAATAAACTAGGAGAGCATAATCTCTATTCAAAGATTAGTAAATTTCACTTTTGGATCAACAAAGTCCACTTCTTGGGTCAAATTATCTTATATTTAGGAGTTTCAGTTGACCTAAAGAAAGTGAGTGTTATTGTTTCATGGGATAATTCCAAGAATGTTTTTTATATTCAAAGTTTCTTAGGGCTTGCTGGATATTACAGATGCTTCATCCAGTATTTCTTAGGCCTTGCATCAACGCCTAGGGGATTGACGAAGAAGAGTGTAAAATTATTATGGCCAGAATCTTGTAAAGTATCCTTTAAGGAGTTTAAGGTTCATTTGAATTCATCACCAATAGTAATTATACTAGAGATAAGGATGATATATACTGTTTATTGTGAAGCATTAGGTATCAAGATTGGATCTTTTTTTATTAAGGATGAGCGAGTCGTTGCATATGGGTATCATCAGTTGAGGCCTCACACGTGGAATTACCCAATGCATGACCTTGAGAAATCTACTTTAGTTTATGAACTACACTTTTGGAGACACTGTCTACTTAGTGAGTGCTTTGTGGTATTCATAGAACAAAAAAAACTCAAGTACATATTTACACAGTGAGATATGAATATCAAGTAGTGTAGGTGGGTTGAGTACCTACAGTCATTTGATTTTGAGTTTTCATACATGCCTGGTAAAAGAAATTTAGTAGCTACTTCTTTGAGCTGAAATACTTAGACATAGGCAATTCAAGAATCTAGTGTTGAATAGAAACTTATGGCCTTATCCTCTGAGATGAATATTGAGTTTCAGGAGGACCATGGTTAGATTATCTTATCATCCTTACCAGTGACCTCTACTCTTCTAGAATGGGTAATAATGAGACAACTATCTGATCTATAAGGTCTTTCATAAGGTAAAGTGTCTCACATGACAATAAATTTTCATGTTGGACCATGGATTGTGATTATACCTTATTATTTAATGGGCATGTGTGGGTCCCAACATACATTAGAGAGGATCTGATACAGTAATTTCTTGCCTCAGCATGGGTGGTTCACCCTAATGTCACTAGAATATATTGAGATCTATGAAGTTAATATTGGTTTACTGATATGAAATGCGAGATTTCCTACTTCATTACTCAGTTTTCCATATATCACTAAGTGAAGGCAGAATATCAGCGAATGAAATAGATTTTAAAACCATTTTCCATTACAAAGTGAAAATGGGATTATGTATCAATGGATTTTGTGACTGTTTTACCTAGATCACCTTGTGTCAATGATACAATGAGGGTGTTTTGGATTGTTTGAAGAAGTTCACACACTTCCTACTGGTGTGAGAGTCCTTCTCAGTAGATGAGATAGGAAGGCTATACATTAGAGAGGTTTTACATCTTCATGGATCTCCTCGTTCTATTATTTCTAACAGAGATGCTCACATTACATCATGGTTCTGGAAGGGGTTGCAGAAGGCCTTGGGTATGAAGGTACTTATGAGCATGGACTATCACCAGCTGACTAATGGATAGATATTGCATACAATTCAGGTGATAGAGGACATTCCCCATGCATGTTTCCTTGATTTTGGGGGTTCTTAGGATAAAAAAGTTTCCCTCATTGAGTTTACTTATAATAACAGCTTTTGGACTACCATCAAGATGACTCCTTATGAAGCCTTATATGGTTGGCCTTACCACTCACCTCTATGCTAGATAGAGGCAGGGGAGGTATCTATGATTGGAACATGTCTTATGAAGGATATTATAGATAAGGTCCATATAATTTGAAATCATATGATGATAGTTCATTCTAAACATCATTCGTATTCCAATAGACACTAACAACCTCTCAAGTTTGAGGCCAGGGATTTAGTGTTCTTGCAAGTATCTCCCATATTGGGACATATACATGTTTAAAAGTATGGTATTCTCTCATCGAGGTTCATTGGACCCTTTGAGGTTGTGAAACAGATCATACTAGTTCCTTAATAGTTGAAACTTCCTCAGAGATACCAGTCTATGTATGATTCATTTCATGCATCTCATATTTGCTGATATTATCCAAACCCATATCATATCTTTCATTCTAATGAGGTTGAGTTAGATGTGCATGCTTCCTTCTAAGAGTATCTAGTTTTTATTGTGGATCAGAGCATGAAGAAACTATGGGGATGGTCAGTTCCTTTGGTATATGTGCTATGGAATCACGAACGTGTACATAATGAGACATGGGAATGAGAAGCTGATATATGATCTCAATGGCCAGAACTCTTTATAGATAATAACTCTTTATCCTCAGAAAAACCCCCAAGGATGGGTATCTTTAAGGAGGTGAGGTTGTAACGAACTATATTTTTAAGAAGGTACAAATCATTAGTTTTTTTTCAGTTTTAATTCCTTAAAATGCCCTAATTTTGAGTCCTAATGAAGAAAAAGAGGTATTAGGTTAATCTGAGGATTGTTTGGATTTCAGATCTATGAAACATGAAGAAGAAACTAGGCCAGATGGTTTGTTTGCAACTATTCCACCTAGGGCACACAAATGTGTGACCAGTTGTAGGTTAGGGTAGATCCATTTTGCACAGTTTTCACACGGTTAGTAAAACCATGCGCCTAACCATCCAATGTTCCCCAGAGTAGTAGTGAAATGAGCATGGTTTGTGGATAGTTTGACCAAAAAGTGCAGCCAAACTATGCGCCGATGTATTTTGGGGTGAAATAAATTTTTTTCCCTCAATTAAGTTAAAATATTATTTATTGTTTCCCTTTCTTCCTCAAGTATCCAAACTTGGTTTTTATCCTCTTTTGATCTCAAGAACACCTCAATCCAGGCATTGATCTAGATCTCTCTTCCGAAGTCCCTTCCCGAATCCTTCACTAGCATTGTATCCATATCACACTCTTCTTGGGATGTAGGGCACGTACCCTATTTCTTCTGATTATAGGCTATTAGACTAGTCATGTATGTCTGTGTTACACCTGGTCAAACCATAAACTATTATTCAAAGTATATAGACACTTATAACCGCATGTACTTGGTTTATATAGGTGGATTCAATATATATAATTATACTATATATATTACTACTATATATATAGTGACTATTCAGACTCTTCATTTCAGCAATGAGACAAAGCAGGTAGGCCTTCCAAGTTTCCTTTAAGAACCCGATCAGGTAGTTATTTATTTATTCTACAATATTAATTAATTAATTAATATTTCCTACACACAGTTTAGTTATGAACACTACTTAGATTAAACATAGACACCGTTAGTGGTAGCCTATTGAGATTTTTATCTCACACCGTACTCAGGCTGCCTTTGTTACCCAAGATGATTATCTTTCTACAAGTATTGATAAACGCAAAGGCCCTGATACAATTTGTTGATATGTATTGCTATTATCTGGATCTTAAGAGTAGAGGACCAAGAATTTTCTCAAGATTCTAATGGAGAAGATTTTGTTTTTTTTAATTTTTTGTAAAGCATGTTTGTATGCCTATTCCTTTATCCTCCTTTTTCATTAGAATTCCATGCATACATGTATCAGACATTGCCTTATAGTATTTTGATCATATTATTTAGTTGTTTAGTTTATTATCTTCCACTAACTATGTATTCTATTTGCTGATTTATGCTTCTGCAGTTTACTTATTATGTTTGTTTATATTTGCTTCCACTATTGTTTATTATTGATTGTATAAAATATGACATATTCATAAGAGGGTATAGAATCCCCACTGTACTACCTTTATACTCTCACTTCTAGTCACCAGCCTCTGGCATACAGGGAGGCATGGTTGATTCCATGTGACCCACCGGCTCGAGGCACATGTTAAGTTGATCCCAGGTTGGGATGTTATAATTGTATAGTAGTTTTGTTTATTTTATATATGTTTAGAGGTTGAAATAGTATTTTTATGGTGATAAATATGTGGTTTATTGGATATATTAAGTGTGTATTTATAGGATATGTGCCCCGAGGGTGGAATTTTTATGCTGTTGTTGTGTTATTTCATATTAACTACCACACAATTAAAATTAAATAACTATCTTCCATGGGAGGTTTTGGATAGATATAGAACTCTTTATATATAGGATGTGGTAAAATTTATGGTTTACTACTCTAATGCTACTCTCCTTTCCAAACATGGTTTTGGAAACAGTTGTTGTATGAATTAGACTTGGTTGGGGTATATGGTTGTGGTATGAGATTATGGTACGTGGAAAGATTATGTGATTGTGGTTAGAGGCTATGGAATATGGAATGTCATGGTATGTAAGCACCTATATGTGTACCATTAGGATTTAAGGGTGACTATATCAGTGGGTAAGCTAGTGTAGGGTACCTCTATTTAAATATTATAATTGTGTAATATACATATATTGAATGTGTATTTGGAGAGTGGTCTTGTGTTGTAACAGGGATTTATAAGTGACGTATGATGGGATTTGAGTTTGTTTCTTGACTTATTTACATATGTCTTGGAATGATTCTACCTTATTGAAATGATAGTTTTTGGTGAGGAGCCTATTAATTATACATGTATACACACCTATACCTCTATTTATGGATATTTATAAATTTTCTTGAAATTTTCAAGGAATTGAATGAACCTTATTAGTTTGTTATATGGATTTTTTTAGATAATGGAATCATTGTTTTCTTAGGTTCATACATATTTGGTATTAAACTTTGAACATACTTTAGTTTTATGTCATTTCATGCATATTCATATCACTCTTGGGATTTGTTGATTATTTCACCTATGGTGTTTGGTGTTGATTTATGACATTATATTATTTTTAGGATTAAAGAGTGTAGTTTTCCCATGTTTCATGTTATATATTGTCTATGATAGCCTATAAGTTGTGGCCAATTATAGTTTATCTTTAGGGGTTAGCCTCAGCTTAATTAATGACCTGAGAGGGAATATAGTAGATATGGGTCACATAAGAGTGTATTTAATGCTTGTGTTTTCTTTTGAGATAGATATTTGAGTATAAACCGGTTTAGATCAATTATTTTTGGTATTTCAATAATATCATTTGAGATTAGAAAGTGATGTTAGCCAACAAGATTGACTAAATCATAAAAGGGCCTTAATAATCCAATATAAGGACACTAATTTCCAATTTAACATGATTAATAACTAGTGTATGGATTAGGGGGTAGAGACTAAGGTTTGGTACATTCATCATCCCTAATTATGATTGTGATTGAAATTTTTATTTTAAGGATGTAATGAGATTCATAGGATTGTTTATACTAAATTAAGATAATATTTATCCTTTTAGTGTAAAGGTTTTTATTTTATTTATATGTTTGAATTTATTAAAATCATATGGTGTAATGGTTACTATTTAACTTAATTGATTAAAATTTATTATATTTTTATTGTTATAGAAATAAAATTCATTTAAATGGAGAATAATTAAGGAATTCTATTCCATATTCACTAATGGTGTGTTTCCTTATAATTAAGGAAATGTATTTCTTTAGCATCACGTTGACATTATGAATTTCATATTAAGAATTTAATTTACCATGTTCTAAATTAAATTCATGATTTAAGGTTAAATATATGTTTTATAAAATGTAAATCATATATTGAATTAATAAAAAAAGAATATGTTAGGATAATAATATTTTGTGTTATTATCATGTTAGGGTTAAGAGTTATTAATGATTTATGATTTATTATTAAATGAATAATTTTTTTATCATTCAGTAATGAGTGAGTTACTAGTGAATAAAGTTTAATGTGATGAGTAATGCAGTTGAGACAAATTAATTATACGAAAATCATGATTAGGATTATGATTTTTTTTTGAAATTTATCATGAAATAATGTCCAAATATATTACTTATTAGACCGATATTTTTAAATAACATGATAAAATGTTAAAAAATTATTTAAAGTTGATAATGATATGTTTTAGAGAATTTTTTTTCTTTTGTGCACGATAACATGAAATATAGAATATAAAGTTACCTTTACTTCAATTGGGTAAAAATTTCTATATATTAGTAAAATTAAAGTTATCATGTCTATGATTGATGTATGATGTCAATGAATCAAGATTTAGTTTTAAAAATTTATTATATAAATATAAAATGAAATTAATTGGTAAGATAAAAAACCATTGAGTAGATAATAAAACATTGCTTGTAATGATTTGGAAAACTTGGGATTTGGGTACTTTATTTTTATTTAAATGATGACTGTATTATATTTATATGATATCTGGTGATTTTTAACTTGGTTGATTTTAATTTTGGAACTTCATGTAAACCATTTATAAAATATTTATGAAAACTTGTATAAAATATTTTGTGAAATGTTTTTTGACACATTTATATTAATAAAAAGGATTTATAAATGAAAATTTGAGGTTTGAAAATAAAATAAAATGGAATTTTGACGATGGAAATTTTAAAATAAAATTGTAAAGTATGAAATTAATGATTTAATAAATGTTATTTTAATGTGAAAAACATTTATGGTAGATTACTGAATTTATTGAAAAGTGGATTATTTTTAGATTCATTAGATTATTATTGATTGATTTTCACGATTTATCAATGTGCATTATTGCAAGAAATTTGTGGACTGAATTATAGGGGAGAAATATTTTTTTATAATTGTTATGGTAATTATTTTATTGAACTTTTGATGTGAATGGTTTATTATAGATGTGCTACAAATGGGTGATTATGGATTGCGTTTACTAGGTATGATGGATGTTTTCACTAAAAATGTGTAACATTAACTCTACTATTAAAGACATCATATGGAATTCACTTAGTAAACACAAGTCATGTGTGTTTAGAAAAGTATATATGTGCATGATGAGGGAAAAAATGGGATATTTTTGAACTACATGATTTCTCACACCCAAAGTTATGGAGATTCCTCAAAAAAAATTCTATGTATAGTGATGTGGTGGTGATATCCTCAGACTAGGATTATTCCATGTATTTCATCCATTGGTGACAAAAAGGGGCGTTAAAACAATAAAACCAATTTTGAGCCTCTTATGAATAATTTTGGTCCTTTTAAAAGACTTTATAAAGAGTGAAATTATAAATAAGGTCATGGTCTATTTCACAAGATTTTATTTTACTATTCATGAAATAAAAATGGACACTTGGGTCTAAAGTCAAGGTCATTCGATGTTGGAAGGAGTTTTTCCAAATTTTGGTCTCTTACCCTGGTAAACTCCATAATTGAACCCTGCTCCATGCGATCCCTTCTTTTTTTTACATTGCATCATGAACCTATACATCCATGTGACTAGAAAAATCCAATATGCCTTCCCATACATAGTTATGTATAAATAAAATCCATACCTTGGTTATCAACACTATTATATCCCATTCTACACTCCTAGGTTAGGGTTTGATTATTAATAAAGGTCCCCCACCACCATAATCACATTATAACACAAAGTGCACTCCCAAATCACCTGATCACATGGAGTTCCACCCCAGGTGTATAATTCTTTAAAAAAAATCCTTCTTTCATGTTATTTTTGTGTCAACACATAAGTAAAGTTAATATAATGTCTATACCCTAGACTTCCATATTGAAGTTACACCTAGGGAAAAATTTCCCAGGAACCAAAATTCCATAATGCTGGACTACCTGATCAATGGACTACCTAAGCATTAATACTTGGTAACTGAGATAAATAATCAATGAGTCATCATGAAGATGGTTTACGTGAGTATTTAAGTACCTAGGCACTAAACCAACTAAGTGATAAATTTCCAAGGCCCTCACTTCACCTAATTAACATACCTAGGATCCACTTTTATAAGGAATACTACCTGGGAATATATGAAAATCGAGAGTCACACCATAATCTTTTTAAGCTAGATCAAATATGATTTGGGTTTCAATACATACTACCTCCACATTTATCCTGAAAAAACATTAAGTTGAAATAATCCCCTTGGTCCCCAAAATGCCATGGACTGGGATTCCTTTCTAGGTTTCCTCATATTCAAATGTTGAAATAATATTCCTTGTTTTATTGTATTTCTTAAGTTGATATTTCATCTTGATTTTATATTATATCTTGATTCAAGGTTCTTTACTTAGTTTCCCTATTTTCCAATATATGAGTTTTTTTAGTTTCCTAAAATTATTTGAGTTGAGATCCTCGACATTTTTTCCCAAAAATACGTTCTCCTAGATCACCTTCTTGATTAAAAAAAATGACCTCCCATGTATAGATCCCACACCAACATATTCCTAGGTACATTTCATCTATTTTTCCTAGAAATATGACATTAAACTACAACATAAATACCCTTTACCATAAGATTTTAAGAATCATAGACCGGTCCTATCACATGACCTTAAATTTTGAAACTTGAACCATATTGGTCTTGATTATTATTTTGGAAGGATATGTTGGATGCCTCCCTGAGGTTTAATCCAAGCACCATTAAAATCACATCTTCCCCTAGATATGTGTTATCTCCCAAACATGAAAATCCCTCTTATTTTAAAATCAAAAGAATACGACTACTTTATGTGATGAATATATGATTCCCTATATGAAAATCATAGGATTTCATTTTGTTCCTTATATAAAGAGTATCAAATTACCTAGTGTCATAACATGAGGAGGACATGGATACATCACTCTTTTCTTTTAATTAAAAGCTTGGAATTATCTCATGCCCTGAAATGTGGTTGATAATGTAGTGTCCAAAGATACTAATACACTTCATGTGATTTTAAACTGATTATAAGTGTTCATGGATGCATGAGCATAAAATACACCACTATTATCCTTTTAAATTTACTATAAATGATAAGATGAATCCTGTTTAGTGTCACAAAACTATGTGATATTTTCTTCCCCAATAGAGATAAATTGGAAGCTCCTTTCATGGCCTTGATCCCACCCCACAATAAATATTTCATCCTTTCTTAGGAGACCAATTCCTCCCTAGATATAGATAAAATTTATGGATTCTTATAGTATATCACCAAATTGTAGAGAGGACAATTACTTATATAAAAGGAGAGATTTCTTAATCCCCATGTTTAGTGTCGATTAATATCATGTTGTCAATTAAATAATTTCTTAAGGGAAACTAGTATTGGAATGGCTTAGACCTATAAAAACCATTTCTTTATGAAAATATGGTGTTTGAGGTATTCTAGGAGGCTAAGGATACTTATTTTTAATAATTTTTAATTTTCTAGTTCAATGAGAAGTGTTTCTAGGATGGTAGGTCATCTATTGGTAGTTCATCTATCAATAGATGTACAATATTTCCAGATCGGTAGGTGTATAGTGTTTCTAGAATGGTGAGTCGCATAGGTGACTCACGTCAATGACTCATGTTATTGACTAGCATCAGTTACTTGCATCAGTGACTCATGTCGGTGACTCACATCAGTGACTCGCATTGGTGACTCACGTCGGTGAGTCGTGTCGGTGAGTCATCAGTGAACAATGTTTCTAGCATCATACAGTTTCTCCCATTTGATGTTATCTTTCATATAAAATTCATTCAAAGCATTGTTTTAAGGGATTTAAGTCCAATCCAAATTCCATAACACCCATCTTAATTTTCCTAAGGGTTTGGGTGCCTTTACATGGTCGAAACATGTAATCTTGACCAGATCAGCCTTAAATGAAAAATCTAAACCGCTGATCTGTCTAGATTTTTGAAAGGCCCAAGATACCTTCCATCCCTATTCTCTATTCTCATTTCTCTTGGTGTGAGGCACCCCAAACCTTTGTTCTTGAGGATTTGTGTGATTGTGCTATCCTTGGATCGTTTTCCCTTGGAGTTTTCCTACTGCTTGCACACCCCCTATTTTGGTACAACCAGGAAGTGTCGATCCATCTTCAATATAAGGTATATTTAACCTCCATTATTTTGGGTTCCTTGATCTATTTCCTCCCATTATCATTTCCATGTTATGTAATGTGATCTCCTTATTTCTAATGGAGATTTCTTGGGTGTTGTTTGATGCAGTTGTGCCATGATGTCCTCAGGTGGATGCAATCATTGTGGGAGAGGTGATCGTGATCCGTTGTGTTGGCCTATTCTCATGAAAAGAACATTGAAAAACTTTTGAGGTAGGGGATTTGTAGATTATCTATTTTATTTATGTGTATTCATAGAGCTAGAATTATTTATCCATTGGATTATAATGAAATTTACATAATAAATATTTGATTTAGATTAAAGAATTGATATCAATTGCCTAGCAATGTTAGTGCCTCTTGATTTGTTAGATAGTGTGATATCTATGATTTTCTTTTTTAGCATGTTGTTAATGATGGAAATTGATAAAGAAAATAAATATAAGATTAATTTTAAATTAATTGGATAAATATAAAGAGTCATGATTAATTAATCCGGTTGTTGTTGTGATTTGATAATAATCAAATGGATGCAGTTATGAATATTTAATTGAATTAGTTAATTCTATATGGAATAATTAACCTATTGTGTGTTAAAAGATAATTCCTTGTAGGGTTTTGAGTTACCTGATTTCTTTTAAAGGCCATGTTCCTTATGCTTTGGAGCTATGAGTGTTCATTGTGTGTGAAGGATGAATTCCTTGTTTAGGGCCAAGAGCCTAGTTGCTATGTTGTTTGTTTCTTGCTGCTTGTGATGTGATGTGAGCCTAGGATGGATGATCCTAGAGGGCTGTTGTGGTATGTGGGGGTAGAGAGGCCTAGTGATTTTTGTAGCAGTTTATGCCTAGAGTGGTGATATGCATTGGTTTATGCATGTGGATGTCAATGAGGACACTAGGGATGATGGAACTGGTTGAAGATGAGATTACCTGTCGATATGAAAGTGGTTACTATTGAACCTGATGTTTGTTTATCTATTATACCTTTCCCACTACTTGAGGTATATGTTCTTTCTTTCCATACTTCCAAAATAGGCAAATATTTGTGGGGTATGACACACAATTTCCGCATTTTGATTCTTGATGATCGATCAGTTTATGATCTTATTATATGTGAAAAAGACTTGACGGATAGTACATATACTCACCATGTTGATCCCCTTATGTTTGGTAGCTTAGAATGATTTTCTAGAATTCCTGGAATTATGGAAAGTGTAGACATTATTAATAAATTATTGAATGAATTAATGTTTAAACCATGGGTTAGGATCTTGTTGGGATGCAATGATGAGGTTATAATTCTAAGAAGTGATGGACTCAGTTTGGTTATGCCTGGAGGGAATAGATCTTGGTTGTAATGGTAATAAAATGTAATGTGGAAATTGATAATGGTTAATTAATGGTTAAATAATTAATTAACATAAAGTGAAATCGATAAAAAGGGATACATAACTTAATGTATCTCTTTAAATGGTTGTGTGCTTATAGGATATCTAGACTTAATAGTGGAAGATGGGAGTCTGAGAGATGTTAACTAGAGTTTAGTTTAAGACTAGGTTTTCCCTATAGTTTGGTTGTGATAAATATTATGCCATTTAATTTTTGTGTTTATATATGCTACTCCACCCTTTCGGTTAAGGAAACTGAAACCCTAGGGATTCTGGGCCCTAGGGGGGCGGGTTCTCCAACATCCTGGTGAAAGGATGAATGGATGACTACCCATTTTTCCCCACTCTCTTATCTTAGAAGTTACTTGTTCTAGTATAAACGGTGGTTAGTTTTCCCCATATATGTGTGTAGAGGGATGTAATGGCTTGTGGTTATTTAAAAAACATATATTATAAATACAGTTTCATAAGTATAACATGTATAGGTATAACGTGTATAAGCTATGATGGCTTGAGGATCCTTACTCAGCATATGGTCTATAATGGTTTAAGGTATAATACCCTATGTATGATACCCGTTATGCAGGATATGGTGGATCTTATGAACTACCTAGTTACTTTTGGTTGTGTGGTTGTGGTGGTGAGTTACGCAAGGTACATGTTGTGGTGCTACACCCAAGTGACTTAGGGTTAGCCTTTTTCGAGAGAGATTATTAGGACATCCGATGTTGGGGAAAAGAGGAAAACCAATGGGGAAGTGGTATCAAGGTACCCTTTATATTCTTTATTATATTATATTCTCTTGTATGAGATACTTGGAGAGAGTATCCATGGTGAGATTGAGAACTTAGTACACCTGTTTAGATGACGAGTTAGTAGCACTTGTTATTAATTATGC
Source organism: Viscum album (assembly GCA_963277665.1). Classification (NCBI taxonomy): domain Eukaryota; kingdom Viridiplantae; phylum Streptophyta; class Magnoliopsida; order Santalales; family Viscaceae; genus Viscum; species Viscum album. The sequence goes on from OY728139.1 coordinate 1,272,915,192, forward strand.
TATAGCATGTTTTCTTTACTTTTTAATGAGAGGATCCAAAGAGGATCCTATTGAGTATACTGTTATAATCACACTACATTATACAAACTATTTTTCAGGTCAGTTAAATCATGTTGGAGATTAGGCTGGTTACTACATGTTCAGGGTTTTGTAGGTGCTGTTTAGGTTTCTTGGTTACCTCCATTTTACTTTATTTTGGTGCTTGCAGTTTTCCCTTTCAGTTGTAGTATTCTTTGCATGACATTACATATGAGTTCTTGGGGTTTCTTTTATATAGTAGTCTAAGAAGGAGTTGGTTGGTGTCTGTATTATCTATCTCTTCTATATGTTTCTCTTAGAGGGTAATGTATCTCATCTGTGTGTTTTCTAAAACCTCAGTGATAGTTTCCAACCCAAGGCCTACTAGAGGTAGGACTCTGGGGTCATTATCTCTCTTCTCACATTACCGGCCCAGGCGGGGTACACTTTTTGGGGAGGGGTTCATGATAGAGTGGTATTAGAGGCTTTGATTGAGGGATATAATGGAGTTTCTAGTTAGGAACAAGTGAGGTTGCATGGGTTGGTTGGTAAACAATGTCATTCAAGATTAGTATGTATTGTAAACATTGGAGACTAACTGAGAAATAGGTATTTAGGTCCTCTAGTGGTTTGATGCATGGACCTCTAAGTATACAATGGATACTAAACAAGGTGATACTAGTTGTAGGGTAGAGACCTAGGAAAAAATCATGCATCATTATTCTTTGTGCCTATGTTTTAATGGGTAGACCTTGGGATATGTTAACCTAAAATGGATAAAAGAAAACAATTAATTAATGTTAAAGTTTTTTATATTCCATGTTTAGGATCTTTATTTTTTTTCTTTTGTAGTTATGGATCTAGGTCGGTGTCTTTTTTAGGTTCACATAAAATATGTTCAGAATGTTGTGCCAACATATCATTGTAGGGTAGAGGTTGATGAAGATGACACTTAAAGGAGGAAAATCCAAGAGTTTCAGTGCCATAGTCTATAAAAGTATACATGATATATTTTAGATGTAGTCATGGAAGACTAGTTGGAAGAGGTTTAGATGCCTTTCAATTCGATCCATGCTCAGAAGAAGTACTGGGTACCATTGGTTGTGATGATACTACATGGAGTAGTGAAGAAGTAGTGGTTCTTATTCCTTAGGGATCGCGAGGAGTTGGAAATATCATGGGATAAGTTTTGAGAGTAGTTCGTAGCTGAGTTTCTTTCATCGATAGTGAATGAGACCAGTTTCCAGGAGCTACTTACCCTTCGACAGGGGAGCTCTAATGTGCGAGAGTTCAAGATCAATTTTAGGAACCTTTTATGATATGCTTCAGACCGTTTTCCACATGAGGAGGCCATGGTGAGGCATTTTGAGGAGTCTTTGTGTCTAGATATCTAGTGATAGGTCACCCCATTTATGATGAAGACATATCTTGAGGTGATGGAGAGGACATAGGTCATTGAGAAGATTTTATCTAGAACCAGATCTTCATGATAGGGGAGTCTTTAGGATTCCTCATGAAGTAGAGCTATGGTTTGAGGTTCTTGGTTTTCAGGGTAGAAGAGTTTTCATTCTACTGGGGGTAGGTCCCAACCCTCACTATCTCGTTTCTTTAGGGGCATTGACTCTCATAACTATTCCCAACTATCAGGTGCTTGTTTTTATTATGGAGGCCAAGGTCATTAGCAGCTAGAGTGACTGAAATTTTTAAGTAGTCAGCATGCGTCAGGTGTTCCGCTTTAGGTTCCTCCATTGAGGTAGTTCCATCTGAGGTAGTAGTATCAAGTTGCACTAATTTTGGATCATCATGAATAATATGGGTAGGAAGAGGATAGACATAAGATGATCCTCATCCTCAAATAGCGGAGCACGACCATGGAGGTGGTCTTCATCAGGGTTAGGGAGCCCATGTAGTAGGTTTTGGTCAGCTTCATGTGTTAGCATTGCCAACACTAGGTGATCCAGACATCGTTTGAGGTACCCTTTACTTGTTTTCTACTTGGGTGCATGACTTATTTGATTCAAGAGTGACACACTCCTTCATATCTCCTACCCTTTTCCATGTTTTGGGACTTGAGGTAGAGAGGCTTCCAGTGCCTTTGGCATTGACTATGCCAGTTGGAGGTTGAACTGACTTGTTTGAAGTATGTAGAGACTGTGAGCTAGTGCTGGGGAAACATCTATCTTGGGGATATTTCCTATGTTTATAGATAAAACCATATGATGTCATCCTTGACATGGATTGGTTATATTCATTGTAGGCTATATTATATTGGTTTAGGAGGCAGGTGGTGTTCTTTGATGCTGATGGAGATCCAGCAGTTTTTGTTGGTGAACAAGACCCTCAGATGGTTCAGAGGCATGTTTCTTCCTTATCATCCTCGATGTATGATATGGTGATGAGTTTATTATAGGTTTAATAGTTTATGTTTCCCAAGGTCATGGAAGAGTACTCTGATGTATTTCCAGTGGAGGTTGTAGAATTACCCCCTCGATGAGAGATCGAGTTCGGGATCCAGCTACAGCTAGGCATGTCTTCTATATTGATATCTTCGTATAGGATGGAACCTTATGAGTATAGAGAACTACATATATAGCTTGATGGTCTATTGTAGTACGGTTTTGTTCAGTTGAGTGTGTCACCATGGGGTGCACCAATTTTTTTCGTGAATAAGGCTAATGTAAGTTTTTGGTTTTATATCAATTATCATCCCTTAAACTGAGTGACAGTGAAGAACCATTATCCTCTTTCATAGATTGATGATTTATTCGATCAACTGAAGGGTGAAAGTTGGTTCTTGAAGATCGATTTGTGGTCAGGATATCATCAGATGCGTGCGAAGGATGATGATATCCCGAAGACTACTTTCTGTTATCATCATGGGCATTACGAGTTTGTTGTGATGTCGTTCGGTGTGATGAATGTTCTAGCTATTTTCATGGGGTTTATGAATGCTGTATTACATGAGTTCCTGGATAAGTTCACGGTGGTCTTCATCGATGACATCCTTGTGTACTTCATGTCTGGGGAGGAGAATGTAGAGCATTTTCATGCCATTTTTGGAGTTCTTCATTGGTAGAATATATTTGAGAATTTTTTGAAGTGTGAGTTTTTAGCTTGAGAAGTCTATTTCTTAAGGCATGTTGTATCCCAACAAGGAGTAATATTTGGATATGTTTAAGGTAGAAGTAGTTGTGTCTTGGGTAGCCCCCAAAAAAGTGGTATAGGTGAAAAGTTTCCTTGGTATTACAGGCTATTATAGGAGTTTCGTAGCTGATTTCTCTTGGGTTGTGACCCCTCTGATAGTGTTGACTAGGAAGGATCAAATGTGCATGTGGACTAGTAAGTGTCAGGAATCTTTTGAGTATTTGAAGGAGAAGTTGGTCAGTTCTCTAGTTTTTTTTATACCAATAGAAGGAGTTCGGCTTGAGGTTTTCTGTGGTGCTTTGTGTCTAGTGTTGGTATGTGTTCTAATACATCAGAGATCAATCTTTTCTTATGGGTCTTGATAGTTACTTCCTCATAAATGTAACTATTCCACTGATGATCTCGAGTTATTGGCAGTGGTGTTTTCCCTGAATTTGTGGAGACAATACCTCATTAGAAATCATTTTTTGGTCTTCACCAATCATAAGATCCTAAGGTATGTTTTCTCCTAGCATGACTTGACCTTGAACTAGTGTTGGTGGATGGAGTTATTATAGGATTACAAATTTAAAATTTCATATACACCTAGAAAGGGAAATGTTGTAGCTGATGCACTAAGGAGGAAGTCACGTAGGGATATAGTGCATGAATCAGGTGATTCCTAGAGAGTGATGGAAGAAGTTTTAGCATTACATCTGGATATGGGAGAAGTTGGGGGAAAAGGTTATCTTTTTCATATGATGGTGCAGTCATATTAGGTGCATCAGTTATAAGAGTTCTAGTTAGGGGATATTGTGGTGGAGGTATAAAGAGACCGATTTGTTTGTGTATAGGACCCTGATGGTTAGTCTGAATATGAACAACACCAGGTGTTGGACCCTAATGGTTGGTTTGAAGATGAACAACACTTGGTGTTTTTTTCAGGGAAATATTTTTGTTCCTTTTGTGATGTGTGAGATGGTTCTCAGAGATTTATACAGTTCACCCTTAGAGGTACATCCTGGTTTGACAAAGATGTGCCAAGCATTGAGAGGTCCGTTTTTGGTATCCTGGGTTGAAGTGTGCAGATTCAGAGTTTGTGTATCGATGTTTGGTTTTCCAAAAGGTGGAGACTAAGTACCATGTTCCTAATGGTTTTCTCCAGCCGTTAGATATTCCTCAATGGAAGTGGGAGGACATATCGATGGACTTTGTTACCAGTTTACCCTAAGATCAGGGAGGCTATGATGCTATATGGGTAGTAATGGATCATTTGACAAAATCATCCCACTTTATAGCGATCAAGGAGTCAATATCAGTGGAGGTTTTTTTTGAGGTAGTATCTAGAGGAGGTGGTGAGACTCCATGGAGTCCCAAGGATGATCATTTCCAATCGAGATCTTCATTTTACCTTCTAGGGTGTGGAGAGGTCTCCATCATTCTTTTGGTTCTTAGCTATGCCTTAGAACTTCTTTTCACTTACAAACATATGGTTAGACAGACCAGACTATCTAGACTCTTGAAGACATGTTGAACTCTTATGTTCTGGATTTTGGAGGTTCGTGGATGAGGCACTTGTCCTTGGTAGAGTTCTCTTACAACAATAGTTTCCACTCCACCATCAGTATGATGTTGTTTAAAGAATTGTATGGATGACCTTTTTTTTGTTCATTATGCTGGTATGGGGTCAGAGAGATAGCAATTCTCAAGCCGAAAGTGGTATAGAATTTGAAAGAGATGGTTCAGGTGATTTGTGAGAGGATAAAGTCAGTGAAAAACTATTAAAAGTCATACACTGATCATAGGAGGAGACCTTTGGAGTTTGATTTTGGGGATCATGTGTTTCTTAAGGTGACTCCCTATCATGGGAATTGAAGGATTGGTCATGGGAGTAAGCTTTCTCCTCGTTTTGTTGGGCCTTTTGAGGTATTAGATCATGTTGGAGTTGTGACATATCAAGTAGCACTTCCTCGGAAGATGAGCAGAATACATGATGTTTTCCATGTGTTTTATCTCTATTGTGATCTTCATGATGACTCTCACATTATCATTTGGGGTGAGATCGATGTTGATGATGATGCGACCTTTGCGGAGTGGCCTATAGAGATCTTGGAATGTATAGAGATGGTGTTTCATGGATGTGTTATCCCCCTGGTTCATGTCTTATGGTATCATAGTGGCATGTAGGAGAGTAATTGAGAATGTGGACCATAGATACATGCTCATTACCTCGAGTTGTTTGATGTTTAGATATTATCTTTCAACATTGTTCAGTTGGTGGTTGTATAACCTTTATATTTATGAGATGGATTTCCCTTGTTTATTGTTGTGGATTGCTCTCTTTTAAAATTTATATCCCCTTGGGAGAGTGTTTAGAAGATGGTTTTGGTTTTTTCTTGGTTTTTCATTGTTCTTTTTATAAAGCAGTTGTGATCTTGTGGTAGGGAGATCCTTGAGAGGTATCTCACGGGTTGGATGTTTTGATGACCCATTTTCTGTTTCCTCTATAGGTTGGTTTTATATTCTCAAGGAAGATAATGTTTTGAGAGGTATCTGATGTAATGTCCTAAACCTCTTCAGTCTATTCCTTTGTAAAAATTTTGTTTTACGGTGTTCGGGGAGGTTAAGGTGACTTATCTCTAACACTTTGCCAATTTTCCAGTTCTTTGAATAGTGTTTCCAGGATGGTGGGTCATCTATCGGTAGGTCATCTATCAAAAGGCCATATATCGGTAGGTCATCTATTGTTAGTTCATTTATTAGTAAGTTATATATTGGTAGGTCATCTATCGCTAGGTCATCTATTGGTAGGTCATCTATCGATAGGTTATCTATCAGTAGGTCATTTATCGGTAGGTGTACAAAACTTCTAGATCGATAGGTGTACAATGTTTCTAGAATCGTGAGTCATGTTGGTGAGTCATGTCGGTGACTCACGTTGGTGGATCATGTCAGTGAGTCACATTAGTGATTTGTCAGTGAACAATATTTCTGACATCCTATAGTTTCTCCCATTTGATGTTATCTTTCACATAAAATGCATTCAAACCCTTGTTTTAAGGGATTTAAGGCCGATTCAAATCCCATAACTCCTATCTTAATTTTCTTAAGGGTATGAGTGTCTTTACTTTATGAAAGCACATAATCTCTACTAGATTTTCCTTTAATAGAAAATATAAACCGCTGCTTCATCTAGATTTTCAAAAGGTCCGAGATACCTTCAACCCTTATTCTTCCTTCTCCTTTCTCTTGGTGTGAGGATACCTAAACCTTTGTTCCCAAAGAGTTTTGTGATTGTGATTTCCTTTTATCTTTTTCCCTTGGAGTTTTCCAGTTTCATGAACATCCACTATTTTGGTGCAACCAGGAAGTGTCAAATCTAGAAGGATGCATATTTTCAGGGGTACTGTAGCAGTACCGTAGCAGTACTGTGGAAGGGACTGTAGAGGGAACTGTACCAGGTATTGTAGCGGGAACTGTAGTAGGTACTTCTTGGCACTATAGTAGCTGGGACTATTACCTCGTTTGGGACTTCGGGCCACCGATTTGGTCCTCAATTCCTTTAAGGCCTTTGGGCCACCCAATCCTTCGAGTCAGTAAGGTCTTTGGGCCACCTCAAGGCCTTCGGGACACCTTAACTGTAGATGAAAACCAGACAACCTATAAGGAACAAACTCCAGAAGGAGGATGTGTAAGGATATTTCACCATAGTAGAAGATAAAATATATTGCAATAATGATAGGGTATGACACCTTCCATCGGGACAAGCATGTGCATATAGGGGAAATCCTAGACGAATAGGCATGCGAAGGTGGAGATCTCATTTCATGAGGAAGATGCTATGAAGGAGTAGTTCCAAGTAGTTAGTCTGGGTTGTATGTATAGTTTGAAACCTACAGGCAATGAATTCCTCTAAGGCCTACAGGACATGTAATTCTTACGCCTATGGGCCTTGTAAGGGTTCTACCTCACCCCTTGAATGGTGGATTATCAAAATCAATAAAAAATGAAGGCCTTCAGACCATTGAAGAAGTAGAGGTATGTTCTACCTTCATTCTTCTAGTTTCCTTGATCTACTTCCTCATGTTCTCCTTTCCATGTTATGGAATGTGATCTTTATGTTTCTAATGGATATTTCTTGGGTGTTGGTTGATGTGGTTATGACATGATTTCCTCAGGTGGATGTAGTCGTTGAGGGAGAGGTGATCATGATCCATTGTGTTGGCCTGTTCTCATGCAAATAATGACATAAACCTTTTGAGGTAAGGTATTCATGGATTCTTTATTTTATTTATGTGTAGTCGTAGAGCTAGGATGATTTAGTCGATGGATCAAAATTAAATTGTATTAATAAATATTTGAACCAAATTAAAGAATTAGTATCAATTACCTAGTGATGTTATTGTCACTTGATTTGTTAGATAGTGTGATATCTATGTTTTTCTTGTTTAGCATATCATTCTTGATAGAAATTGGTAAATAGCGTAAATTTGGGATTAATTATAAATTAATTGGATAAAGATAAAGTGGCATGGTTAATGAATCTGGTTGTTGTTTTTATAATTTCATAATAATCAAATGGATGAAGTTATGCATGTTTAATTGAATCGGTTAATTCTAGATGCAACAAAAAACCTGTTGTGTTTGAAAAGATAATTCCTCATAGGGTTTTGAGTTACCCGATTACTTGTAAAGTCTAAGTTCCTTATGATTTGGATATATGAGTTATTGTTGTGTGTGAAGGTTGAATGACTTCTTTAGTGATAAAGGACCAGTTTCTATGTTGTTTTCTTCCTATTGCTTGTAATGTGATGTGAGTCTGGGATTGCTGAGCCTAGAGGTCTGTTGTGGTATATGGGGGAAGGGAGGCCCAGTGGTTATGGTAGTAGTTGATACCTAGAGTGGATAGATGCATCGGATTATGGATGTGGGTGTTATGGAGGACACTAAGGATGATAGAACATGTTGAATTTGGGATTACCAATTGATGAGAAAGTGGTTGTTATTGAACCTGTTGTTTGTTTATCTTTTTTACATTCCCCACTGCTTGAGGCAGATGTTCTTGCTTACCATCCTTCTAGAAGAGGAGAAGATGCATGGGGTATGCCAGGTGCTTTTTGTGTTTATATTCTTAAGTATTAATGGGTATATTCTCCTTCTATATGTGTAACATACTCGGCGGGTAGTCCATATACTCACCGTGTTGAGCCCCCTATGTTTGGTGGCTTAGAATAATTTTCTAGAATTTCTGGAATTATGGAAAGTGAAGATGTTATTAATAAATGAGTGAATGAATTAATGTTTAACCCATGGTGTTGGAGATTTCTGGGATAAAATGCTGAGGTTATAATTCTAAGAATCCATGGACTTGGTTTCGTTATGCCTAGACAGCATGTATCTTGGTTGTAATGGTAATAAAATGGAGTGTGGAAATTGATAATGGTTAATTAATGGTTAACTAAATAATTAATGTAAAGTGAAATTGATAAAAAGGGATAAGAAACACAATTTATCTCTTTAAATGGTTGTGTGATCATAGGATATTTAGTCTTAGCAGTGGCATCCAGGATTCTGAGAGATGTTAGACGCATTTGAGTATGAGACTAGGTTTTTTCCATAGTGTGGTGGTGATCTATATTATACCATGTACTTTTTATGTTTCTATACTCTACTACACCCTATTGGTTAGGGAAACTGACACCCCAGGGATTTTGAGCCCTAGGGGGGGTGTTTGCCCCACCATCCCAGTCAGAGGATGGATGGATGACTACTTCTTTGTCCCTGCTCTCTTCTCTTGGTAGTTACTCATGCTGGTATGCACAACAGTTAGTTTTTCCCATATATGTGTGTAGAGGTCTGTAATGGATTTTGGTTATTTCACACACATATATTCTTGATTTAGTTTCCTAAGTTCTACTATATGTATAACATGTATTGGTTGTGTTGGATTGAGGATCCTTACTCGTTGTATGGGCTGTAATGGCTTAAGGTATAATACACGATGTATGATACATGTTATGTAGGCATTAGTAGATCCCAGGAACTACCTGTGTAATTTTTGTTGTGTGGTTTTGGTGGTGAGTTTCACAAGGTGCATGTTGTGGTGACACGTCCAAGTGTCTTCGGGATAACCTTTTTGGAGAGAGATGCTCATGACGTGAGACATTGGGGAAAAGCAGCAAAACAGTGGGGTAGTAGTAGTGAGTTACCCTTGATATTAATTATTTTATTATATTCTCTTGTATGAAATACTTGGTGAGAGTATCCATGATGAGGTTGGGAACTTAGTATACCTGTTTAAGTGATGAGTTAGTTTCACTTGTTATTCACTATGATTTAGCATGCTTTCTTTACTTTTGCATGAGAGTCTCTAAGGAGGATCCTACTAAGTACACTATTATACTCAACCTATATTATATAAAATATTTTCAGGTTGGTTACTACTAGTTTAAGGTTTTTCAGGAGCTGTTTGGGCTTCGTGGTCACTGTCGTTTTACTTTCTTTTGGTGCTTATAGTTTTTCCTTTTAGTTGTAGTAGTCTTTTCATGAAATTACATATGTATACTTTGGGTTTCTTTTATATAGTAGTCTAAAAAGGAGTTGGTTGGTTTCTATCTTATCTCTCTCTTTCGCATGTTTATCTTAGAGGGTAATGTCTCCCATCGGTGTGTTTTCTATACCCTTAGTGCTATTTTCCAACCTATGACCTAATGGAGGGGGGACTCGGGGGTCGTTATCTCTTTTCTCACATTACTGGCCAAGGATGGGTACAAGTTTTAGGGAGGGGATCATTACAAGTATTCATATAGGTATATATCCATAGACATTTCTTAAATATATAAGGGAGCCTCAGACTAGGAAATAAAACCCCCTAAGGGATGATCTGACCTCCCATACTCTCGTCTAATAAAAGTTCTTTTCATCACCACTCTAGGTAATCGAGAGGTTAGCCACCAATGGAAATTGGTAGAGCCACATGATTTTCTGACTGAAAAAATGGGTCTTTGGGGAGTTAAATGTCATTATAAATAATGGCATAGTTTTTTCAATAAAGTTTTTTATCATGGGAAGCAATGGTGTGACTAAATTATATGTGTGTTTTCTACTAAATTAAAATGATTTTTAAACTATTTTTATGTTATTTTATTATTTTTTCTAATTTTTTTTTATATTTTATATTTGAGATAATGATATGATACTAAAATGGATTCAAAATATTGGTCTTGATATATAGGATGAGGATTTATGATTTGATGTTTCAGAAAATTCTCAATGAGGAGGATTTCCAATGTTCCTTGGTTGAGCAACAGAACATAAAGAAGAAGAATAATGGATCAAGGATGTTTATGTATCCTTTGAATATCCACTAAAACAAGATAATTTTTATTTCATTTAATTGATTTTTTATTATCTTCATTTTCCATAAAATTTAAGGTAAAGGAATTTTAAATTTTCAACTACATTTCTCATCATAGTTGCAATTCTTCTTGAAAGGTATTTAGCCCTTAGAATTTAATCACCACCTTATAGAATACTCTATAGTCATGATTTGAATTTCAATTTTTTTGGAATAGATTAATAATTTTCTGGTGAATATTTTTTACTTCTTTAGAAATGGATGATGCGAAATAGAAGATGGAATTTTGGGCATCAAATTCAGAAATTTCCAAGTAATGAAAAATGGACTTCAGATAAATAGAATGTATATGTATCCCAAAATTCATGTCTAATGATTCTATAATGTTACCTTAAGATTTAGGAATTCATGAGAAAAAATTAATTAAAGTATTTTCTAAGATATTTTTGGTTTATTATGGTGATCCTAGTTGTCAAAGATGAAGATCGGATTTTAGGAAAGATTTCAAGTCCCAAAACACCATCCCACTATTTATATCATAAAATTAAAACAGCAACTCCAACTAGGATGAAATTTTACCATATATTAGAATAAATCTATTAAAATGTTTCCACTTCAATAATCTTTTGAAATTATTTAAAACCAATTTATTTTATATGTATTTACCTTGAAATATGCTCGATGTATTTAATAGCTTTCTTTACTTACAACCCTAAGTCTAAATGAACTTGTGATATAACATACCTTTATAACATACCTTTATAACATAGTCATTGGATTGAATAGTATGAATAATATTAACCAATTTATAATATATATATATATATGTATATATAATTAATTTCCTAAATTCAAATTAATTGATTAATTCTTAATAAAAATCAATAAATATTTAATAAAATTATTTAATTATAAAATGTATTATTTTTTAAAGAAATTTATTTTTCTACATGTATGTATTATTATCCAAGCTAAGTAAATTTATTACTTTTAAAAATTTACTTTAATGAACTTTATTGGAAATTTATGAACAAAAATAAATATAAAAATTATCTTAAGGTTATGAATGAATATAAAAACATTAAAAGGTAAAAGATTTATTTTTTATAAAACTATTTTTATGTTCACAATGTGTTTTCTTAATAATAAATTAAATAAATCATTATTGGTTAATGGTTTTAACTAAATTTATATATTAAATATTAAATAAATTATTTTAATATTTATTTGATAGTTTTTACTAGGAAAATCAATGAAAGTAAATTCATTTTTATGCTTAAAAATACATTTTTCTAAAAATAAGTTTTCACTATGATTTCACGAGATTATTTAAAAAAAATCATCTAATTATAGAAATTGAATTTCATAAATTAGAATCAATATTTTTAATTAGAATATCCAATTTTTATATTGATTCCACTTTCTTTTTTGGTTATAAGTAATATTAAAAACAATAAAAATTTCTTACGACAGTTAAGGTTAAAATATGTTTATAGGGGGAGGGGTAAAACCAAGCGATAAGGGTAATATTTACAAAAAAACAAGTCTAATTATTATTTATTTAATATATTTAAAAAAATATTATCTTAACTTTGAATTCTTGGACATTTGGAAGTGTTATACTTAAGGAATACATTAATTATATTTAAATCTTTTAATTAATTCCATGTTTATCCTCTTTATCATTTACAAAAGGGAACAACCTCCCAAACCTTATTCAAAAATTTAAATCCTTATATCATGATAAATAACTACCTCAAAACCTTCCAAGATTCATTACCTTCATCCAAGATCCCTTGGCCTTCTCCAAATACCAATCATTCAAAGCTTAAGGTGTAATCCGAAGGAGGTCTCTTCGAAAATATGTATAAATATTAACCAAGATATTTATATTTTATTTTCTCTTAAACCTTTTATAAAACTTTTTTTTCATAATAAAATGATAAATATAATAATATATATATAGATGTTATTATGATTATTTCATAACTTTTTTCTACATATTTTCTATCAAATGGGAAATGAAAGTGTCTCGCTTACGTATGTGTGGACGACTTCCTCCACACAGCAATACGATTTATTTTACACCACTGACTCAAATATATTTATTTAATTATGGATTTATTATTTTAAATTTATGATATAATAATGATTAATTAATGATAAAATATTATTTCTCCTTTTATTCCATTATAAAATTAAAATATCATTCATGCATACATACAGACTACCATATCCATGAACAGTGTAATTCATTTTTCTATCTATAACTTTTATAGATAGTTATAAATTTTTATATAATGAATATATATGAAATTTATATCATGAATAATATTTTTTAGGTTATTGAAACATGATCAAAGTGTATGGACCATAACAGCCAAATTGAAAGAATAAATTATCTCTCAGAAGGTTTTTTTTAAAGGGTGCAGAAATTTTTATTAAAAGAGAAAAGGGAGAGAAAGATTACATGAGTCGAAAAGATGGAATCTTATTGAAATCTCTAACAAAATGGGAAAGGAGCTCAATCGGCAGAGAATCTGTAACATCCCGGATAAATAAAGAATATGAAATTTTCATATTTATTAATATTTCTGAATTAAATATTAATTTTACTTTAAATGGGTTGCTATGTTCAATAGCATACCTGATACACAACAACGGGTTTCTTGGAAATCTTACGTTGCACACTAATAATATAATATTATCATTTTAAATGGTCATTAACTCCTAGCCATTGTATTTGTGGGAATGAACAAAAATAAATACAATATGATTATACATGTTTGTTAAATGTAATTACTTTTATCCAATAAATGTTAGAGGCTTAAAATGTGAATGAATCTAATTTTAAGAATAATTTACATTAAAAGGTCGATTTACCGCCTTTTAATGGAGAACCCTTTTGAAATCTAGTTTTTGTCACTTTAATACATTCTATATGACCAGATAAAATCCTTATTTATAACGGGGACATCAAAATTTACTTTGTGTAAATTTTTGGAATTTTTCAGATAAAGTTCATTTTTTTAATGAATAGTAAAAAATATTGTATTTTAATTTAAAAGTGCCTTTTAATCTAATTTATTTATATGGTTAGATTATCTTTCTAATTGGTTTTAAAGTGAAATTAAAATATATTTTTACCATTTAATCCAATTTTGGTCATTGGAATAAATTTCACTTTGAAATTGGACATAAACAAGTATCAATCTTTTGATAGTTATTGTTTCTTAAAAACACGCTATTTGTTTTGATAACGGGAATTAATTTTAAAATTAATTAATGTCACTTATATGTTTTGAATTTTTAAAAATAGAAATCATTTTTGAATTCATAATATCAAATATATCTTAGGCTGAATTTTTGGTATTTTTCTGAAAAACTTCAATTTTTTGATGAATAGTGAAACCACTTAGTGGTAGTTAAAAAAACTGACTTTTTCATTTAAATGAAATTTTACCACTTATGTGAATTGAATTTAAAAAATCTGACATACATGGTTGTTATCAAGAAGTAAAATATGGTTCATTAAGATGAAAATAATTTTTTGTGAATTGTAACTTTTGACTTTTATTTACCGCGGTTAAACGTAAATAGGTTAATTTAAGGTAAAAAGAATATTATAATAATTCAAAATTACCTTAACACTTGTCCAAACAGTATTGGTTGAGTAATTAACAACCATGGGAATATTTGGGTCAATTTTGGGACCCCATTGAGCCACTTGGGTGTGATAATGACAATTTATATTAATTAATTTAATGTAAAGACAAAATTGACATTAACAAAAATATTTTAGTAATTAATTTTTATATGGTGTTATATAAGTCATATTTTAGACTATAAATATTAATTTGAAAGATAAAAATATTTACTACATCATGGTATTTGTTTATAATTTTTAGACAAAAAATTAATTAAATTATTTATGACATAATAATGATGCAGTATTTAACTCATTAATAAATTATTTAAATAAATAAGATTATAATGATTAAAATAATATCCAAAACATGTCAAATTCTGATTGGATGATTTTATTTAGGCCATGAGTCATCTTATATTCATCGTTAATGATTTTTGGACCATTATAAACCGAATATAATTATATAATAAAATAATAGTTTCACACTTTTTTAAAGAGCCCCTCCTCCCCCTTATAAAAGGATACCACTTCTAACCAATTACTCACACAACTCAAGCTATTTTGATTGTCCAACCTCTGCCCAATTAAAATCCCTACATCCCTCCCCTCCTCCTATAATCCTTACCTCGGGCAGAAGGCACTTCAAGAAGTCCTTTGGTTCAAACCAAAGAGAGTTACCCAAATTAAAGGTAACAGTTTCTCTTAAATTGTTTTCTTTTATTTTACTTCTTCATCCCCTAAACTCTTTTTATTCCTTTCTTTTGTAACAAAAAAAGTATCCTAAATATACTAGGATGTTGTTATGATAATTATTTGAGCTACACTTACACACACCTCCATCTAATGGATGAAGAACATAATGTTTCTGTAGATGGAAAACTAACGCCTCACGAAACGATGATTGTTCAAATATCTCCAACCGCCTCTAATGGTGGCCATTATGATGGAACTGTATTTATATATGATATATATTATATTTATGATTCCTTTATGCTTCTTTATTTTCCATTTATATCATGAATTTATGGTTTACATAGTGGGTAAATATGATAATCTCATTTGAGGAAGTGCGGACTACTGCCCCCTAAAAGTGATTTGATTCGTTAATGCCTTATGTGGGATGTATAAAGGATAGAGTTAATGATATGATATATGATATTATACTGGAATTATAATATACCTATGTATCATTATGTTTTAAATCCATTAAAATAAGAAATATAAATGAAAGTAGCGTTCATGCGTACGTACGGCTTACCGTCTCCATAAATGGTGCATTTCATTTCATACCTCTAAATGTTATGTACTATTATAAATACATGTATATACTGGATATATATGATATATATGATATACAAATCATTAATATCATTCTGGATATAATGAACCATTGATCACATGAACAACATGTGATTATAATAAGTCCATTTTTGACTCCAGTACCAAATATCGACAAAATGGACGTTATTAACTTAAATGATTACATAATGTTTATAACATGGTAATAAGTGATATAAAAGTAATAATAAACTTGAAAAAGGTTCTTAAGCAATTAGAAATGAACTTTAGTTTATTATTCAGGAGATTAAAGAATGATCGAGTTAAGTCGGACATGTGGTAAGGGATCTGACCTCTCTCTTTCTTTTCAAGTACTCTCTTTTATGTCATTTCATTTATGCTCCACGTTCTTATGTTGGAGGATGTTATTTTATATTCACCATACTATAATTTGTATTTTAATATGATGAGAGACCCCCTCTTACTCTCATAAATTCATTTTAATAATTTTTAAGTGGCGTTGTTAGGCTGCTGAATTTTTGTAAGGGTTTTTCTTATCTCACTTTTAATTCCGTGAGATTTCCATTGTTCACCACTTATTTATTGCATGTGGTTTATTATATACTCCCATTTGATATATATTATGATTATCTTTAAATTCATGGTATTATGTGATTCATTTTATGTTTATTAACTTTTGATCAAATGACTCAGTTGAATACAACAAGGTAAAGGGTTTCATCTCACTTTTATTCCTATGAGATTCATGCTATATTTTCCACTATTTCCTTTTTTTTGTGGTGTATGTACTGCCCATGATTCTACTCTTTGTGTAATACACTTTCATTTATGGTTATTTACATCTACATTGTATGGTCCTTCTTTCATGTGGTGTATGTTTTTTAAGTTACTAAATCGGTAAGGGACTTCGTCTCAATCTTCTTTCATTGAGGCATATTTTGTTCTAATACAAGACTTTATTTTATACACTGTATAAAAACCTTTGAATTTTAATTTCATTAAAAGGTAATATTTTTCTATGAAGCATTTTACTAAACGACAAAAAAGAATGTTTCTTTTAACGTATGTAGTGACAACGACCTTTTTTGCCGTCACGAGTATTATTTGATCTTTGGATTCCTCAACAAGCCATAATGTTTTTAAAAGAAAATAAATACCTTATAATCTTTTACATATTTTTGGTATTGAAAATGGTTTTGAAAATGGATTTTTTATGTCAATATATTTAAGTGATATATTGTGATAGAAATGTGGAAATGTTTTCTTTCCTTTATATTTGTTATATGTGTTATGGTTTTATATTGGTACTTGAACATTTGATGGGTGGTTACGTGATAAACCAAATGACGGGTGGTGCTGTGAATACCAGGATGGGTGGTTTCATTATAACCTCCAATGCATTGGGTATAGAAGTCGGTTGTATGGCTATTCCATTTAGTGATATGTGTGGAAGTCGACTGTATGGTTATTCCATTTAAGTATGTTTATTTCCCAAGTTACCTTTATAAGTTATGTGTTCTTTATATGGGTTTTATGGTAATATTTTGGTTACAAAATGGTAAGTAATGATCTTTTATTCAGTGAATAGTATTTACTACTTCATAAAGGTGAAAATTATTACTTTTGTTAAAGTATTCATGGTTTACTTGTTGTTTTAAAAAACTAACAGTTTTACTTATTTGTGAATCCCTTACTGAGCTTTTTATGCTAATCCAAAGTTTTTGAAATTTTTTTCACAGGAGATAATGTGGAATAGGGTCAAGGATGGGATCAAGGAAAATTCATGCTGTCTTAAACATGGAACTAGACATGACTTTTTTTTTCAAGAGTTCATGTTTTGTAAAAAAATGGATACTGGGTAGAAGTGTCTACTTTGTAATATTTTGAAATGTAATATTTATGGCCTAACTCTATAAAACTCTAAAACCTGAAAAGATCCTCAATGTGAATTATTCATTTAATTCAATATTAAGTAATGTTTTAAGGCTGGGTCTTTATATTTGGCATCAGAGGTCTTTTTAGACAACTTTAGAGGTTAGGGTGTTATCTAAGCATAAGTAACATAACCATAATGGTTAGCATATTAGAAAGAGTCGTAGTTATTTTGAATGAGTTTAAGATAACATGAATAATTATTTACCCTCCTCATAAGATATTATATGATGATTTTACTGATATACTCACACTGACCTTTTTGGTTTTAGTAAATGGTTGAATCTAGAAAGCACCAAAGTAACAGTGGATGTAAAGAAAATGGTGATGGTTTTCTGAATGAGCAACTAAATGAAATGAGAGATGCAATGAGAACTCTTGTGGTTATTCTCAACCAACTATCTGGAGTCATGATTGAAAACATGAAACTTGGTGATTTTTATAAGGCATCGTATATTTGAGAAACAAATCCATACAGAATTTCAGGTAATAATCATAAAGGTAAGTATGTTCAAAAACCTATGTGTCAAGGATGTGGAAATAAAAACCTAGGAAAATTCTTCAAAGGGATGGGAATATTCTATAGATGTTGGAATGAAGGTCATAAAGCAAGAACCTGCCATTGAAAAAGGAAGCATCCAGTTGACTCTAGGAAAGGGACAGAAGTTATTTCTGCGGGATCAATTGAATGTTTTAATTGTGGTGTGCATGGTCATTATAAAAACAGGTTTCCTATGAAGATGTTTTAAGAATGGGATCGCCATGATCATACAAATATTTGTTTACCAATACCTAATGCCATTCTGATTGAAGTTGAAGAAACTGACAACAACCAATGAAAGGTATGGATTATTTCTTAACATATGTTTTGATATTATTGAATCTTAGGATATGATTCATGATTTCGTTTTTAGGAAAGAATTATTTTATAATAAGTTGAAAAGGAATGTTTAATGGATCATGAAGAATATTGAATGTGTAAGAAGTCAACATATAAGGGATTCAAGAGTTATGGTATATTTTAGGATGGTGAAATGCTTATAAGTATTAAGGATCTTTTGATGATGGGAATTACATTATAAGACTTTTTATAGTATGTGTAAACCTAAATTTTGATATATGAAAATTTTATTCAAGGAATAATTATCTTTTCTTTTGTGGATATAGTTATAAAGAACCATTTCGGTTTATATGATCCTTGAATTTGAGGTAATTATAGGTTAATACATTTTTTAGGATGAAAAATAAAAGTTATTAGAAAACCTTTGTGGTTAAAATATGCTATGGTTATTTTTGATAAATTTATCTCTTTTTGGGAATGTTATAAAATTATATAGTTTTTGAAAAGTGACAACACGCAGACCGTGTGACAACCCATCATGTCAGATGAAGTTATGGGAATTGAACCCACAACCAAAGTGCGGCTGGTATTTATCACCTACCACTGGACTATGTGAAGTCCCTGGATAGTTTGACTAATTATTTTTAGTTAGATGATTTTATGAATACATAGTAAGTTTATTTTTGGTTATCTAGGGAAATGATTAACCTAGCATGGAGAATATTTGATTAGGTTAATTTCTTTTCAATATGAGATTTTAAGAGTAAATGATGTTATTTGGAGATAAATGTTAAGATTTATCTTGGAAGAATATATGATTAAATCCTTCGAAGATTTGGGTTTCAATATTAGTTTGGATTACTTTGAAGAATTTTAAGGGAAACTT
The DNA here is from genome assembly GCA_963277665.1 of Viscum album. NCBI lineage: Eukaryota > Viridiplantae > Streptophyta > Magnoliopsida > Santalales > Viscaceae > Viscum > Viscum album. The sequence goes on from OY728139.1 coordinate 1,272,934,297, forward strand.
TTTATTGAATGGTCTTTGTTGAACTTTGGGTTTTGTTAGACAAATTTTGAAGATTAAGAGTAGTTTTTCATTATGTAAAATTTTATCCTTTTGGGGGATTATCTGATCTTGTACTAAACATTTTGGTTTTAGTTAATATCTAAAGACAAGGGAAATATATAGTTCATCTTTTTTGGATTATTTTATTCTCTCAAAGTTTATTATATCACTTTTAATGAAAAAAAAATCATCATGAATACTCATCGTTTGGAGAAAATATGAGTTTGTGTTAGAAATCTAGTAAAAGATGAATGTCTACATGACAAGTAAGTATATTTCCTTATGTTTTTAGTTAAGATTATAAATAAATTCTTCAATGAAAATTAACTTAAAACAAAAAACTTGTCTGTTAACTTTTCCTACTGGGGAATCAAAGACAGTTTAACACATCACAAGTTTGTGAATTTATGGAGGTCAACTTTTTCCTAAACATGTTTTCTATCACTCTCCATCAGAACTTGAAGGTTTGTTTTCTCCTACATATCCATGTTTTCATGGAATCATAGTATCTTTTGTCTAGGGTAACCTTTTTACTTCTCTTAATTTATTTTAAAGTGATAGTTTTACTGACTCTTTTTTTCCATATGGGACTTTCAATGAAGTTCCCAAGACCAATTCTTAAATTGCAAGGACACAATTCCCAAAAGGGGGAAAGGATGTAACATCCCGAATAAATGAAGAATATGAAATTTTTATATTTATTAATATTTTTGAATTAAATATTAATTTTACTTTAAATGGGTTGCTATGTTCGATAGCGTACCTGATACGCAACAACGGGTTTCTTGGAAATCTTACGTTGCACACTAATAATATAATATTATTGTTTTAAATGGTCGTTAACTCCTAGCTGTTGTATTGGTGGGAATTAACAAAACTAAATACAATATGATTATACATATTTGTTAAATGTAATTACTTTTATCCAATGAATGTTAGAGGCTTAAAATGTGAATGAATCTAATTTTAAGCATAATTTACATTAAAAGGTCGATTTACCGCCTTTTAATGGCGAACCCTTTTTAAATATAGTTTTGGTAACTTTAATACATTATATATGACCAAATAAAATCCTTCTTTAGAATGGGGACATAAAAATTTACTTTGTGTAAATTTTTGGAATTTTTCGGATAAAGTTCATTTTTTTAATGAATAGTGAAAAATATTGTATTTTAATTCAAAAGTGCCTTTTAATCTAATTTATTTATATGGTTAGATTATATTTTTAATTGGTTTTAAAGTGAAATTAAAATATATCTTTACCATTTAATCCAATGTTGTTCATTGGAATAAATTTCACTTTGAAATTGGACATAAACAAGTATCAATCTTTTGATAGTTATTGTTTCTTAAAAACACGCTATTTGTTTTGATAACAGGAATTAATTTTAAAATTAATTAATGCCACTTTTATGTTTTGAATTTATAAAAATAGACATCATTTTTGAATTCAGAATATCAAATATATATTAGGCTGAATTTTTGGTATTTTTTTAAAAAACCTCAATTTTTGATGAATAGTGAAACCACTTAGTGGTAGCTAAAAAACTGACTTTTTCATTTAAATGACATTTTACCACTTCTGTGAATTGAATTTCAAAAATCTGACATACATGGTTGTTATCAATAATTAAAATGTGGTTCATTAAGATGAAAATAATTTTTGGTGAATTGTAACTTTTTCCTTTTATTTACCGCGGTTAAAGGTAAATAGGTTAATTCAAGGTAAAAAGAATATTATATTAATTCAAAATTACCTTAAAACTTGTCCAAACCTTATTGGTTGAGTCATTAACGACCATGGGCACATTCAGGTCGATTTTGGGACCTCATTGAGCCACTTGGGTGTGATAATGATAATTTAGATTAATTAATTTAATGTAAAGACAAAATTGACATTAACAAAAATATTTTAGTAATTAATTTTTATATGGTGTTATATAAGTCATATTTTCGACTATAAATATTAATTGGAATTCTAAAAAGATTTCCTACATCATGGTATTTTTTTTATAATTTTTATACAATATATAAATTACATTATTTATGACATAATAATGATGCAGTATTTACCTCATTAATAAATCATTTAAATAAATAAGATTATAATGATTAAAATAATATCCAAAACATGTAAAATTCTGATTGGATGATTTTATTTTGACCATGAGTCATTTTATATTCATCGTTAATTATTTTTGGACAACTAGAAACCGAATATAATTATATAATAAAATAATAGTTTCATGCTTTCCTAAAGATCCCCTCCTCCCCCTTATAAAAGGAGACAAATTCTAACCAATTCCTCACACCTCTCAAGCCATTTTTCTCGTCCAACATCTTCAAAATTAAGCTCCATACATCCCTCTCCTACTCCTAGAATCCTTACCTTAGCAGAAGGCACTTCAAGAAGTCCTTTGGTTCAAACCAAAGGGAGTTACCCAAATTAAAGGTAACGATTTCTCTTAAATTGTTTTCTTTTATTTTACTTCTCCATCCCCTAAACTCTTTTTATTCCTTTCTTTTTAACAAAACCAGTTTTCTCAATATACTAGTATGTTGTTATGAGAATTATTAGAGCTAAAATTACACACACCTCCATCTAATGGATGAAGAACATAATGTTTCTGTGGATGGAAAACTAATACCTCACAAAATGATGATTGTTCAAATATCTCCAACCGCCTCTCATGGTGGTCATTATGATGGAACTGTTTTTATATATGATATATATTATGTTTATTATTCCTTTATGATTCAGTATTTTTCATTTATAGCATGACTTTATGGTTTCCATGGTGGGTAAATACAATAATCTCATTTGAGGAAGTGCGGACTACCGCCCCCTCAAAGTGATTTGATTCGTTAATGCCTTATGTGGGATGTATAAAGGATATATTTAATGATATTATATATTATATTATAATGGAATTATAATATACTTATATATAATTATGTTTTATTTCCATTAAAATAAGAAATAGAAATGAAAGTAGCGTTCATGCGTACGTACGGCTTACCGTCTCCATGAACAATGCATTTCATTTATTACCTCTAAATGTTATGTACTATTATAAATACATGTATATACTGGATATATATGATATATATTATATAAAAATCATGAATATTATTCTGGATATAATGAACCATTGACCACATGAACAACATGTGATTATAAGAAGTCCATTTTTGACTCCAGTACCAAATATCGACAAAATGGACGTTATTAACTTAAATGATTAAATAATGTTTATAACATGGTAATAAGTGATATAAAAGGAATAATAAAATTTAAAAATGTTCTTAAGAAATTATAAATAAACTTTAGTTTATTATTCAGGAGATTAAAGAACGATCGAGTCAAGTCGGACACGAGGTAATGGATCTGACCTCTCTCTTTCTTTTCAAGTACTCTCTTTTATGTCATTTCTTTTATGATCCACGTTCTTATGTTGGAGGATGTTATTTTATATTAAAAATGCTGTAATTTTTATTTTAATATGATAAGAGACCCCCTCTTACTCTCATAAATTCATTTTAAGAATTTTTAAGTGGCGTCGTTAGGCTGCCGAATTTTTGTAAGGGATTTTCTTATCTCACTTTTAATTCAGTGAGATTCCCATTATTCACCACTTATTTATTTCTTGTGATGTATTATGTACTACCATTTGATATATATTATCATTAATATCTTTAAATTCATGGTATTATGTGATTCATTTGATGGTTATTAACTTTTGATCAAATGACTCAGTTGAATACAACAAGGTAAAGGGTTTCATCTCACTTTTATTCTTGTGAGATTCATGCTATATTTGCCACTATTTCCTTTTGCGTGGTGTATGTACTGCCCATGATTCTACTATTTTTGCAATACACTTTCATTTATGGGTATTTACATCTACATTGTATGGTCCTTCTTTCATGTGGCGTATGTTTTGTAAGTTACCAAATCGGTAAGGGACTTCATCTCAATCTCCTTTCATTGAGGCATATTTTTTTCTAATACAAGACTTTATTTTATACGTTCTATAAAAACCTTTTACTTTTCATTTCATTTAAAGGGAATATTTTTCTACGAAGCGTTTTAATAAATGACAAAAAAGAATGTTTCTTTTAACGTGCGCGGTGACAACGACCTTTTCCGCTGCCACGAGTATTATTTGATCTTTGGCTTCCTCAACAAGCCGTAATGTTTTTAAAACAAAATAAATACCTTATACTATTTTATGTATTTTTGGTATTGAAAATGGTTTTGAAAATGGATTTGTTATGTAAATATATTTAAGTGATATATTGTGATCGAAATTTGGAAATGTTTTCTTTCCTTTATATTTGTTGTATGTGTTATGGTTTTATATTGATACTTGGACATTTGACGGGTGGTTACATGATAAACCAAATGACAGGTGGTTTCGTGAATACCAGGATGGGTGGTTACATTATAACCTCCAATGCATTGGGTATGGAAGTTGGTCGTATGGCTATTCCATTTAGTGATATGTGTGGAAGTCGACCGTATGGTTATTCCATTTAAGTATGTTTATTTCCCAAGTTACCTTTATAAGTTATGTGTTCTTTATATGGGTTTTATGGTAATATTTTAGTTACAATAGGGTAAGTAATGATCTTTTATTCAGTGAATAGTATTTACTACTTCATAAAGGTGAAAAGTATTACTTATGTTAAAGTATTCATGGTTTACTTATTGTTTTGAAAAAATAATAGTTTTACTTCTTTGTGTATCCCTTACTGAGCTTTTTATGCTCATCCCAAGTTTTTGAAATGTTTTTCACAGGACATAATGTGGAATAGGTTCAAGGATGGGATCAAGGAAAATTCATGTTGTCTTAAACATGGAACTAGACATGACTTTTTTTTCAAGAGTTCATGTTTTGTAAAAAAATGGATACTGGGTAGAAGTGTCTACTTTGTAATATTTTGAAATGTAATATTTATGGCCTAACTATCTAAAACTCTAAACTTGAAAAGATATTCAATGTGAATTATTCATTTAATTCAAGATTATGTAATGTTTTAAGGCCGGGTCCTTATAGAATCACTCCATGTCATGGGTTGGTTGACTCCTTTGTTGGCAAGACCATCTGCAACCGTGTTTGCTTCACGATAAGTATGAGTGGAAATGTGTCTGATTTAGAGAAGTTAATTGAGAGTGTTCATCCAACGAGCTGTGAGAGGCCATGAAAGGTGAAGCACTCCATTCCAAATAGCTTGCACAATGGTGGTGGAGTCACTCTCAATCCAGATGTTGTTCCATCCTTTTAGCTTAACAAAATCAATGGCCTGAATCACTGCCATCATCTCAAATTCTAAGGCAGAGGTAGTGCCACAACTTCCAAAGAAGAATCTGTGACAATGACCAAGATAATCTCTAAATATGGCCCCACATCCCACAGGGCCCGGATTTCCTCTAAAAGATCCATCGACATTGATCTTGATCCATCCATGTGTTGGAGCTTGCCAAAACACCTCAATCGGGATCTTTGGCTTAGTGTAGACGCCATCAATGTTGAGGCGTCGAAGAATCATTAAGTCCCTAAACTAGTTGTGGTAGTGTATTTTCTAAAGGAGGGATGTTTCCCTAATGGCCATAGTGATCCTCATCCTACCTGAATTAATATTAAATGAGTAATTATTGTGAATAATTGTGTTTCGATCATACCAGATCACATGTAGGAGCTCCGCAATCGCAGATAAGAAAAGATTCTTGATTTATCGAGAGGAATCAAGTTCCACACAATGCTTATGTTGGGAGTAGATAGAGTCACTGGCTAACCATCTGCAATCAAAAATGTCAGTAACATAATTCCAAATAGCAGAGGCGGTAGCACAACATAAGAAAAGGTGATTAGTGTCCTCCCTATGTTGATGGCATAATTTACATTTAGAGCATAGTTGAACGCCAAAAGACTGAAGGAAAACCTCTGTGGGAATGCAATTGTGGGAAATGAACCACACAAGGTTAAGACTTGAGGGTTTAATACAAGGCTTATCAAAAGGTTTCAAACAAGAGAGAATGGGGTCAAAATTATTAAAACAATGCTGATAGTAATTTTTGGAATCCAAAATACCGTTGTGAGTTGGTTCCCAAGAAAAGAGATCATCCCCATTTATAAACGGATAATTATCCACAATTTTCTTGATGTGATCAGGGAGGTTGGTTTTACTATAGTGCATAACCTGATTTATAGTTACATTGTAATTATCTGAAGGGTTTTCAGAAGTAAGCAAAGAGATGAGGGGAGAACTAATCCAGTTATCAAGCCATAAATTTATGGTGGATTCTGAACTGACCATCCATCTTGAGTTATGCTTGATGTCAGCAAAGACATTAAGAATGGATGACCAGAGGGAGGAGTTGAGGTAACTAGATTGACTCCTTTTTAGCTTTTGAAGGAACCTATTTCAAAGGAAGGCTATGGAGTCAGATTTATTGTTGATCAACCTCCAAGTGATCTTAGCTTGAAGAGCCTAATTAAAATATTTTAGGTTTTTAATACCAAGACCACCTTTTTCAAGGGGTTTGCAACATTTATACCATGGGACAGTAACAAGATTTCTTTGAAGAATGCTACCAGTCCAAACGAAAATTTTCATGTAGCCATTAACTTTTTTAATGAGACTATTGGGCCATTTATAAATCATCATGGGGTAGACCATTTTGGATATAATAGTGGATTTCACGAGGCATATTCTTCCAGCCATGGAAAGGGATTTTCCTTTCCATTAGATAAGTTGTTTAGTCACTTGTCCCATGACCATATTAAATTAAATAGGTTTAGGTCTACCCCAGAAGAGGGGAACTCCAAGATAGGTAAAAGGGATGGATCCCTCTCTGATACCAAGACTTTCAATGATAAAACCTTTTATAGCAGGGGGGAAGGATTTTCCAAAATAGATAGAGGATTTATTCCAGCTAACTGATTGTCCAGATACCTCTTCATAATGAGACAGGTCCTTTTTAAGGTTAAGAATATTTTTCCTGCCCCCATTAAGGAATAGAATGATGTTGTCAGCATAAAGGAGGTGGGTCGGGACAGTAAGGTTTCTGGTAGCCTGAATGGGTTTGAGCTTGTTTTGTTGAAAAAGAGAGGAGATATATCTACTGAGGTAATATTCTGCAATGGAAAATAGAATCAAAGAGAGGGGGTCTCCTTGCCGCATGCCTTTCGAGTATTTGAAGTATCCCTTGGGAGAACCATTAATGAGGATGGATATAAAAGCCGAATTGAAAAGGTAATTTATTCTGCCTATAAAAGTTTCATTGAATCCAAAATCCTTAAGGACATTGAAAATAAAGTTCCAATCAATGGTGTTAAAGGCCTTTTTAATATCAAGTTTGACAGTGATATTTCCCCCTCTGGACTTTTTATTTAAAGAGTTAATGCATTTCTAGGAATTGCAGATGCAATCTTGGATAGATCTGCCCTTTATGAACCCAAATTGATTCCAAGAAATAATTTTATTACATAGGGGATAAAGCCTATTGGAAATAATCTTAGTAATTATTTTATAGAGGGAGTTGATGAGAGAAATGGGATGGAAAAGGTGTAGCTCAGAGGCATTATCAACTTTAGGAATAAGAGTCAGGAATTGGGCATTAAGACCATAAGGAAGAACACCATTAGTGGAGAAGGGTTGTACCAGTTTGCAAACATCCATGTGCACAACCTCCCAATGATGTTGAAAGAATCCATTATTGAAGCCATCTGGCCCAGGGGTGCTATTGGAGTTGAGGCTGAAGATTGTATCTTTTATTTCATGGTCTTGCATAGTTCTTAAAAGGAAGAGATTATCCTATTCATTGATCATATTTGGAATGATCCCAGGGATGAGATCTTTATTTATACTAGGCTCATTGAGAGTGTTGTGAAAGTAGGAGATCATGTGATTGGCTATAGCTTCATCAAAATCAAAAAGAGTATCATTATCTTTGAGAAAGGATAAAGGGCGAGAAGATTTCCTAACTCCCTAAAGAGCGTTGTAAAATTTGGTGTTCCTATCACCATCAGAGAGCCATTTGTTTTTAAAAGTTTGTTTGCGCAATTTGTCCTTGTGGATCAGAAGAGTATTGAGTTTCAAGGAGATGTTCAGCTCATTCTGGGGATCAGAGGCAAAATCATCATGAGTCAAGCAATTTTGAATTTGATTGAGATCAGATTCAAGAGAGGAGATCTCGACGTCCATTTGGTTAAGTTTATCCTTACACCAACCCTTTAGATAGTGTTTAAGATGTTTTAGCTTAGTGACAAAAGAAAAATAATCAGAGTGTTGATTCATGGTTATCCAGCCATTTTGGATGAGTTGAGAGCATTCCAAGTTCTCAGACGAAGAATTATTGAATTTAAAGGGAATACCGAGTTTTTATTTTTTAGATAGGATTCTAACAAGGATGGGGTGATGATCCGAGTTCATTTTAGGTAAGGTAATGCTTGAGATTGTGTCCCAGACATCCAAGGCTGACATGTTAACAAAGGCCCTATCAAGTTTTCTAGCAATAATTTCGTTATAGTGCCTCCTGTACCAGGTGTATTTAGCCCATGAGAGGTTGATTTAAATTAAATTACAAGTTTCAACCAAGGTTATAAACTCTATAGAAGATATTGGGGAGGGAGGGGGGACAATCTTCTCGCTGTGAGAAAGAATGGCATTAAAGTCACCAATAATTAGACAGGTCTCTTGAATAGAGCCAGCTAAGGTCGACAGGTCCTACCAGAGGGGACGACGATCTTGGTATCTATTCTTGGAATAAACCATGGTGTAGAAGAAGTTCAAATTTTTGTAAGAAAAATGACAACTAAGCATTTGATTAGAAATATTGTAAACAGAAACATCTCTGAGAGAGGAGTGGAAAAAGACCCAAAGGGAGTCAATAACATTGTCATTCTTACAAGAATCAAGAAAATTATAACCAATAGAAAAAAGATGGCTAAAATTCAAGGAGAAATTAATCTTAGGTTCATCAATAGAAAAAAAATTCGACTTATGTTTCATCAAAATATTTTTCAGGACAGATAGCGTGTCAGCATTAGCTATTCCTTGACAATTCTAGAAAACAAAATCCATTAAAACCTATGTTTTCATCGGGAGTTACACTTTTTCTTCTTAGATCCACTCGAGCCTTTGTTCCTCTTTGATCTTCGAGGATTTGAGGAGGAGGTCGAGGGATTCTTATATTCCTTATTACTCATACAAAGATCAGACAAGTTGTTAGCAGTATTTGATAATAAGAAAGGTTTTACAATTTTAGGGGATTTGTGGGCCAAGGATTTGATCTCGCTCTCAGCTTCCAATGGACAGGCCCTATTCTGGGGAAAAACATGCCGGACAGTTGAGGTATTCTTTCCCATTGCCTTAGCAGGTCCATTGGTTGGGAGTGGTTTTTGAGTTTGCTCCATTCAAATTTTGGTTCAAAATGATGGCAGTAGTTAATTCAGTGTTCTGTTGTGTGCACATTGTCATGTGAGGACTATTAGGTGAAGATGGAGTAATTAAAGGAATCAAACCTACATTTCCCTTCTGTACTGCACTAGCAGGAGAGGGAGTCTCTTGTTGATTTGCAGCACCAGAATCCTTCTCAACCCACAGAGTAGGAGGAGTAGCAGTTGATAGCAAGGTCACTGTCGTGGGGATCTGTTCAGAGATAACGGCAGCAGTAGGATGCAATTGGCCTTCAGAGATCATCGGATTAGTTTGCGGATCCTCAGGGATAGGATGTTGTAGGATATCTAGAATAGAGTTCTCAATGTCTTCCAAAATGTTGAGTTCAATAATCGTATTTTCCTATTCTTCCACTTGATCAGCCTAGGAGGTACCCGAGGTCTCACCCGGAAGGATCAGCCACTTCACCCAGACTTCCGAATCTTTTTTCATAGGTTCAGTTTTGCTGAAGTTAGGAGCTTTGGTTTTCCTTTTCCACTTGCCATCAGTCCATCCATCTACCTTTGTAGGCACAACCTGGCTCTTGACAACTTGACATTTTAGAATCTAGTGACCAACAATTTTATAGTATTCGTAGAAGGGTGGCATTCATTCACATTCAACTGGAACCTCCATCTTGAATTCATTCTCACTGAAAACAATGACTTCTTGAAGTTTGGATGCAATGTCGACCTCGATCATCACCCTCGCATAGAGTCCGAGTTCAGAATTCAGTGTACGAGGGTCGATTTTAAGCGGTGTACCTATACAAGAGGCTATGTCATTGAGGATTTTTGGGTGCCAAAAATATCAGTTGAGTCCATGGATCTGCACCCATATCTAGACCATGGTGTTCTTTGAATTTTTCGGATTGAAGGAGCAATCCCAGTATGAGATGCGAAGAATACCAAGCTTGAGCTGCAAATTTCCAAATCTCCATACACGATCGAGCTCAGATTGAGATTTCAGAAGCATATGAAAATATCCTTTTTCGAGAGGGATCAATTTCTAGTCGTTTAACCCCCAAATGTGAGAGATTCGTGTTTTCAGCTCTGGGTTTGACCATGGCTTGTCTCCCTTGTGGTATGAGATGCGCCCCATTAGAGAAAATTTGCAAAGAAGCATGCATTGCTGGAGAGCATCAGGATCTGCATCAACCGAAAATATTCCATCTTCAATCTTCCTACAAAGTGGAAGTTTCGATGCTACGAGATTGCAACAATCAGCTCCCTTGAGTGCTTTAAGAAAGGATATTCCCCTCAGCCTTTCATCCAAGGGAACATCCGGCCCAGGCTTTGCAACTTCAGTGACGCTCTCCCATTCAGGATCAAATCCCGCCATTATCGAATTTCGTTCAAAATCTGTTGAAGTATATTCGAGCAGGAAGGGTAGAAACCCTAGCGAGATCAGCGAAAACCATCATTTAAGGAAAGATCTTTCTTGGTTTTATCAACTTTCACGAACCTCTCTCAGAAGGTTGATTTTATTAAAGAATTATTAACGAACAAGTAATAATAAGTTATATGTAAACCTTATATGGTATTATAATAATTAATATGGTTTTGTTATAGTAGTATAATATATTTAAATTTATTAAAATTGAGGTTAGAGTACTTAAGAATGAAGTGAGACTTGAGTTAAGGGTTTTACATTATAACTACAATTTTACCGAGATAGTTTGTAGTTCAGTTTACAATGATAAATTTATATGATAAATATATAATCAATCTTATTTTTTTTCTTATAATATTGTTATTTAAGTAAATAATATGTTTTCCTTTCATTTTTCTCTCTCAATTTCCTCAAAATTTCAAAATATTATTTTTTAGGGAAAACTGACTATGTTTCTCTATTCAGCATTGAATCATTTCTTCCATGTCTATAATTTCTCAAATAAATTCAATAATTTTTAACATTATCGAATTATTTATTAAATTAATGTTTACCTATATTTTAATTTCTATAAATTTTTTTAAAAATAATATTCTTTTCATTTTTCATATGAGGTACTTTTTACCAACGATGTGAATAAAATCATTGTTTTAATGTTCACCACATGAATAGCATTTCCTATCATCATGGATACTATTTGAATTAAATATTACATCATACAAGTTTCCATGGTTATTTTATATGAAAATTATTTCTTTAATATTTTGGAAATTTTTATATTTTAAATAATTTATTTCAAAATTAAAACAATATTTACCTCAATAAATATTATAGTGATATTTTAAATGTAGTCTCAATATATTATAAAATAATTTGATGTTATATATGATTTAATAGATATATGATCCTATGGTACCATACATATTATTTATATACATGGTTTATGATTATAATGAATAAATATTGATGAAATCTATTGTATTTTCCATGGGTTAATCTATGATGAAATGATAAATGATTTTATGATATTATAGTATACATATGAATGTATTATGATTATGTGAAGGGTGGGACTACTATAACTATAAAATGAATTTGATAAATATTTATGTTTGATGAGCTCATAGGGTGCCTAAGAGGTTATCCCATGACCAAAAGTTTTTATAAGAGAGGTTATCCCAATCACAAATTAGGTATACAAGTGGTTATTTTAGGCCTGACATTTGATTAATTTCTTGCGTGAAAGATTTGGTTCTATGCTGAAGATACTTACACACCCAATGCAATGTCAAAATTATTTTTTCACACTTGGGGAAATTTTGTGTGTAAGTAATTTAGTGAGTGTGAAACTTATGTGAAGGGTCATAGAGGCCTATAAATATTCGGATACCCCCATTCAAGACTTAGAATCTTTCTATTGAAGACCCAACACTGCAAAAGACTTATGTATATTAAATATAATGCACATGATTTTCCTTGAGTCTATAAAGACCATGTGAATCTCACGGTATGGTTTCATGAAAGATATAGTTTATAAGAAATAAATCTTGTTCGATAATTCCAAAACTTGGGCATATGAGGAGGTGTTATACACAAGTGTAGTGTTGAGCTTCTAACAGGTTTTAGATATCCTATTTTTTTTATCATTGTTCTCAAGTTCATAAATTCATGTCAATGGTGAAAGTAGAGTCTCATGCTTATTAGAGAAAAAAGGCTTAAATATTAAACTAGCAAAGAGACCTTATGTTGATAAACTGAGAAAGATTTATCTAAAATTAGTGAGCTCAGGGTAGTTAATGGAAGTGTTCCAAGGGATGCAGTGTGTTATCCATAAAATATTGTAAAGGTAGTGTGCCTATAATAGAGTGAATGTGTCTAAACTATTTTATTCAACTACTAGTAAAGATTAGTGGATTTTGGTATGACCGATAGACATTCAACATATGATACTTAGACTAGCCCTTATTGGTGAACCAAGTAAAATTGATGTGTTATCTCTTTGCATGTGATTGCTTATTTTTTTCACTTTCCAATCAGACAAGTTTAACTAGTACCTATCAACATGGGAACAAGATCTATCACTTTAGAAGAAAAATTTGACACCCTAATTCACTCTACCCCTCTCAGGGTGTTTTGGGTCCTTCACAATTTATATCACTCCTTAATGACATGATCTCATTCTAATGTTATTCTCTCATGTCACATGTTCATCGATTAATTTATGATTCATGATTTTTGAATGGCTAATATTTATGTCATGAATCATTATTTTGATCTATGAATTGTTGGGAAAAATTTTCAAATGTTAATCTCATGTTTTCATACTGTTATGATCATTTTTTCTTAAATATTTATTGATATATCCATTATTTATCCTTACTAGGCATATTATCTCACCATTTATTGTGTTTCATATTCCTCAAAATCTGAAAAAATGTTTTAAGTATGATATTTCTATGAAGGGTTCCAGTTGTGAAGAACTTATCGAGAGATGGTGTAAATAATTTATGTACCAGTTGCTTAAGTATACATGTTTCTAAATACACTACAAATTTACTATTATGGCATGGATTATAATGATATGTAATGAATATTCATCTTATATAATGTAATATTTATGTATATAATATTTTTTTGCCTCCAATTTTCTCCTCTTGAAGGCATTTTTTATATATAAAAGTGGATAGAGAAAAATAATTTATATAGTATTGAGAATGATAAAAATTCAAATATCAACCCACATTCCAAATCTCTTTTTCATGCAATAATTAATTGGATGAATTCTACTATAATATTCACCACTAATGGGAGTCCAAAACTCTATTTAAGTTATATTTTCGGAAGATAATATATGTATTTTGTTATAAGTTCTTCTTTTTAATGTTATACTTTAATTTTCTCATTATAAGTCCATCGTTCAATTATAAGTAATCCAAACCCATTCTTGGATTCTAATAAAATTATATATTTATTCTTATTTCTTTATATTAATCTCATTAGTGTTATAATATCATTTTTCTAATTTTTAAACTCTTTAAACAATGACTGAGTGTGTGATATTTATTTTTTTCTATTATTTAATCCCACTTCTATAAGTAAAAAGTTCATCTTACATTGAGGCATTTTCATTGATATTTGGATAACCATATTATGGGTTGATTTTAAAGAGTTTAAATGGTTGTTTTGAATTTCATGTGATGTGATTTAACATTATAATTAGTTATTTAATTTAATATTTTCATTCAATTATTTATTATCATCTTTATCTTCAGTGTTTAATAATTCCATATTTTGAGTTTTAATAATATCATACACCTTAATGTTATCATGAAAATGATTCAATAAGTTTTTATGATATTTTCATCTAAATTATATAGGGATTAAAATAGTGTAAGATGAATTATGATTTTTTATCATTGAATGGATACTTCATCAATTAATAATCTGAAATTTTCTAAAATATATATCCAATCTAGCCCTAGAAACACCATAGGATCAACCCAATATAATTAATAATTTAAATTAAAATCTTATTGTGTTTTGTTCCTCAAATATACCAACCCTAGATAGTTGTACACACTATAATCAAAGATCTCAAATTCATCTACTACTATTTCTATCACTTCTTAGGTATCTATTGAATTGAAAAATCTGACAGTTCCATAAGAGACTATTTTAACCCACAATGTATATCCAAGTGAACCAATTTTTAGTACTATTTTTGAGGCACAAATTAACTTATACATTAAATATCTTATCAAACCAATTCCTATATTCTAAACCTTAATTATCTTATCTTTTCTCTATTCTATGTGTTGATTTACTTTTACACCCTATAACATTCAAGACACTTAGTTATGGTCTATATCCCAAGGGTTGGGGAATCAAGAGAACCTAGGTGAAATCCACTATTAGACAACAATTTTCAAGAGACTATAAAATCTAAATTTGATTCCATTATAATACAGGGTTATGTAATGTTTTAAAATATCCCTCAAGATAAAATTTTGTAGTTTTGGGTTATTTTATTAACAAAATAAGTTGAAAAAGTTATAGTGTGGAGAATAACATGTGGTATTTATGATAGAATGTCTATAGATGAGTTTTTTATTGAATAATATTTAATATTTTCTTATAGATATCGATGAATTATCACACAAGTTATGTAGGATCTTATTTAAAGAATAAAAACTAAAAAATGGTTCCTATAAAAACACAATAGCATTCTCAAATAGAGGTGAGAAGTTGTCACAAACCAGACCAGGTACCCTGGTAAACTGATAATTGAGCTGACCCTGACATGGACCAAATGGAGTTCCCAATCCCCATAGGTTGGAGACTAGTACCTAACATCATTCAATAGCAAGCAAGAATGAATTTTCCAAAAAATATAGTAGAATCAAGACAAACAAGTCAATATGCATATAAAAAATCCATTGGGAGTAAAGTACCATAATACAACAAGGAATAAAAATTCTAAAGTACTACAACCAAAGATCCAAATAGGAAAAAAATCCTAAGTCTATAAGGAAACAACTCACAATGATCAAGGTTCAATAGGTGGATCCAACTCTAAGATATTCCTTCCCTTTTCTTGAACATGGAAGAAGAAATTCTACAAAAACCTAAAGGAAAAAGTTGGGTGTGAGCCTTAGCCTAGTAGGATACCACCAAATATTCCATAACAAATTCCAAATATATATTATCCAATGAAAATCTTTCAATGTTCAAAATAAAAAGGTTTGGAAAATTTAAAATCATATTTAAATAAAACATGACATACATTTTCAAAATGTTGTAAAATACATTTAAAGCTCAATATTTACTTTACAAGATATGAAATATTTCAAAAAAATGACTTAAATAAAATAGTTACATAAAACAATTTATATAAATCTATAAAAGGCATGTAAATAAGTTTAACAACATTAGAATACATTTATATCTCAAATATAAATAAACAAGTGAGCAACATAGTCATCTGCCAAGTAGGTATGATAGTATTAACCAAATATAGTTTTACACACTCTCTAAGTGATCACATCAAAATTAATATACTCACATTCCCCTAACACTAGCCATATGAGACTTGTGACCCACGCATTGGGTTATGTGACCTGCTATAGGTATGTTTTAGAACGTTGTAATAGCACAGAGTGTATCCAAATAAATCACCAACTACCTAAGGCTTTAATGTACTCTTACATGATGGGAAAATTATTTTAAGACTACTTAAAATAAAATAAATCCCATTCTTCCATTTCAAAAATTTCAATTTTTTCCATTTAAAACAAAAATGGGTTTTAATAAAAAATCATTCCTTTTTCATAAGATAAAACCACTGGGTTTCTATCAAAACATTTTTAATCCTTTTTCAAAAGTTTGAAATCCATTCAAAACCAATTCCATACATTTCATAATTTATTTCCACAATTAAATTAAACAATTTAATTGATCCATTTCCATCAAATCTACACTTTAAATTCAATAATTTAAATTAACCAATTTCCATAAAACACACCCCAATTCAATGGAATTGGGGGTTTTCCAAATTTTTATTCCAAAACCATTTCAAATATCCCAATTCACTGGAATCGGGTTTTATTAATTTAATTTAAAGAAAACAAGAGAAAATAAATTTAAATCAATAATTTAAATAAATTAATCAATTTAGGAATAATCAGTTTGGATAATCGGGATGGAACCACCTAACTATTTCCTGAAACCTAACACTCGCAACAACACCTGTCAATGAGAATGATGATGTAAAAGATATTGAAACTCAACCTAGAAGCAGGATCCAATATCAAAGGGAATAAATCCTTCAATTCCAAGATAATCCATTGAAAAACCAAGAGATGAGAAAGAGAGATAGATGAAGAATAATGAAGAATTCTTACCCATATATAACCCGCCAAAGCAATGATGATTGAATGCCAAAGGAATGCATATAGAAGAGTTGGAAGACTCCAAGAATTCCTAGGGAAATATTTAGGTTGAGAGAGAGGAAACTGGAGATGATTATGAGAAAAAAGACAAGTGCACTGCTGCTTTTATAGACACATTTCAGGGTATTACACAATGTGTAATACATTACACATTGTGAAATCCTTAAGTAATGGAGACGCAAGAAGAAAATGTGTCGCCATGAATTAAAGGCCAATGCATGAGTCAAATGAGTGATCTATCACTTTTTCATAAATTTTTAAATATGTTTTACAATGGGAAAACCTTCACAGTGTGAATTCTTAATTAACATATTGTACCCTGTAATAACTTACACATCATATAACCCCGATTCATGATGTGTAATTCCTTGGAAGCCTATAGTTAAAGTCCAAAAGAAATAGAGAGTCCAAACATACTATGAATTCAAAATTTAAAGCATCCAATCAACTAAAAATCAACCCTACTCCATTAATGAAAAGATAAAAATTACGACAAGGCTAAAGATGTACCTGTTAGTTTGGTAATGAGATGTTACAACCTCCGCACTATAAAAACTTTTTGTACCCAGAAAGCCTATGAAGAAGCTTCAATGCCAAAGAGATGAGGCCACTTCTCTCTTATAATTTCCTTAAAATCACATGTATCTTGAATATTATAACCATGCTTCCATATCACACAAACCAACGGTATCGTCTTCCCACAAAGTACCTTGGTCTCAGAATCAACTATCCTAACTGGCCATTCAGTCAAAGGTAAATCATGTTTAATCTCAAGAGCACTCCAGCTCAAAACATGATATGGATCAAAGATATATTTTCTTAGTTGTGATACATGGAACATGTTATGTATCAACTTCAGCTATAATGGTAGTTCCAAATGGTAAGAAATTTTCCCCACCTTCCCAAAAACCTCATAAGGACCCACAAAATGAGGAGAAAGCTTCCCTTGTATCCTAATCTGTCGATGACCTAATTGGGGTGAAACCTTCATGAAAACCTGATCACCAGAAAAAAAAACTTCAAAGGTCAATGAATTCAATCAACATAAGACTTATATCAGATCTATGCTATCAAAATTTTCTGACGAATCAGCTGAATCTTAGTTCTCTTCTCCTAAACCAAGCTTGGTCTAAACAAGGAAATTTCACCAACCTCCAACCCGAACAATGAATATTTAAATGGCCGATCATACAAGGCATCAAAAAAAGAAATCCTGATTATGGACTGGTAACTTTTATTATAAGAGAACTCAACCGGAGCCAAGTGATCATCCCAAGCCCCGCCAAAGTCTAGAACACAAGTGTAAATAATATCCTAAAGAATCTATATATCTCTCTCTATCTGGACATCCGACTACGGATGGTAGGCCATGCTTAAACAAACCTAACATCCCAGTGCCTTCTGAAGGCCTCTCCAAAAGTGATAAGTAAATCGAGGATCCTCATCAGAGACTATAACAGATGGAACTCTAGGAAAATGAACGATCTCTTTCACATAGAGACTTCCCAACTCCTCAAATTTGGATGAATCATGAATGGGTATAAAGTGAGCCGACTTGGTTAGCCTATCGATCACAACCCATATCGCATTATTCTTTCTCTGGATATGTGGAAACTCAAACACAAAGTCCATAGAGATTTCATCCCACTTCCAAGTAGGGATTGGAAGTGGTTGAATAAAACCTGAATATTTATAGTGATCAAACTTAACCTATTGGAACACATAACAACAAGAGACAAACTCAACAATGTATCACCTCATCCTTGGCCACCAGAACTGATAAAACATATCATAGAACATTCTTTTGGTTCCTGGGTGCACTGGCCACTAGGAATTATGAAAAACCCCCATAACAACCTTTCTTACTGCTAATGACACAACAAAGTGATTCCAATATCATATAACGCCATGTTTGGAGAAAGACCACCAGGAAACTATCTCCCCACCATAAAGAGAGACCCTAATGCTATGGACTTTATCATCAATCTATTGATCTTGAAGAATCATCTCAAGAAGAGAATATGTCAACTGGATGCTTACTAAAGAAACTTCATCCCCATTCTTCTGAACTTTAATATGAAATTGTTCAAAAAGATCCATCAAATTACACTCTTATGAAGATTATTTCATTGCATGGGTTGTAATTTTCTTTCTTAATGCATCTAAAATGACATTCCCTTTTCCTGGGGTATAGGAGATGTCAAAGTAAAATGATTTTACGTACTCCACCCAACGCTTGTGGAAAAGATTAAAATATTTTTTAGAGAAGATATAACTCATACTTTTGTGGTCCGAAAACATGGTAAGCATTTCACTATAAAGGTAATGCTGCCATCTCTTAAGCATGTGAATTACGATAGAAATTTTAAGGTCGTGGGTAGGATAATTCTTCTCGTGTGGCCTAATATGATGAGATCTATAATCAACTACATGATCACCCTGTATAAGGACACATCCCAAGCCTGGACCTGATGCATCAAAAAATACCACATAGACCTGCCTGAATTCTGGAAGAGTCAACACTAGAACAATAGTCAATAGATATTTTAGCTCAAAAATATAATTATGACATTTATCATCCAAAGAAAAATTCACCCCCTTCCGATTAAGAGCTATCATCAGAGAATCCAAATTTGAGAACCCCTTAATGAACCTACAGTAACATCCAGATAATCACAAGAAGCTCTGAATTTCGATGAAATTTTGTGGTTACTCCTAATTCATAACAGCCTTTACCTTCTCAAGATCAACTGATATACCCTATTCATACACCACATATCCCAAAAATTTCACTTATCGAATCCAAAAATAACACTTTGAAAGATTGGCATAAATTTGGTGATTTATTAGCAGACCTCAAACTATTATAAGATGCTTCACATGATCCTCCTTAGATTTAAATTAAATGAGGATGTCATCCATAAATACTACCAAAAAGTTATTCAGATACTCATGGAAAATATTTTTCATAAAATCTATGAAAACTATAAGAGCATTTGTCAGACCAAAGGGAATAATAGGGTACTCATAATGGTCGTACCTGATATGAAAGTCATTTTTATGAATGTCATATTCCTTTATCCTTAATGGATGGTAACTAAACTGAAGGCCGATCTTTGAAAACCACTTCACACTTTTTAGCTGATCAAACAGATCATCGATCCGTGGAAAAGGATACTTGTTCTTTAATGTAACTTGATTGAGTTTCCGATAATCAACACATAAGTGAAGATATTCATCATCCTCATTATCAAAGAGAACCAGCGCTACCCAAGGTAACACACTCGAGTACATAAAGACTTTATCGAGAAGATAGTCTAATTGAGACATCATCTCTTTCAATTTAGCTGGTGCCATGCGGTAAGAGGGAATTGAAATTGGTTGAGTACCATGCATTAAGTTAATGGAAAACTCGACCTCCCTCACTGGTGGAAAACGAGAGAAATAAGAAGGAAACACATTGGGAAACTTGATGAAGACTGGAGGAAGATCCCTTCTCACAGAATCCCACTCCAGATCAAAAATAAAACACAAATATCACTTTCCCCAACTCTGGATAAGAGGGTCCAGCTCTGCTCGACCTCGGGTCCTATTCTCCTTGAAATAAAAGAGGCACACCAATGAGTGTTTTAAGACAGAACTATCAAAGATAACAATAAATTAGGGATTTATTTTCAATGATCCAATCCATACCGTATATGACGTTAATATATTTCATGTTGAGATCCATAAAAATCCAAACAAGCTCAACATTTGATAGAGATAATACACAAGTAGGACTACGAAGTCCATGCTCTCTCTTCATACTAAGGGGTGTAGTAATATCTATTAAAAAAGATAAAATCTCCATATCAATATTTGGTAGATTAATAATATGGGTTGAAATAAATGAATGAGATGCAATGATATCAAATAGAGTAGTCACTAATGATGATGCTATAGTAATAGTACTTATCATGGTTACTGGACATGTGCCTGCTTCCTATGGAGACTCTTCCACTGTGTGAAAAAAGCGTCGTTCTAGATACCTATGGCTAAAACCTTTTTTTAAGTGAAGCATTTGATTTCCCCACAGTTTTAGGAGGATCATAGGATCCTATTACACTAATTGGACTAGAGAAGTGATGGGAGAATATCTATAGGTTCCCTAAACGTCTGTAGGATCTACAATTCTTGGGTGCCTCAGTGCAAACCCTCTTAGAATGTTCTAGCTTTCCACACTGGTAGAAAACTAAATAACTTCCTCTTAGTACTGTAAGAGGTCTGTATTGACCCTGATATCGAGAAATACTACGAGAATCATCATGATTCTATTTTACTTTAAAGGATCCAATGATTCCATTGGGAGAAAAAGAAACCCCTGATAACCTTTACTTTCCATCCAGATCTATCTCAACCATCACCAACCTATCCATCACAACAGCATTAGTGGGAATATTCAACAATAAAACCTGAGAAAAGATATATGATTGAAGAACAAATTCGAACCGTAAATCCCTTATTCTCTTATTAGATACAATCTCAGGAGAAAACTAAACCAACTTAGGAAATTTATTTGAATACTCGTTCAAGGTTATGTTGCCTTTCTCAAGCTTGAAAAACTCTATATCCTTGGACAACACCATTGACTATGGATATATCTAGTCGATGAAAAGAACTTTAAAGTCCTTCAATGGAAATACTTCATGTTTCCTCACTGTCACCATTGTGTTCCACCATCTCCTGTTCAGTCCTTCCAACATAAATGTGGCACACTTCATGTTGATCGTGTTAGGTGTCTCTAAGAACGCAAACAAATGTTATATCTTTCCCAACCAATCCTCAACATGTTGAGGATCATTGGAACCTTTGAAAATTGGTGGTTTCTAACAAAGGAACTATTGAGAACAATTTCTAAGAGCACCCCCCTGAGGGACCATAGATATATCCTGAACGAGGACTAGAGGTGGTGCATGTCCTAGATCTTGGACAGTGCATACGATCACCTTAACTAGATTTTGATCCACTGGAGGATTCGCTTGTTGTGGTTAATAAACAACCTCCTCCTGGATCTGATTTTCATGTCTTCTTAGAGGCATGTTGCTACACAACATTAAATGATAACCTTGAAGATATTAGAGAATGATCAAATAGAGAAATGAGAGAAATTATTACCAATAGATAGAATAACCAGGTTTGGATTCCACTTTATCCAAATAAGAATAAGGAAAGTACTATAACTAATCCACAGTACATCCTTCCCTAACCACCCCTGGTTACTTATGGTTCATTTCAGTGAGAGATGGATATACACTCAATTGTAACTACCTCCTAAGTCCCGACAATATTTCAAAAATGCATACTGACTTCAAGACCAAATCTCAACAGCCTCCTTTAATACCACTATGTCATGAACTATCCCGGGTACCCTGGAAAACCGATAACTAAGCTGGACCTGACATGGCCCAGAGGGAATTCTCAATCCACACAGGTTGAAAACTTGCACCTAACATTATTCAACAGTAAGTGGGAATGAATTTTACACAAAACATAGTGGAAGAAATACAAGCAAGTCAATATGCATATAAAAGAAACTGCATTGGGAGTAAAGTACCAGAATACAACAAGGCATAAAAATCCCAAAGTACTAAAACCAAATAACCAAATGGGAAAAAATAGCCCAATTCCCTAGGGACACAACTCACCATGACCAAGGTTAAATAGCTAGATCCACCTCCAAGATATCTCTTCCATTTTCTTCAACCTGGAAGAAGAAATTCTACAAACACCCAAAGAAAAAAGTAGGATGTGAGCCTAAACCTAGTAGGATGACACCAAAGATTCCATAATAGATTCCAAATATAGATTATCCAAATAAAATATTTAAATTTTTAAAATAAATAGTTTTGGAAATTTTAAAAACATATTTTAAAAAAACATGCTATAAATTTTCAAAATGATGGAAAATACTTTTAAATCTCACTCTTTAATTTACAAGAGATGGAATATTTCAAAAATAATGGATTAAATAAAACAGTTACATAAAATAGTTTATATAAATCCAGAAAAGGCATGTAAAGCTGTTTTAAAACATTGAAATATATTCATTTCTCAAATATAAATAAACAAGCCAGCAACATGGTCACTTTACAAGTTGGTAAAATAATATTAACTAGTTATAGGATTCCACACTCTCTAAGTGATAAAAAAATTAGTATACTCACATCCCCCCAACACTGGATAGAGGAAACTCATTACCCTCCCATTGAGGATGTGACCTGTTGTAGGTATGTTTTAGAACATTGTAATAGCACAGAGTGTATCCAAATAACACACCAACTGCCCAAGCCTTGCATGTGATATTACATGATGAGAAAATTAATTTAATACTTATTAAAATACAATAAATCCCATTATTCCATTTCAAAAATTCCAATTTCTTTCCATTTAAAACCAAAAAATGGGTTTTAATAAAAAACATGCCTTTTTTCACAAGATAAAACCACTGGGTTTATATCAAAACATTTTAAATCCATTTTTAAAAGTTTGAAATCCATTCAAAACTAATTTAATCCATTTCAAAATTCATTCACATAATTAAATTAAACAATTTAATTGAAATCATTTCTATCAAATCCAAAATTTAAATCCAACAATTTAAATTAACCAATTTCCATAAAACACACCCCAATTCAATGGAATTGGGGGTTTTGAAAATTTCCATGCTAAAAACATTTCAAATATACTGATTAATTGAAATCAGGTTTTATAAATTTAATTGAAATAAAATGTGAGCAATTTAATTTAAATAAATAATATAAATAAATTAAGCAATTTAGGAATAATGAATTTGGATAATTAAGACAGAACCACCTACCTCTTTCCCAAAACCCAACACTCACAACGGCACCCATCAATGAGAATGAAGGAATATAAGATCTCGAAAATCAACCTATAAGTGAGATCTAACATCATAGGTAATAGGACCATAAATTCCAAGATTATCCATTTAAAAACAAAAATATGAGAATTAGAGATAGACAAAGAACGATGAAGAATGCTTACCTGGATATCACCTGCCAAAAAAATAATGATCAAACGCCAAAGGAATGGATCCGGAAGGGTTAAAAGACTCAAAAAATTCCTAGGTAAGGCTTTGGGTTGAGGTAGAGGAAACTAGAGAAGAGTATGATAGAAAAAGAAAAAAACATTTCTAATTTAATAAGCGACTATTAGGGTATTACATGACATGTAATACATTACACAACGTGAAATTCTAAGGTAACATAGCCATAGGAAGGAAACGTGTTGCCATGAATTAAAGGCCGACATGGGAGTAAAATGAGTGATATGTCACTTTTTCATGATGTGTAAACATGGTTCACAGTGTTAAAACCTTTACAGTGTGAATTCCTCTTTCACGGCTTGTACCTTGTGACAACTTACACGTCGTGTAACCCCGGTTCACGATGTGAAATTATCTAGAAGCCTACAATTAAAGTCCAAAATAAAGTGAGAGTCCAATCAAACTATGAATTCATCATTTAAAAAATCCTCTCAACTCAAATTCAACCCTACTCCATTGGAGAAAAGGTAAAAACTGCAACAAGGTTAAAGATATACCTGTCAGTTCGGTAATGAGATGTTATGTAAATCACACATCAAAGGAGGAAGAGCACAAAGCACCCCTTTATAAGTTGGTGTGGATACCTCTCCCATCATGGGAAATTTTCCTGGGGGATGCCTGAGGGCTACAACCCAAGAAAACAAAACTATGCAGGCAAGGCCCATAGCGGAAAATATCATGATCGTGGGCTGGATTGGGCCACTACAAATGCTATTAGAGCCAGTGTAAATTTTATGTGCCCATGAGGACGTTGGGCCATTATAGGGGAGGGGGGTTATGTAAATCCCACATTGAAGGAGGAGGAGAATGAAGCACCCATTTATAAAGTGGTGTAGATACTTATCCCATCATGAGGCCTTTTCCCAGGGTATGCTTGAGGGCCAAAGCCTAGGGAAAGTAAAACTATGTGGGATAGGCCCAAAGCAGACAATATCATGATCGTAGGCTGGACTGGGCCACTATATGAGTTTTATAAAGTAAAAGAGGTAGAAAAATGAATTGATTTCTCTTATAAATAAGGAACTAATTAATAATTATATAGATATTAGTACTTTGATAAGAGATAAATGATATTTTTTTTATGAATTACAAGAATATTTTCCTTTAATGAGATAATTTTTCTGACCAATAGTTTCATATAGAAAGTAAATTACATGAACCAGTGTTTGTGTGAACATGTGTTATGAAAAAATCATTTGTATAAAAATAAATTTTCACGATCCTTGTGTAAATTAAAAATAATATCATTGGTAAAATTTAGTTTATCAATTAGAATAATTATGAGATTAATAAAAAACTAGTTTTGGTGTAGAAAATTTCAATTCAATAAATATATGGAATTTTCTAAAGGAATAATGACTATAATTATATTGAGAAATAATTGAGTTATAAAATTACGAGGGAGTAGTGAGTTATTTTAGGTAATTGGGTGTAAACTAGAGAGATAGTGAATCCAATCTATATAGTTTAAACTAGTAGTTTTTATAGTGATTCTGTTATATCATAAACTTTTAGTTGAATGCTCCTTAGATTGGCCCATTATGATTTAATCAATTAAAATTTATATTTTCATCTCTTTTATTTCATTATCACTTCAAATCATCTATGATGGAGAGTCATGTTCCTAATTGTTTTGCAATAATATAATTAGAAAGGGTCATTTATAGAAATCAATATACCCTAATCAGGCCACCCACCATAGGGTTTTTACATTTCTTAAGATCAATAAGTAGTATAAAAGCTAAAGGTTCATGTTAGTTAAACTCTTATTTAGGTGTAATTCATGGAAATAGTAAATCACAAGTTGATTCTAATTTGTGATGGAAAAAATTTTCATCTTTGTAAGGATCATATAAAACACTATTTATGATCATTAGTCATGGATGTTTACAATCTTCTATTTATGGGAATTAATAATGTATGGATAGTGGATCCCAGATATAATGAGATCGCATAGATTGTATTGTTGATAACATCTAAATTAGAGTCATAGGGGGGAGATTTGTCCAATAAAAGCTATAAATATTTGATGTCATGTTAATCTTCTCATGCCATGTGGGAAAACATACTTAATATCTATAATGGTGACTCCAAGGTACAAGAATATAAGTTGTTGGTTTGATTTAAAAATTATGAGGATATGAGGGTGAAGCCGAATAAAACCTTTTATGAGTTATTTGATTAGGTTAATGTGATTATAGAGGATATGTGTGTACTCTTAGAAACACTCAATGATGTGAATCTTTGAAACGATATCATAATATGTTTGACAGCTTAATTTAATCCAAAGAAACTCAATTATTGAGGATAAATATCCAAATAGACTCAAGTTAGATAGTCTTGGTGGTATTATCATTACATATGAGATTAAGAATGATAATAATGAGTCTTTTGAAAAAGGGCAGTCTCAAAAAGTGGAATTCAAGGAATTAAAAAATATTACCATGGAGAATAATGATAAATAAGGAGAGTTTAATTAATTTATGTAATTTTTTTATAAATCTAAAAATGTTAGAAATAATGTTCAAAATGATTCCACACATGTGTTTTCAATATGGAATGGTTATATGCCTCATAGTAATGCGTCCCAATAATATTCATGTTGATGATGAGTATGATTATTATGATACCAAAAAATAATCATCAAAACATAATAGGATTTCCAAGAACAATTTATTCAAGAATAAGAACCAACTTTTACAATAGGACAATATTTTATAATAAATAAAAATGTAATAAATTGAGGATTATAAAGACATTAAAGAAGATGTTATTATGGATATTGTAGATAATTAACTGAAAAGAAAAGACATCAATGATGATAAAAGAAAATTATAAGGATGATTTTATTTCAATATAGAGTTAGAGGGTGAACTTAACATGACATATTTTTGGAGGTCCAAGTCAGAGAAAGCCAAAAGTAGTTATTTGTGAATCCATACTCTATATATAATAGTATGAATAAGAGAATTAAGAGTTAAAACCATAAATTGAAAAGATCTAATTTTAAAATATAGAAATATCAGAGAAGGTTATTGAGTATAAACAAAAAATTGAATATAATTCCCACATTATAGATGGTTTGACTAAAACGATGAAAGGTAAAGTCAAAAATATTAAATAGATTTAGGTAAAAGTAATTATAATTTGTTAAAAATAGAATATTATAAGAGACTCTTGAATATAAGCATGACATATTCAAATTGAATCAAATATACTACAATGAAGGAGAAGAAGAATGAAGGAGGTATAGTAAGACAATTATATAATTTTCTATAGAAAAAAATACACATCAAAATTAAAATTCTTGTATGGGGATTGATTGCAAGAAGAAGGTAGCGATGGTTGTTTCCATTCCCTAAGAACCCACTCCAAAGTCAAATGTTTTTTGGGTATGAATTGAAATAAGATAACTCAAATAACCCAAATTAACTCTAATAATATATAAAATACACAAAATAATACTCCACCTATCATGTGTTATTTTTGGGTAATTTTAGGATATTTTCAAAATGTGTGATTCATATCCAAGAGGTTCTGATGAGAAAATGATCAATAAAGGTATCAAATAAAAGATTCACATTCTTGGGATGATTTTATAAGCTATTTATTTTGGTGTGGTTGATATAAGAATATACATAGGTATTTATCATCGATGATATAGAGGAATGTTCCTTTGGAGAAATAAAGTGGTCATACATAGTAGGTTAAGGACCTTCAAGTAGGAAAAAATATAAGTTTGGTTTATAAATATTCAATATACTATTTTCAAATCATATTCAGTGAAGGATTAAATGAAAAAATCATCACTACATCTTATGTCAAAAAAATGGATCAAAATGGAAGGATATTTGAAGGTAATGGTTGTAGAGATTTCCTAAAATCATTAGATCATATTTTTTAATTGAACCTTGATAGTGGATGAAATTCCCATATGATGGGAAACAAAGATCTAGTAAAAGGTATTGATTATGAAAATGTATTTGTCATTATATTTCAACATGATGAATGGTTAATGATTATTGGATTAGTAAAAAGATATATTTGGGTAAAAATACAAGAGACGTGATGAAGACTTGGTTATTGAAGATCTTTGTAAAAAAATTCTTAGTTTTAGTCAATTATGTGACTCGAGACATACCATGAATTTCATCATCATTAATTTTATAATAAATGAGAAGGATGATAAAAGAGTGAAAACTTGGTAGTATTAAAGGGGATTCTTGACATGATCGGTGGGGAAGAAGATTCCTTCCTTCTAACAAAGGAAAAAAGAAAATATATTGGGGTATAAAATTATTTGTCACTTATTCTAGAAACTCTTAGAATATCTGTTGAATAATTTTCAAGATGGTTTCTTTCTTCCTCGGCCACAAGCAGGTATTGAGATCCTCCGTAAGGTGTATTTCTCTATGCTCCAATGTCGGGATGACCAGATCTAGAAAAATGCTGGTCGGAGGGGTAGTGCAGGTCCTTTGGTGAAGGCTTCTTGGTCTCCGCAACCAGTGGATGCACCGCGGATGAGTATTGGGGTAGAAGAGGCATTTTATTCTCTGCCTGTTTTGACCACGTGGAGTGGTATCCCAGATGGGATGCTCAGATCTGAAGACAGGATGGTCGGGAAGGGTGGCGAGGGTAATACGGTGAAAGCAACTCATCCTTTTCAGCCAGTTCTTATTCCATAGTCGACTTTGGTGGCAGTGTCGGGCACCATTCATGATCCTTCTCCTGGGATCAGGATCTAGACGAGTCACAATGTTGCTGATGAGATAACTTCATATGATCGTTCTTTTGGTTTCTTCAAAGGAATTACTGATTCTTCCATTCGAAGAAAATAAAGTATTGCACACATCAAGTCTGATCCTATTGCGGTGTCAGAGTGCCTCAAAATGGGTGATTTTTCCATTATTGCTTGATTATTTCTGCCTAAAGTCTCTCAGCCTCTGAAAATTGAGGAACTTAGGAAGTGAATTTAGTTGATTTGGTGTTTTTCATCATGGAAGTATGTCTTACTTGGAAGAGGATACTTCCATATGCTCTTCCCCACCGAAGAATTGAACATTCAAGCATGGAGTTTTGGTTCCATTGCAATCAATCCTGGGATCATTCACTTGAGAGAATGGGATAAGAAATTTAACCCCTTTGAGGTTGGTAATACCAATACTCAAATTTGGGTAAGGGTTTATAGACTGAATTGGATACTCTGGCACCCCAAAATATTATATGATATTGCTTTGTCCATTGGAATCCCGATCAAAATTGACCAGGAAACAGAAGATGATCGTTTTGGGCACTTTTCTAGATTCTTAGTTGAGGTTTAAATGGGAGAGACTCTTGTTGGAAAGGTAATTCTTGACACTGATGATGGAATTATTGAGCTAAAGATCACTTATGAAAAAATGCCTAAATTTTTCAATGAATGCAATGTTATTGGTCATGAATCATCTTCTTGTAGACGCTCCATAGTTTGCAGCTTTTGTGCTTTGTGTGGGAATGACGTGGGAAACTGTCTCCAAAAGAATAAAAATACTCCTCGGAAAACTGATGTTCTTCAATTGAATCATCACGATGATAGAAAAAATCTTTGCAAGTGTGATGATGGGAAGGAAATTGCTTCTGATAATTTTAATCATAGGAATGAGGTGCATGGTGTTACGAAAAAAGTTGATGGGAATGATGATCATCACCTTACCTCTAAGAGTAAGAAGTCTTGGGCGAAAATATTTTCTGAGGAGGCAAATGATCATAATGTTGATTCCTCTAACAAGGATAAAGGTGTTGTTCTAAAACAACCTCAATCATGCCCCACCCCTAAAAGTTGTGATGAAGTCTTTATAGCTGAGCAAGTTACTAAAGAGGATACTTAGCTCTCACAAGAAAGGATGATCACTTCAGGTGACTGCAAGGGTAAGAAAATTTTAGAACCTGACTCTCCAGTCATTTATAAAAATATCCAGGCTTCTTTAAAGTCTGTTGTGGATAATGAGGGATTTAAACTTATCTCTTACAAAAAGTAAAAGTCCTCGATTGTCACCCCAGTGGTGGAAGCACAATCAATTACAATGAATGATTAGATTATTGATAGTGATACTTTGGATCCGACTAAAAAATTAGAGGTTGAGGGAATGATGGCGTCAGCAAGAGACACCTCTCCTATCAAAGGTAAGGAACGAAAAGAGGATAGCTCTGATTATGAAAGCACTGATGCTAAGACTCTTAACAAAAGGATTCAATCTCTCCCTAGGGAGAGATCAAGAGGTCGGGGGCGAGGTCATGGAAGGGCCCACTGGGATGAAATTCGAGAAGAAGAAAGGAGTCTAAGCGCAAGACTGTTGAAAAAGATAAACAAGTAGATTTCACTTTGGGTTTTACCTTTGTTTTCCCATACTCTTTTCAGTTCCTTTTTTTAATTTCTTTTAATAAAAGGGGCTCAACCTCCATATTTAAAAATAATAATTTAAATTCAATGCTTGATGGTCATCCACCAAAAATATGAGCTGATCATCTTCATTAATTACTAGCAGAGGAAGGATGATAAGATGTATGGGAAAAAATTCTAAAAATTTGAACTGATAATGGAATAGAGTTTATCAACTACTAGGTAGAGGATTATATGTTAAATCATGAGATAAGTCACCATGTTTTATAAGTGATAAATCCTATATATAATGATGTATTTGATAGTAGAGATAATAATAAAAAAATAAGTCATAAATGATGCTTATTGAGAAGGAATTTCCATAATTTCTTTGAGGGAATCTATCCTAATATTAGTATATATCTATGATAGAACTTTCTGTGTTCAATAGATGAAAATACACTATATGATATGTTCTATGGAATGATGAAAATATTGAAATACATTAGAATATTTATAAGGAAGATATTTTTTCTCAATAAAAACTAATAGAGGATGTTTGAATATCATGGAGATGATGGAATTTTTATTTGATAACAATCCAAGATAAATGCATTCAAGTCATTCAGAAAATGGTTTAGAAATATTTTCAAAATAAAATATTTCACTATAATGTAAATTGTGTAGAAAATTATATTAAATAATTTCTAGATTCTAAAATAGAGTGATCAATAATTGATAAGATAAATGGTAGAACAAGAGGATAAAAATGTTTTTAAAAAAATACACTAATGATGAGTATAATGAAATCATACTAGCAACATACTTGATTCTAAAATACAAGGGTAAAATTAATGGGAGGAATACCATAAATGACTACACATCATAAGTTTAAAAAAGTAGAATCATGTATCTAGGGGAAACATCACTCAAACCCCAATTAGAACTAAAGTGTTTTTAATAGGATACTATTGATAATAATTAGGTAAAGGTATGCATGAGGGGTTTGATTTTTTTTGAATAATCAGACACTAGAAATTGTTTCAATCCTAATAGAAAAGAACAAAATGGGGAAGAATTTTTTTTGTAACAAATTGAATAAAGTTATAATGGTAATTCTAAATAAGTAATGAATATTTTGTAAAGGATACTCCCATATTTAATATATCGATTTATATTAATCATTTTATCTCATGTCTAGGTTGAAAAAAAATCGATTATTCATGTATATAGTGGTGTAGAGGAGATTCAAGGTATTATAGGTGGTCATAAAATAACCACTTATAAGTTGATTACTTGAAGAATAGGTGTAAATAAAAAAACTAAATGTTTTTATTATTTTTTAAGATGATAATAAATTTTATAAGTTGAATAAGGAACATTATGGGTTAAAAGAGAAAGTTAAGATTGACTTTTTTATTACTTAAAGTAAATTAGTTTCTAGTGAGGTAGAATTTATCATAACCACTACATTAAGAAGTAGAGTTATAATAAGATGATGGTGACAATATATATTTATAAAATAATAATTACTTGATCGAAAAAAACAATATAAGTAATTTATATAATTCATGAGGTGCAAGTTTGAAATGTCATTGACGGGAGAGTTGATGTTTCACATTTCCATTCCAGTGTTATAAATAACGTATGGAAAATTTGTATCTCAATACAAATATACCACAGAGTTTCTAGAAAGATTTTTAATTTTTGATTATAGGGTAATGAAAACACTAGTTACTACCTAGATGATTGTGATGATGGATGATGAAGGGAATGAGGTAAATTTCAATGAATAAAATTAGAATATTGCATGCCTCATGTACTTAAAAGTGATATGTCCTGGCATTATGTATATCAATTCTCAATAAATTAATTACCAAATTAATCAAAAGTAAAGACATTTTATTGAGGTGAAGAAAATACTATGGTATATCAAAGACATGGTATATTTCAGTTTTCATCACAGTGAAAGTTCTCTATAAGATTTATTAGTATATACATATACAAATTGGGATGGTTCGGTAGACAATGGAATTTCAACAACAAGAATTTTATTCCTCCATATTTTATAGTGTATATCTTATTTGATAATGAAATAGGATTTCATCCCACTGATCACTATAGAATATAACAAAATTAATCCATATAAGATTCCACACAACTATTTTGGATGAATCAACATCTTAATGATGCGGGAGTTGAAGTGAAGGCTCCTATCTGAATTAGTCATAACAATTAAAGTGTTGTAGATCATGTAAATTTTTTTATCCATCACTCAAGTATGAAGAAAATTGAGATCAATTATAACTTTAGTAGGGGAAAAGTTGAACATGGTTTAGTGACATAGTAGTTTTTACTTACCAACCTTCATGTCATAAATATCATGAACACACCTTACCAAATAAGGTGTTTGAGAGGAATCAATAGGATCTTAGAGTTTATATAACCCCAAAAATATAAATTGTATGGATTTGGAACCCTACTTCTTATGTTCTAGTATGGATTTCCTATTGTATTGGTAGTTTTTCTTTTCCTCTTGTAATCCAAGAATGTTTAAGCATTAGGTTCATTAAAAAAACAAGGTTCTATTGTTCATTAAAATGGAAAAGATTTATCAAAACATACAAGGGTTTGAGTAAATATAACAAATGGTGAAAGTAAATCAATGTTAAACTTGGGAGATAAAAGTGAAAAAAGAAGAATAGAAGTTGTGGATAACATATTGAAGTTATATCTAGTGCATTTTTCAAATATTACATGGAGAATAAGAGATAAACGCAGTGATTCATTGATAAATATTTCATGATTAACATATTTCTCATGATAATATTGACTCATGTGGTATTTAAAATAATTTATTTTATCCCTTTATTGATTTCTAAAGTTGAATAGTCAAAATTGTGGTTTAATCATAAATCCCACAAGATTTTTCAATAACATGGTTAAGGAGTTTGAAGTTTTTTCAAAAAACCCAAACGTCTATATTTTTGAAAATATACCTTTAAAATGATGTTTCAAGGTTTCTTGGTCATGTTTGTTGACAAATAATTTTTAAAATGTTAATATTTGGAGAAGAAAATGGGTTATTCATGATAAAAACTCTCTATAGAAAATTTTATTTTGCTTAACTAGATTACTATTATCCAAACTAGGTTAAATACCCTGAGAGGGGGGGTGAATCAAGGTATGAAAGTTTAAAATAACTACCCATTCAGATCTTGTTTCATCGTTAAAAAAATAATCTTCTCTCCCTTTCTCATAGAAATGTATGAAAAAAATGAAAGAATTCATGAGAAACGTTAATTTTACTTGGTTCACCCGCACTGTGCTACGTCCAAGGAGCATACAATGGAAATGTGTTGATGTACCAAATTCACTAAGGCTCACTGCCAAAATAAGGTTCGGGCTAGATCACTTCTATGACCAGGATCACTGACTTTACTAGGTTTAGGGATAGCCCACTTCATTTCCAAGGGTCACTCCCTGACTCTCTTTCTATGAATCACTACCGGTGTAAAGGATCATCTTCTTCTTATTCCTTTTCTCACTGCCCTAGAAAGGATCCACACATAGTTTATGGACATGTAGGTTATAACAACCCTAATTTTTATTACACACTTAAACATGATTTATGAAATAAAATATTCACTTGATACAAGATATAATATTGAGAGTTCTAGTGTCTTTGGGGCCTAGGAAAATTACATAACGACTTAGAACATGAAATAGAACATCTTTATTGAAAACTTCCTTTACATGACCACTACATTCCCTCGTACTTAGCATTGCATGGGATAACTTGAGGACATTCATAAGAAAAGGTTGAGACATAAAGTCCAGTAAGGGGGTTAACACGGAATAAAATTAATAATACAATACATGTTAGGCAATATACATATCAATGGAGCATAAAAGAAACATGAACTTAAAGGCATGATATAACATGATTATCATAACATGGAAATGTGGCGACATCACTTAACATTTTATTAGCACGATCCAAGGATAATTATACATGGATCATGAGAAAACCCTAATTTCACTTTAATTATCATGAGTAAACCATCATTTTACTTGATGTATCATGATACTAATCTTTACCCAATACATTGGAGCGCTATCAGGGTGCACCCTTCTTAAACATTTCATTTCATGCATAAGTGTGCCACAAGATCATAAAACATAGATTCATTAAACATAATAATTTATTCTACGGTAAATGAATGTGGAATTAATACATAAAACTCTTCCATCAATAAGTAAATGTGCATAAAGGTGAATACCCTTGATAGAGAAATGGGCATGGTATTCACTACATAATGATTCTTTCTTGGAAAATAGCGGTGCAATTTCGGTAGCATAACAACGTGACATAAGAATTCACAAAAAGGTTAATGAGAGAGAAAATGGTGTCTCATAATATGTATATGAAATGGAAAGTAAGGGTTTCATATATACACATTTCTCAAAATAATTAATGTAATTTGGATTCATAATACAAAAGAATTGCTTGAATGTAAATGAGGAGAGAGAAATTCCTTACAGAATTTCATCATGGTAATGGGTGTACATGAGAGGCATTAATGAGAGAGAAAAGGGGTCTATCGTCATTAAAACATAAATAGGGTAGTATTGGGGAGGTGAGAAATCATACCACAACATTTTTAATTGAAATTAAAAGGGCATAACAACATAAAAAAGTTAGAAAAAAATGAGAAAGGAAGAAAATCACTTACTTGGAAGTGTGATCCCAAAGGCTTGGGACGGGCTTGATAGAGGCTTATTGAGAGATTGGGGTACCTTGGGAGAATTATAGAGAGATTATGGAAGGTTTTTGTCTATCTACAAAGGATTTGAGTGAAGAGGAAGTGGGATTTTGGGTGGTCTTATATAGGAAAGGAGAGAGAATTCTTTTTTAGTTAGGTTTGGGTCACCACACATTAAAGTAATCCAAAACACAAACCATCCCATGTTTTTTGCCAATGGTTTTTTCAAAAGTGGAGTGGAAAAAAATATTTTATAATTCCAATGGACGAACTTCTTAAAATAATAGGTTTGCTTATGTGGTGGTGAGTCACAATCTCAAGGAAATCAATTTAAAAAGGTAAAATATTTTATATGTCTTGAAGGGTCCACTAAAGCATTCTAAAATAAATAAATAAAAAATAAAATCACATTATTTTAATGTTAAAACATATATTTTCCTAACTTAATATTTATAGTATTTTATTACATCACTATAGGGTAATTATGATGTCAAAAAACACTATATATTTAAACGGTATTTAATTTTTACCCAAAAATTAGACTGTCTTAGAAAATTATGAAAAATTCACCATTGGATAACTTCGACGTAATGATTCCAAAAACAATATTCATTTTATCTAAATAATTTTCTAAATATGTGAATTTTTACTTTTAAAATGAAAACCGACATTTATAAAAAATTTATGGGTTTTGAAAAAAATAGTTTTCAAACCTTAATAAAAATCACAATCATATTCATAATAATTATATGGTCATTTATATTATATAAAAAGTAATTTAGTAATAAAATTTAATTTAAATATTATTTAATTTTAAAATCCATTAATTCATCAAAATAGATTTCTTAATTGAATATTAACTAAAAATACTATTTGTGCTTTAAAAACTATTTACAACATAACAATAATAAAATGAATGTATATTATTTATTATATAAAAAAAAAATGCACATAATCATAATGCTAGGGTCTTGTTACATAAACCCTTATAACACCCGCATAAGACCAAAGGGTAAGGTGTGTGATGGTGATAGACTCTTGGGGTGGCTCGGATAACATCACTCGAGTAGTAATCTCTTTCAACTTCCACTTCTCTCGTAGGTGGTTCTACTCGAGCTTAACATGTTGAAGCTCAGCTTGGGCTTGATTAAGAGCGAAGCCCAATGACGCCACCTCCTTTATGATCTTCTAAAAAATGGGCTTTGTATTGGGCAAGTCTACCAGATGATGTCATCGCTTTCTTTGTCTGAGTAAATTGGATTTGTTAAATCCCTATATTTATACTAATCATGTGATCACTTTTTAACGGCTATATTAGCAATGGTAACAATTCTTAATGGTATTTTAAAATCCAAAAACATAAAACTAAGGAATTACCTATTTTATATAACCATTTTTCACAATTATACATTTAATAGATCAAGAGGAATTTTCATTGATAAAAGTTTGGGTCATTACAATCTTCCCCCCTTAAGAAATTTCACCCTCAAAATTTCCTTTTCCCATAATAAAATAGATGTGGGTAACTCTGCTTCATCACTTCCTCTGGTTCCCACGCTGCCTCTCCAAACTTATGGTTTCTCCACAATACCTTTACGAGGGGAATTTTCTTATTTCATAGAACTTTTTCCATATGATCTAAGATCTTCAATGGCTACTCCTCGTAAGAAAGATCATCTTCTAATTGTACTACCTATAAAGAGAGTACATGTGAAGGGTCTAGTATGTACTTTCTTAAGAGGGATACATGAAAGACATCATGTACTTTGGACATGTTAGGTGTAAGTTCTAGTTTATAGGGCAAAAACCCAACACGATCAAGAATATCGAAGGGGCCGATGCACCTAGGACTTAACTTCCCTTTCTTTTCAAACCTCACGACTTTCTTCCACGGTGATATGCATAGAAATACCATGTATCCAACTTTGAACTCAAGGTCTCATCGAAGGTTATCTTCATAACTCTTCGGTTGACTTTGAGAATCCTTGATATGCTTCTAAATGGTTTTCACCTTATCCACCATTTCTTTAACCATTTCGGGTCCTAGCAGCTTAAGCTCACTAACTTCATCCCAACACGATGATGTTCTACACCTTTTCCCATAAATAGATTCATATAGTTCCATTCATATTCTTGAGTAGAAACTATTATTTTAGGAGAATTAAACTAGTGTAATATGTTGGTCCTATCCTCATTTGAAGTCTAGAACATGATATTAACATATCTTTCAGTGTATAAATAGTTTTCTCAGATTGGCCATTAGTTTGAGGATGATAGGCCATACTGAAGTTCAGTTTAGTGCTTAGAGAATGTTGGAGATTTTTTCAAAACTTTGAGGTGAATCTCGGATCACAATAGAATACAATAGATAGAAGTACTCCATGCATCCTTACCACTTATTAGATGTAAATCCATGCAAGTTGATCCAATGAGAAGTCCTCTTGAATTGCGATAAAGTGAGCTGTCTTCGTAAGACGATCCATGATAAACCATATAACATTGTTTCCTATGGATTTCCTTATAAGTCCAGTGACAACGTCCATGGCAATTTTCTCCCACTTCCATGTCGGTATGGGTAGTGGTTTCATAACCCCCTTAGACTTTTTCCTTTTAGCCATCACTTTCTAACATACCAGGCACTTTGATGTATATTAAGAAATCTCCCTTTTCATATTGTCCCACCAAAAGTTTTCTCAGAGATCCCGATACATCTTTGTGCTCCCTAGGTGAATAAAGAAGGTTGAGCTATGTGAGTTATTCAGAAGATCCTTCTTTATATCTAGATTGGATTGTACATATAATTATGGCCCAAATCTCACAATTTCATCCTTGTCAACCATGAACTCTGAGGATTTCCCATTTCAGATAGCTTCCACCCTTTTCAGAATTTCCACATCCTTTATTCGAGCATCCTTTATTTTCTCCATGAGGGATGGTTGAGAAATAATTTGAGAAAAGATTAATTATGTTCCTCCCTTAAGGATTCACATGTATATCCTCTGAAAATCTAAGAAGATTGGATCCTTTTCAATTATCATCATTAATAAAGATGCACGATCCTTTCTACTTAGAGAATCTGCTACCTTGTGTGCCTTATCAGGATGGTAGTGGATTGAGAAATCATAATACTTTATGAGATCTATCTATCTTCATTGGCAGATATTAAGATATTTTTGTGTGAATATATATTTTAGGCTCTTATGATCAATATATATTTCACACTTCTCCCCATAGAGATAATGCTTCTAGATTTTCAACACAAAGATTATAGCTGCCAACTCCAAATCATGTGTGGGATAGTTTTGCTCATGTATTTTCAGCTTCCTTGAGGTGTAGGCTATCAATTTATCATTTTTCATTAGAAAAAAACCTAAACCACTCTTTGAAGCATCATTGTACACCACAAAGAGTTCTTCAATTATTGGGAGTGTGAGTACGGGCGCAGTGATAAGCCTCCTTTTCAACTCCTTGAAGCTCTCTTTAAATGCATAACTCCAATCAAACTTTACTCCCTTCTGAGTTAGGTTGGTAAGAGGGTTGGAAAATCGTTAGAAATTCCTCAAAATCAGTGATAATATCCAGCTAACCCCAGGAATCTATGGATATCCATTACCGATGTTGGCCTCATCCACCCCTCAATTGCAGCTGTCTTAGAGGAATCCATAGATATCACACTACTTGTGATGATATGACCCAAGAATGAGACTTCCTTCAACCAAAACTCACACTTGATATACTTTGCATAGATATTCTCCTTTATCAAGGTCTCTAGTATAGTTCTTAGATGCTCCTCATGCTCCTCCTTGGTTTTGAAGTATAGTATAATATTATCTATAAAGACTACCACTAATTTGTTGAGGTAATCTCTAAATAATCAATTCATCAAGTCCATGAAGATTGTTGGAGAATTAGTGAGTCCAAAAGGCATTAATATTAATTCATAGTGCCCATACGTTGTACGAAAAATAGTCTTGGGGATATCCTATTTCTTCACCCTGACTTGGTAATATCCCAATCGCAAATCCACCTTGGAGAAGTATTGTGAACCACATAGATGATCAAACAAGTCATCAATTAGAGGTAGAGGATACTTGTTCTTTATCATGATTTTTTTGATCTTGTGATAATCAATGCAAAGACACATTTACCCATCCTTCTTCTTGATGAAGAGGACTAGAGCACCCCATGGTGAAGCACTTGGGAGTATAAACCATTTATCCATATTCTCCAATATTTGTTTCTTTAGCTCCTCAATCTACACAATATCCATTATATATGGAGTCTTGGATATTGGAAATTCCCTAGGTATAAGATAAATTGAGAATTAAACATCTCTTCTAGGAGGAAGACCAGACAATTCCTCGGGAAACACTTCAACGAATACCTTCACAATAGGCATGTCTTCAAGGATGGTTGCTTCCTTAGACTCAATGATTAGATCTAGATACACATGATAATAGAGAAGTAATATCCACTCTTGAGATGATGGTGCTAAAGAAGATTCATCTTCCTCCTTGCACTTGTATATAATTGGGGGTCGATTCTTTATATGGTGAGTGATTTCCCTCCCATGGAAATTTATGTTGGATCTATATAAAGAAAGCCAATCCATGTTGAGAATTGCATCAAATTAGACCATAGGGAGTATGATGAGGTTCACCAAGAATTTCACTCCACAAATTATGATAGGGGAGGAGTTATATTCATGGGATGAAATGATTTCCCCATTTACCATACTCACCGAAATCTTTACTTCCCTGATTTTTGGTGGTGTTGGGATTGTTCTACTAAATTTTCAGGATATAAAATAATGCATAGTACCAGAATCAAAAAGTATGTTCCCTATTATTGAATTAATAACTAGAACACCTATCACCACTTCGTTTTCGAGTCTCACTTCAGTGGTAGTGATAGAAAAAACTCACCCTTGCTGCCTCGGATGTTGTTGGTTGCCTCTGAAAACTCTTGTCTTAAGGAACTAATTTTCAAGGTTCCATGGTTCTTTGCAGTTGAAGCAATGAACAATGTATTGAGGGTTGAACAAAGAGTTATGCTCCTCTATCACAGCTGTGGGATTTTATTGTCAGCAGTTAACGGCTAGGTTCCCTTCTCTTCCACACCTAAATCATTTCCTCATCCCCTTCAATCAATTTCAGGGGTGCTTCTTTCCAAACCTTAGGCAAGTGGGGTGCTGGGTTTTCTTAGCACTGTTGAATTTATCCATCAGACTACTAGAATTTTAGTCTACCTAATGCTTCTTATCCCCTTGATACCCCTGAGATTCTACAATCTCCATTTCAACCTTGAAGGAACATCGGAAAATTTCCTCATATCTATCGAAGTCACGGATTGCCAGGGCTTTCTGTAGGCTAGATTTTAGCCCACTAAAGAAGCGATCAACCTTGCATTCAGGGGCAACGACAAAGTTGGAGGCGTATCATGCAAACCTTGTGAAGTTTTTCTCATACACTCTGATAGATTCATCATATTTGTTCTTGAGGGAAAGGAAGACCCTTTCCATCTTAAGTCGGAGGGTGCGTGGAAAATATTTATCGATTTTTTTTCTGTAAATCCATCCATTATAACGGTTCATTCTCCTCCTCATGCTTCGTATTTTTGATCAATGTCCACCATTGATCAGCTTCACCCTCCATACAATAAACATCCATAAGAACCTTCTCTTGTTCGTAACATTGAAGGATGAAGAAGATATTTTCAATATAGTTGTTCCATTATTCGATAATTGAGGGATCATATGATCCATTAAAAGCAAGAGGTCGTTGTATTATAAAGCTCTCAATTGTGAATTGTTCTTTCTTATGGGGGGTTGAACATTCCTATTGACCTGTGTTTCTCTTCAAATCTTGTGTTAACTGAGAGAGTATCGTTAAAAAGTTCACGATTCTTGCTCCCATCAAATTGGTCATCTCATTAGAACAATTGTCACATTGATCTTTGCATCGATTGTTAGACCGAGTCCTCCTATTACTGGCCATTGGCTGGAATAAAAGGAAAGTTAGGGGTAACACATAATGGGTAATCCAAGGAAAAGAACATATGACTTATAAATAACTTTTATTCCCTTAACATATGAATCTATAGGCTTCAATCTATGTTATCCATGATCTACTTTCTAACATATATTATCATGGGGTATTATTTTAATTCCCTTAATAATAGTTCATACTAAGCCTGTGAATTTACCAAAGCATATCTCTCAAGAGTTTCGTAACCAATGTTGAGTCAATAAGGTTTTCCTTATGACTTTTCCATTCCTTCTTGTTTTGAAAATCACAAACACCTTATCTTTAAGGAAAATTGCTTTTGTAAGGAAAAATGCTTTCTTAAGGAAAATCGCTTTTATAAGGAAAAATGCTTTCTTAAGGAAAATCGCTTTTATAAGAAAAATTTTATCCTTATCATATTTTCATCAATATTTTTCTTAAGTGAAAGTTTCGGATTCACTTTCTCGGAATCATTAAAACTGATAAAAAGTATTCTGTTTTAGGGTTCGGATTCTGGACAAGAACTATAAGGAAGTTTCATTCCGAATTCCGGATATGAATTCTGACTTAGTTCTATTCCAGATTCAGGATACGAATTCTGAAGAAGAATTCTCATTACGAATTCTAATGAAGAAATCCCATTCCGAATTCTCATTACGAATTCTGAAGAAGAATTCTCATTACGAATTCTAATGAAGAAATCCCATTCCGAATTCTCATTACGAATTTTGAAGAAGAATTCTCATTACGAATTCCAATGAAAAATTCTCATTACGAATTCTAATGAAGAAATCCCATTCCGAATTCTCATTACGAATTCTGAAGAAGAATTCTCATTACGAATTCCAATGAAAAATTCTCATTACGAATTCTAATGAAGAAATCTCATTCCGAATTCTCATTACGAATTCTGATGACGATTTCTCATTACGATTCCTGATGAAGAATTCCTATTCCGAATTCCTATTCCGAATTCTCATTCCGAATTCACTCATTAAACAGAATCTGGATATCATTGTTTTATACACTCTGAATTTGTTCACTCCGAACTTTCACTCCGAAATTTCTATTCCGAACTTTTATGATAGAGTTTAAAACGATGTCGTGCATTCTGTTACACTTACTTTGTTATAAAACGATGTCGTCCATTTTGTTATAAACTAACCGTTGTCTAAGTGACACGTGTACAGGTCCCTCCGAACTTTAAGGGAAATATGACCGTTGGAGAAGGAGCCGACCTCACCTATAAATAGGAGCTCATTTGAAAAAGCTCACAACGGATGGATGAACATTTGGACTTTGTGCATACATGCTGTTGAAGTGATTTCTAGAGAGAGAGTCTCTTATAAACTCTCAGAGCTTCGTGCGACTCCGAATGTTGGTGATTACATTCGAGGGCTTCCGGGGATAGGAAGACAGAGGTGCCGACTACCTTAAAGATCGAGGGCTTTCTTGCTGAGAAAGACAGAGGTGCCGACTACCTTAAAGATCGAGGGCTTTCTTGCTGAGAAAGACAGAGGTTGCCAACTACCTTGAAGTTGAGGGCTTGCGGGGATAGCAAGACAGAGACACCGATCTTCGTATCGAGGGCTTACCCTGGTGTGGGTAAGACAGACTTGCTTGAAAGTATAAATCAAGGGACCTTTATCCAAGGTTGTTGGATACCCTTCTCTTTGGGTTAAAAGACTATCATCTTGTTACTAGTAGTTCTTCTACTTGTTTTATTCCGCTGCATTTTGTATCTTAAGGAAAGTATAATTTTCTTATACTTCCTTACTTACTCTGATTAGTTTAGATTCTATACGCTTTAAGGTAGAATCTCATATTGTAACTTTTGTTAAGTTTCAAATTCCGGAACCATATTTCCGGAACCTAATTTTGGAATCTCTTTCCAAGTTTAGTTCGGTGTTAGAGGTGTTGTGAATTTACTTAGTTTAACTTTGTTAAACTTAGTTCTTTCCTTTTCTTAAGGAAACTCTAGTTATTCATAACTAACTTTAAAGGTTCCAAAGGAATTTTTAAAGTGTACAATTCACCCCCCCTCTTGTATATTGAGCATCTCATATTATATTTCGATCCTACAATTGGTATCAGAGGTTGGAAACCTCTTACTCTATACCATTCTTACATTTGGTATCAGAGCCAAGGTTACTGAAATACTTGTACTCACGTTCAAGTTTTTCTTGCTCACTTTTCTTTTCCGAACTTTGTCATTCCGGATTTTCCATTCCGAACTTTTCCTATTCCGAACTTTTTGATTCCGAATCTTTGTTATTAACAAGTTTGTTTCCAAGTTATTTTCAAGTATGGCAGGAATGAATGTTGGTTCGATAGACAATTTGAATCCTACAAGGCCACCAATATTTGATGGTAATGATTATGAATACTGGAGAGATCGTATGAAGACGTTTGTTATCAATACTGGAGTAGATAACTTTGTCATGCTTACTGGTGATTACAAAATTCCTGACAAGGAAGTCAGAACCTTTACTAACCAGGAGAAGCAAGAATATCAACTCAACTACAAGGTACGCAACACTTTATTATGTTCAATGACTAGAAATATATATAGCCAAATTTCTTCTTGTGAAGCAGCTAATTGTATATGGAAGAAGTTAGAGGTTACTCATTTTGGGACTTCTAAAGTGATTGAGACTAGGAGAGCTATGCTTAGAGCTGAATATCATGGCTTTAATTTTCCTTATGGAGAACCTATCTGTAAAGTACAACAAAGATTTATGACAATCGTCAATAGTCTACAGTCTATGGGAGAAAAAGGTTTAGATGATGAAGCTCTTGTGGACAAGATAATTGACATTATGCCCAATGAGTGGGAATCCAAGAGAACAGCTATAGATGAGAACAGGAAGGTTACTCAAATTACTCTTGATGAATTATTTGGAACTCTTCTACAACATGAGACTAGAATGAAGAGAGATGCTGACAACATCAAGAAGAAGAATGGAAATGGTACTGTTGCTTTTACTACAACTTCGAATCAGATGAAAGCTAAGACTCCTGAGAGAGTAACCAGATCCAAATCAAAGAAAGTCATTTTCCAATCTGAATCTAGTGAAAGTGAAGTTTCAGAAAATGAATTAGCCAATCTTGCTCGAAGGATGAACAAGATAGCTGGACAGAGAAACTTTCAATCCAAGTATAAGAAGAAGGATAGGAAAGATAAGAAAGATGGAGAAGTTACTTGTTATGAATGCAAGAGAGCTGGACATATTAGACCAGATTGCCCTATGCTCAGAAAGAAAGAAAGAAAGGAAAGGCATTCAGACAGGAACAGGAAGAAATATTACAAAGCTAAAGCTAAGAAAGTTTTGAA
The DNA here is from genome assembly GCA_963277665.1 of Viscum album. Classification (NCBI taxonomy): domain Eukaryota; kingdom Viridiplantae; phylum Streptophyta; class Magnoliopsida; order Santalales; family Viscaceae; genus Viscum; species Viscum album. The sequence goes on from OY728139.1 coordinate 1,272,978,688, forward strand.
AGCTAATGACACCTGGAGTGCCAGTGGTGGTGACTCTTCAGATGAATCTTCTGAATATGAATCTTCAGGACAGAAGAATCTTGGTCTTATAGCCAGATTACCTATTGATAATCATTGTCTTATGGCTAAGGTACGAAATGCTGAATCTTTGACCAATGTTTCTTTAAATCCTAATGATAGTAAGTATTATAACTCTTCTGATGAAGAATCATCTTCTGATGAGGAAAATACTTTACCTACTTTTGAAGAAGTCTCTAGATTTGCTGAACTTCTTGAGATCGAAAATTCCAAACTCAACAAGAAACATGATAAGGCAAATTCTAGGAATTCTATTCTTACTAAAGAGATATCAGATCTTTCTAAAGATCTTGATAAGAAAAATGCTGATTTTGAAAGAATTTCAAAAAATCTTGAGGAAGTAAGTTCTGAGAAGAATAAACTTTCTAAAGAGTTAGAAAAAGTAATTTCTAATAAAAATGTTTTCGAGCCTAACTCTAGTTCCAAAACTAATGATTTTGAAGATAAAAACTTGGTTGTAAAACTCAAGTCCGAAATATTTTCCTTAAAGAAGTGTTTATCAAACTTTACCCATGGAAAGGAAAATTTTGATAAGATGTATTCTCAAATACGACCTTTAAGAAATAAATCCGGATTTGGTTATACCCATGCAAAACCTGTTTTCAGCAACAATTATTTTGTTCCTCAAAGTGCCCCATTTTGTACTAAGTGTCAATGTGGTGGTCACTGGGCAAGAAATTGTTCCTTAAACAAAACCCAATCCTTAGGTTTTCATAAAGCTTACTTTTCTAAGAAAATGTGGGTACCAAAAATATTATTGTCTGGAAATCTCGGATCCAAACAAGTTTGGATTCCGAAAGTCTAACTTTGTTCTTAATTTCAGGAAAATAAAGAAAGTTCCAGCAACAATGTTTGGTACATGGATAGTGGATGTTCCCGGCACATGACTGGTAACAAAAGCTTCTTTGAAAAGATTATCAAAACGAAAGGAGGAAAGGTAACTTTCGGAGACAATGCTAAGGGAGAGATTGTTGGTATTGGTAATATTGTTCTTTTAGGTAAAACTTTGATTTCAAATGTTCTTTTTGTTAAAGGTCTTAAGCACAACCTCATTAGCATAAGTCAGTTATGTGATGAAGGTTACCTTGTGAATTTTAGGAATGATAAATGCTTAGTTCACAATTCCAAGGAAGAATTTATTCTCTCAGCCAACAGGCAAGAGAATGTTTACACCTTAAACTTAGAAGACCTAAGAAGCCAAGATTTACCTTGCCTAAGTGCAATGGAAGATCATTCTTGGTTATGGCATAGAAGACTAGGACACTGTAATCTTAGAAACCTATGTAAACTCTCTAAGAAGAAACTAGTTAAGGATCTACCGGAGCTTAGATTTGATTCTTCTAAAGTTTGTGATCCTTGTCAATATGGCAAGCAACATAAATCTAGTTTTAAGTCAATCGGTGAAGTCTCAACAACCGATGCATTACAGTTGGTGCACATGGATCTTTTTGGTCCTACACAAACTGGAATCATTGGAGGCAAATACTATGTGTTTGTTCTAGTTGATGATTACACCAGATTTACTTGGGTCTATTTTCTAGAAAGGAAATCTGAAGCTTTTTCTTATTTCAAAAGTTTTAGAGCCCAAGTTAAAAATGAGAAAAACCTTCCATTGAAAACTATTCATAGTGATCATGGAGGAGAATTTCAAAATTCTGATTTTGAAACTTTTTGTAGTAAGAAAGGTATTACTCACAACTTTTCAGCACCTAGAACTCCTCAACAGAATGGTGTAGTTGAAAGAAGAAATCGAATTCTTCAAGAAATAACTAGAACCATGTTGAGTGAATATTCTATTGCTAGACATTTCTGGGCTGAAGCTGTAAGTACTGCTTGTTATACTATAAATCGAGTTTTGATTAGACCTTTTCTTAATAAAACTCCTTATGAGTTATGGAATGGTAGAAAACCTAGACTTTCCTACTTCAAGGTTTTTGGTTGCAAAGTATTCATTTTGAATACTAAAGATAACTTACATAAATTCGCACCAAAATCAGATGAAGGGATTTTCTTAGGATATTCCACAACCTCTAAGGCTTATAGAGTTTTTAATAAAAATACTTGTACTGTTGAGGAAACAGTACATGTGAAATTTGATGAGTCAGATCCTTTTGTTTTTAAAACCTCCCAACTTACATCTTCGGATGTGTTTTCAAAAACTGATTGTCAACCTTTGTTAGAAGAACCTTCTGATAAGGAAATTGTTCTAGAAGATACTTCTGAAACATTTACCCCAGAAGACTTTCTACCTTATGTTGATGAACAGGTTTTACAAAACCCAAATCAGATGTTTCTTAAGAATCATCCCAGTGATAGTATCATTGGTGATGTAAATCAACCTGTAAGGACTAGAAGTTCCTTAAGAAATGAAGTAGAACATCTAGCATTTCTTTCCCAACTAGAACCTAAAAGCACTGATGAAGCTTTAGGTGATGATGATTGGATCAAAGCAATGCAATATGAGCTAAATGAATTTGAAAGTAATAAAGTCTGGACCTTGGTTGAAAGACCTAAGGAAACTTCAGTTATTGGAGTAAAATGGGTCTTCAGAAACAAATGTGATGAAAATGGAGTCATTGTTAGAAATAAAGCTAGACTTGTTGCTAAAGGCTATAATCAGCAAGAAGGAATAGACTATGAAGAAACCTATGCTCCAGTAGCTAGACTTGAATCTATCCATATTCTACTTGCCTTTGCAGCATTCTTTAATTTCAAACTATTTCAAATGGATGTGAAATGTGCTTTTCTTAACGGTTATGTTCAAGAGGAAGTTTTTGTTGAACAACCTCCTGGCTTTGAAGATACAAAACATCCAGATCATGTTTTTAGACTTACCAAAGCTTTGTATGGCCTTAAACAAGCCCCAAGAGCATGGTATGATAGACTCACTGGATTTTTGCTTCAAAATAACTATGTTAAGGGAAATGCAGATCCAACCCTTTTTATAAAGAAAGATAAGAAAAATGTTTTGATTGTTCAAATTTATGTTGATGACATTATATTTGGTTCAACTCAGCAATCTTTGACTGATTCTTTTGCTAGTCTAATGAAATCTGAGTTTGAAATGAGTATGATGGGTGAGTTAACATTTTTCCTTGGTTTTCAAATTTCTCAAAAACCAGAAGGAACCTACATATCCCAACATAAGTATATTAAAGATCTTCTTAAAAAGTATGGTTATGACAACACGAAGAGTATAAGTACTCCTATTGGTACCTCAAACTCTTTAGATCTTGATGAAGCTGGAAAACCAGTAGATCAAACATCTTTTAGAGGTATGATTGGAAGTCTACTTTACTTAACTGCTAGTCGACCAGACTTAATGTTTTCAGTATGCTTATGTGCAAGATATCAATCCAATCCAAAGGAATCTCACTTAAAGGCAGTTAAAAGAATTTTTCGCTACCTTAAGGGAACCATGGATCTAGGATTATTTTATACTTCTGGAAATGATTTTGTTCTAAAAAGCTTTTCTGATGCTGACTTTGGTGGTTGTAGAATGGATAGAAAAAGTACATCCGGAACTTGTCATTTCTTAGGAGATTCATTAGTTTCTTGGTCATGCAAGAAGCAACATTCTGTTGCACTCTCCACTGCTGAAGCTGAATATGTAGCAGCTGGAAGTTGTTGTGCACAAGTGTTGTGGATGCAACACACACTCACAGACTATGGCTTGAGTTTTACTAAAACTCAAATTTTGTGTGATAACACAAGTGCCATTGCCCTAAGTAAGAACCCTGCACATCACTCCCGTGCAAAACACATAGATATTAGGCATCACTTTCTTAGGGATCACACACTTAAAGGAGATATTATTCTTCAGTTTATCGGAACGCAAGATCAACTTGCTGATATTTTCACAAAATCTTTACCTTCTGATAGATTTGAATATATTAAACAGAAGTTAGGAATGATAACCGTTAGGTAATCTTCCTTAATTAACTTTCTGTTGGAAAAATCTCCTTACAGTAATAAACTCCTTTTCATAGGGGGAGTACATTTGTTTGTTTATTTAACAAAGTTTTTCAAAATTTGTTTTCAAATTTTTCGGAACGAAACTTTCCGGAATGGAACTTCCGGAACTACAATTTTCCAGAATGGATATTTCCATACAAAATACTTCTGGAATAAAAGTATTCGTATTGAAAATTTCCGGAATGGAAAATTTTCGTACTGGTATTTTCATAATGGAAAAACTTTCGTATTGAATCTTCCATAACAAGTTTTTTATGAAGTTTTTCGTATTGAGTTTTTCGTATTGAGTTTTTCGTATTGAGTTTTTCGTAGTCGTCTTTACATTACCCATTACGAATAACTTTCCTAAGCTAATCCGAAAGGTATGACTTCCTTACTGAAGTTTTTCGTAATCATATTTTACTTGCTGGCATTTTCTTATAGTTTGTTTTCGGTTTTTTGAATTTCTTGAATTCTGTTTTAATAAAACCTCAAAAAGATCGGATTCAACCTCTCAACCGTCAGATCTGATCTCAGATCATTCTAAACCGTTAGATCAACCGAGGAAGTTGAACCGTCATCCCAAAGCCTATATAAAGGGGACCCTATTTTCTCGTCCCACATCGATCTCAAGCTCTTGCGTGCTGAAGCTCTGCCTCTTTGTTTTAAGGCTGTTCCGAACTACAGTTTTCCAGTTCCGAACTTCAGTCTTCTCAGTTCCGAACTTCTCAGAGACTTCTAATCCGAATGTCTGCAGAGTTAGCTTCTCAAGAGATGTCTTCAACAAATCCCATTTCTCAGTGGTTAGTCTACAGAGAACGGTTAGTGCATCCGAATTTCTTCAGCAACTATGATTCTATTATATCAAAGAATATCAAGCTCAATGGCTGGGAAGATGTTGCAATATCAAAAACTGGCAACCAAGATGTAGTTTACTCAGACTTGCTTGTCGAGTTTTATGAGACAGTTGCTTTCTTCGTGGAAGATAATAGAGAAAAGTTTTCCTTCAAAACGTATGGCAAGACTTATAAGCTATCTTACACCAAGGCTGCAAGCTTGGTAGGGTTGAATTATGAAGGGGAAGCTGAGTTTATCTCGCATGTTCTGCCAGACTCCTTGGGTAGTTTCAACAAGGAGAAAGCCTTAGAAATTCTCGGACTGGATGATGATAAGGCTCCGAAAATTGCAACCCTATCTACAAACTTCCGGATTCTGGAGTTATGGGTGCAAGGGCTTATTGTACCGAGAAAAGGAGACAAGGACAGCTTGAAGAAGAGTGAGATATACATCTTAGATTTCTTGATAAATCTAAGGAAGTTCAACCTGATGAAGCATATCCTTCTTAATCTTGAGAATTTAAAGAAAGGGAATCTGAGAGCTCAGATAGTAATGTACCCGGCAATATTGTCGAAGCTGATAGTTCGGTGCCTTGAGTCCTTCAAGGTTGCTTGCAGTTCTAAACCGAAAGTGTGCAAGATCATGTTGCTCAGTGATGCAACTCTTAAAAGGATGAATATAGCTTTTGACAAGAAGTCTGGGAAATTTATCGATCTACCGCCTCAAGAAGAAGTGACTCCGAAAGTGGCTGATCCGGAATCGTCTAAGCCGGTAAGGAAGAGGAAGCTGAAAGAAGTGGTAGGTGAAGCTGAGGAACCTAAGTCTAAGGAAGTCCATTCCGCACCTCCTAAGCCTAAGAAGAAGAAGACATATACTGATGAGGTTGCAGCGAAGTGGAGAGCTGACAAGGAAAAGAGGAAGGAAGGAGATCCGCAGTTCGGATTGGATCCCGCAGAGGCTAAGGCTCTGAAAGAAAAGGCTGCTGATGAGCTCGAGAAGCAAGCTAAGGAAAAGAAGCTGAAGAAGAAGTTGTCAGAAGCTGAGGCTGTGCAAGCCTTGTTGAAGTTTAATGAAATGGTTTCAGCAACCATTCCCGTTCCGAGAACTTTTTCTTTGGACTCTCTACCTAAGACTCCAGGAAGAAATCTCGATGATCCGAAAGAGGCTGCTGCTAAGAATGCTGACGAAGTTGAACAAGTGGAACAAGCTGAAGAAGCTGCTGAAGGAAGTGGTGAGACAGGAGATGTGCTCAAACAAGTAGATGAATATAAGGGAACTCCTTCGGAACACCTGTCGCTCCGAACATCTGAAGCCGAATCTTCAAAACTAGTTACTCCAGTAATAGAAGGAAAGGAAGGAGAGGAAGAAGTTTCTTATCATGGAGAAGAAGAACATCTTTCACTTGATGCTGCTCAGAAAGAAAATATAGAAGTTGTTGATGAGGAAGATTTGGTTGTTCAAGTTTCTGACAGTGAGAAAAAATCTCCGGAACAGGTTTCTATTCCGGAAAAAGATAAGGGGAAACAAGTTATTGCTGATACCCCGAGTTCAGAAAAGAGTATGAGGAAGGAAGCTGGTAGTTCTTCAAAGAGGAAGTTGGAGCTTATTGAAGAAGAAAATTCTCCTAGCAAGATGTCAGATTCGGAATCATCTTCGTTGGGGCACGATTTTTTTGTTCAATCCTTGAAGAAGTTGGTGGGAACCATTCCGACCTTCTCCAGTATTGATTCTCGGTGCCAGATGCTCCAACATACGCTGAATCAGAAAACCGATTCCGTATCCATGGTTATGGATAAATGTGTTGAGATAGAAGCTCAGTTCAAAAATTTCTTCATTGGTTACGAAGCCCATAAAAGATCTTGCAAAAGGATGACTAGCTGGTCGAAGAAGAATGTGGAAGAGATGAGGCTGCTGGATGAGTTTCAGGAGAATGTTAAGGATGCTTTTCAAACCGAGGACAAGAAGTTTCATGAGATGACTGCATCATTCGATGAGAAATTGGCAGAGGAAAAGAACATTCGGAGTCAGGAAGTAAGAGATCTGAATGGAAAGCTCAACTCTGTTAATCAAAGTTGGAAATTTGAAAGGGATCATCGGATCAATTTTCTAGAAAGGATAAAGTCTCAGGAAGAGAAAATGGAAGCTCAGGAAGAAAAGTTGAAGGCTCAGGAAGAAATCATTCAAGCTCAGTCAGCAAGAATAGTTGCCTTAGAAAAGCAAGCAGAGGAAGATCATAAGGATCTCAAGAAGATCAAGACTATTCTCAAGGGGCTGATGTCGAAAGAGAAAGATCCCAAATGACCAATCCGATCTTTTTGTTGTAATCTGTTTTTGTTGCTGACATTTCAAATTTAATGAGAATCGTGCTTGTTGTTCTGTTTTGTTGTTGTTACTAATTCTTTCAGGTATTTTGTTATTTTTTTCCATTCCCTCGAAATTCTTTTTGAAAATCACAAAGGGGGAGAAGGAAAAGATCCTTAAGAAAAAGAGGAAATCTAATAAGTGCTTATCAAAGGGGGAGAAAGAAAAATACCCAAGGAGATAGAACTCTAGTAAGAGTTTGTTTAAGGGGGAGTTTTTATCTTAAAGAAATATCACTCCGGAAATATGAATACGATCCTTAGAGATTCAAAGCCTAAGGGGGAGTTAGTCGTATTCATCTATTTTCTTAAACCAAGGGAGATAAGCTTTAATATGTTTCTTTCTTCTTAGAATAGCTTTTTCGTAAGGATGTTTGTGCTTTCCAAAAAGGGGGAGATTGTTGAGTCAATAAGGTTTTCCTTATGACTTTTCCATTCCTTCTTGTTTTGAAAATCACAAACACCTTATCTTTAAGGAAAATTGCTTTTGTAAGGAAAAATGCTTTCTTAAGGAAAATCGCTTTTATAAGGAAAAATGCTTTCTTAAGGAAAATCGCTTTTATAAGAAAAATTTTATCCTTATCATATTTTCATCAATATTTTTCTTAAGTGAAAGTTTCGGATTCACTTTCTCGGAATCATTAAAACTGATAAAAAGTATTCTGTTTTAGGGTTCGGATTCTGGACAAGAACTATAAGGAAGTTTCATTCCGAATTCCGGATATGAATTCTGACTTAGTTCTATTCCAGATTCAGGATACGAATTCTGAAGAAGAATTCTCATTACGAATTCTAATGAAGAAATCCCATTCCGAATTCTCATTACGAATTCTGAAGAAGAATTCTCATTACGAATTCTAATGAAGAAATCCCATTCCGAATTCTCATTACGAATTTTGAAGAAGAATTCTCATTACGAATTCCAATGAAAAATTCTCATTACGAATTCTAATGAAGAAATCCCATTCCGAATTCTCATTACGAATTCTGAAGAAGAATTCTCATTACGAATTCCAATGAAAAATTCTCATTACGAATTCTAATGAAGAAATCTCATTCCGAATTCTCATTACGAATTCTGATGACGATTTCTCATTACGATTCCTGATGAAGAATTCCTATTCCGAATTCCTATTCCGAATTCTCATTCCGAATTCACTCATTAAACAGAATCTGGATATCATTGTTTTATACACTCTGAATTTGTTCACTCCGAACTTTCACTCCGAAATTTCTATTCCGAACTTTTATGATAGAGTTTAAAACGATGTCGTGCATTCTGTTACACTTACTTTGTTATAAAACGATGTCGTCCATTTTGTTATAAACTAACCGTTGTCTAAGTGACACGTGTACAGGTCCCTCCGAACTTTAAGGGAAATATGACCGTTGGAGAAGGAGCCGACCTCACCTATAAATAGGAGCTCATTTGAAAAAGCTCACAACGGATGGATGAACATTTGGACTTTGTGCATACATGCTGTTGAAGTGATTTCTAGAGAGAGAGTCTCTTATAAACTCTCAGAGCTTCGTGCGACTCCGAATGTTGGTGATTACATTCGAGGGCTTCCGGGGATAGGAAGACAGAGGTGCCGACTACCTTAAAGATCGAGGGCTTTCTTGCTGAGAAAGACAGAGGTGCCGACTACCTTAAAGATCGAGGGCTTTCTTGCTGAGAAAGACAGAGGTTGCCAACTACCTTGAAGTTGAGGGCTTGCGGGGATAGAAAGACAGAGACACCGATCTTCGTATCGAGGGCTTACCCTGGGGTGGGTAAGACAGACTTGCTTGAAAGTATAAATCAAGGGACCTTTATCCAAGGTTGTTGGATACCCTTCTCTTTGGGTTAAAAGACTATCATCTTGTTACTAGTAGTTCTTCTACTTGTTTTATTCCGCTGCATTTTGTATCTTAAGGAAAGTATAATTTTCTTATACTTCCTTACTTACTCTGATTAGTTTAGATTCTATACGCTTTAAGGTAGAATCTCATATTGTAACTTTTGTTAAGTTTTAAATTCCGGAACCATATTTCCGGAACCTAATTTTGGAATCTCTTTCCAAGTTTAGTTCGGTGTTAGAGGTGTTGTGAATTTACTTAGTTTAACTTTGTTAAACTTAGTTCTTTCCTTTTCTTAAGGAAACTCTAGTTATTCATAACTAACTTTAAAGGTTCCAAAGGAATTTTTAAAGTGTACAATTCACCCCCCCTCTTGTATATTGAGCATCTCATATTATATTTCGATCCTACAACCAAGAGTTCATCAAGGCCCATTGTCATGTACCAGGATACCTCGAGTTAAGCCTGAAACTCCTTGTCGGAGTTTTCACTCCTAGGTACATATGTGCTAGATCCACCTCTACCTGCTCGTATCCAGTAAGAGATGTATTTTCTTGATAAACCACTTACTCAATACTCACCAAAATTTAGGGATATTATTATTATACTTAGTATTATCCCTAAGGCTTTCTCTAAGGTTTTCTAATCCTAATCCCAAAAATAACTAAACCTATCATCTGATACCAACTATAACAACCCTACTTTTTATTACACACTTAAACATGATTTATTACATAAAATATTCACTTGATACAAGATAGAAGATCAAGAGGTCTAGTTTCTTTGGGGCTTAGGAACATTACATAATGACTTAGAACATGAAACACAACATCTTTATTAAAACTTCCTTTACATGGCCCCTACATTCCCTCGTACTTATCATTGCACGAGATAGCCTGAGGACATGCATAATAAAAGGGTGAGCTATAAAGCCCTGTAAGGGAGTAAGAAATGCATAAAATGAATAATACAATACATGTTAGGAAATATACATATCAATGGATCATAAAATAAACATGAACATAAAGGCATGATATAGCATGATTATCATAACATGGAAATGTAGCGACAACACTTAACATGATATTAGCACGGTCCAAGGATAATTGCACATGGAGAATGAGTAAAACCTCATTGAAATTGAATAAGAATGAGTAAAACCTCATTTCATTGGATGTATCATGATATTGATCTTTACCCAATGCATTAGAGTGCTATCAGGGAGCACCCTTCCTAACCATTTCATTTCATGCATAAGTGTGCCACAAGATCATACAACATAGATTCATTAAACATCATAATTTATTCCATGGTAAAGGAATATGGAATTAATACATGAAATTATTCCATAAATAATTAAATGTTTATAAAGGTGAATACCCTTGATAGAGAAATGGGCATGGTATTCACTACATAGTGATTTTGGCTTGGAAAATGGCGGTGCAATTTCGGCAGCATAACGACGTGACATAAGACTTCAAAAAAATGTTTATGAGAGAGAAAAGGGTGTCTCATAATATTTACATGAAATGGATAGTAATGGGGTCATATAGGAACATGTAACAATATAAGTAATGGAATTTGGATTCATAATACAAAAGAATTGATTGAATGTAAATGAGGAGAAATAAATTCCTTACAGAATTTCGGTATGGTAACAGGTGTACATGGGAGGAATTAATGAGAGAGAAAAGGGGTCTATCATCATTAAAAAATAAAGAGTGCATTATGGGGGAGGTGTTAAATCATACCCCAATATTTTTAATTGTAATTAAAAGGGCTTAACAACATAAAGAATGTTGGACAAAAATGAGAAAGGAAGAAAATCCCTTACTTGGAAGTGTGATCCCAAAGGTTTGGGAGGGGCTTGAGAGAGGATTATTGAGAGCTTGGGGTGCCTTGGGAGGATTATAGAGAGATGATGGAATGGGTTTTAGAGCTCCAAAGACTTTTAGTTAAGAGGAAGTGGGAGCTTAGGTGGGTTTATATAAGAAAGGAGAGGAAATTCTTTATTATTTAGGTTTAGGTCACCACACATTAAACTAATCTAAACCACAAACCAGCCCATGGTTTTTACCCATGTTTTTTTCCAAAGGGGAATGGAAAACAATATTTTATAATTAAAATGACCTAAATTCTTAAAATAATAGAGTTTTTTATGTGTAGGTGAGTCACACTCTCAAGGAAATCAATTTAAAAAGGTAAAATGTTTTATAAGTCTTGAAGGGTCCACTAAAGCATTGTAAAATAAATCAAACAAAACTAAAATCAAATTATTTTAATGTTAAAAAATATATTGGCCGAAATTAATGTTTATATTATTTTATTACATCACTATTGGGTCATTATAATGTCATAAAACACATTATATGTTTAAACGGTATTTAATTTTTACCCAAAATTTCAACTATCTCAGAAAATTATGAAAAATTCAACATTATATAATTTCGAAATCCTGATTACAAAAATAATATTCATTTTATCTAAATAGATTTATAAATATGTGAATTTTTACTTTTAAAATGAAAACCAACATTTATCTAAAATTCATGGGTTTTGAAAAAAATAGCTTTCAAAACTTAATAAAAATCACAATCGTATGTATAATAATTATATGGAAATTTATATTATATAAAAAGTAATTTAGTAAAAACATTTAATTAAAATATTATTCAATTAAAAAATCCATTAATTCATCAAAATAGATTTCTTAATTGAATATTAACTAAAAATACTATTTATTCTTTAAAAACTATTTACAACGTAACAATAATAAAATGAATGTATATTATTTATTATATAAAAACAATTATGCACATAATCATAGTGCTAAGTTCTTGTAACATAACCCCTTATAACACCCGTATAAGACTGAAGGGTAAGGTGTGCGAAGGTGATATACTCTTGGGGTGGTCGGGTGGTAATCTCTATCAACTTTCACTTCTCCCGTAGGCGGTTCCGCTTGAGCATAACATATTGAAGCTCGGCTTGGGCTTGGTCAAGAGTGAAGCCCAATGACGCCACCTCCTTTTTGAGCTCCAACAAATGGGCTTCATAGGGGGAAAGTCTATTGGATGAGGCCATCACTTCCTTTATCTGAGTAAATTGGATTTATTAAATCCCTATATTTATACTAATCACATGATCACTATTCAACAGATATATTAGCAATAGTAACAATTATTAACGGTATTTTGAAATCCAAAAACATAAAACCAAGGAAGTGAATATTTTATATAACCATTTTTCATAATAATAAATTTAATTAAATCAATAGAAATTTTCATTGATAAACGTTTGGGTCGTTACATAGGTCCGTTATTTATCAATAATGAATTAATCCTCAACTATTTGTAGATGCTCTGTTGAAGTTATTTCTGGCCCACTCCTTCACTTTTGAGAAAACAGTTGGATGCAATGCTTCCACTTTCTAGACAATTGGAATGAAATTATCTTTTCTTTAGAGACAATAATTATCTCATATTTGGAAATATATATAATATATTCCAAATTTTCCTTTCACTTCCTTGAATTTAGTAGTGAATAAACTCATTCTGCAAGTATTGTTCAATGATTCATATTGTCTGTCTGTCTGTCTTCTTCTTCTTCTTATTTTTCTTCTGAATTCAGATATGACAATGATACTTCTCATAGGGTAATGTAGGTGCAATTTTCCATGAAAAAGATTATAGTGTGATACCTCTGCATGAGATCCCGGTGCATAACCCCTTGCATGGGATCTTGGCACATACCCTTGTGTGAGATCCTAGTGCAAGTCCCCTTTCACGCTTTGCACTAGACCCTTTCATGCTTTGCGCGAGACCCTTTCACACTTTTCATGAGATCCTGGTGTGAAACCTATTTCAAAATTTGTGTGAGATCTTGTAATGAGACCCATTTTGAGCTTTGCGTGACACCCTTTCACACTTTGTGAAATATCCTACTACGAGACCCTATTCACGATTTCATGAGACTTTTTTCAGATCATGCACAACACTTATGTGATGTCAACCACATATACCACTTCACGAGATCTCTCCACAATCCTATTTCATCATATTCCTCTATTAACCTCCTTCCCGGAAATTACTTCAGATAAATATTTTAAGAAAAAATTATTTAGTCTTTAAGGAAGGGTTAGGCGTATTCATAGGCATCACACACTCCGTGAGTCATAATCATGAGATCTGTTGACAATCATGCAAAGGTCAGTAGTTTTTTATTCCAGTGAATTGTGTGATCCATCACGATATCCAAAGACAATCATGAGAACTATTTGAGATCCCACCATGATATAAAAAAAATCTTGAGCACTATGTGAGATCCCATCATGAGATCCAAATAAAATCATGCACTTCATGATATCTTATCATGAGATCCTTTAAAAATCATACTGTTTCATCATGAGATTTTCAAGATCCTAAATGAGTGTGACATACCTCAACTATTTCCATATTTTTCTTTTCCTTCATACGATTTTGTGAGATCTGACTTCTCACACTCCATGAGATCATAAATTATCACTTTTGCAAGATCAAATAGTTCTCCTTTGCATGAGATCAGACATTCACACTTTTCACGAGATCAAACAGTTATCCCTTGTGCAATATCATACATTCACACTTTGTGCAAGGTTAAACAGTTCACCATTTCATGAGACTAGACATTCGTACTTTTCATGAGATCAAACAGTTCACTCTTGTGTGAGATTATACATTCATGCTTTGCACGAAATCAAAAATTTCTCCCTTTCACGATATCAGACATTCATGCTAACTCTTCATGCCTTATTTTTAAAAAATACATCGTCAAAAACCTCAAACTTTTCCAGAAAACACAATCAACCCCAAAGAACCATCATTGGGGATTTTTTTAACAATATCCCCCTTTGGGTTTGCTGACAACTCTTCACATTTTGACACATAGTTAAAAATTATTCAATATTCTAACAAAAAATATCTTCCTGTGATTCCAATATTAATCAAAGATTTACTCAACACACACTCTAAGACCACACGAACCATGATGGACATGAGAAAAAAGAGTAGCATGCAAAGTTCATCAATTAAACACTTCATTTTAAAACCACTCAATTGATTTCATCATGAACCTCATTTTTCATGATATATAACCTTTGATCGATCATCTTTAGCATCATCAGATTTAAAACTCCCCCAACTTTACTACCTCTATCATCTTTTCCCCCTGTCTTGACTAATACATTTTATCCCCTTTTATAGCCACAATTTCTTCCCCTTTGTCAATAAACCCAAAGGTCACTTTTTTGTGGTCTGCAGCAGGGCAAGAAACCTAGATCAACACATTAGTGAAAAAAAACATCATACCTTAGGGAGAGGGGGTCCCATGCCACAATTGTTTCAAGTGGGGGAGTCTAATAAACTCCAAGATCCATTCAATATCGTTTAAATTCTTCTTTTAGTATGGTCTTTGTCAGAATGTCTGCAACCTATAGTTCTACGGGAACACACTCTAACTTCACAAGTCCTTGCTCCAAATTCTCCTTGATAAAATGATACTTGATTTCAATGTGATTTTTCCTTGAGTGATGGACTAGTTTTTTTATAAGATTTATATAACTTGAATTGTTACAATGGATTCTAATCAGAGGCTTCACTTCAACTCCCATATCTTAAAGCTATTGCTTCATCCAAAATAACTGCATTGCAAGATTGAGTGGTTGAAATATATTCAGCTTCTAAAGTTCTCAATGAAATGAAATATTTCTTCTTAATTAGATAATAAATACAAAATATTCCAAGATATAATGAACCACTTGTAATTAATTTTCTATCATATACTAAACCAGACCAATCTGTATTTATATATTCCAATAACTCTGGCTGAGATTTTTCTTTTTAAAGAAAACTGAAATCCACTATCCCCTTGACATAATAAAGTATTATTTTTACTAAAATTTAGTGGATTTATTTGGGATTTATTTGATACCATGCTACTTAGTATGTGAAAAAAAATATCAGGTCTTTTCATTTTCAAGTATAATAGACTACCAATGATTTGTATATATTTTGTGACATTAAATGCATTGACTTCATCATACCATAGAAGTTTCATCAGGGCAGACACTAGGGTAATCATATCCTTGGAATTATCCATTCAAAATCAAGTCAAAACCTTATTGGCATATTTATATTGAGAAATGAATGTGCCATTATTTCCTTGTGTCACCTATAAACCAAGGAAAAATGTTAGTTCCCCAATCATTGACATTTCAAATTAACTTTTAATGAATTTCGAAAACTGATTGCATTGAGATTCATTTGATCCACCAGATATTATGTCATCCACATATACTGGCACCATCATCCTTTTATAACTATCATTTTTTATATATATATTGCAATCCACTTCACCAAGATGAAAACTGAGCTTCTTCAAAAACTGATCTAGTCTTGAATATCATGATCTTAGTACTTGATTCAACCCATATAGTGACTTCTTCATCTGAAAGACCCTATTCTGATATTCATGAATGAGAAAACCATCCGGATACTCAATATAAACTACTTATTCCAAAACCCTATTCATAAATAATGTCTTGACTTTCGTTTAGAAAACTTTGAACCTTTTTTTCACTACTATGGACAAGAATAATATTATTACATCTAGCCTCACAACATGTGAAAATGTTTCATCAACTTCAATACCCTCTATTTGGGAGTACCCTTTTCACACTAATCATGCTTTGTTTCAATTCAATGTTCCATCTTCATTCATCTTGTTGGGAAATATCATTTTGGTCCCAATTACATTCTTATTTGTTGGTCTCAAAACAATATACCATATATGATTCTTTTAAATTTAGTCAATATCTTCATTCATAGCCTAAACCCAATTATTATCCCCAACTACTTTATTAAAAAATTCAAGATCTACCTGAGATAGGGATGATGCCTTATGTAATGAATTCATTCTTTGTGTTTGAACTGGAGCTACTTGACCCCCAATGATATTCTATGTATCAATTTCAGATTGAATTTTCAGTTTTTGTGTAACTATTGATTTATGTTTATCATTTTCATCATCTTTATATTCTTCTGAATCATCCTATGGAATTATAACTTCCCCTGAGCTTCTCATCTCTTCATCACTATCCTCTTGAAACTGAACATGTATTTGATAAAGATTCTGCTCATTCTCTACTATAGTTACATAATTTATTTTAACTACATTTCCAACCTATTATTAAATAATTTATATTATATTATTTTACTTTATTATAAAATAAATATCTAATTATCTCCATGGGATTCAAACTTCATGTGTTTTCCCTTATTGATAATGAAACACTTACTTCCAAAGACTCAAAATCACTTCAACATTGGAATCTTTCCATACCATAGATATCGTGGAGTCTTATATTTTTTTAAAATAATAATGATCTATTTGATGTATTGACTGATTTTATCACCTATTATTTCCAAAACTTATTTGGAAGGTATTTATCAATGATCATTGTTCTATCATTATTATTGATAATTCAATTTCATATCTTAACAACTCTATTTTGTTGTGGGGTTCTTACTACTAAAACTTGGTTCCTTATCCCATGTTTCTTGAGATAATCCTCAACTTGTCTATTTGTGAACTCTATTCCATTATATTTTTGGATCTTATAATTTTGTTGACCTAGAATCTTTTCAAATCCCCTTTGATAACTTGTTATGCAACAGAACACCTTAAACTTTTGGGTGATGACTAAAACCCATGAAATGCTTCAAAAATCATCAATAAAGAGGAAAAAATATCTCCTCCCATAAATATAACATGGTGAAATAGGTCTACACACATCAATATGTACCAGATCAAGAACTTTTTTTGATTTTTTCTCTTTTACCTTATATGTCTTTCGAATGATCTTCCCTTGTTAACAAGCATTGAATGCATGGGCACAATCATGTGATAACCTAGGGTGGTATTGAGTAGTATCAAATTTCACCAAACTTACAAATACATTTGGCTCAAATGACCAAGGAATTTATTCTATAACTTTTTTTCTTGTTCCTTAAACAAAAAACACATATCTTCTTCTCCACTTACAAGGTAGAGATTCCCCTTCATACACTTTCCTTGTAAAAAAACTGCACCATCTTTTTCCTTAATGATGCACAATTTATTTGAAAAGAATATAAAATATCATGAGTCACATAGTTGACTTACACATAACAATACATATGATACCTTCAATAACCAATACATCTGTACATCTCATGCATTTCCCCCCAAACTTGTATTTTCTTGAGCCAACAATTTTCAGGCCTTCATCATTACCAAACCTTACAATACCTTACTTATCGTATCTGATTCATGTCATGAGTTACTTATTTCTTATCACATGGGGGGTGCATGAACTATCAATGATCCATATTCCAGTGTGATATGATGCTTTGAAATTAATTTCTATAACCACTTCATGTTCATATTTATTCTTTTTGATCCATGTTTTTGACTTCATACCCAAAACAAATTGATAATCTTGATATTCCTTAGAGTATGACAGTCCTACTTCATCTTGCAGATATGAAAATCGATTTTTCATTTTCATATCATTTTATGATACATTTATCTACTTCTTATGACCACATTGAGATCGTTTTGACACATTCCCTTGAATTATTGACGATAAATATCTTGCCATGTTTTTGAATCCTCCACACCAAAAGCAATGACCATAATATGATATCCAGAAATATTGAGCTCTGTATGGATGCCTCTATTGGTCTCATTACCTTTGATACCTCTTGGATATGGAACATACATTTTGTGAGTGTCCCATCTCCCCACAACAATAACATCTAATGCAGGGTGCATTCTTGTGTGCATCTACTACACTATTAGTTTTACATTGGTTTCTTTGAATCTTATGGTTCTGATTTATACCCAAATCAATATTTAATCTCAGATTAGGTGCTTTTATTTTGAATTCAACCATTACTTATTTTTGTTTTTGATCAATCCCTATACCATCTATAATGTTTAGATATATATTTTTCTTCTTCTTATATTCCTTTGTCTGTTTTACCAATGCTTTGAACTCTACTTTTCCATTTTCTACTATCTTGGTGACCTAATTTTCTAGTTTCAATAGTTTCTACTAATCTTTCACTTTCTTTCATAGGTTTACAACCTCCTCCTCAATCTTTTTGATGAGTTTTTCTTAATCTTTTGATGTATCATTCAAACCATCGATCACCCTTTTATTTTCTTTAGATTTTATCTTATAATCCCCGATCGTATCTAAGTTATCTAGATTTTAAGACTTAAGCTTTTCAATTTAATCTATCAGCTCATACTTATCTTCTTCTTGATCCTGTATAAATATTTTTCCATCATGAACTACCTTGTTGGATTTATTTTTTTAGATATCCAAATTTTTATCTCTTCAAGTGCAGCTTTTAATTATACCTAAAGGTCAAATCTCCCTTAGAATTCTCCTTCGTCATTATATATTTCTCCACTTGTTTGGGAATTTATGAAAATTAACACCATAACATCTTCTTCATGATCCTTGAAGTCCTCCAACTATTCTGCATCATATTCTTCTGAACTATCATTTTCTTTTGAAATAAGATTCTTCTTTTTTAATAAAATCTTCTTACATTTCATGTAGGATAAAGACTTCTTCTTGATAATTTCAACTTAATCCTCGTCATCATATTAAAAATTATTAGGGAATCTCACTACAAGATTTCCAACCTTTCCACATCAAAATCATGCAAGTAGGAGTTTCCCTTTAAACTTTACTTTTACACTTTGTAAATTTGGTGAAAGGAATGACATGAATTCATCTATATATTCTTCTTCCTACCCATATTTAATAGTGAGCTTCTTCGTGGACTTGAATTCCAATTATTTAGATTTACCTTTTTCCATAGAATCATTATCATCATTTCTCATATCATATGCAACAAGAGTACTGTGCAAGCTATCCAATGTCAACTCTTTTGGATCTTTATCTTTAAGTATAGAATTTTTAGATTGAACTGAGGTGGAAGTATTCTCAATATTCTCTTGAAAATATTTACATATTCAATAATTTCTCTAAGATCAAGCATGTATTCCACAACAAAATTCACTCAGTTAAATAATATATCAAAAGACTCATTAGGGTGCATTATTAGATCCTCATACTTGTTCCATAGAACCTAAAGTTTTGCTTCTATGGATTTTGAGTCCCCTTCATAAATATTTAGAAACTTTTACCACATATCATGTGATGAATTATGTGACATAACCTTTGTATATATTTCATTATATAGGGTGCACCCTAAATCATTGATTTCTTTAGTGTCATCATCCCATTCCCTTGGGTCAGTTTCTAATAAAGCACCACTATTGACATTGGCCAAAATTCTATGCATATATGCAGTAAAGACATCCATTCCTAAAGATTAGAAGTAGTTCCACATATAATTATTATATAATTGAAAATTATTTTCATTTAAAATCGGAATCCATTTATGATTGATAACCGCCATTGAAACCCTTGAGAGAGAAACACTGAGATTAACCTTTCTATATGATACCAATTATTATCCCAACTATGTTAAATACCCTATAAGGGGTGGGGGTGAATCATGTTATGATAGATTAAAACAACTACCCCTTCAGATCTTGTTTTATTTTTAAACAAAACACACTTCTCTCTTTTTCTCGTAGTAATATATGAAAAAATGAAAGTATGTACATGACACAATAATTTTACTTAGTCGACCCTCACTAGGCTACATCCAAGGAGAATAAAATGATAATGTGCTAATGTAACAAATTCACTAAGGTTCACTGCAAAAATAAGTTCTGGGATAGATCACTTATATTCCTAGGGTCACTACCTTAACAAGGTTTAGGGATAGCTCACTACCTTCCCAAGGGTCACTCCCTGACTCTCTTTCGATGGATAACTATTAGTGGAACATACCACCTGCTTCCTCTTACTTTTCTCACTACTTTGGAAAGGATACAAAAACAATTTATGGACATGTAGGTCCCATCATTATTAATAATTAATGCATCCTCAACTGTATGTATATGCTTTGTTTAGGTTCTTTCTGGGCTAGTCCTTCTCATCTGTAAAAAAACTGGATGCAACACTTCCACTTTTTTGACAAGTGTAATGAACTTATCTTTACTATAAACTAAGAAATTGTATTTGATTTAGAAATATATTCAAGAGATGTGAAGTATTCCTTTCACTTCCTTGAATGTAGTAATGAATGAACTCTTTTTGAAAGAATTGTGTAATGGTGAAAATCTTCTATCTTCTTCTTCTTTTGAATTCAGATATGAAAATGACAATGATCATAGGGTAATGTTGGCCCATATCTCTATGAACAAGAGTATAGTTTGATACCCCTGTGCGAGACCCTAGAACATAACCCCTTGTACAAGATCTTGGCGCATAACCTTGAATGAGATCCTAGTATGAGACCCCTTTCATGCTTTGCGTGAGACCCTTTCATGCTTTGCGTGAGATCCTGGTGTGACACCCCTTTTTCTCTTTGTGAGGGATCCAAGCGTGAGACCCCTTTCACACTTTTCATGAGACCCTTTCACTCTTTTCAAGAGATCCTGATATGACACCCTATTCATTCTTTACGCAAGACTTTTTTTATATCATTAACAACACTTACATGATACCAATCGCGAATACTTCTTCATGAGATCTCTCCACGAACTTCTTTCATGAGATATCTCCATGAACCTACTTCCTAAAAGTTTATTCAGATAAATCATTTAAGTAAAGATTCATCAATCTTTAGGATGGTTTAGGGGGTATTTATGGGCATAAACCCATTGCCTTAACTCCATAAATCGTGGATAGCCATCTGTTCCACCGCCATAGAAAATGGAATCAAGCGCTCTGTGATTCCTCATCCTGAGATCAATTGAAAATCATGAGAAGTTCAATGATTCTATATTCTAGTGCTTTATGTGATCCATTGAGAGACCCAAAGACAATCATGAGCACTGAGCGAGATCCCATATTGAGATCCAAAGACAATCATGAGTGTTGCACGGGATCCCATTGAGAGATCCAAATATAATCGTTCACTTCATGAGATACCATTGTGAAATCCCCTGAAAATCATTATTTTTCATCATACACTTCACAAGATCTTGAAAAACCATGAGATACATTAATCATTTCAATATTTTTCTTGTATTACTTTTCTTTCATGAGATTAGAATTATCACACTCCATGAGATCATATATTCATGCTTTCACAGGATCAAATAGTTATCCCTTGTGCAAGACCATACATTCATGATTTTTGAAAGATCAAAAAGTTCTACATTGCACAAGATCAGACATTAGCACTTTGCATGAGGTCAAACCACTTTCCCTTGAAAGATATTATACATTCATACTTTTCACAAGATCAAATAGTTCACTCTTACATGATATAAAACATTCACACTTTATGGGAGATAAAATAGTTCATCCTTTCCAAATATCATACATTTATGCTAAATCTTAGTGCCTTCTTTGAAAACCATCATCATTCCACAACCTCAAACCTTATCAATAAACACAATAAACCAAAAAGCACCATTATGAGGGATTTTTTCCTAATAATTACATAGAGTTTTGGATAAATGGATGTATTCTAATGCGTGTTAATAGAACACCCATAAGAAGAATATGGACTCATAGAAGGGGGTTGTGAGAATAGAGTTAACTTCATGAATCAAGGAAATTAATTTTTTTTATAATTTAGAAAGATTCCATGATGGATCAATTTTTCCTAAAAATAGGGATCTAGTTTCACCATTAAATAGAGAAGAAGACTAATAAAATAGATAAAATATTTTTATTTTCCTAAGTATCACATGAACATATTACATGAGTGAGATAATTTACATAACCAATAGTTTCACACTTGAAAGATATTTTTTGAAACAACTGTTTTCTGAATTTTCTACATGAAAAAAATAATTTGTTCATAAAAGTGATCATCTAAACCTTAAGGAAAATTTTACAAATATCTTTGGTATGGTGTATTTATTCATTTTAATGAAAAAAGATCTTCACGACCCACCAATTATGGTTTAAAAAAGTTGATTAAATACATGTGAGAAATATTATGAAGGAGAAGTAAGTACACTTTAATTAAGAGAGTGGTTATTTCTAAAATTATGAGAGAACAATGAGTTCTTGAAGTGATTAGTTCTAAACCCAATAGAATAATTATTATACTCTAAACAGTGTAAAAAATTAGTGTTCTTAGTGATTCAATTTCATATTCACATCATCGGTGTATGCTCCTTGGATTAGAATAATGCATGAAAACCAAGTAAAAATAGATTATATATCTATTTAATTTCCTTTTCACTTTATACCTTTTTTGAGTATGAGTGTTATTCTGACTAATGATGGAACAAGATCATTGGCATTGGTCATCCAATGAAAATAAAATTTCCTAATTGACCCGTTCCCCCTAAGGATATTTACCCTACCACATTTTTTGGGATGGAGTTAGAGATGTCTAACATACATGTAAAGGAGTTCAATGAGATCATTGAGACTATGTGAAAACTCAAATAATTGTGTTTTATAATATGTAAAATGAGGGTTTTTCCCTTAATGAATGATCTAAAAATTGCTCAAATAATTTTACACAAACATCCATTCATTCATAGGACTATTTATAAATGGATTTTTTAAATTAATTCCACAATATAAAAAAAATTCACTTAAATTTTTAATTCTAATATTGTTGAATTGGAAGGAATGCCTTTATATAAAATATGGAATAAGATTAAAGATACCTTACACATGAAACCTCACCATGGGTTTTCATTCCCAGAATAAATTAAATATTTTATAAATTATTAGTCCTATGAAACAAATAATTCATAGATTTGATGTGTAATGGGAACATTAAAAAGAAAGATCCCAATGATGCTTATGAGTATCTAGAAGGCCATATTGAAAAAAACTGCACATGGGGAACCTCTACCTTTTATGAGAACATACAAAATTAGGAGAGACACACAATCATTGGGATGATAAAATCCTCAAGAATAAACTCTAAACTCTCTCTAGAAAGTTAAAGGATATATCCATTAGCATAGTTCCTAACGTTCAATCTATTAACCATGTTTTCACAATTTCAGACACATATTACTACTGTACTAATAATTTCCTAATCATTACTTGAATAAAGGACATGTTTCTTTGAGGATAATATGGGGAGGTAAATTAAATGAATTTCAAAAATCCTCAGTATATATTTTTTATCCATGGTAAAATTACCACCTAGGTTTCTGTTGGAAGGATAATCCACTACCCATTCCGTCATAGGTTATGAATTTATCCCTTCCACAAAATATTATAACCCATAACCAGTTTCAATCATTCTACTATCCAATAGTGAAATTACAACATCCTATATAATATAGTAAATATCCTATTGGGATAAATAAACTACCTCAAACCCATGTTAAATTGGTTCTTATCCTTATACTTGAGAAACAATGTAAGAAAACTGAGAAAATATATTTTGAGGTTTCATCATTAAAACATAAATTAAAAATAATTATAACTACAAATACACCCATTACCCAAAATTATATCCCTTAATAATTATTTTTCTGAAGAATATAGTAACATTTAAGAATGTCATGAACAACTAAAAACTTTTACAATATTAAGGAGTGAGAAATCCTTTTAAAATCCATAAAAACTCATCCATGTCCCATTTGAGTCTTCAAAATATCATAATAATGTTGAAAATCCACCCATAAAACCATATAAATCAGATAAAATGTAATGGAAAAAACACATAAAAAATTATATAGAAGTTTGGTTTATTCCCCCACACAATAAAAAAAATCAAAACCAATGATAAGTGAGTCTTTGAGTTGAATATTCTCCCATGTTAAACAAAATATCCTGATTCTTGATACGATTGAAACTATACCCATATAATCCACGCAACTTATAAAATTTTGTAATTTCAAAAGGAAATTCCCTCACAAAAATCAAGTTATATTTTATACCAATGTAAGAACCATAATTAAGGGAGTTATCCTACCAATGAAAAATGACCCCTATCATCCTTACATCAATGCTGAAAGAGGAGAGAAAAAAGTATTCAAATACCTTTATGATCTAAAATCTATTGTTATCCTTATTCCATATGATTTTAATTGTAACATTAGACTTGAGGATCTCTCACCCAAAAATTTCACCTGAGAAATTTCTCATCACAGTGTTCGAGTACCTTAGGGTATCATAAAGTATATTCTTATAGAAATCAAAAATTTCATTTACCCCACCAACATAATTGTTATTAAAAACCATCAAAACTTAGGATCAATGGTACAAAGTTATATCATCCTTAATTATACCTTATAAGTAATATTCAACTTAATAATGTAATATATAAATGATAACATGACCATAAAAATTGGGAACATAATTTTTTATCTCACCATTTATAATGAAAACTCTAAAATTAATGATGATAAAGAGGTTAATGCAGTGAATTGGATGGATACTTTTAAAACTGAACCTAACATCGATTATTTATTTAAGGATGATTAAGTCAAGATGAGATCAATTTATTTTTTTCACATGAGGAAAATATTTCATCTTGTACAGAATCACTTTCCTAGAGAAACTATGATGTGATCACTAATTAGAAAACCATTGTGGGAAATCATGAAATTAAAATCAATTTCCATTACCATTACCAGTCATACCATTTTAGAGTCTAAAAAATTTATTCTAAAGGAACCAATACTTCCTAAAATTTAGTATAGGGAAACTGAGCCTCATTCCAACTTCTTACCTTCTTCAACTAATTTTGACCAAACCATACATGAACTCAAGTTCTTACCTTCCACACTTAAGTATTAATTATTATTGGATAAAAAAATGCTTCTTGTTTTCATTTATTATTATCTCAATTACAACTAATAGATAATTCATAATGAAGTATTAATTAGTCTTAAGATAGAAATTAAATCAAGCCTTTTTTATATTAATAGGTTTATCCAACTCATTAGGACCCATAGTATTGTTCTCAAAATTTATTCTAAACCTTCTAGTAAACCCTGGTGTAGAATAAATTCCAATCTAATAGAAGTGTCCATAAAATAATTCCTTAAGATGTTAAATGTTGTAATTGGTTTCATTTTGGGTTTTTTATAGAGCTAATTATATTAAATTAAGAGTTTAATGGGAGGTAAACCTTGTTCATTTTAGTTGTTACCTTTTGTTTTATTCCCTATTTATTTCTTCTTCATTTTCATCAAATGGAAAAAATTAATTTTCACTTCCATTTTTGTCTATTTATTTTGGTTAAGGGAACATATAGGAGATTCCCTTGATTTAAAATTTTAATTGTTTTTGAGATTAATGCAATAAAATTGGTTTTATTAATTTCAATTAAATAATATTATTTATATAGTTCAAAACATGTATTTATTCATCCATAAGTAGTTTATGGGTGACACTAATACCAAAGGATCAAATGATTACTGATTTCTCTACATATTTTAACTGGGTGATTTTCTTTAATAATTTTATTTCACATCTCTTTCTTGAACATATCACTTCCACTTAGTTCCTAACATGGAACACAAAATTCTTTTATCTTTCAACATCAAGGATCATTTCAATCTAATTTTTTTTAAATCTTGGATTTTGTAAAACAAAATTGTGAATTTATGAACATTTAATTTTTTTATTCTTTCATGATAAAATTTACATTTTGAAACATGAATAGTGAAGGAAAAATGATCTTCCTTTCCTTTATTTTTATATTTATGAAATATTAAGTTCATGGGCATAAATTTTAGATAGAAAAGTATTATATTGTGATTTCCCCATTTATATTTTCATTAATATCATAAAAGTTTCACAATGAACATAACTAGGATTGTGTGGTGTGGTTTTTATTTCCTAGGGATAATTATTTTTTATTGAGGTTTTGAACATTTTATGTTTAATATGTGTTTTGTAAAAAAATGGAAAAATTAAAAAAAAAGACCATGTAGAATAATTAATTGACCTGATGTGTGGTGTCCAACAGTTGGGGATAGTGAGTGAATATTTTTCATTCCTACATTTAGTCTTTTCATCTCTATTATAGATCTTTAGATTGACATAATGTGTAGTTCTCAAATATTCAGTATAGTGACTACATAGTCATATTCCTTGGAGTTGGACTTTTAATCTCTATTATGGTTAAAATAAATGAAAATTAAAAAATTGATACTAATCTTATGTTTTAGAATTTTATTTCCACCTAGTTATTTCTATGTTTCACAATGAATATAAATGAACCCCATCATGTATTATGTGATTCACATTACATATTTAGGATTAATTATAATTATATGAAAGGTGGTGGTGAACATGAATGAAGGAATAGTCATGGGCTTGGTATATACTTGTGTATTTAACATATTATAAATTATTTTTATGGGATTATTTTTTATCTAAGATCATTATAGAAAACATTGTATTTTAAAATGTTCTTATAGAGGTGAAGGTAATTTTTATCATTGTGAGTTATTAATTTTCTAGATCCTATAAAAAAATAAGTTGGTGGTGTGATTAAACATAGAAAGTGGATATTTTTTATTTAATTTTGATGATTTTCATATAATTCATTAATAATAAAAAATATATTTTAAAATGTATTAATATTATCCAATATAATCATTTCCTTTTGTAAAAATACCTAGTATTGATTTGAATTTAAAATTTATGAATATGGTTGATAAATTTTAAGGGATGATTTTTTCTATTTGTAGGATTGGAAGATTCACAATGGAAGATGGATAACTTGTGTCCAGAGCCCAGAAATTTATTCCAATTAAAATTGGACATTGGTCTAATAAAATGTATTTGTAACCAACAACTTGTATCAAATGAAGCTAAAGGTTTTCTTAATGATAGAGGATTTCATGAGGAACATGTTTTTTCAAATGTGTTCAAAAGATAATATACTTGTTTTGAAATTAATCCAAGCATCCCCATTGAAGGTAAAATTTTAGGCCATTTTCATAGCCCAAAACATCATCCCAACATTTCTAAAGTTACATAAAAATAGAAAATTAAATAGGATATAAATTTAACAAATATATTAATAAATATTGGGTCATATTTTCTTTTTCTATAACCCATCTTAGTTCACTCATCTTAAAAGTTGTTTTAGTGTTTCAAAGAGGAGAGGGGGGAAATTTTATTCAATATTGGGAATAAAGGATACTTAAATATCAACCAATTTCTTGCATCACTTTAACCTATCATATTTAATTAAATTAATTCCATTGAATTATAATCCACTAAAGGGACTCAAAATATATATTTAAGGTAAAATTGAGGATGAAAATAGTTTTCTTTGTTTTAATTTTCATTGTTTTAATTTTGTACTGCAGTTTTATAATTATAAGTGTGTTCTTCACTATTATATTGTCCAAATATAGTATAATATTGGAATTAAAATATTTCCATCTTACCAATTCTTCATATTCATATAATTATTTCTATGATATCACTTTTACTATGTTGTGAAACTCTATTGAAAATGGTGAAGTGATGATTATTTAAATATTTTCTCTTTTTCAACCCTACTTATCTAAGTTAACTTCAAAATTTTATTGAGTTATTTTGATAAATAGAGATTTATCCCTATTATGTGTTCATTTTAGGTAGTTTCATTAGTTTCATTTGATTTTATTTAGTGTTATTTAGCCTTATAATTAATTCACTAATTTGAGAGTTTCATTCAATGATTTATTTTCTTCTTTATATTCACTAAATTTTTTTAAAAAAAATATTTCAATTTCAAATATGGTCCTAAACTATGGTGTGATCATGAAAATGATTTCCTAATACTTTAGCTTATTATTTTTAGAATTGAATAGGGATTTAATTTGTGAATTATGAGTATGTTTTTATTTGATTAAAAAATAATTTTTTTTATCAAGAATATAAATTGATAATGAAAAACCTCAAGGATTTTGATATTGATGAAGTCATAAGGAATTACTAAGAACTATGTTATTACAATTATTGATGAGGTAGAAAGTGTTATAGAAGGTTTTAATAAGATCTTCTAGGTCATTAGTAGAGTCTAAACTATACACCACTATATTCCACTCTCTCCATGTATTCAAAGCCTATACGCCTTTTACATTAAATTATTTACATGTTCTATTATAATAGGTAATGGTCCAATGAGGAGAAGAGAGTTCTACCTGAAAATAAACCACTATATTGGCCTCTGTTTCATCCTTCATAAAATATAAAAATTATATTATTGAAAAGAGATAGTTATTTAATAATATCTTGAGTTTATGACTCTAGGGAATTACCCTATCCATAATAGGAATCGAAAGAAATCATGACTTATCCACTTATATTCTGGATAATTCTCCCCTACCTAAAACCATTAACATATTCACTATTAGTATTAATTTTAAAGATAGACCTTGGAACCCTACATCCCACCCACTAACCATATAGACTCCTTCCTTCTTTAGTAATGTAAATAGGATGGGAGGTGATATGACACATTAATGAAAATGTGGTATTGATAAATTTAACAATAGGTTCGATCCAATCATTGAGAAAATGGGTATTGGTGATTCAACCTAAGGAATGAAATCTACGATTATGGTTTTGAAAATTATTATGAGCTTCATATATAGATCATCAATCTATAACAAATAAGATACAATACATATTGGTTTCAATCAGTCTACCAATTGAGAACTAACTCAGGATAAAGGAATTCATGTCCTTTAAATTCAGCATAAAACCACTAGTACATGTGAATAGAGACTACATGAACTAATCCCACACTTTTTTAAATAACATATGTGAAATAGACTACACAATAACATTTTTATAGAAAATACCCTTTAAATGTATATAAATACCTTTACATTGGTCCTTGAAATAATTTATAATATTGTTGTTTTAAAATTGTAATATTAAAAAATATATTTGTTAGGAATTGATTTATACCAGTGCTATGCACCCAAAGAGTATATAACCTTATAGTTATGAATTAGTCATTAAAAGTTTGAAATTTTGAAAACTATGGTGTAGAGTGGGGTGAAGGCATACCAATCAAATTATTCTGAGAGTTAGATACATGAGAATCATTCCTTTTGGTCACTGTCTAGTAAAAAATTAATGATTTGATGGTGATCACTATTCTTTATGAAGTATATATCCATTTTTAGGATTTCTAAAAAAATAAATGAGCACCAAACCAATTATCAAGATAAAATACAATGCCACCTATTCCAAAAATCCAACTAGAATGATCACATATAGTCTAAAGGGATCCCTATAGGTTAAACCATAGTGGAAATGAATATAATTTCACCTAACTCAAGATAAAATAATTATTTTTGTGCATACAATTAACATATTCATTCTAAATAGATTTCCCATCCAAAACATACCATGTAATCTTATTTTGCATGCATTTTATAGTGATTCGAGTGTTCTGTAAGTTAATTCCCCTTTTTTGATAGGTTTATTCATACCCATTTATCTCATCCACTATAATCTCCCCTCTTTATTTGATTCATAGATAAAATAATTCATTATTCCTTTAATCCTATTAATCAAAATTTAAAAAACCTTTAGATAATGGATTAAATGCATTGTTTTCGATGTCAGGATATTATTAACAAGTGTTATTCTCCAAAAAATGATTAAAATCAATTTTCTAGTTGTAAATCCACATTTTTATCATGAAAATATTTCCATAAATGTGATGGATATAATCCTTTCTTGGGTGGTTAGGAGAAACAAATATTTTATAGGAATGGATCCTTTAGAAATTCCAAGCCACTATTCAATATGCTTCACCTTTATTCCATTGCAAGTGTTGGAGATATAAAATAATCTTCTTATATTATTAATATATTTCACCCTCCATTTATTATATTCATAACTATTAATGTTTAAATAAATAATTTATTTACAATCCAATTTATCCCAAGAAAAAAACTTGGATAGAACCATAGTCATTAATCACTTCAATTGAAATCACTGTTTTTTTAACCTTCAAATCAACTTAACCTAAATAGATTTCCACTTATTATCCAAAACCCTTGACAACATATGTGTCTATTTAGATCATATATTTGGTTTAAAACCTAACCATACTATAAGATAGTTCTTTAACCATAGGGTTAAATTTTGGTGAAACACTTTTGAATTACCAGGGTCTCTAAACCAATAATGACTTACTTTGGTAGTTTGTTTTATTCTAGGTGTGGTCCAAATAAAGTGGAAGACAAATAATGGTCTCCTATAAAATATAGATGGAATTTATTTATGAGTCATTTGATAAAATATGTATACTCTATATATGAATTCTTAATGGTATGAAATATCATAATGGGATTTATCTAGGGGGTTTTATGGGTGAGCATGAAATATGCATTCAAAGGATGATATATCAATTTCCATGTTTTCTAGATAAGTAAGTTGTGTCATCCTAGAATTTTTAATCCTTCATGTATCCAAAGGCCTGATAATGGATAGAAACTCTATAGTTAATGAAATATAATGAGGTTATAAATCACATCGAGAAAATGGAAAGAGAATTGTCTATGACATAGTCTCTATATATGAGTCATCTTTAGGGTTCCAATAGTGATAATATGGATTATATGATACATTGGGATTATAGTTCACAAAGGCGATGATTAAGGTTACTTTTTAGTTGAAGTATGTATCCCCGAGATCTAGGGGTGACTGGTTCAAGATATCAATTAATAGGGTAGATAAATTTTTCCATTAAAACATGGTATTAAATTAGTATTATGAGTGTCTTGTGATTCATGGAACTCATTATAAATAGGTGAGTTTTTATTATTCATTTTATTATCATGATAACTCAATGGCTAATTTGTCATGGAATAACAAGATTTGTATTCAATAGTGGAATGTTCTATAGGTAGGATTTCATATTCCTTTCATGAGTAACTTTTAAGACCTATTTCATTGTTTTAAATGAAGTGGAATGATTTATTTCCTTTAGAATAATTCTAAAATTATTTTTAATTAATGTTTTCACATGTTTTAATCTCAATTTTGTTTCTATTTTTTAATCCCATGATATCTTTTTTAATTAGATTTATCAAGTAACATTAATTTTATCATGTATTAAAATTTAATTTCATTATAATAATAATTTTTTTTTGGGGCATCTATACATCTTTGAAGTACATTTTTACAATGAATAATTTATTTATTATGAATATATGGTTCTGAAAATTAATGAATATGTCTTTAAAGGGTAGATTACATGATTTAAATTTCTTTAAAATTATTTTTTCATAGGTTTCATGCATTAAATGTTATAATATATGGAGTTAAGGATAGTGAAGTGTTGAAACATGATATTGGGTTTTGGATTCTATTAATGGTTCTCATCCAGGTATTGGTTTAGTTTTTTGGTGTGACTCATTATTTATGGGAGTGATTTTAACCATGGTGTGTTTCTTCTGTCAAAGTTCTATGACTTAATATTAGGAGTAGAAATGTTCTAAAATAATTTTTGAATCAAGGATTAATATGTTTAAAAGATTTTTGATATAAGGATTTTAATTTTTCACTGATGGACCCTATTATTTTATGGTGTATGGTTTTTCATTTTTAGTGGATATATTCTTGTATGAGATGCATCACACTAGATAGTTATATTTTCAGGTTGTTATTTTTATTCCAGGTATATGTTTTATTCTCATGGATTAAAATCATCTGATAGGTATCTAATAGAGAGACCTATATTTTAATGAAATTATATATTGTAATTTTTAGGTTCTAGAGATGGTGGAAATGGGGTTTTAGGTGAATTTAAGTGAAAAATGTATTTTATAGTAAACTACTCCATGGTTTAGTGTGTCTATTCCTTAATATTATATTTTAAAAGTTCATAGTCCTCATCATGATGTGTATTCATGATTCTATATCCTATGAGATAGAGAAACCTTTAATCACCATTAGATTTATATTATTTAATTTTTTTACTATCCATGAAATGGATTAATTAAAATAGAAAAATTTCATAACATGGTATGAAAATGTGATTTAATGAGTTCCCCATTCAAAAATGGGAAGAAATAAGTCATGGTTATTCATCATAGTTTGAAAGTGACACATTTTATAAAAAAATCCTCATGGATCTATCTTACAGTTTGAAATAAAATCAATGAAAAAAATCATGGTTTTCTGTATATATAATATTTTTCTCAAATGAATGCTTTTGAGAAGAAAATGGATGAAATTTTTTAAGAGGATAAAATATTTAAAACACCATAGATTTGGATCATCATTAGATGAGCTAAACCATGACCCAGTTTATAGAATTAAATAATATTTTGGCCACCCAAATTTAAATATAAACATGGGTACCTATCTTCATCTCATTCAAACATGCCATGTAATACACCATATATATAGATGAATCTTGTAATTTGAAGGGGATTTGAGTTTTCAAATTAGTGGATGGTATGTTTTAAGATTTGGTATTATAAATTTCATTAAAAGAGTATGAAAACCTCAAACATACAGTTTTGAAAAAAATATAGTTTTTAATGTGGTTGGGACTAGTAAGGGAGCATTGGGATAGGCTGGGAATGATGTGAATAGGGTGGATAGAGTTTATAGAAACTAGTTATCCAATTTTCTAGCTATTTTACTTGATCCACTATCCATCCAATGGCCATCATCGGCCAATCATTTAGGTTTTTATGGGGAATAATTTCAATTATTACCCTTGGGGTTTTAAAAGGCGGAACCATTCCCTTCCACTCTTATTTTTTCTCCACAAACCTGAGGGTCGAGGCCTCTTTTCCTCCTTACTTATCCCTCATATTTGGGAGTTTTTCAAGGTGTTTTATAGTGATTATATGTATTAATTTCTCTTTATATACCTCTATACTTATTCTCATACATTCTATATATTATTTTTCTTATCCTCTTGTTAGGTGTTTTATTTTCTATTCCACCAGTGGAACCAAATGAATGACATGGGGATTTTTTGAAACCATGTCTTAGTATATCGAGAGACAAAATCCACTCATATTTAAATTTTGTTTCATTGATGTATTCCACTATAATAAATTTTATGATAATTTTTATGAAAATTATTTTAATTTAGAGTTTTAATGATTCTTCTTAATAGAGATTTTTTTGAGGATGTTACAAGGAGTGAATTGTGAACCTCACATTAGTGGTTGGTTATGGTTCTGGTGAGCAGAAACCACTTTTTTAGAATATAATATTAATTTTGATCTTGAATAAATATTTTAATTTATATATACTCATTATAATTAATAATTTGGTGATTCTTGGGGTGGTTTATAGCCTCGGGAGGATGTGTGTGATAGAGTTGGTGTCCTAGAAACAACTATTTATACTTTGATTACATGGATATTTAATGTATTTGAATATTAAACATCATATTACATATTTTTCATTGTTATGCATGAATATGATGTAATAATGTTCTAGAGTATATGTTTCATTGATAAGGTCATGGAAGTTCCCTGGTATGATTAGAACCTTGAAATTCTATAACAATATTCTTTAATATAGTTATGCAGTTGGATGAAATACTATGATGGGACACATAGCATACATACCATTAGGTATGAGTACTCGTAAGAAGATGGGACTTCCTCTCATGAATTTTTCACTTGGTAATCTCCAAGATAGAAGATTATGAGAACAGACCCGCTAGTATGAATTTTTCAGGTTTTTGTGTCATCGGATATTCATATATGTGAGAGTGTGTAATGATCCTTAGACTTTATGATTATCATTAATACAAGTCATGACTCACACACTTTGATTTACTAACAAAAACTGTCACGCAGATAGTTGGTGGGAAGTATGGTATGTTGGCTGCGCCATGGGTGGCATGTTATTAATGGATAAGTTGAGGAATGATTTGTACCTTCCATTTATGGAAGTTGATATCTCAACCCTTTGATTAAAATAGAACCTTCACACAAAATTACATAGCCATGGTGTAATGACGAGTTTATTTCAGGTAGTCAAAGAATTACGTATCATGCACAAAGGTTGATGACACTATCATGAAACCTTCTTGATTAGATATTAAGACACAAGGATTATATTACATAGTGAGCATTTGTATGGGGATGTCATTGTTGTGACTTTAAGTTATTTCTCTTGGTTTCCTTGACCTATTTCTAGATAGTACTCTTGGACTTAAGGTAATCCCACCTAATGCTGAAGAGAAAGAATCCTAGAGGGTCACACGCTAAGTGTTTCTGGTGGTCTCAGTTAAATTCTATTTGAATTTAATTAATAGAATACATTTTATTCTCAATACAGTGGAATAATTTTATTAAATTTAAAATTATTTCATAAATTAAATAAATATTTATTCACTGGATTGTGGGTGAAATATATTTATCTATTTTATTGAACATTTAATAAATATTTATTAACTAGTTTGTAAATGAAATATTTATTTAAGAGAATAATTTATTTATTTATTTATTTGGGTGTTCGATAAATGGAAGTAGAGTTCTAGTGGACAAAGTTTGGTCTAGTATTGAAATAATTATTTGAAAGATAGTAAATAATTATTTAACTAGTTGTCACAAGTTAAAATAATAATAACGCTGCTATTATTTTGTGACGCATAATTTTATTTATAATTTCATTTTGTGAAAGTTGGCACACCCTAAATAATGACACAATATTATTATTAAAATAATTAGTTTTATCTAAGGTTATGAATGTATTTAATTGTTTTTACACAATTAAATATTGTAACTGAATCCCCATGTCGATAAATAGACATGTATGTCTATTATGCTAGGTACCGAACTGCATGCTCGGTGAATTGAGAATTGTTGAGCTAAACAATTTCTCTCTTGAATCCTCTTACCACCCATCTCAATAATAAGATATGTTCTTCAAGACCTAAGAACAAGTGATCAAGAATGACCTACACAATGCACTCTCTTCGCTATGCTAGCACCTGGAAAATGAGTGGTGTCGATCAGATTCCATCGGAGCAGGTGTGGATCACCGCTAGAGGGATTCTAGTTTGGATACTCACAAGCACAATGAGATAATCTAGAAGGGTCATTTAGGATGATCAACATCATCAATGAAGAAAATACTGAATATCCAGGTATTATTTTCTTTATGAAATTAATTAAATTAATTATAAACATGATGTGCAAGATCCTCTCTAAAGGTTTCGGGCCTCTTTCTTATTTATCTAAATCTTTGAGTCTATTATGTGGAGACTAGTGTCCATCATTGTATTGATCCTAGAATGATCATTGACCATGGTAGAAATTAAAGTTGTGAGCCATACCAACCGTTTTTTCGTTGCACCCGGAACCTATAAGTGTTATTAAAGCGGTTACATCATAGTTTAGAATTATTTAAATATTTCGCTGATGATTTACACATTTAATAATTTAGTAGTTTCAATTAAAGTTAATCGTTCTGCAAATCTGAATCTCGAGATCTGTTCTTCATATTTTGTTTCTCATTCACCTTATAGAAACAATCTCTTCTTTTATTTTTTTTAAATAAAACAAAGGATCTCATTTGGAGGTGCCAATGATTTTTGGCTATACAACACCAGAACACATGGTGTGTATTCAGTAGTACAAACCATATAGTAAAGGTTCAATGCACCAGGTATGGTTCGCCAAACCAAACAGTGTCATTGGAGTTTGTCTAAGTCTTAATGACCCCATGTGTTGACCAAGAACAGGTGGCATGCGGTTTCCATATTGCACGCCATGTGGTCCACTGGACACGATGTGTAGTCCATTTAGGTTAGGGTTAGACAATGTACCCTGTAAATGGCTTGTCCGGCTGGAGACTGTGTAATGAGGAACTACACGACATGTGTCCCATTGTACATGTTGTGTACTCTAAAGATTTTTGAAGTACACTCACATGTCGTTTCCTTGGGCATGTACTACAGATGGACGGTGAACAATAGTACACGCCGTGTAGTTGGAACTACACGCCATGTACTCATCCAAATTATGCTGCTTTTTTAAAATTTATTACTATATTATACAAACCCTTGATACATGTACCATGGTGTAAGCGTAATGCTGAGTCACAACACATGATAGATTTTATATATATATGTGTGTTTAATTTAACATCTTTGTAATGTTCATTTCTACTCATTAGGTAGTTATGAACAGGAATTCACCAAGTTTCCTCCAAGATACATGTTATGTACAAATATAATTTTAAATGAATTTATTTGTTTAAAATTATGAAGGATGAGAATCTCAAGGAAATTCAGAAAAAGGTTTAAGATAAAAGTATTAATTAATTAAAGATGATAATTAATTGATTCGAGAGTGATTTATCTTAAATAAGAATGATTAAAGAATTAAATGCTAGTTTTATTTATGCATAAATATCATTGCATGTATGGATGATCATGAGCTAGACCAAGACCTTTGTATGTGGATGGTTTCTTTTAATTTATTTATTTAAATTAAATTTGTTGTCCTACATGCCTTCTCCTCATTAATATATAGGGCCTACATTCCCAAGATTTCTTTTATGTAAATCCCCTTTTTACCCCTCACCTATGTGTGATTTAAAAAATGCATATGTAATGGATGGGACTCCCAAGCTAGTGGAGGTGGTTCAAGCTGGAGCCGAGATGAAACCAATATCAGGAGATACAGAGGTGGATATGTGAAAAGCTGTGAACACAAACCCAAAAGGTTCAAGGTGTTTCTCCCCTAGGTCATTGTTAGTTTATAAACTGCTAGATAAACTAACCATTAGAAAATATAATGACCATTCCATTTACTTTACTTTATTTCTGTCAGATGCATGATTTATCATTATGGATGTGTTGTCACAATCAGATAATTAATGAATTAAACAATCATGCAAGATGGAATTAAATAAACCAGGATTATGCATAAATATTATCAAGATATGGTTAATCACTTAAGTAAGTTCCACTTAATATTAACAAGCATGTGATGATGATAATAATCAATTCACGCATAAAAGATAAAAATCACTCAAATAAAATATTAAGTCAGACTAAGCCTTACATTACTTGATTAAGGGAAAAAATTAATAAAAACTATGTGTTTGAAAAACCCTTATTGGGGCACATACTTTTATACAGGAATCCCTTATAAAAGGTTTTGGGTTGACTTAACTATATTACATCAAGAGGAGTATCCCTTGCTAGAATTGGTGTAATATTAGAGTCAAGAGTTGGGGAAATCCAAAGTTAGGATTTCAGGATTAGGGAGACCACTCAACAGATCAAGGAGCTGCAAGACTGCAGTTAGAAAAGACCTACCTACCTAAATACCTTCAAATAGCTTGACCAACCCTTGTTGGAGTTATGCGAAGGAAAATATGGATCCTTTACACTATAATGTCATGAAAATTGGAAATTATGAGTTCAGTGGTGAGGGCCATTAGTACTTGATAAAATAGTGGGATACTTAATAAAATTAATTTATTATTTCTCATAAAATGTAATCAAGAAAGTACTAATGATCTACTCTTTTAATTTTAGAATAAAAATGACAAGCTCGTCAACAACACTATCCCTATGATAAATCTTGGATAAAGACAACATCCTCACTGGAAGTAACTTCTAGGAATTATTTAGACACCTTCAGGTTATCCTACTCTATGAATGGAAGTCTTACGTGTTGGAGTCAGCATTACCTGATCCTCCTGCCAAAGAGTCAAGTGATGATGATTTATTGGTCTATGAGAAACATATGAACGACGTGGTCGATGTTCAGTGTTTGATGTTATCCTAAATTTCGATTGAGCACATGAAGTCCCATGAAAACATGGATTCTTATAGCATGCTTGAGCACCTCCATTGTCTTTAACAAGAGAGAGAAAGATATGAAAGTTTTAAGATCTCCAAGGCACTCTTTCAGAGTAAGCTTGGATAGGGTTCCCCAACTGGGCCTCATGTAGTCAAGATCATTTGATACATTGAGCGCCTAGAGGTTCTTGGGTTTAAACTCAATGAATAACTGGGCACCAATCTCATTTTAGCATCACCCCCTTAGAGATTCTCCATCTTTGTTGTTAATTTTAACATGAACAACATTGAGAAGTCTCTATCTGATCTTCTTATCCTCATTCTCTAAGTGGACAAATATATAAAGCATGACAATCCTTCTATATTTATGGTGAATAAGAGGAAATAGAAGTCAAAGAGCTTTAATCCCAAAGCTTCTTCATGCCCTTCCAAGAAAAAGAAGTTAAAAGGGGAGGTAAAGGAATAAGAGGATGTTTGTTTCACATGTGGCAAGAAGGGACACTGGCATAAAAACTGCACCCAGCCTAAGAAGCACAGGGAAGCTTCAGGTGCATTTTTTATCGAATGTGATCTATATGTTTCTACAAATTGGTTATTAGATATATCTTGTGGTGCTCACATATTTATCAAAATACAAGAACTAAGTAGATTCAGGAAGATTGACTAAGGGGAGTTAGATCTACAAGTAGCCAACGGAGCCAGACTTGTTGTTGTAGCTTTCGGGGACTACCACCTCATGTTTCCAACTATGATGATATTGGTGTTAAAGAGTTGTTATTATGTGTCCTTTGTTAAAAAAAACATTATTTCTATATCCATATTAGATACAGATGGATTTTTTTTCAAGTTTGGAAATGAA
The DNA here is from genome assembly GCA_963277665.1 of Viscum album. Lineage (NCBI taxonomy): Eukaryota > Viridiplantae > Streptophyta > Magnoliopsida > Santalales > Viscaceae > Viscum > Viscum album. Next base: position 1,273,017,489 of record OY728139.1, read on the forward strand.
TGTTGCTTCTTTTACAAAGATATCATTTGTTTTGGTAGGAAACATTTATACAACGGTCTTTACATGTTGGATTATACAAACCAAGTAATGGAAATCAATAACAATGATACTTCACATGAATCATACCACACCCAACTTTGGCATCACTGGCTAGGTTGTGTAAATGATAAATGCTTGAAAAAGTTACATCAAGATGGATATTTATATTCTTTCGAACTAAAACCACTTTCCGTATGTCATGCATGTTTACAAAGAAAAATAACTAAATCCCCATTTAGTGGGAAAGGGGAAAGGGCTAAATAGATTCTTGAATTAATTCATACCGATGTGTGTGGACTATTTTCTATTCAATCAAGGGGAGGGTACTCATACTTCACAACTTTTACTGATGATTTTCATAGATATGGAAATATCTACTTAATGAGGTATAAGTCGGATTCTTCTGATAAGTTCAAAGAATTAAAGAATGAAGTTAAGAACCATCTTGGTAACAAGATTAAGAAACTCTTCTCAGAATGAGGTAGAGAGTGTATTAATCAATACTTCATTGATTACTTACGGGAGTTTGGGATCTTATCCCAACTCACTCCTCCTTACACGCCCAAGTGGAATGGTGTGAGAAAAAGGGGGAACTGAACCTTGTTGGACATGGTGAGATCAATGATGAGTCATGCGAGTCTTCCATTATCCTTTTAGGGATATGCGTTACAAACAGTGGTGCACATACTAAACCAACTACCAACTAAATCGATAAATAGTATTTCATATGAGTTCTAGAGTGGAAAGAAAGACATGTTATCGAATTTACATGTGTGGGGAAGTGATGAGTTTTTTAAGGCCTCTTTAGGTAACAAACTTGCACCCCGAGGAACAAATTGTACCTTTATAGGATACCCCAAGGAAACAAGGAGATATTACCTACAAAACCCCCTCATATAAAAAATTTATAGTGGAAAGACACTCTATATTACTTGAGAGGGAGAAAATCTCCAAAAGAGATGGTGGGAGTGAGATAGACTTCGATGAAGTTGAGTCTCAAGGTACACAAGAGTTGGCACAAGAACAGATTTCACAAAGCCCCGTGGAAGAAAAAACTATTCTAGAGACACAAGAACTGCGTAGGAGTAAAAGAGAGGTTAGAGAACTATAATGGTACATTTTTCTAGTTATTGAGGAAAGTGACTCATTATTAGATGATAATAATGATCCTATTACCTACAAGGAATCATTAAGTGGCATAGATGTTTCCAAGTGGAAAGAAGCCATGAATTATGAAATGGATTCCATGAACCAAAACCAAGTATGGATTTTGGTATATCCTCCAGTTGATGTAAATCTTGTTGGTTGCAATTGGACATTCAAGAATAAACTGGACATGGAAGGACAAGTCAGTACCTATAAGGCATGATTGGTTGCAAAAGAGTTCAAGTAGCATCAAGTAATTGACTACGAAGAAACCTTTTCACCAGTTGAAATGCTGAAATCCATCAAAATTCTACTAACCATTTCCTCTTACTATGACTATGAGATTTGGACAATGGATGTCAAAATAGACTTCTTTAATGGGAACCTTCAGAAAGATGTCTACATGACACAAACTAAAGGGTTTATGACTCCAAAGGATTCCAATAAGGCATGCAAGTTGAAAAAATCCATTTATGGATTAAAAAAATCATTCGGGTCATGGAACATTCATTTTGATGAAGCTATAATAGAATTTGGTTTTATCAAGAACAAATGTGAGACTTGTGTCTACAAATGGTTTAGTAGGAATGAAATAATTTTTCAAATATTATATGTTGATGACATATTACTTATTAGAAATGAGATACCAGTCTTACAGTCTGTTAAGGCATGGTTGAATTAATGCTTATCCATGAAGGACTTGGGTGAGGCATCATATATTCTTGGGATAAAGATCCATCATGATAGATCCAAGAGATTTTTGGTCCTAAGTCAATGTACATACATTGATAAGATACTGAAGAGATTCAGTATGGAACAATATAATAGGAGATTGTTGTCAGCGTCACATGGCATTCATCTTTCCAAGAAAATGTGTCCTCAAACACATGAGGAAAGAAAGATAATGGCAAGGACTCTATATGCATCAGCGATTGGGTCAATCATGTATGCCATGCTATGTATAAGGATAGATTTCGCCTACACATTGAGTGCGGTAGGCATATATCAAAATGACCCAGGTGACCACCATTGGATGACAGTTAAGACTATCCTAAAGTATCTGAGGCATACTAAGAATATGTTCCTGGTTTATGGAGGAGATGAGGAACTAGTCATCAGAGGATATTCAGATGCTAGTTTCCAGACTGATCAAGATGACATGAAGTCACAAACATGATACATATTCACTTTGAATGGAGGTGCAGTAGGGTGAAAGAGCTCAAAGAAGAGTGTGGTCATATATTCTGCAGTAGAGTCTAAGTATATCACAACTTCTGAGGTAGCTAAAGAAGTAGTTTGGATGTGAAGCATCATCTAGGAGTTGGATGTAATACCTAGTATTAAAGATCCCATCACACTGTACTATGATAATAATGCAGCGGTGACTCTCGCAAAAGAGCCAAGGGCACACCAGTAGATAAAGCACATATTTCGGAAGTATAATCTCTTGAGGGATTTTTCTTAGAGATTTGAAGTTGTAGTGAGAAGTATTTCCATGGAAGAAAATGTGATAGACCCCTTGACTAAAGCCTTGACCCAGCATAAACATGATCATCATGTGAGGTCTAGCGGACTAAAAGTCGTAGGTAGTTGGCTCTATTCCAAGAGGGAGTTTGTTAGAGTTGGTTTCCTATAACCAACTATTTGTACTTTTATTACATGGATATTTAATGCATTTAAATATTAAACATCGTATTACTTATTGTTCATAGTTCTACATAACTATGATATAATAATGTCCTAGAGTATTTGTTGCATTGATAAGGTCATGGTAGTTCTCCACTATGATGAGAACCTTGAAATTATATAATAATATTCTTAAATATAGTTCTGTATTTGGATGACATACTATGATGGGACACATAGAATACATACCGTCATGTGTGAGTACTCGTAATCAGATGATATTTTCTCTCATAAAGTTCGCACTTTGTAATCTCTAAGACAAGAGATTATGGGAACCGACCCACCAGTAGGAATTCTGCATGTTTTGGTGTCATCAGATATTCCTATTTACGAGTGTGTGTAATGATCCTTATATTTTAATATTATCATTAATATGTGTCACAACTCACGCACTTTGATTTACTGACAAAAATCTTCACACAGATAGTTAGCAGGAAGTAGGGTACATTGGGTGTGTCATGTGTGGCATGTTATTAATGGATAAGTCGAGGAAGGATTTGTCCCTTCCATTTATGGAAGTTGACATCTCATCCCTTTGATTAAAATATAACCATCCCACGAAATTAAATGGTCATGTTTTAATGACGAGTTTATTTTAGGCAGTCAAAGAACAATGTATCAAGAACAAAGGTTGATGACACTATCATTAAACCTTCTTGATGAGATATTGAGACATTTAGATTATATTACATAGTGAGCACTCATATGTGGATTTAATTTTTGTGAATTTAAGTTATTTATCTTGGGTGCCTTGACTTGTTGCTAGATAGTACTCTTGGACTTTAGGAAACCCCACCTAATGTCGACGAGAAAGAATCCTAGAGGGTTACACACTGAGTGTTTTTGGTGGTCTCGGTTAAATTCTATTTGAATTTAATTAATGGAATAAATATTATTCTCAATATAGTGGAATAATTTTATTGAAGTTAAAATTATTTCATAAGTTAAATAAATATTTATTCATTGGATTGTGGGTAAAATATATTTATTTATTTTATTGAACATTTAATAAATATTTACTAACTAGTTTGTAAATGAAATATTTATTTAAGAGAATAATTTATTTATTTATTTATTTGGGTGTTCGATAAATGGAAGTAGAGTTCCAGTGGACCAAGTTTGGTCTATTATTAAAATAATTATTTTCAATATAGTAAATAATTATTTAACTAGTTGGCACAAGTTAAAATAATAATAATATTGCTATTATTTTGTGACGTGGAATTTTATTTATAATTCCATTTTTCATAAGTTTGCGCACCATAAATAATGATGCAGTATTATTATTAAAAGCATGAGTTTTCTCTAAGCTTATGGATGTATTTAATTATTGTTATGCAATTAAATATTTTAACTGAAGCCCCATTTTGATAAATAGACATGTATGTATATTATTCCTGGTACCGAACTGCATGCCTAGTGAATTGAGAATTGTTGATCTAAACAATTTCTATCTCGAATCCTCTTCTCTCTCCTCTCAAGAATGAGAGACTTTCTTCAAGACCGAAGAACAAACGATCAAGAACTGCCGACACAAGACACTCTCTTCACTGTGCTAGCACCTAGAGAATGAGTTGTGTCGATCAGAGGCCATCAGATCATGTGTGGATCACTGCTAGAGGGATTCTAGTTTGGATCCTCACAAGAGCAATGAGATGATTCTGAAGGGTCATTTTGGACGATCAATATCATCAATGAAGAAAATATTGAAGATATAGATATTCTTTTCTTTATGGAATTAATTAAATTAATTATAAACATGATGTGCAAGATAATTTCTAATGGTTTTAGGCATCTTCCTTCTTTATCTGAATCTTTGATTCTAGTCTATGGAGACTGGTGTTCATCGTTGTATTGATCTTAGAATAATCATTGATCATGGTAAAAATTAAATTTGGGCGCCAGCCCAACCACGCTTCCGCTAAGCCTGAAACCTACAATGTGATGGCAGTTTGATATGGGATGAGGCATGGATGTGCTTGTGCAAGGGACGTCTGACATCAATCTAAATGGCAATGCTTATCACAAGAGGTAGGCCATACTTATCCTTTCACATGCTATTTATTATTTTGTTATATGGATGTGACATGTGTGGACTCATCCCCTTGGTGAGTGACCCTATTTATTTAATTTAATTGTTTTAATTAAATTAAATTGATCAATTTTTATATAAGACTTTAGTCACTCATGAAATGCCTTAGACTGAGCAAGTGAAAAGGTCCATGGAGGACCCTAAAGTACTAGATTACTTTCTATGACCACCAATGGCAGATTTTGTGCCTTTTGTAGTAATTCCTTATAGAATTAGGACCCCTTAATGGGTGTGACCAATCTTAGTGTGACTTAGTAGACTTGTATAGGAACCTTTGGCCACCTCTATGTAGTGGTTTGACATGGTTTGAGTGTAGTGGACTGGGTAGGCCATGTGAGGACCCTTGAGACATGTAAGATTCATTGGATAATTGAAAAGATTGTGGAGAGTGGACTTCATAGCGACCCTAATTTTCTAACATGACTATTACATCATTTTAAAGATAAACAACATAATAATGTATAAAACCATGATTCAAAGGTTTAGTGTATTGGGAAAATTAGAACCATACATAACTTTTAAATATTAAAACATAAAAATTATTTAATTCCTTCTTCTCTATACTATTATTGGACTTCACTATCTCCTTAGTACATGTAATCACCTAAGGATATACATCAAATAAAGGGGTGGGATAAAATCCCAATAAGAGGATAGGTAAGGACACGAATCAATATAAAATGGGTGAGCATAATAATCATATTAATATCATAAGAATATGATCATCATCATAGCCATGAGATGAATCATTAGATAAAGGCATGGAATTTGGTAATGCATCAAAATGAAACATCATGTCTTAGTGGTTAAATACCACACATAGTTGTGAACAAAGATAGCATCATGTCCATTCATAACATATGTTAATAATCATAACATCATCATTGTGAAAAAATATAGAATCTTTTTCAGGAATAATACACATAATCTCATTAGATACATCACATTACCCAATACATTGAAGTTCTATATAATTTTGGGCACACCCATCAGATCATAACATTTACATAATCATGCATACCACATCGAATGTATATCAAGTTTAGCTATAAAATAACTCATAGAAAGGAATGGGTTTAATTTAATAAAGCATACATTCATGAATAAACTTTGGGTTTTCCAAGTGATAAATGGAAAATATATATGAAATAATAATCACTACACTTGAGTGTAGAAGAAACAATCTCAAGATGAGTCAAGATATGAATTGGAAAGAAGACTTATTTTGGAAAATCTTTACATTTTTCATAAAACCAGGTTAGAAACATGTATATCCTCAAAAAAAGGGAAGAACAATGAAATTATATTTAAGAAACATTATAGGAATATCCACACTTAAATTTTTCATAAAAGAGGTATAACCCAAAGAAAATGGGTTGGGTTTGAGAATCCTCTTACCTTATGTACGAAATATTTATTCACTTTAATATCTTAAATAATCAAATTAGATTCATTAATTACTAAATATCAAACCTATTATACATTTATTTTATTTATTATAATTTTATTATGTTTTTTATGTCAATTTTTATCATTTAAAGAGTTCAATTTCATTGTTTTGATAGTGTTCATTTTCTTGGTTTTCATGATAGGTTCACATGTATACAAGAATGGAAGTTCATATAAAATGAGAATAATTATTCAGAATTGAAATTATATATTATCAATGAACATAAAAATGTTTGATGGTCCTATATATCATTTTTATTAGATATGCATATTATTCATTAGATAAAACATTAATGAAAATGATTTAATTTTTTTACGGTTTTTATGACCATCACGAACTTATAGCATTTTATTTAATACTATGTTTATATATTGGTTAAAAAAATATAACTTATAATATATATAATAAAATATTATTTAACCTTAATAATTTTTTTATGACCATACTTTATGGTGGTAATGGAAAATGAAAACACGTCATCCATGAAGGTAGTGAATCGACACATCACAGATGATATTTTCATTTTAGAATAAAAAGATGAGAGAAGAGATTTGATGATGGATTATTAAATTTACACACAAAAATTATAGCGTATATAATATAATTGATTTATAATGGAACTTTGGAATAGGATAGGTGAGAAGAGAATACTAAAATAAAATAAATCGCAAAGAAATTAAAATAGAACAAAAAATGATTTTACCTCTTGAATTTCTTCTCCTTGAGAACCTCCTTAAGGAACTTGGGTTTGGTATTTTGTTGAGACTAGAAGCTCATGGACATGGGGGAGAGTATTTTTAATAGTATTGGGTAGAATTTATATAGGATTCAAGTCTTAAAATGTGAAAATATAATAGGTGGTGAGGGATGATATTTATTGGGGAGGAGAGGGGTGTTTTTTTATTATTTTATTCATTAGTTTATTATTTTGGATCAAGACTATCAATAGTATAGATTATTATGTCTGAATACAGTAAAAGGTTCATGATAGTTAGAACCAATGGGTTATTACCTCATCCATACATCGTCCATGACACAATAATTCATGTATTTAGCTTATAACGTAAATTTCCATATTTAACTATTCATAAAAAATTAACCATTTTAGAAAAATACAAAAAATTAACCTTAACAATTTTTCGATAAGTAGAATTAAAAAATGGTATCTATTTTATGAAAATAATTTTCTAAATAAGATAAATTTAATTTTTTTTTAAATCATCATTTTTAAAAAAAATACTGATTTTAATATTATAATTGATTTTATGACACTTTGAAAAATTAATTAATGTCTCATAAAATTATCTTATAATAATAAGAAAAAAAATTAATTTATGAATCTATTTTATGAAAACAAATTTTCTTTTTAATCAATATATTAATTATAAAATTACAAATAAATATTTATGTTTTTAAAAAATACCAACACTTAATTTATTATTTAAAAAAAACTATTTACTTATACTATGATATAATTATATTATATTTTCATTTATAATATGTATAAATTTTATTTATATATTCATTGTTTAGGTTACTATTCTATTGGATAGATCGCTATTCCTAATAGTCATGTTACTATTCCAATGATTAGGTTATCATTTCTTCAGTATAGGTTCCTTAATTTCTTTTAAATATCACTTATTTCATTATTCATTTATGATAATGATGTTTTTATTGGGATATCTATTCTATTTATGAATTTTATACCATATAACATAATTATAAGAAGGTAAAAATTCCTTTTATTAAAGTTTTGTTTGTTAAATTCTTTCTCCCTTTGAAATTTCACTCTCAAAATTTCACTTTACATACTAAGGTGAAAACAGGTAAGGGTACTTCTCATTTATTTCTTCCTATAGTTCCCATGTCACCTATTCATACTAATGATGCCCCCACAAAACTTTGACAATGTGAGTTTTCTTATTGCATTGGTTTTTTTATCTTCGGTCCAAGATCATCACTTCTGCTCTTTATATGAGTGGTCATTCTCCAGTTGTAAAAACTCCAGATTCAGTACATATGAGGGGTCTAGTTTTTAATTCCTTAAGAGTTATATGTGGAACACGTCATGAACTTGATCCATATTTGGTGAAAGTGAAAGATGATAGGCCACTTCTCCTATATGATCATGGTTCTAAAAGGGGCCAATGTACCTTGGGTTAAGCTTACCTTTCTTTCTGAGCCACATGAATCTCTTCCATGGTGATATTTGATGGAAGAATTTATCTCCAAAATTGAATTCCAAGTCCCTTTGATGGTTTTCAACATATCGCTTTTTCTGAATGTGATCATCTTTGATATGTTGTTGGATGACCTGAACTTTCTCTGACATCTCTTGCACATGATCAGGTCCAAGTAGCTTCTGTTGGCTAACTTCATCCCATTATGTTAGAGTTCTACATCACATTCCATATAGAGCTTCATATGTAGTCATCTAAATACTCAAGTGGAAGTTGTTGTTGTATGAGAACTCAACCAATGAAATATGATAAACCCATCCACCTTTGAATTCTATTGGGCAGGCTCTTATCATTTCCTCAAGTGTATTAATAGTCATTCCATATTGGCCATTAGTTTGGGGGTGATATACCATACTAAAATTCAATTAAATAATCAAATCATGTTGAATACTTCTCTATAATTTAGATGTGAACCTTGGGTCATGATTATAGATGATCTAAAGTGGAACACTAGTAAACCTCACCACTTCTTTCACATATATCTTAGCAAGCTTTTTAAGTGAGAGATCTTACCAAATAGTGATAAAGTAGGATGTTTTTCTTAGTCGATCCACTAAAACCCATATCGCATTGTTTCCTTTTAATGTCTTAGGGAGATCAGTGAAAAATTCTGTAGTGACATTCTCCCATTTCCACATGGGTATAGGCAATGGTTGAATCGTCCCCTTGGACTTCTATCATTCCTATTTTACTTGATGAAATATCAAACACCTTGAGATATACTCCACAATATCCTTCTTCATGTTGTCCCACAATAAGTGTTATTGATGATCATGGTACATCTTGGTACCTCTAGGATGGGTGGAGAAAGGTGAGCTATGTGCATTATCCAATAGATCCTTCTTTATCTCATGTGATGAAGGTACAAACAACCTTATTCCAAACCGAATCACACCATCATCATCGATATAGAACTATTGTAGATTTCCTTCCTTTATTATATTTACCTTATTTTTTAACTCCAGATCATCCCTTTGTGCCTCTATGATCTTATCTTGGATAGATGGTTGGGAAATCATTTGGTAAAGGTATGAAATATTCCTTACCATTATGATTTATAAATCCATCCTTTTCATATCCACGAAGATAGGTTCTTTCTAAATCTGCATCATGGATAGAGTAGTAGTTTTTTTTCTGCTAAGAGTATCATCTAACTTGTTCTCCTTTTCCAGATGGTAATGAATAGAGAAATCACAGTCCATGATTAGCACTAACCATATACTTTGATGCATTCTGAGTTCCTTATGTGTGAATATATACTTTACATTCTTGTGATTGATATATATGTCACACTTCTCACCATAGAGGTAGTGGCTCTAAATCATCAAGGAGAAGATCACAACTGCTAACTCTAGATCATGCATCAGGTAGTGTTTCTCATGGATCTTCAACTACTGTGAGGCATAGTCTATCACTTTATCATTTTTCATGAGTATACAACCTAATAATTTCTTTAAATCATCACTGTATATCACAAAACTTTATCCACTTATTGGTAATGTGAGTACAGGTTCATTAATCAGCCTCTTCTTTAGATCCTTGAAGCTTTCCACACATTCTTCCATCCAGACATACTTTACCCATTCTCTTGTTAACTTAGTTAGTGGGATAGAAAATCATGATAAATTTCTCACAAAATGTTGGTAGTTCTCATATAATCCATTAAAAATATATATTTCCATGACACTGGTGGTTCTAGGCCATTCATTAATTACCTTTGTTTTTAAATAGTTTATAGAAATTCCCCCACTTGTGATCATGTGTCCCAAGAATGTGTCTTGTTGTATCCAAAAGTCACACTTTATAAACTTGACATACAATATATCCTTCCTTAATGTCACTGACACAATCCTTAGATGTTCTTTATGTTCCTCCTTAATCTTAGAGTATATGAGAATATCATTGATAAACACTACCAAACTTTTTTCAAGGTAGTGTATAAAGACTCAATTCATCAAATCTATGAATGTTGAAGGGGAATTAGTAAGTTTTAAGGTAATAACTAGAAACTCATGTTTCTCATACCTTGTACAAAAATTATTCATATGAATATCTTCCTTATTCACCTTCAGTTGATGATATTTATAATGAAGATCCACCTTTGATAAGTATTGAGCTCCTCATATTTGTTTGAAAAAGTCATCAATCCTTAGAAGAGGATACTTTTTCTTTATGGAGATCTTATTGAGCTCTCGGTAATTTCTACACAACCACATTTATCCATCCTTTTTCTTTATAAAGAGCACTGACACACTCTAAGGTGATTCACTAGGGTGTATAAAATCTTTTTCCAAATTCTCTTACAGCTTCTTCTTTAACTCCTCCAGTTTGATAGAGGCCATACTATATGTACATTTTGATATAGAAGTTTCTCTTTTTATGAGTTCTATTTGTTGGGAAAAAATCCCTCAAGGCATCATTGAAGCATTTTTGAGGTGATTGTGTTTGTTGACAAAGTGGACATCTGAGTCGTGATTGTTGACAAAGCAAAACAATGACATACAAATTTGTTGACAAAGAGGATATCATGATGGAATGTCGAGTTCAATAGCTGAGTTCAACGATCCATGTTTGATTCAAGAACGTTGACAAAAGGAATCGATGATCTGGAGGCGGTACAAAAAGAATTGATACAAGGTGGCACCGTTTTCCAATGTTTTCCAAATTTTTGGGCTTGAAAATCGACAAATGAAGAAAAGTGTTTTTGGCAAAGGGACTTGCGCGATGAGGACTTGGAGTATAGGAAACTTGCGCGCCATATTTTTTTCAAGATCAGAAGATCAAAATATGGCTAAGGAAATAGGTTTGCACAAGTTTGGGAGTTGGTCGCGCAAGTGTCTAAAAGGACAGAAGACTTGCGCGCCGAGACTGGGTCACCAGGTGACTTGCGCGCCGTCGTGCAGGGTGGTCAATTTGCCTATAAATACTAGACCACCCCTCTTCATTCCTTACCAGAGTTCAACACTTTGAGAAATCAGAGATCCCGTCGCGCAGGTGTGGTGGTCGCGCAAGTGGTGTGTGTGGTCGCGCAGGTGGGACTTGCGTGCCAGGGTGATAGTTGTGCGCCAGTGTTTGAAGCTGCGCGCCAGTGTGGAGTTGCGCGCCGATATTGGATTGGGCGTAAAAGGAAGTGTGTCGCGCAAGTTTGGAGTTGAAGAAGGTTGTGTCGCGCAAGTGTCTGAGGAGGACTTGCGCGCCCGTTGAGACTTGCGCGCCGATACTTGCGTGCCGAGATAGACTTGCGCGCCAAGTAAGGTTTGGTTCCAGCGGTGATTTTCAGGCTGCGTGGAAGCTGGTAGTTTTCCCGATACCTTCAGTGCAAAGATAGATTCATCTACGGGTGAACATTGGGCTTCAACAGAGCATCTACACACAGAAGAAGATGCATTCCTTCATGCAAATGAGGAGACCTACAGGTCTATAAACTGTGAGTGGATTCCTTCCAAGAGTAGTGAGCAAAGGAAGAGAAAGAAGGTGATCCTCTCCACCGGCAGTGAGCTAGAGAGAGAGAAACAGGGAGTGACCCTTGGGGAAGCAGTGAGCTGACCCTAAACATTGTAAAGGCAGTGAGCCTGGGTATGGAAGTGATCTAACCCGAACATTTAATCCACAGCTAGTGAAGTTTAGTAGAATTGGTACGACCGGAAACTTGTCGACGTGTGCTCCTTGGACGTAGCCCTTTGTGGTGAACCAAATAAAATTTTTGTGTCCTGTGCATGCTTTACTTTTTGTTTACTTTGTGCAATAGGAAAGAGAGAGAAGAGTGTTTTTCTTAACAGCGAAACAAGATCAGAATGGGCGTTAATTTTAAATTAGTCATACCCTGATTCACCCCCCCCTCAGGGTATTCAGCCTTGTGGACCTAACGCTATTGATAAAACTACCACATGGTCTGGGGTAAATTTGGTTAACTCATTGGTAAATACATCATTTTATTCCCTCAAAATGTGTATTTCTTCCAAGTTGATACCTTACTTTGACTCAACCATTTGTGCGAGGTAAGCTTCTTCACAGGGCATCAACACCCACACCATTAAGGGATTTCCAAAGGAGATTCACGATCTTCCTTTCATTTGTAGAGGAGCATGGTATGGTCTGGAATATGAAAATATATTTCATTTTCTTGAAATTTGTTGTGTTTTATATATAACAAGAGCCAATCCATGCCCAATATAGCATCAAATTCCACCAAGAGAAGCATCACAAGATTTTCTGGAAGAATATTCCCACATACACCAACAGGAGAAGAGTCTAACACTTGGTTTGTAATGATCACACCACTAGTTTTTTATAGATTTGTATATTTCAAGGTATCAGGGATTCTATTCAATAGTTCAAGAAAAATTTCAAGATATAAAGTAATATGTTGTTACAGAATCAAATAAGACCTTTTCCATTCTTGAGTGAATAGGAAGTGTAACTTGTATTACTTCATTTTCTTGATCCACTTTATAAGTAGTGATGGAATAAGATTTACCTTTCTACCTTGTCTTTGGTGGATGATGATGCTAATTACCCTCAAAGTGTTGAGGTTTAGCACACTAGCTTGCACAGTTCCCTTTCTCCCTAAAGTTAAAGCATTGAACCATGGGTGGTGCTCTCCTTTCCTCTTTCATATTGGACATATTATTTATTTATCTCTAACATTCATGAGCTTGGTGGCCTTCTATCCCACACTTGGATAATTTCCCCATCCATTTGAGGCAATTCCCATGATGTTTCATCCCAAATTTTTGACACGTGGGTGGTTGGATCCTCTTTCATCCTTTTTCATTTGACCCACCAGATTGAAAATCCATTATTCTCTTCTTATCTCCATAACCATGAGACTGTTATTTGAACTCAATATCCACTTTGATAGAAAATTGAACCACTTTTATATAACTCCCAAAGTCTAGGATAGCTATATCCTTTCAAATCTGTGGTTTTTAACCACTAAAGAATCTATCTATTTTATATCATTGTTGATAACAAAACATAAGTCATACCATTCAATCCTTTTGAAGTTTTCTTCATAAGACATGATAGATTCACATTCCTTTTGCTTCAACTCTATGAATTATCTCTCCATATTTGTCTGAGGAGTTTGAGGGAAATACTTATTAAAAAATATTTTCATAAAGTATTCCCACTCCATCTCTTCAATTTCTTCTTTCGTCTTGGTGTTATTAATCAACACACACTATTGAAAGACCTCTCTATCAAAATGATATATGGCTAGAGTCACCTTCTCCTTCTCAGAATAGTGGAGCATGGAAAAGATCTTCTCCATTGAGTTAACCCACTATTCCGAATCAAGTGGATCAAAAGATCCACTAAATGTCAGTGGTCGTTACCACATAAAATATTCGATATCCAGTTCCTCCCTCTTAGGTGAAGTTGGATATTCCACATTATTTAGGTTATTGCTCATAGCCTGAGATAGCTGGGTAAGCATCACCACGAAATTTTGAACTCCACCTCCCAAACCATTAGTGATGTCATTTGGGAAATCATTGCATTGTCCCGCACATGGGTTGTTGGAATGGTTTCTCCTAGTTCCCACCATTTTCTAAAATAGAAAAGTTTTTAACAAAACATAAGTAAAAAAATTCATGAATAAATAATTTATTCATTTGTGTAATTAATTTTAAAGGCATATCTTGTGGGATCCATATGTTTAGATTTTTTCTAAAAAAATATTCTTGGATTATTACATATACATAGTCTCATACTAAGGGTTTTCAATAATTTTCTCTAATCCTAATTCTCAAATTAACTAAACTGTGCTCTAATACCAACCATAGCGACCCTACTTTTTTACATGACTATTACATTGTTTTAAAGATAAAAAACATAATAGCGTACAAAACCAGGAACCAAAGGTTTAGTGTCTTTAAAAAATTAGGATCATACATAACTTTTACATATTAAAATATAAACATTATTTAATTCCTTATTCTATATATTCTTATTTTCCTTAACAATATCCTTAGTACAAGTAATCACCTGAGGATACACATCAAAGAAAGTGGTGAGCTAAAGGCCTAGTAAGAGGATAGATAAAGACATGAATCAATAGAACATGGGTGAGAATAATCATAAAAATCATAAAATAAGCATAGGATCATCATCATAATCACGGGAGGAAGCATTAGATAAATGCATGAGATGTTTCAATTCATAAAAATGAAACTTCATGTCATAGTGGCCAAATATCACACATAGTTGTGAACAAAGCTATCATTATATACACACATAAAATATGTGCATAATAATAAAATCATCATTGTGAAAAAATATAGCAGCATTTTTACACATAATACGCATCATATCATGAGATAAATCACATTACCCAATTCATTGGAGGGCCATATAATTCTGGACGCACCCATCACATCATGCCACATAAAACGTGTATCAATAGAACCACTTAACCAAGGAGATGGATTCATTTGCTACTCAACGCTCTCAACTGGATGAAGATTTTTTCTGGATTGGCCCTTGAAGCTAAATGGATTCATTTAACCCTGATTGGGAACGATGGTTCTAGCCTCGTCAAGATAACCCTGCCAATGGGTCGACCAGCTCCAGTCCCTCTAACAAAGAGATGTATTTTGCGGAAGGACTTGCAAGAGTTTCCTCTTTGGATAAGAATCAGTTAAAACCTACTATCATCAAGTGTTCGGGTGAAGGATCTATTACGGTGGTAGCTGATCCGGAGGTGGTTAAACATGTTGGGGGAGAAACCCGAATCCGGGCCGAAAATTGCTTGCCAAAAATATCGTGAGAAACCCGACGAAATATGGAAGCGATATAAGCAGAATAAATAAATCAGCACACAAGTTTTTTTAACGTGGAAAAACCCTCCCATGCGGAGGATTAAAAACCACGGGGCAATTCCCAAAAAAATATCCATTATGAATCAGAGAATACAATAATCCAAGCAACGCCCGAACTTGAATTACAAATGAGAGAGCGTAGAAAACCTGTGTGAAAACCACACCCTGATACGCCTCTTCCATCTCTCTGATAAACATCCCGTTGACGCCATGTATCGGAAGATCAATCTGTGACAAAATGTCACCCTTCTGTCGACGAAACGTCACTACCTCGGAGATCTTCACCCGAACATGCGTCAACCTCGCACCAGCTTGCGACACCCGAATGATCTCGCCATCATGATGTACCGCCGATCTCCAATCGGGACACGCCACCTGATCACCGCTATCAGGCAGACTTTCGATACGCGGCCCCGATCATCAATTTCGTAGCCGCTGCTCTGCACCTGTCAAACGCCGACGCGCCATCGTCGTCGTGCCACACGGGCCACCGCAAACGCGGCAACCCCTTCCCGGGTCTCCCTTGCCGGCTACATCTTGCTGGCACACCCTTTTCTTTTTTGAAATATGTTTCTGCATCCTCCTTATATAGACACCAAGTCCATAATAATCCATTAATGCAGTCAACATCCATTATTTCATCCATTAATATTGAGAATTAAATATCCATTAATGTCGGTAACTTCACCAGCTCAAAAGTGTGGTTGTCGTTTTCTATCGAATCCAGGCAGAGAGCATTGGAGGGCAGTGAAGTACATTTTTCGTTATCTTCGTGGTACTTCTGATCTGAGATTGTGTTTTGGCAAAGGGGAACCTATGCTTTGTGGCTTTACAGATTCAGATATGGCAGGAGATATCGATTCGAGGAAGTCTACTTCAGGATATTTGATCACTTTTGCAGGGGGAGCTGTATCTTGGCAGTCTAGGTTGCAGAGATGTGTTGCTTTATCTACCACAGAGTCAGAGTTTATTGCAGCTACAGAGGCATGCAAAGAATTGTTGTGGATGAAAAATTTTATTCGAGAGCTCAATTTTAATCAAGACAGATATGTTTTATTTTGTGATAGTCAGAGTGCTATTTGTTTGGGAAAGAATCCCACTTTTCATGGCAGGTCGAAACATATCGATGTTCGGTATCATTGGATCCGCAATGTCCTTGATTCGAGACAGTTAGAGCTTGAGAAGATTCACACTGATGACAATGAGTCAGACATGTTGACCAAGAGTTTACCCAGAGGAAAATTTGAGACTTGCCGACTGATTGCAGGGTTGGCGATGATCCCCAGTTGAGTCGGAGGGGGAGTTTGTTGGGGCGCCTCCTCATCTGGCCCCGATAATTTTTTTTATATCCGATATCTTTAAAAAAAAGATATTTTGATATCTTTGACAAGATATATCTGATATCTTTGACAAGATATTTATGATATCTTTGAGAAGATATATTTTATATCTTTGATGAGATATATTTAATATCTTTAATCAGATATGAGATATCTTTTAAGAGATATATGAGATTTCATCTTCTATTTATATGAGGTGTGCGGCTCCTCTCTCGGCAGTGGTTGGAGGCAGTGCAGTTGCGTTTTCAAGGAGCGGTTTTCAGATCTGCAACCGGTGGAACTACTCTGATTTGATCGGCTTTCATCTGCGGTGGTTTTTGATCCGATCCCAGTGTTTTTCATCAGCACTTTTGTTCGGACATCAATCTTATGCTTTCACGGTCAGATCTATTTGGGTTTCTTTAGCAGGCTGCTTTCTTCTTTTCAGGCTTCATCAAGACTGCATCTATTCTCCGACTTTGTTCCACTATTTTTCTAAGTATTGCTTTTGAGATCCCTTTTTTAATTTTGGGGAGTCTCTACCGTGTACTTATCTATTTTTAGTGGATTCCTCTTTCTGGACTAGGTCCCGTGGTTTTTCCCTTTTGGGTTTTCCACGTAAAAATTCTGGTGTCAATTTTATTTTCTGCACCTTTTTTTTGTCGCTACGCATCCACTGTTTGAGGGAAAGATTTCTCCGCTGCGCGTTCGTGTTTTTGTTGTTTGCGCGTTCATCGCTTTCCATCTTTCCCAACAAAACAGCGGATGGAATCCTGCAAATTCTTGGTGTTGGGTCGAATTTCATATGAGCGAGGGGCAAAACCTTGGTCCTTTGCGAACCTAAAGGACCGCATTTCACATTGCTGGAACCTATCAGGTTGGCAGCTTATCCCAACAGGCAAAGGATACTTTCACATCATCTTGCGTAGTCAGGATGACCTAAATGCAATCTAGCATTTGGGCACTCTTAATTTGAAACTAGGGATTCTGCGTTTCTCGAAATGGGATCCGAACTTCAATCATTTTACACAGAAACATTCTATTGCTCAGGTCTGGGAAAGGATTCACGGACTTCCTTGGATCTACTGGCACCCTAAAATTCTTAATGATCTTTCCACAGGAATTGGGAATCCTATGAGGATTGATCAGCGCACGATTAATGGTGACCTTGGCCTATATGCTAGAGTCCTGATCGATATTGACAAGGAACTATCTCCTCCAGAACGGGTGTCACTTGATGTCAATGATCAACTCATTGAGGTAAGTTTCGAATTTGAAAATTTACCCAAATATTGTGAGCACTGCAGAATGGTTGGGCACGTCATAGAAAAGTGTAGAATAGTGCAGAAATTTTCCAAACCAGTCTCCAAGAGTATCTTAGTTAAGGATACTTCCCGAGGGAAAAATGTAAATTCTATGCATTATGTGAGAAAAGACTCCAAGGAAAGCTCAAAATAAGTCACCTGGGAAAATAAGGCCAGTGCGGGGGGTGAGTTGGTTGAAGCGGATGAAACACCAGGTAGAGCTGCCAATCAAACAGATGATGAGCTTGAGTTGAAGACAGAAAGTGAGCAAGAAGTTGGATTTCAACAGATGCTAGCAGATGATGTTTTTTCATTTGCTCTTAACATGGAATATGAATCTATTAATTTTGATCTCATAACAGCAGACTTGCTCAAAACCGCTACTCTGGAAGACAGTTTTGAGGTTGATGACATCTTAGGATCTCTTCCAATGCAGGAGCCTGAGCCCACTCATGTTATCTGTACAGAGAAGGAAATGAAAAACTCATCCCCTATCAAACCAGTCTCTATACCCATGGAAAAGATAAACTTAGAAAATACACCAATAAAAGATAATCCAAATCTGTTCCATAAAAGAGAACTAAGAAGCTCTCATAAAAACAAAGAGGCTGAGCGAAAACAGAAAGGGGGTATTGTCCCCATTCAGAATTAATGATGAAAATACTCTACTAGAACTGCCAGGGAATGGCCAACCCTAGCACTTTAGGTTCCCTCAGGCTTTTTGTTGGTAAACATCAACCTGATTTCATAGGAATCTCTGAACCTAAATCTAATAGCTTCAATTCTGGTTCCCCTCTTGACAGAAATGGTTATTCTTTGCTTAGCTCTGTTCAAGATGCCTCTGGACTTGACAGACTTTGTTTTCATGTTCATCAGAGAGTTGCAGATCCTGCTATTGTGCAGGTGGATGATCAAGTTATTACCTGTAGCTTCCTCAATGCTGGTCAGATCTACTTCTATTCCATGGTTTATGCCTCCAACTGCTATATCAAAAGAAGATCTCTTTGGCCGTATATTAAAGAATTATCCAGTCCCATCTCGGGTCCGTGGGTAGTAATGGGTGACTTTAATGCCATATTACATGTAGATGAGAGGATTGAACATGCTTCTAATGTTACTGCAATGGGTGATTTCAGAACTTGCATTGAGGATTCAAACCTTATTGAAATTAATCTGATTGGTGCAAAATATACTTGGTATAGGAGGCATGGAACTGGGATCCGAGCGAGCAGAATTGATCATGCCTTTGGAAATGACTCGCTTCTTGGAAGTTGGAAAACCATCTTATGTGTTACTCTTGTGAGACATAACTCGGACCATCAACCAATTCTTACTACCTTCACTGCCAAGGGTGACAAACTTCCTATCCCTTTTCGGTTTAATAATGCTTAGACCACTCTCCCTGAGTGCTCTCAACTGGTGAATGAATACTGGAAAATGACAGATTGGAATGGTAGTCCTCTTTCCTATATATACAAGATGAAAGCTCTCAAGGTCATTATGAAGAAGTGGAGTAAACAGAAATTCAGCCTCTTGGATCAACAAATTGATGAGCTAGAAAGCTCTCTCCATGAATTTCAAGAAGACAACACTAAAACCAATTTATATGGGGATAAAGAGTATGAAGTCAGTATGGCAGCTAAACTTAATGATCTCATAATTCGAGATAACATTCAAAGGGATCTTTATAAAGTCAGGTGGCTCAAAGATGGGAATCGAAATACTAAATATTTCAATGCCCTACAGAGAGTGAAAAAATTTCAAAGGCCCCTTTCTTTAATAAAGGATAGTGATTCAATTTTGGATGATCGTAATAGTCTCTCTAACTATATTGTTTCCTACTACACTAGTCTCTTTAATGGTACTCGATGCAGTGAGGATATTAGGAATGACATTATTCCCAAGCTTGTCACTGAAGATGATAATCTCTTTCTCACAGCTACCCCCCTGGACACTGAAATCAAAGATGCAGTTTTTGGGCTAAATAAAGGGAGTTCTCCGGGACCTGATGGGTTCTCTAATAATTTCTTTCAAGTCTATTGGGACATCATTAACTTGGATGTTTGTAGGCTAGTTAAGCATTTCTTTTCTGAGGGTTCCCTGCCTCAAAGTTGCAATGCTCAGTTAATTGTCTTAATCCCGAATATGGAAAATGCAAGTGACATTTCTCAATTTAGACAAGTTTCTCTTGTCAAAACTATCTACATGATCATCACCGAAATTATTGAAAATCGACTTTCTCATGTCACTGGGAAAATCATCTCTCCGAATCAATTTGGTTATGTAAAAGGGAGGAAAATTCAGGATTTCCTTCTCACTGCTTCTGAATGTGTCAACCTTCTACAAAAGTCTACCAGAGGCGGCAATATTGCTCTCAAATTAGATATCAGAAAAGCTTTTGATACCATCTACTGGAATTATATTAGTCACATTTTATATGAGTTTGGTTTTAATGAAAGGTTCATTCAACGTATCAGAGCTCTTATCAACTCTGCAAACATATCCATTCTTATTAATGGATCCTCGGAGGGTTACTTCAAATGCTCTAGAGGTGTGAGGCAAGGTGACCCTCTCTCTGCCACTATCTCTTCCATTTCTGAAGATTATCTTAGTAGACTTCTCCTTCACATGACAGTTTCTGGTGAACTCAAGACAATTAGAGCAGAAAGAGGTATCTATGCCCCCTCTCATCTGCTCTTTGCAAACGATCTCATTATCTTCACTCAAGGTGATAAGAAAAACATAAAAAAACTCAAGAAGTCTTTACTCCATTATGAGCAAGTCTCGGTACAGGAGGTCAATTGGAGCAAGTCATTTATTTATTTCGGAAAAGGTATCTCTGCCTCAAGAAAATCCTGCATAATAAATGACTTGGGAATTCGTGAGGGGTCACTCCCCTTCACCTACCTCGGAGTCCCCATGTTCTTTGGTAGACCTCGACCTGCTCACTTTGTTGAAATTGTGAGCCAAGTTAGAAGGACTCTCTCGTCCAGGAAAGGAAAATCTCTCTCTATGGTGGGCAAGTTGTACTTAGTGAAACATGTTGCCACATCAAAGCTGGTCTACTCTCTCTTGGTTTACTCCTGGCCTGCCTCAGTTATAAAAATCCTAAACTCCTTGATGAGGAATTTTGTGTGGAGTGGTAGTATTCTAGAACAAAAAGTGGTTACTGCTCCTTGGAAGAGTTGGTGTAAACCTTATGCTAAGGGTGGGCTTGGTCTCAAGAACCTTGAACTCTTTAATCGTGCCTTGCAAGCATAGTTCATATGGAGGCTTATTAATGACAAGTCGCAGCCCCTGGACTTACTTAGATCCAAGATACTTAAAAGACTTATTGATGGAAACATGTCCTATGTACAGTCCTCAAGTTGGCCAGGGCTGAAAAATATATTTCAGAATATCAACTCCCAATCTCGCTGGATAGTGAGTGCTCAATCCTCCCTCAATTTCTGAAAACACAACTGGACATGCTCTCCTCTTATTGATAGTGTTGTCATAACTAATGATGGTACTGACTTTGATTCCTCCATTAGGAATCAAATTGAGAATATTGTTGATCTTCCTCCCAATATTGCTAACATGGTTGGAAACTATGACTTCCTGGAAGGTGATGACTTGCTTCTGTGGGAACCTAGTACAAGCGGGATCCTTGATTCTAAAGGCTACTACAATCATATGATTCATGGGAATAGAAATCTATAGCATCCCGCCTTTTTATAACATAAACTTTCATTACATTACACAAAACTGAGGATCTTTAAGGTTTAGTGTCTTGGAAACTAGGAACATAATACATGAAAACAACATAAAATATTCTTCTTAAACACTTGAAAGGCTTCTCCTTATGTTCATCCTAGGTTCATTACTGTATCTCACAACCTGGGGACATACATCAAAAGAAAGGGTGAACAAAAGGCCCAGTAAGGGAAACAAGATTAACATTTTACATGTGAACTTGAGATACTTCAATAAGGACATGAAAAGAACTTTAAGGCATGAGAAAGAAATTATGAGGCATTTCATAATAAAAATAACATTTTTCATAACTTGAAGATGTAACTACATCATTTAACATAGACAATCATGAACATATCACCAAGGTCCATCCCCAAGGTGTCATTTGAAAATTACCAAGGTTATTCACCAAGGTATCGTGAAAATTGTAATCTCTAGTGGTTACATCATTACCCAATGCATTGGAGCGCTATCGGGGAGCACCCTTAAATTTGCCTTTATTATCATGAGAGCCACATATATCATCATCAAACATTTCATAAAGAACCCATATAGCACAAAATAAATGGGTTTCATTTCGTAATCATAACATTTTAAAAACTGCTTTAAAGACATGATCTTTACGTCACTTTAAAACCCACAGAAAAGGAAGGTGGGTCTCATGTATGTAAATCCCATAATTTAAAATAGAACATTTTTGTGTATATGTGAATACCCCTTTAGAAGAAATAGCTTTGAGTATTCACTTAATAATATAAAAGAACTTTAGAAAAAGAGAGAGACATTTTGAGACGGAAATTCTGCAGCATAACGGCTATGTTACGAGGTTTTAGAAGACATTAAAAAGAGAGGGAAAATGGGTCAAACATTCATAAATGACCCATAAAACAGTAGATGGAAAGAATAAGAAGGATACATGATCATGGTAATGAAATTTCAAGGACATACCATTTGAAATGAAAAACATGGAAGGAAGACAAAAAATTAGATTTCTCTTATGAAAGTTCGGCAGCCTAACGACGTTACTTAAACTTCAAACAAAATGATTTGAAAAGATCAAATAGGGTCTCTCATCATGTGAACATAAGAGTTCAGTATGATAGATATAGAGATAATTCCCCAACATAATTAAAAAGGAACTCGAAAGTCATGACATTAAAGTAGAACTTTGAAAAGAATGAGAAGGGTGAAAGAATCCCCTAAAAAATTCGGCAGCCTAACGGCGCCACTTAAATCTTCAAAATACTGAATTGAAGAGATAAAATGGGGTCTCTCATAATATGAACATAATAGTCCAGTATGATAGATATAGAGATCATACCCCAACATAACAAAAAGGAACTTGAAAGAATTGACATGAAAGTAGAACTTCAAAACAAGAAGGGTGAAGAACCACTTAAAAATTCGGCAGCCTAACGGCGCCACTTAAAACTTCAAAATACTGAATTGAAGAGATCAAATGGGGTCTCTCATCATATGAACATAAGAGTCCAGTATGATAGATATAGAGATCATAACCCAACATAACAAAAAGGATCTTGAAAGAATTGACATGAAAGTAGAATTTCAAAACGAGAAGGGTGAAGAACCACTTAAAAATTCGGCAGCCTAACGGCGCCACTTAAAACTTCAAAATACTGAATTGAAGAGATCAAATGGGGTCTCTCATCATATGATCATAAAAGATCAGTATGATAAATTTAGAGATCATACCCCAACATAATAAAAAGGAACTTGAAATACTTTACATGAAAATAGATCTTGAAAAATGAGAAGGGAGAAAGAATCCGTTACAAAAATTTCGACAGCCTAACGGCGCCACTTAAAACTTCATAAAACGAAATAATGAGAGTAAGAGGGGATCTCTCATTATATGAACATGAAAAGGTCAGTAAGAGGAGTATAAAAGAACATCCTCCAACATATGAACATGGAGCATAAAAGGAATGACATAAAAGAGATTACTTGAAATTAAGGAGAGAGGTCAGATCCCTTACCTTAAAACATAACTCTTAAAACTCAAAGGTTGGGACCTTGAGGGCTTGTGGACACCATGAGAGGACTCCTTGGGAGGTAATGAGACCAGAACTTCGTTGGGGGAGAGTGGGGAGTCGAATGGATGAGAGGATGGCTTGGTATTTATAGGGAAAGTGAGGGGACAAGACATTAATGGCCAAAGGACACCTCACATGTGCTTTTCTCAAAACCATGTGCTCTCCCTTGGCATTTACCATGAAGTTAGGCCACATGAGGCCCCCAAAACAATAATTCACCACCCTTGGCCGGCCAACCCTTAAAATATCTCATGACATCATCATGACACAGTTATGATGTCATTAAACATACCGAAACCCTAAAACTGCATTTTTACTATTCACTGAAAATTCAACTTTCTCAGAAAGATCCAAAAATTTCACCTTAACCAAATATCAATGCTCAGATTTCAAAAATGAACTCCATTTTATAAAAATAATTTTTTAAATATTTTTAATTTAATTTTTAAATAAATACACTATTCACCGAAAATTCATTTTTTCAGAAAAATCTCCAAAAATTACCATAACATAATATCGACACTCTGAGTTCAAAAATGAAATACATTTTATAAAAATAATTTTCTAAATATTTTTAATTAAATTTTTAATTAAAAAACACTATTCACCCGAAAAAACTAATACTTGAATAATAATTTATGAAACTGTTATTTAACCATTTTATTGAATCACATTACTTAATCAAGGTGCCTAGATTATATTAATACTTTCTTTAAGTGAGATTACTAATTCATTTGGACACATTACTAATCCTAATCATAAAATCACTATTCATAATTTACTATTCATCAAAAATCAAGTTGATCTTATTAGACTCTAAATTTCGTAGTGAACATAATTGTAGAAGACCATTTTTTGAAAATCATTACACATTTTTATTTATTTAAGGTTTACATAAACATTTTTAAAATATCCTTTCTCTAAAATTTATCAAAAATATGCATACTATATTTATCTGGACATTTGAAAATTCATAAAATTCATCATAAGAAGAAATCCAAATTTTTATTTAAAACAAAGGATTACACAAGGCAATTACGGTCTCCTTACATAGCCCCTTATCACACCAGCATAGGACCTAAGTGTAAGGTGTGCTAAGGTGAGAGAATCCGAGGGAGGCTCGGCCAACATCGCACGAGTCGTAATTTCTATTAGTTTGAACTTCTTGTGAAGGCGATCCCGTTCTAGCTTCACACGATGAAGTTCAGCTTGGGTTTGGTCCAGAGCAAAGCCCAGTGGTGCTACCTCCTTCCCAAGTTCTGTTAGATGGGCTTCGATCGGTCCAAGACTACTGGGTGAGGCCATCGAATCTTCTTTCTATATTAATTAACGAAGATTGCTTGTATTTAGAGATAGTAATCAAAATATTTAGTTTCCAGCGGTCATATTGACCAATGGTCAAATAATAGTCAAAACCCAACAGTCTCATTTTAATTATAATCATGCAATCAAATGAAACATTTTTGTTGAGTATAAAAATAAAATAAAATAACACATAAAATTAGGAAATAATATTTATTCAAAATTTCGGGTCGTTACAATCTTCCCTCCTTAAGAAATTGCGTCCTCACAATTTTTAAAATTGGGTTTTGAAATTTCATTGAAAGTCCCACATTGGAAAAGGAGTCAGTAAAACTATTACTTTAAAAGAAAGAAAGGGAAGTACAAAGGTCACCCGAGTTAACCCATTCTAGGATTCCATGGAGGAAAACATGGACATGGAAGAAAAACAAAGGGTCAATTTCTGGGGGAGAGTGATAGAGAGCATGATTAGGAGAACGTTAACCATAAGAAAATCCCAAACTTATGATGTGTGTAAACGGTCTTTGATTACCAAGTAGGAAACGTAAACCAACAACGTTTTTGTTTCACGTTCCTTTTCATAATTTTTAGGAATTCATTTACAACATAAAACAAAAACATAAGAAAATATACCTATCTTTATGTAGAGTTTCATCCTTTAATAATTTTCTACCCAAAACTAATCTTTTCTCCAAATTATGAGCATTCAAAACTACTTGGTCTCATCAAAACACAAGAATCATCTTCATAATCCACAAAATATTAACTATCTATTTCTTCTATCTTTAAACATTATCCCAAAAACAGAAAGGGTAAGGTAAAACAACTCTTCAAAAAGAAATAATCCCATAGGAATGGAAACTACTTTTAAATCTTCAAATTTCTATGGTACTACCCAAAGTTCATCATAGACCATTCCATAAATAACGGTCCTTAAAATTCCTCAAAATAAACCAAACTAAGATTGAAACCCAAATACAAGAAGGATTTGATAACACAGTCTTCCAAAATAAACTTCATTGTTCATCTCCAAACAACATCAACCACTCCTAACATCTTATAACAAAAGAAGCTAACCTAAACATATTTTCCCCAAGATAGGTTAATCATTTCCATAAGTAACCTATATTACCATAAGTTCACCTTAAATTCATCGATTCTTCAAAATATAAGTCAACCTTACTCCTCAATGAAAATACCGTAGTAATCTATTTACCTTGATCATATAGGGTCCCCAAAATAGTGAACGTCTTCCAAAATAATAATCATCTTTTAATCCCCTAATCATCTCTTTCATATTAATACGGCAATCGTCGCATTTCCTATCACATTGGTTGTTGGGACATGTTCTTCCATTTCCCACCATTAACTAAGAATAGAAAGTATAATTAGGGGCTTAAATACTTAGCCAATAATCATGAAAAGAAACTTTAAAGCATATAAGGATAACTTGTAGAAGAAAAGTATACCCTAACTTGTGATCCCCTAGGTTCCCATCTAGGTTATCCATGATCATATATTCTTATGTGAATCTTTATTTTATTTTATCTTTGTTCCTTTAACAATGGTTCGTACTAAGCTTATGAATTTACCAAAGCATATCCCCCGAGAGTGTCGTAACCAAGAGTGCAGCAAGGCCCGTTGTCGTGTACCAGTTCCCGTTTGAGTCTAGCTCAAAGTGGTGTTTTCGGGTTTTACCCCTATGTACATCTGTGCCAGAGCCGCCTCTACCTGCTCGTATCCAGACAGGGATGTATTTGCTTGGCAACCCCTTACTCAATACTCACCAAAATACCAGGAATATTTCCTATATTTAAACTTTTCTATAGGGTTCTTCTTAGAGTTTTCATATCCTAATTTCCACAAATAACTAAACATCCTTTGATACCAACTATAGCATCCCGCCTTTTTATAACATAAACTTTCATTACATTACACAAAACTGAGGATCTTTAAGGTTTAGTGTCTTGGAAACTAGGAACATAATACATGAAAACAACATAAAATATTCTTCTTAAACACTTGAAAGGCTTCTCCTTATGTTCATCCTAGGTTCATTACTCCATCTCACAACCTGGGGACATACATCAAAAGAAAGGGTGAGAAAAAGGCCCAGTAAGGGAAACAAGATGAACATTTTACATGTGAACTTGAGATACTTCAATAAGGACATGAAAAGAACTTTAAGGCATGAGAAAGAAATCATGAGGCATTTCATAATAAAAATAAAATTTTTCATAACTTGAAGACGTGGCTACATCATTTAACATAGACAATCATGAACATATCACCAAGGTCCATCCGCAAGGTGTTATTTGAAAATTACCAAGGTTATTCACCAAGGTATCGTGAAAATTGTAATCTCTAGTGGTTACATCATTACCCAATGCATTGGAGCGCTATCAGGGCGCACCCTTAAATTTGCCTTTATTATCATGTGATCCACATATATCATCATCAAACATTTCATAAAGAACCCATATAGCACAAAATAAATGGGTTTCATTTCGTAATCATAACATTTTAAAAACTGCTTTAAAGACATGATCTTTACGTCACTTTAAAACCCACAGAAAAGGAAGGTGGGTCTTATGTATGGAAATCCCATAATTTAAAATAGAACATTTTGGTGTATATGTGAATACCCCTTTAGAAGAAATAGCTTTGAGTATTCACTTAATAATATAAAAGAACTTTAGAAAAAGAGAGAGACATTTTGAGACGGAAATTCTGCAACATAACGGCTATATTACGAGGTTTTAGAAGACATTAAAAAGAGAGGGAAAATGGGTCAAACATTCATAAATGACCCATAAAACAGTAGATGGAAAGAATAAGAAGGATACATGATCATGGTAATGAAATTTCAAGGACATACCATTTGAAATGAAAAACATGGAAGGAAGACAAAAAATTAGATTTCTCTTATGAAAGTTCGGCAGCCTAACGACGTTACTTAAACTTCAAACAAAATGATTTGAAAAGATCAAATAGGGTCTCTCATCGTGTGAACATAAGAGTTCAGTATGATAGATATAGAGATAATTTCCCAACATAATTAAAAAGGAACTCGAAAGTCATGACATGAAAGTAGAACTTTGAAAAGAATGAGAAGGGTGAAAGAATCCCCTAAAAAATTCGGCAGCCTAACGGCGCCACTTAAATCTTCAAAATACTGAATTGAAGAGATAAAATGGGGTCTCTCATAATATGAACATAATAGTCCAGTATGATAGATATAGAGATCATACCCCAACATAACAAAAAGGAACTTGAAAGAATTGACATGAAAGTAGAACTTCAAAACAAGAATGGTGAAGAACCACTTAAAAATTCGGCAGCCTAACGGCGCCACTTAAAACTTCAAAATACTGAATTGAAGAGATCAAATGGGGTCTCTAATAATATGAACATAAGAGTCCAGTATGATAGATATAGAGATCATACCCCAACATAACAAAAAGGATCTTGAAAGAATTGACATGAAAGTAGAATTTCAAAACGAGAAGGGTGAAGAACCACTTAAAAATTCGGCAGCCTAACGGCGCCACTTAAAACTTCAAAATACTGAATTGAAGAGATCAATTGGGGTCTCTCATCATATGATCATAAAAGATCAGTATGATAAATTTAGAGATCATACCCCAACATAATAAAAAGGAACTTGAAATACTTTACATGAAAATAGATCTTGAAAAATGAGAAGGGAGAAAGAATCTGTTACAAAAATTTCGGCAGCCTAACGGCGCCACTTAAAACTTCATAAAACGAAATAATGAGAGTAAGAGGGGATCTCTCATTATATGAACATGAAAAGGTCAGTAAGAGGAGTATAAAAGAACATCCTCCAACATATGAACATGGAGCATAAAAGGAATGACATAAAAGAGATTACTTGAAATTAAGGAGAGAGGTCAGATCCCTTACCTTAAAACATAACTCTTAAAACTCAAAGGTTGGGACCTTGAGGGCTTGTGGACACCATGAGAGGACTCCTTGGGAGGTAATGAGACCAGAACTTCATTGGGGGAGAGTGGGGAGTCGAATGGATGAGAGCATGACTTGGTATTTATAGGGAAAGTGAGGGGACAAGACATTAATGGCCAAGGGACACCTCACATGTGCTTTTCTCAAAACCATGTGCTCTCCTTTGGCATTTACCATGAAGTTAGGCCACATGAGGCCCCCAAAACAATAATTCACCACCCTTGGCCGGCCAACCCTTAAAATATCTCATGACATCATCATGACACAGTTATGATGTCATTAAACATACCGAAACCCTAAAACTGCATTTTTACTATTCACTGAAAATTCAACTTTCTCAGAAAGATCCAAAAATTTCACCTTAACCAAATATCAATGCTCTGATTTCAAAAATGAACTCCATTTTATAAAAATAATTTTTTAAATATTTTTAATTTAATTTTTAAATAAATACACTATTCACCGAAAATTCATTTTTTCAGAAAAATCCCCAAAAATTACCATAACATAATATCGACACTCTGAGTTCAAAAATGAAATCCATTTTATAAAAATAATTTTCTAAATATTTTTAATTAAATTTTTAATTAAAAAACACTATTCACCCGAAAAAACTAATACTTGAATAATAATTTATGAAACTGTTATTTAACCATTTTATTGAATCACATTACTTAATCAAGGTGCCTAGATTATATTAATACTTTCTTTAAGTGAGATTACTAATTCATTTGGACACATTACTAATCCTAATCACAAAATCACTATTCATAATTTACTATTCATCAAAAATCAAGTTGATCTTATTAGACTCTA
This sequence comes from Viscum album, assembly GCA_963277665.1. NCBI lineage: Eukaryota > Viridiplantae > Streptophyta > Magnoliopsida > Santalales > Viscaceae > Viscum > Viscum album. The sequence continues at coordinate 1,273,047,483 of OY728139.1, forward strand.
AATTTCGTAGTGAACATAATTGTAGAAGACCATTTTTCGAAAATCATTACACATTTTTATTTATTTAAGGTTTACATAAACATTTTTAAAATATCCTTTCTCTAAAATTTATCAAAAATATGCATACTATATTTATCTGGACATTTGAAAATTCATAAAATTCATCATAAGAAGAAATCCAAATTTTTATTTAAAACAAAGGATTACACAAGGCAATTACGGTCTCCTTACATAGCCCCTTATCACACCAGCATAGGACCTAAGTGTAAGGTGTGCTAAGGTGAGAGAATCCGAGGGAGGCTCGACCAACATCGCACGAGTCGTAATTTCTATTAGTTTGAACTTCTCGCGAAGGCGATCCCGTTCTAGCTTCACACGATGAAGTTCAGCTTGGGTTTGGTCCAGAGCAAAGCCTAGTGTTGCTACCTCCTTCCCAAGTTCTGTTAGATGGGCTTCGATCGGTCCAAGACTACTGGGTGAGGCCATCGAATCTTCTTTCTATATTAATTAACCAAGATTGCTTGTATTTAGAGATAGTAATCAAAACATTTAGTTTCCAGCGGTCATATTGACCAATGGTCAAATAATAGTCAAAACCCAACAGTCTCATTTTAATTATAATCATGCAATCAAATGAAACATTTTTGTTGAGTATAAAAATAAAATAAAATAACACATAAAATTAGGAAATAATATTTATTCAAAATTTCGGGTCGTTACAATCTTCCCTCCTTAAGAAATTGCGTCCTCGCAATTTTTAAAATTGGGTTTTGAAATTTCATTGAAAGTCCCACATCGGAAAAGGAGTCAGTAAAACTATTACTTTAAAAGAAAGAAAGGGAAGTACAAAGGTCACCCGAGTTAACCCATTCTAGGATTCCATGGAGGAAAACATGGACATGGAAGTAAAACAAAGGGTCAATTTTTGGGGGAGAGTGATAGAGAGCATGATTAGGAGAACGTTAACCATAAGAAAATCCCAAACTTATGATGTGTGTAAACGGTCTTTGATTACCAAGTAGGAAACGTAAACCAACAACGTTTTTGTTTCACGTTCCTTTTCATAATTTTTAGGAATTCATTTACAACATAAAACAAAAACATAAGAAAATATACCTATCTTCATGTAGAGTTTCATCCTTTAATAATTTTCTACCCAAAACTAATCTTTTCTCTAAATTATGAGCATTCAAAACTACTTGGTCTCATCAAAACACAAGAATCATCTTCATAATCCACAAAATATTAACTATCTATTTCTTCTATCTTTAAACATTATCCCAAAAACAGAAAGGGTAAGGTAAAACAACTCTTCAAAAAGAAATAATCCCATAGGAATGGAAACTACTTTTAAATCTTCAAATTTCTATGGTACTACCCAAAGTTCATCATAGACCATTCCATAAATAACGGTCCTTAAAATTACTCAAAATAAACCAAACTAAGATTGAAACCCAAATACAGGAAGGATTTGATAACACAGTCTTCCAAAATAAACTTCATTGTTCATCTCCAAACAACATCAACCACTCCTAACATCTTATAACAAAAGAAGCTAACCTAAACATATTTTCCCCAAGATAGGTTAATCATTTCCATAAGTAACCTATATTACCATAAGTTCACCTTAAATTCATCGATTCTTCAAAATATAAGTCAACCTTACTCCTCAATGAAAATACCGTAGTAATCTATTTACCTCGATCATATAGGGTCCCCAAAATAGTGAACGTCTTCCAAAATAATAATCATCTTTTAATCCCCTAATCATCTCTTTCATATTAATACGGCAATCGTCGCATTTCCTATCACATTGGTTGTTGGGACATGTTCTTCCATTTCCCACCATTAACTAAGAATAGAAAGTATAATTAGGGGCTTAAATACTTAGCCAATAATCATGAAAAGAAACTTTAAAGCATATAAGGATAACTTGTAGAAGAAAAGTATACCCTAACTTGTGATCCCCTAGGTTCCCATCTAGGTTATCCATGATCATATATTCTTATGTGAATCTTTATTTTATTTTATCTTTGTTCCTTTAACAATGGTTCGTACTAAGCTTATGAATTTACCAAAGTATATCCCCCGAGAGTGTCGTAACCAAGAGTGCAGCAAGGCCCGTTGTCGTGTACCAGTTCCCGTTTGAGTCTAGCTCAAAGTGGTGTTTTCGGGTTTTACCCCTATGTACATCTGTGCCAGAGCCGCCTCTACCTGCTCGTATCCAGACAGGGATGTATTTGCTTGACAACCCCTTACTCAATACTCACCAAAATACCAGGAATATTTTCTATATTTAAACTTTTCTATAGGGTTCTTCTTAGAGTTTTCATATCCTAATTTCCACAAATAACTAAACATCCTTTGATACCAACTATAGCATCCCGCCTTTTTATAACATAAACTTTCATTACATTACACAAAACTGAGGATCTTTAAGGTTTAGTGTCTTGGAAACTAGGAACATAATACATGAAAACAACATAAAATATTCTTCTTAAACACTTGAAAGGCTTCTCCTTATGTTCATCCTAGGTTCATTACTGCATCTCACAACCTGGGGACATACATCAAAAGAAAGGGTGAGCAAAAGGCCCAGTAAGGGAAACAAGATGAACATTTTACATGTGAACTTGAGATACTTCAATAAGGACATGAAAAGAACTTTAAGGCATGAGAAAGAAATCATGAGGCATTTCATAATAAAAATAAAATTTTTCATAACTTGAAGATGTGGCTACATCATTTAACATAGACAATCATGAACATATCACCAAGGTCCATCCCCAAGGTGTCATTTGAAAATTACCAAGGTTATTCACCAAGGTATCGTGAAAATTGTAATCTCTAGTGGTTACATCATTACCCAATGCATTGGAGCGCTATCAGGGCGCACCCTTAAATTTGCCTTTATTATCATGTGATCCACATATATCATCATCAAACATTTCATAAAGAACCCATATAGCACAAAATAAATGGGTTTCATTTCGTAATCATAACATTTTAAAAACTGCTTTAAAGACATGATCTTTACGTCACTTTAAAACCCACAGAAAAGGAAGGTGGGTCTTATGTATGTAAATCCCATAATTTAAAATAGAACATTTTGGTGTATATGTGAATACCCCTTTAGAAGAAATAGCTTTGAGTATTCACTTAATAATATAAAAGAACTTTAGAAAAAGAGAGAGACATTTTGAGACGGAAATTCTGCAGCATAACGGCTATATTACGAGGTTTTAGAAGACATTAAAAAGAGAGGGAAAATGGGTCAAACATTCATAAATGACCCATAAAACAGTAGATGGAAAGAATAAGAAGGATACATGATCATGGTAATGAAATTTCAAGGAAATACCATTTGAAATGAAAAACATGGAAGGAAGACAAAAAATTAGATTTCTCTTATGAAAGTTCGGCAGCCTAGCGACGTTACTTAAACTTCAACCAAAATGATTTGAAAAGATCAAATAGGGTCTCTCATCATGTGAACATAAGAGTTCAGTATGATAGATATAGATATAATTCCCCAACATAATTAAAAAGGAACTCGAAAGTCATGACATGAAAGTAGAACTTTGAAAAGAATGAGAAGGGTGAAAGAATCCCCTAAAAAATTCGGCAGCCTAACGGCGCCACATAAATCTTCAAAATACTGAATTGAAGAGATAAAATGGGGTCTCTCATAATATGAACATAATAGTCCAGTATGATAGATATAGAGATCATACCCCAACATAACAAAAAGGAACTTGAAAGAATTGACATGAAAGTTGAACTTCAAAACAAGAAGGGTGAAGAACCACTTAAAAATTCGGCAGCCTAACGACGCCACTTAAAACTTCAAAATACTGAATTGAAGAGATCAAATGGGGTCTCTCATCATATGAACATAATATTCCAGTATGATAGATATAGAGATCATACCCCAACATAACAAAAAGGATCTTGAAAGAATTGACATGAAAGTAGAATTTCAAAACGAGAAGGGTGAAGAACCACTTAAAAATTCGGCAGCCTAACGGCGCCACTTAAAACTTCAAAATACTGAATTGAAGAGATCAATTGGGGTCTCTCATCATATGATCATAAAATATCAGTATGATAAATTTAGATATCATACCCCAACATAATAAAAAGGAACTTGAAATACTTTACATGAAAATAGATCTTGAAAAATGAGAAGGGAGAAAGAATCTGTTACAAAAATTTCGGCAGCCTAACGACGCCACTTAAAACTTCATAAAACGAAATAATGAGAGTAAGAGGGGATCTCTCATTATATGAACATGAAAAGGTCAGTAAGAGGAGTATAAAAGAACATCCTCCAACATATGAACATGGAGCATAAAAGGAATGACATAAAAGAGATTACTTGAAATTAAGGAGAGAGGTCAGATCCCTTACCTTAAAACATAACTCTTAAAACTCAAAGGTTGGGACCTTGAGGGCTTGTGGACACCATGAGTGGACTCCTTGGGAGGTAATGAGACCAGAACTTCGTTGGGGGAGAGTGGGGAGTCGAATGGATGAGAGGATGGCTTGGTATTTATAGGGAAAGTGAGGGGACAAGACATTAATGGCCAAGGGACACCTCACATGTGCTTTTCTCAAAACCATGTGCTCTCCCTTGGCATTTACCATGAAGTTAGGCCACATGAGGCCCCCAAAACAATAATTCACCACCCTTGGCCGGCCAACCCTTAAAATATCTCATGACATCATCATGACACAATTATGATGTCATTAAACATACCGAAACCCTAAAACTGCATTTTTACTATTCACTGAAAATTCAACTTTCTCAGAAAGATCCAAAAATTTCACCTTAACCAAATATCAATGCTCTGATTTCAAAAATGAACTCCATTTTATAAAAATAATTTTTTAAATATTTTTAATTTAATTTTTAAATAAATACACTATTCACCGAAAATTCATTTTTTCAGAAAAATCCCCAAAAATTACCATAACATAATATCGACACTCTGAGTTCAAAAATGAAATCCATTTTATAAAAATAATTTTCTAAATATTTTTAATTAAATTTTTAATTAAAAAACACTATTCACCCAAAAAAACTAATACTTGAATAATAATTTATGAAACTGTTATTTAACCATTTTATTGAATCACATTACTTAATCAAGGTGCCTAGATTATATTAATACTTTCTTTAAGTGAGATTACTAATTCATTTGGACACATTACTAATCCTAATCATAAAATCACTATTCATAATTTACTATTCATCAAAAATCAAGTTGATCTTATTAGACTCTAAATTTCGTAGTGAACATAATTTTAGAAGACCATTTTTTGAAAATCATTACACAATTTTATTTATTTAAGGTTTACATAAACATTTTTAAAATATCCTTTCTCTAAAATTTATCAAAAATATGCATACTATATTTCTCTGGACATTTGAAAATTCATAAAATTCATCATAAGAAGAAATCCAAATTTTTATTTAAAACAAAGGATTACACAAGGCAATTACGGTCTCCTTACATAGCCCCTTATCACACCAGCATAGGACCTAAGTGTAAGGTGTGATAAGGTGAGAGAATCCGAGGGAGGCTCGGCCAACATCGCACGAGTCGTAATTTCTATTAGTTTGAACTTCTCGCGAAGGCGATCCCGTTCTAGCTTCACACGATGAAGTTCAGCTTGGGTTTGGTCCAGAGCAAAGCCCAGTGGTGCTACCTCCTTCCCAAGTTCTGTTAGATGGGCTTCGATCGGTCCAAGACTACTGGGTGAGGCCATCAAATCTTCTTTCTATATTAATTAACCAAGATTGCTTGTATTTAGAGATAGTAATCAAAACATTTAGTTTCCAGCGGTCATATTGACCAATGGTCAAATAATAGTCAAAACCCAACAGTCTCATTTTAATTATAATCATGCAATCAAATGAAACATTTTTGTTGAGTATAAAAATAAAATAAAATAACACATAAAATTAGGAAATAATATTTATTCAAAATTTCGGGTCGTTACAATCTTCCCTCCTTAAGAAATTGCGTCCTAGCAATTTTTAAAATTGGGTTTTGAAATTTCATTGAAAGTCCCACATCGGAAAAGGAGTCAGTAAAAATATTACTTTAAAAGAAAGAAAGGGAAGTACAAAGGTCACCCGAGTTAACCCATTCTAGGATTCCATGGAGGAAAACATGGACATGGAAGAAAAACAAAGGGTCAATTTCTGGGGGAGAGTGATAGAGAGCATGATTAGGAGAACGTTAACCATAAGAAAATCCCAAACTTATGATGTGTGTAAACGGTCTTTGATTACCAAGTAGGAAACGTAAACCAACAACGTTTTTGTTTCACCTTCCTTTTCATAATTTTTAGGAATTCATTTACAACATAAAACAAAAACATAAGAAAATATACCTATCTTCATGTAGAGTTTCATCCTTTAATAATTTTCTACCCAAAACTAATCTTTTCTCCAAATTATGAGCATTCAAAACTACTTGGTCTCATCAAAACACAAGAATCATATTCATAATCCACAAAATATTAACTATCTATTTCTTCTATCTTTAAACATTTTCCCAAAAACAGAAAGGGTAAGGTAAAACAACTCTTCAAAAAGAAATAATCCCATAGGAATGGAAACTACTTTTAAATCTTCAAATTTCTATGGTACTACCCAAAGTTCATCATAGACCATTCCATAAATAACGGTTCTTACAATTCCTCAAAATAAACCAAACTAAGATTGAAACCCAAATACAGGAAGGATTTGATAACACAGTCTTCCAAAATAAACTTCATTGTTCATATCCAAACAACATCAACCACTCCTAACATCTTATAACAAAAGAAGCTAACCTAAACATATTTTCCCCAAGATAGGTTAATCATTTCCATAAGTAACCTATATTACCATAAGTTCACCTTAAATTCATCGATTCTTCAAAATATAAGTCAACCTTACTCCTCAATGAAAATACCGTAGTAATCTATTTACCTCGATCATATAGGGTCCCCAAAATAGTGAACGTCTTCCAAAATAATAATCATCTTTTAATCCCCTAATCATCTCTTTCATATTAATACGGCAATCGTCGCATTTCCTATCACATTGGTTGTTGGGACATGTTCTTCCATTTCCCACCATTAACTAAGAATAGAAAGTATAATTAGGGGCTTAAATACTTAGCCAATAATCATGAAAAGAAACTTTAAAGCATATAAGGATAACTTGTAGAAGAAAAGTATACCCTAACTTGTGATCCCCTAGGTTCCCATCTAGGTTATCCATGATCATATATTCTTATGTGAATCTTTATTTTATTTTATCTTTGTTCCTTTAACAATGGTTCGTACTAAGCTTATGAATTTACCAAAGCATATCCCCCGAGAGTGTCGTAACCAAGAGTGCAGCAAGGCCCGTTGTCGTGTACCAGTTCCCGTTTGAGTCTAGCTCAAAGTGGTGTTTTCGGGTTTTACCCCTATGTACATCTGTGCCAGAGCCGCCTCTACCTGCTCGTATCCAGACAGGGATGCATTTGGTTGGCAACCCCTTACTCAATACTCACCAAAATACCAGGAATATTTCCTATATTTAAACTTTTCTATAGGGTTCTTCTTAGAGTTTTCATATCCTAATTTCCACAAATAACTAAACATCATTTGATACCAACTATAGCATCCCGCCTTTTTATAACATAAACTTTCATTACATTACACAAAACTGAGGATCTTTAAGGTTTAGTGTCTTGGAAACTAGGAACATAATACATGAAAACAACATAAAATATTCTTCTTAAACACTTGAAAGGATTCTCTTTATGTTCATCCTAGGTTCATTACTGCATCTCACAACCTGGGGACATACATCAAAAGAAAGGGTGAGCAAAAGGCCCAGTAAGGGAAACAAGATGAACATTTTACATGTGAACTTGAGATACTTCAATAAGGACATGAAAAGAACTTTAAGGCATGAGAAAGAAATCATGAGGCATTTCATAATAAAAATAAAATTTTTCATACCTTGAAGATGTGGCTACATCATTTAACATAGACAATCATGAACATATCACCAAGGTCCATCCCCAAGGTGTCATTTGAAAATTACCAAGGTTATTCACCAAGGTATCGTGAAAATTGTAATCTCTAGTGGTTACATCATTACCCAATGCATTGGAGCGCTATCAGGGCGCACCCTTAAATTTGCCTTTATTATCATGTGATCCACATATATCATCATCAAACATTTCATAAAGAACCCATATAGCACAAAATAAATGGGTTTCATTTCGTAATCATAACATTTTAAAAACTGCTTTAAAGACATGATCTTTACGTCACTTTAAAACCCACAGAAAAGGAAGGTGGGTCTTATGTATGTAAATCCCATAATTTAAAATAGAACATTTTGGTGTATATGTGAATACCCCTTTAGAAGAAATAGCTTTGAGTATTCACTTAATAATATAAAAGAACTTTAGAAAAAGAGAGAGACATTTTGAGACGGAAATTCTGCAGCATAACGGCTATATTACGAGATTTTAGAAGACATTAAAAAGAGGGGGAAAATGGGTCAAACATTCATAAATGACCCATAAAATAGTATATGGAAAGAATAAGAAGGATAAATGATCATGGTAATGAAATTTCAAGGATATACCATTTGAAATGAAAAACATGGAAGGAAGACAAAAAATTAGATTTCTCTTATGAAAGTTCGGCAGCCTAACAGCGTTACTTAAACTTCAAACAAAATGATTTGAAAAGATCAAATAGGGTCTCTCATCATGTGAACATAAGAGTTCAGTATGATAGATATAGAGATAATTCCCCAACATAATTAAAAAGGAACTCGAAAGTCATGACATGAAAGTAGAACTTTGAAAAGAATGAGAAGGGTGAAAGAATCCCCTAAAAAATTCGGCAGCCTAACGGCGCCACTTAAATCTTCAAAATACTGAATTGAAGAGATAAAATGGGGTCTCTCATAATATGAACATAATAGTCCAGTATGATAGATATAGAGATCATACCCCAACATAACAAAAAGGAACTTGAAAGAATTGACATGAAAGTAGAACTTCAAAACAAGAAGGGTGAAGAACCACTTAAAAATTCGGCAGCCTAACGGCGCCACTTAAAACTTCAAAATACTGAATTGAAGAGATCAAATGGGGTCTCTCATCATATGAACATAAGAGTCCAGTATGATAGATATAGAGATCATACCCCAACATAACAAAAAGGATCTTGAAAGAATTGACATGAAAGTAGAATTTCAAAACGAGAAGGGTGAAGAACCACTTAAAAATTCGGCAGCCTAACGGCGCCACTTAAAACTTCAAAATACTGAATTGAAGAGATCAAATGGGGTCTCTCATCATATGATCATAAAAGATCAGTATGATAAATTTAGAGATCATACCCCAACATAATAAAAAGAAACTTGAAATACTTTACATGAAAATAGATCTTGAAAAATGAGAAGGGAGAAAGAATCTGTTACAAACATTTCGGCAGCCTAACAGCGCCACTTAAAACTTCATAAAACGAAATAATGAGAGTAAGAGGGGATCTATCATTATATGAACATGAAAAGGTCAGTAAGAGGAGTATAAAAGAACATCCTCCAACATATGAACATGGAGCATAAAAGGAATGACATAAAAGAGATTACTTGAAATTAAGGAGAGAGGTCAGATCCCTTACCTTAAAACATAACTCTTACAACTCAAAGGTTGGGACCTTGAGGGCTCTTGGACACCATGAGAGGACTCCTTGGGAGGTAATGAGACCAGAAATTCGTTGGGGGAGAGTGGGGAGTCGAATGGATGAGAGGATGGCTTGGTATTTATAGGGAAAGTGAGGGGACAAGACATTAATGGCCAAGGGACACCTCACATGTGCTTTTCTCAAAACCATGTGCTCTCCCTTGGCATTTACCATGAAGTTAGGCCACATGAGGCCCCCAAAACAATAATTCACCACCCTCGGCCGGCCAACCCTTAAAATATCTCATGACATCATCATGACACAGTTATGATGTCATTAAACATACCGAAACCCTAAAACTGCATTTTTACTATTCACTGAAAATTCAACTTTCTCAGAAAGATCCAAAAATTTCACCTTAACCAAATATCAATGCTCTGATTTCAAAAATGAACTCCATTTTATAAAAATAATTTTTTAAATATTTTTAATTTAATTTTTAAATAAATACACTATTCACCGAAAATTCATTTTTTCAGAAAAATCCCCAAAAATTATCATAACATAATATCGACACTCTGAGTTCAAAAATGAAATCCATTTTATAAAAATAATTTTCTAAATATTTTTAATTAAATTTTTAATTAAAAAACACTATTCACCCGAAAAAACTAATACTTGAATAATAATTTATGAAACTGTTATTTAACCATTTTATTGAATCACATTACTTAATCAAGGTGCCTAGATTATATTAATACTTTCTTTAAGTGAGATTACTAATTCATTTGGACACATTACTAATCCTAATCATAAAATCACTATTCATAATTTACTATTCATCAAAAATCAAGTTGATCTTATTAGACTCTAAATTTCGTAGTGAACATAATTGTAGAAGACCATTTTTTGAAAATCATTACACATTTTTATTTATTTAAGGTTTACATAAACATTTTTAAAATATCCTTTCTCTAAAATTTATCAAAAATATGCATACTATATTTATCTGGACATTTGAAAATTCATAAAATTCATCATAAGAAGAAATCCAAATTTTTATTTAAAACAAAGGATTACACAAGGCAATTACGGTCTCCTTACATAGCCCCTTATCACACCAGCATAGGACCTAAGTGTAAGGTGTGCTAAGGTGAGAGAATCCGAGGGAGGCTCGGCCAACATCGCACGAGTCGTAATTTCTATTAGTTTGAACTTCTCACGAAGGCGATCCCGTTCTAGCTTCACACGATGAAGTTCAGCTTGGGTTTGGTCCAGAGCAAAGCCCAGTGGTGCTACCTCCTTCCCAAGTTCTGTTAGATGGGCTTCGATCGGTCCAAGACTACTGGGTGAGGCCATCGAATCTTCTTTCTATATTAATTAACCAAGATTGCTTGTATTTAGAGATAGTAATCAAAACATTTAGTTTCCAGCGGTCATATTGACCAATGGTCAAATAATAGTCAAAACCCAACAGTCTCATTTTAATTATAATCATGCAATCAAATGAAACATTTTTGTTGAGTATAAAAATAAAATAAAATAACACATAAAATTAGGAAATAATATTTATTCAAAATTTCGGGTCGTTACAATCTTCCCTCCTTAAGAAATTGCGTCCTCGCAATTTTCAAAATTGGGTATTGAAATTTCATTGAAAGTCCCACATCGGAAAAGGAGTCAGTAAAACTATTACTTTAAAAGAAAGAAAGGGAAGTACAAAGGTCACCCGAGTTAACCCATTCTAGGATTCCATGGAGGAAAACATGGACATGGAAGAAAAACAAAGGGTCAATTTCTGGGGGAGAGTGATAGAGAGCATGATTAGGAGAACGTTAACCATAAGAAAATCCCAAACTTATGATGTGTGTAAACGGTATTTGATTACCAAGTAGGAAACGTAAACCAACAACATTTTTGTTTCACGTTCCTTCTCATAATTTTTAGGAATTCATTTACAACATAAAACAAAAACATAAGAAAATATACCTATCTTCATGTAGAGTTTCATCCTTTAATAATTTTCTACCCAAAACTAATCTTTTCTCCAAATTATGAGCATTCAAAACTACTTGGTCTCATCAAAACACAAGAATCATCTTCATAATCCACAAAATATTAACTATCTATTTCTTCTATCTTTAAACATTATCCCAAAAACAGAAAGGGTAAGGTAAAACAACTCTTCAAAAAGAAATAATCCCATAGGAATGGAAACTACTTTTAAATCTTCAAATTTCTATGGTACTACCCAAAGTTCATCATAGACCATTCCATAAATAACGGTCCTTAAAATTCCTCAAAATAAACCAAACTAAGATTGAAACCCAAATACAGGAAGGATTTGATAACACAGTCTTCCAAAATAAACTTCATTGTTCATCTCCAAACAACATCAACCACTCCTAATATCTTATAACAAAAGAAGCTAACCTAAACATATTTTCCCCAAGATAGGTTAATCATTTCCATAAGTAACCTATATTACCATAAGTTCACCTTAAATTCATCGATTCTTCAAAATATAAGTCAACCTTACTCCTCAATGAAAATACCGTAGTAATCTATTTACCTCGATCATATAGGGTCCCCAAAATAGTGAACGTCTTCCAAAATAATAATCATCTTTTAATCCCCTAATCATCTCTTTCATATTAATACGGCAATCGTCGCATTTCCTATCACATTGGTTGTTGGGACATGTTCTTCCATTTCCCACCATTAACTAAGAATAGAAAGTATAATTAGGGGCTTAAATACTTAGCCAATAATCATGAAAAGAAACTTTAAAGCATATAAGGATAACTTGTAGAAGAAAAGTATACCCTAACTTGTGATCCCCTAGGTTCCCATCTAGGTTACCCATGATCATATATTCTTATGTGAATCTTTATTTTATTTTATCTTTGTTCCTTTAACAATGGTTCGTACTAAGCTTATGAATTTACCAAAGCATATCCCCCGAGAGTGTCGTAACCAAGAGTGCAGCAAGGCCCGTTGTCGTGTACCAGTTCCCGTTTGAGTCTAGCTCAAAGTGGTGTTTTCGGGTTTTACCCCTATGTACATCTGTGCCAGAGCCGCCTCTACCTGCTCGTATCCAGACAGGGATGCATTTGGTTGGCAACCCCTTACTCAATACTCACCAAAATACCAGGAATATTTCCTATATTTAAACTTTTCTATAGGGTTCTTCTTAGAGTTTTCATATCCTAATTTCCACAAATAACTAAACATCCTTTGATACCAACTATAGCATCCCGCCTTTTTATAACATAAACTTTCATTACTTTACACAAAACTGAGGATCTTTAAGGTTTAGTGTCTTGGAAACTAGAAACATAATACATGAAAACAACATAAAATATTCTTCTTAAACACTTGAAAGGCTTCTCCTTATGTTCATCCTAGGTTCATTACTGCATCTCACAACCTGGGGACATACATCAAAAGAAAGGGTGAGCAAAAGGCCCAGTAAGGGAAACAAGATGAACATTTTACATGTCAACTTGAGATACTTCAATAAGGACATGAAAAGAACTTTAAGGCATGAGAAAGAAATCATGAGGCATTTCATAATAAAAATAACATTTTTCATAACTTGAAGATGTGGCTACATCATTTAACATAGACAATCATGAACATATCACCAAGGTCCATCCCCAAGGTTTCATTTGAAAATTACCAAGGTTATTCACCAATGTATCGTGAAAATTGTAATCTCTAGTGGTTACATCATTACCCAATACATTGGAGCGCTATCAGGGGGCACCCTTAAATTTGCCTTTATTATCATGTGAGCCACATATATCATCATCAAACATTTCGTAAAGAACCCATATAGCACAAAATAAATGGGTTTCATTTCGTAATCATAACATTTATAAACTGCTTTTAAGACATGATCTTTACGTCACTTTAAAACCCACAGAAAAGGAAGGTGGGTCTCATGTATGTAAATCCCATAATTTAAAATAGAACATTTTGGTGTATATGTGAATAACCCTTTAGAAGAAATAGCTTTGAGTATTCACTTAATAATATAAAAGAACTTTAGAAAAAGAGAGAGACATTTTGAGACGGAAATTCTGCAGCATAACGGCTATGTTATGAGGTTTTAGAAGACATTAAAAAGAGAGGGAAAATGGGTCAAACATTCATAAATGACCCATAAAACAGTAGATGGAAAGAATAAGAAGGATACATGATCATGGTAATGAAATTTCAAGGACATACCATTTGAAATGAAAAACATGGAAGGAAGACAAAAAATTAGATTTCTCTTATGAAAGTTCGGCAGCCTAACGACGTTACTTAAACTTCAAACAAAATGATTTGAAAAGATAAAATAGGGTCTCTCATCATGTTAACATAAGAGTTCAGTATGATAGATATAGAGATAATTCCCCAACATAATTAAAAAGGAACTTGAAAGTCATGACATGAAAGTAGAACTTTGAAAAGAATGAGAAGGGTGAAAGAATCCCCTAAAAAATTCGGCAGCCTAATGGCGCCACTTAAATCTTCAAAATACTGAATTGAAGAGATAAAATGGGGTCTCTCATAATATGAACATAATAGTCCAGTATGATAGATATAGAGATCATACCCCAACATAACAAAAAGGAACTTGAAATACTTTACATGAAAATAGATCTTGAAAAATGATAAGGGAGAAAGAATCCGTTACAAAAATTTCAGCAGCCTAACGGCGCCCACTTAAAACTTCATAAAACGAAATAATGAGAGTAAGAGGGGATCTCTCATTATATGAACATGAAAAGGTCAGTAAGAGGAGTATAAAATAACATCCTCCAACATATGAACATGGAGCATAAAAAGAATGACATAAAAGAGATTACTTGAAATTAAGGAGAGAGGTCAAATCCCTTACCTTAAAACATAACTCTTAAAACTCAAAGGTTGGGACCTTGAGGGCTTGTGGACACCATGGGAGGACTCCTTGGGAGGTAATGAGACCAGAACTTCGTTGGGGGAGAGTGGGGAGTCGAATGGATGAGAGGATGGCTTGGTATTTATAGGGAAAGTGAGGGGACAAGGCATTAATGGCCAAGGGATACCTCACATGTGCTTTTCTCAAAACCATGTGCTCTCCCTTGGAATTTACCATGAAGTTAGGCCACATGAGGCCCCCAAAACAATAATTCACCACCCTTGGCCGGCCAACCCTTAAAATATCTCATGACATCATCATGACACAGTTATGATGTCATTAAACATACCGAAACCCTAAAACTGCATTTTTACTATTCACTGAAAATTCAACTTTCTCAGAAAGATCCAAAAATTTCACCTTAACCAAATATCAATGCTCTGATTTCAAAAATGAACACCATTTTATAAAATAATTTTTTAAATATTTTTAATTTAATTTTTAAATAAATACACTATTCACCGAAAATTCATTTTTTCAGAAAAATCCCCAAAAATTACCATAACATAATATCGACACTCTGAGTTCAAAAATGAAATCCATTTTATAAAAATAATTTTCTAAATATTTTTAATTAAATTTTTAATTAAAAAACACTATTCACCCGAAAAAACTAATACTTGAATAATAATTTATGAAACTGTTATTTAACCATTTTATTGAATCACATTACTTAATCAAGGTGCCTAGATTATATTAATACTTTCTTTAAGTGAGATTACTAATCCATTTGGACACATTACTAATCCTAATCATAAAATCACTATTCATAATTTACTATTCATCAAAAATCAAATTGATCTTATTAGACTCTAAATTTCGTAGTGAACATAATTGTAGAAGACCATTTTTTGAAAATCATTACACATTTTTATTTATTTAAGGTTTACATAAACATTTTTAAAATATCATTTCTCTAAAATTTATCAAAAATATGCATACTATATTTATCTGGACATTTGAAAATTCATAAACTTCATCATAAGAAGAAATCCAAATTTTTATTTAAAACAAAGGATTACACAAGGCAATTACGGTCTCCTAACATAGCCCCTTATCACACCAGCATAGGACCTAAGTGTAAGGTGTGCTAAGGTGAGAGAATCCGAGGGAGGCTCGGCCAACATCGCACGAGTCGTAATTTCTATTAGTTTGAACTTCTCGCGAAGGCAATCCCGTTCTAGCTTCACACGATGAAGTTCAGCTTGGGTTTAGTCCAGAGCAAAGCCCAGTGGTGCTACCTCCTTCCCAAGTTCTGTTAGATGGGCTTCGATCGGTCCAAGACTACTGGGTGAGGCCATCGAATCTTCTTTCTATATTAATTAACTAAGATTGCTTGTATTTAGAGATAGTAATCAAAACATTTAGTTTCCAGCGGTCATATTGACCAATGGTCAAATAATAGTCAAAACCCAACAGTCTCATTTTAATTATAATCATGCAATCAAATGAAACATTTTTGTTGAGTATAAAAATAAAATAAAATAACACATAAAATTAGGAAATAATATTTATTCAAAATTTCGGGTCGTTACAAAATCAGATTGAAACTTTCAATAAAATATGGCTGATTCCCTCTCGCTTTACCTTGTTGTGGTGCGTGTACCTTAACAAATTACCAGGGGATGAGAATCTGCAGTGAGTCGGAATCAACTTGTGTTCAAGAAGTAGCTTATGCCACCAACACCGAGAGGATCTGAACCATATCTTCCTCTCCTACAACACATCTGCTGCACTCTGGATATATGTCTTTGAACTCTTTGAAGCGACTCCTCCAAATAAAAATGACATTTATAATTTTCTTCTGGCCATTGCTACTGTGCAAATCTCGAAGCAGGTAAGGATTCTCTTTCTAATGGCCTGTGTAGAGGTAATCCATACTATCTGGACAGGCAGAAATAAAAGCATACATGATGATTCTGTCCCCAATCGAAATGCTGCTATACATTCTTTATTGTTTGCGATTCACAAGGCCAATGACCTGCATGAAGAATGCTACAACAACTCGGTTTATGACCATGCAGTCTTGAGAAGGATCAAAATCGCAGGTAACTTTCCAAAACCCTTAGGAACCATGGAAGTTTTTTGGTTTCCTACTTTCACAGGTTAGGTCAAATGCAACACGGATGGCTCTTCAAAGGGAAATCTTGGACCTTCTGGATACATTATTGTCTTCCGAGATCAGAATGGAGACTTTCTTAAGGGGGAGCATAGTACTAAAACTCTTGAGGCAGAGATGTTGGGCCTCATCAAAGCGGTTGACATTGCACAAAAAAGAAACTGGAGCGCAGTCTGGTTTGAAAGCGACTCAGTTGCAATTGTGCAAGGAGTTTGGATAGGGAAAATACATCTTGCCTTAATGCTTACAAGCAAATGGAACAAATGTCTAAGAATTCTAGCATCAATGAACTTCATCATCACACACATATATCGTGAGTCAAATCAATTTACAGACTGGCTTGCTAATAAAGGGGGCTTCGAAGGGAACTACAAACACTACCAGGAAATACCTTGTGAGGTGATGACCATTTTTCAATGAGATAAATGAAAGCTTCCTTATTTTTGACTGATGTAAAACTACTTTTCTCTTAATTTTGAGCCTTCTTGCTTGCTTTTTTTAAAAAAAATAGAACGTATATCAATATTAGACATAGAATAACCCATGGAAAGGAATGAGTTTTATTTCATAAAGCATAAATTTATGAATAAACTTTGGGGTTTCCAAATGAGAAAGAGAAAAACATATATGTAACAAGAATCTTCACACTTGATTGAGGAAGAAACAATCTCAAGAGGAGTCAAGATATGAATAGGAAAAAATAGTTCTTTTTAAAAATATTTACATTTTTCATAAAACCAGGTTAGAAAAATGTATATCCTAAAAAATAAAAATGTAATAACAATGAAATTATATTTAAGGACCATTAATGTAATAACCACATTAAAATTTGGCATAAAAGAGGTATAACCCATAGAAAGGGAGTTGGGTTCGAGAATCCCTTTACCTTATGTATGAATGATTTCTTCACATTAATATCATGGATAATAAAATCAGATTCATTAATTACTAAATAAAGAACCTATTATACATTTATTTTATTTATTATAGTTTTATTAAGTTTTTTATATCCATTTTGATGATTTAAAGAGTTCAGTTTCATTATTTCGATAGTGTTCATTTTCTTGGTTTTCATGATCGGTTCACTTGTATAGAAGTATAGAAGTTCATGTAAAGTGAGAATAATTTTCCAGAATTGAAATTATATGTTATTAATGAAAAAATATAATTTTAAATGGTCATATATATCATTTTTGATATGTTATGAGTATGGTTCATTAAATAAAATGTTAATGAAAATGATTTAATTTATTTTGGCAGTTTTTATGGCCATCATGAACTTATATCATTTTATTTAATAACATGTTTATATATTGATTTCAGAACATTATATAACTTATAATATGTATAATAAAATATTATTTAACCATAATAATGGTTTTATGACTAGATTTGAATGAGGTAATGGAAAATGAAAACTCATCATCCATGAAGGCGGTGAATTGACACATCATGAACAATGTTTTCATTTTTTTGAATTAAAGGAGGAGAGAAGAAGTATGATGATGGATTATTACATTAACAAAATAAAATTCCAATATATATAAGTTACTGGAGTTATCATTCCACTTTATGATAGTATAGGTTAGGATATAATAAGAAAATAAAATAAATTTAAAAGAAATTAAAAGAGAATGAAAGAAAATTTTACCTCTTGAATTTCTTCTTCTTGAGAACTTCCTAAAGGAACTTGGGTTTGGTATTTTGTTGAGACTAGAAGTTTTTTGATGTTGGGGTAGAGTCTTGGGAAGAGTATTCATCAGAATATAGAAAATCATAATGCCTTAGAAGGTGTGAGGAGAAGAGGTGGTGAGATGTGGTATTTATAAAGGAGGAGAGAGGTGTTTTTTGGTTATTTTATTTGTTAGTTTATTATTTTGGCTCATGAATGTCAATAATATTGATTCCTGTGAATAAATATAGTAAACAGTTTAGGAGAGTTAGAACCAATATGTTCTTAGCTGATCCATACATCATCCATGACTTAATAGTTAATGTATTTAGCTTATATCGTAAATCATTGTATTTCATTATTCACAAAAAAATTAACCATTTTGAAAAATCCAAAAAATTCATCCTAACCATTTTTGAAAATTTAGAATTAAATAATGGCCTCCATTTTATGAAAATAATTTTATAAATATGATAAATATTTTTTTAAAAAAAATTAATCATTTATTCAAAAAATACTGAGTTTAATATTATAATCGAGTTTACAACACTTTAAAAAAATTAATTCAAGTCTCATAAAATTATATAATAATCATAAGACTACAAAATATTAATTTATTAATATATTTTAGGAAAATAAATTTTCTTTTAAATCATTATATTAGTTATAAAATTATAAATAAACATTTATGTTTTACAAAAATACCAACACATAATTTATCATTTTTAAACATTTATTTACTTATATTGTGATATAATTATATCATATTTTCATTTATAAGATGCCTAAATTTTATTTATATATTCATAGGTGAGGTTACTATTCTATTGGAATGATTACTATTCCTAATGTTCATGTTACTATTCCAAATGTCAGGTTACTATTCCATCGATATAGGTTCCTTAATTTCTTTAAATATCACCTATTTCATTCTTTATTTATGAGAATGATTTTTTATTAGGATATTTATTCTATTTATGTGTTTTATACCATATAAATTAATTATTAGAAGGGAAAAATTCCATTGATAAAAGTTTGGGTCATTACAGACATCCCTAGTGACAGGTATGACCACGGTATGATACATTCTAAAGGGGACAACAGATATGGTTCCTAGGCGGTGTGTTGAACTAGAGGACACCAAGTGGTGTACCTTTTCCTATATAATGAAATATTGACCCTAGTAGGTGTCCGATGATATGATGACTTTGGTGAGGATGTGTATGTAATGGGTTGTGATGATTGGGTTCTCCATGGATACCATATTAATATTTTGAGAATGTTATGATTTTTTTAGTCAGGTCAAACTATGGGGAGGCTGACCATGTGTTGTATGATGAGCATAATAGATGACATCCTATGTGGGTGATACATATATATTTACCATTTCATATTATGGAAAACATCCTTAGTGCTGTGGTTTTATTATTTGAAAATTGAAAATTACGATGGGGTAATGGTAATAGTGTATAAAAGAAAACACCCTTAAAGGGAGGTCTATGATGAATTATAAAGAGAACACCCAGAATGGGTGGTCTATGATGTTAATGAATAATCACCAATAAGGTAGGTCACTAATACTACTGGTGGGGTTATCGTGGTTTTAGATCTGGAATAGTTTTGGTTCTCGGTAGAGGATAGGTGTTACCATGTGCATGTTATCAATGATTATGGGGTCCTTATTAGGCATGGTGAGACTCCCATTATGCTTGAGAATAGATGCTTGAACCACTATATACTGGGATGGAGTAGACCGATATTGTGATACTATGATGGAGCTTACCCTGGGATGGCATCATTTATATCAAGGTGGGTTTATCCCCCCCTGAGTTGTTTTAACTATCTATCAATTTGAAAGACCCTCTGAGTCATTATTATTGTTCGAATAGTTATTGAGATATTATTAGAGACACTCTAGTACTAGTAAAAGTAGGAATGGTTTATCAAGGACATGTACCTAATGATCAATGATGAATTATATGTTTTACTTTTCGGTTGTTATTAATTTATTTATATCATGTCACATGTATGTATCACTGCATTCCTGATATATATGGGACTACATTGGTGGTATCTGACTGAGTTTTTTAATGACACCCTACTCAGGTCATAAATGAATTAGGGTACCTAAGTAGCCATCACTTATTGCAGGTCTAGGTTAGGATGAGACCCAATATTACTTATTCAATATGAAGCGTCTCAAATGGGATTCATAGATCGATATTAGGTATGTATTAGAGTATCTTTGGAGCATTTTATTTTATTTATTTTGTTATTGTATATATGCAATGAACCTTGTGGGAACTCGAGGTCATATGAATGTATGTATATCACTATATATCATATAATTATTTGTGGATGTTTTATTTATCTATGTACTTTGATGGTCATGGATTGTTCATGATATATGGTTATTTTCATTATGATTGTACACTTTGATATAGGGGATATATTATCCCGATGGTGTATCCTTAGACACCTTTTCCTAATTGGAAGCCTCTGGTATATAGGGAGGTGAGCCTGAGGTCACATAGCACTAAAGGCTGGGTTACTATTCATAGTTACTCAGGTCAAGATGTTGTGAAGTAGCATCATATGTATGTTTTCAAATTTTCTTAGTTTTTATCATATGATAGATAAATGATTTTGTAATGTTTAGAATCCTATGACGAATTTTGAGCTGGTGAATCATGAAAACCTATTCTGGTAGAAAACCTATATTTTCGGGGGCATAAGATTGATGTCCTTGGTTTTTGATTCTGTGGTTGTATATTTTCCACTTCATGTGATGCACATGATGTTTTAGATTGGTGATTTATTTTTGTATTTTAACTATTTGCTTATAAAGGCAAGAAGTGTCTCAAACATTATGACTAAGAATATAGGATTCGAAAGATGTATATTTCATCCTATGTATGATTATTATCACCAGTGACAAAGGTGTAGATATTAAAACTGTCCAAAAAGCATCATATGAAGTTTTCTAATTTAAGTACTTAATGGAATTATACTCAGCTGAAAAAAATAAGAACATATATCCTTCTGATAGAAGGTCACGTGGATCTATGGTGAGACACTTATTGATGACTATGCTACTTCCTAATTTTCATAGAGGTGTGTTGACTATTAATAGGTCAGAATAGTAACATGGTTCCCTGATGATGGATCTGATCAAGAAGCTGGGTTCGATTATTTAATGTGTCAGTAACAACCTATATGGTTCTTTCCCTTATAGATTGAAATGGAAGTCTATAAAATGAAACTGTGTGATTACGACTCACATGACATAGTTTGGGGTAGGAAGATGTTGATACATATATATGCGTGTATGGATGAGAACATTATTCTTCATGGAGTTGTCTCGTAGGTGGATTCTCAATGAGAATCGATGAACAGTAGGATATTAGTATTGGCATGGGATGCCATATGTCGTATTTGGATTCCCTAGGAGTTGGCGATGATCTTGGAATGAATAATTTCAGGGGATTTTTTGAAGTGGGTGATTATTATCATCAGATCGATGAAATTCCCAAGGACTAAATGTATCAGGATAAGAAGGATACCTAAATACTCCTAGACTTGACTCACACATAAGTGAATTAATTTTTAATGATTTTTAAGGGAAATCTGTGAAATGGGATTACCAGTCTTAATAGTTCCATTGAGGAGGGAATAATGGGTAGGTTATATGTGTAATGAAATGATTGGATGCTAAATGATACCAAGTACGTGGTTTAGTCATGAAGATGCATGGGTTTTCATAGGCATATCACTTTTAGTTATGAATTTATGGTTTTGGGATGGTTTCAATGGGAGATACCATTCAAGTTCCTGACCCATTTTTATATATATGTGTTTTAGTACATGGTAAGAGTGTGGATAGATTATCATGAATTGGAACAATATCAACCAGAGTCTAAGTGTGTTTTTGGTTTTTTTGTCATGTGAATTCAATCATGGTGATATGAACCTCACATGAGAGGGATCATGGGGGTATAACTGGAATTATGATGCTAGTGGATAAATGGGTAAGGGTTAATCTGAATTCCTTGTTGGATTCCATATGTTACCTTAAGTTTGGATATGGGTGGATTTCGAGCATGGGCATCAAGATCGAGATATTTTGAGGTGATAAGAACGTGTTGGATAAGATATGAGTTGGTGATCAGGTTTTAGTTTGAGTTAGAAATTATGATTGGTTATTTTGGGGTTATTAACCATTATGTTAGAGGGAATACAGGTTGTACACATTTTACATACATAGTGCTGATTATAATATGAGATAGAAAGTTCTCATGTGTGATCTGAGGACTAATGTAACTTTTTATGTTTCTTGTGGAACTTATATGCTAGAAATTTGATGAGGAATTTATAATCCCCCTATTTAAAGGGGAGAAATCATAGATGGATTAGAGTGTGATGGAACATTTGACTCAAAATAGAACATGAAGGATGTGCCAAGGGTATTGTTGTGATGAACATGGATCGACAGAAGTAATATAGATATGATTATGGTTGAACTAGTTAGGGATATTCTATAGGAGAGGTATATAAATACACATGGTGGGGAGTACAACATTGGTCATTTTATAAAATTAAACTCTTGATAATTTTGGATTTTAGTAGTTTCTATGAGTAGTATTTTTGTGAGTTGATAATGCGTGTTAAAATAATTTTTCATGTGGGAGCTCTATTGTGAACGATCCAACCACATAAATTGTTTTTTTGTAGTGAATGGAGTGTATGACATTTAGATAAGGGTTTTGATCTAGTGGGGTGATGATAATGAAAATCCTATGGCGGAGAGCATCAAACCATTCATGGAAGCATGCAACTCATGCTCAAAGGGTTGTTAGTATGTGAGACCGGTTGATAGACTGTTGTGATGAAAATTTGGTGCCAACAAGTAGGTGAGTACCAAGTGTAAATTATGTTCCCATGAATGAAAATTTTCAAGTTAAATTTCTGGGTACAACATTAAATAGAGATTATATGAGCATGATCAGGTGTTTTATGGTGTGTTGGTGGTAGAAGGTGATTGGTTTTTTTTGAAAAATTTAGCCAGAGGAGGTCTAGCTATATTTTTAATGTGTGGTTAAAATTGGTGACTAGAAAACCTCATTAGGTATGTCATTTTTTGAAATAAGTGTTCCTTTTTTAAATCAGCATGACCTTTTAGAGGAAAATACTGTGTTTTATTCTTTTTTTCATTTATTGTGGAGACTAGTCTAATTTAGTCTGAAATCTAGAAACATGCTTGGATATAAGTGTTGGATCTGTTTTCTAACATGTATCTATGTGTTGCGAGTTGTAAGTCATATATTATGGGTCAGTGGATATAGATAATGTTTTTTGTAGTCAATTATGATGGTGGGAACATTGTGGGTTAGATTAGGATGTTATGATTTGAGTTCTACGATAGGGTGCACTATGAACTAGCTGATGAATAACTCATAATGACATTGTATTGTGGATTGAGAGGGAGTATTTGTAACGACCCAAAATTATATCAATTAAATGTTCCCTTATTATAATTATTTCATATATTATAAATAACATAAAATCACATAGAGAACGCATTAAAAACTTTATAAATGAATAATGAATGAAACAAGATGCATTTCTAGAAATTATGGAACCTATATCGATGAAATAGTAACTTGACCTTTGAAATAGTAATATAAACCTTATGAATATTAATCTAGCCAATATAATATCAACCTCACCTATAAAAATATAAATAAAATTTAGGCATCTTATAAATTAAAATGTGATATATTTATATCATGGTTTAAGTAAATAAATGTTTTAAAAATGATAAATTATGTGTTGTTACTTTTGTGAAACAAAAATATTTATTTACAATTTTATAATTAATATAATGATTTAAATGAAAATTTATTTTCATAAAATAGATTCACAAATTAATATTTTGTTATCTTATGATTATAAGATAATTTTATGAGACCTTAATTAATTTTTCAAAGTGTTATAAAATCAGTTATAATTTTAAAATTGGTATATTTCAAATAAATGATGATTTTATTTAAAAATTAAATTTCTCATATTTAAAAAATTTATCTTTATATAATGGATTCAATTTTTTAATTCTAAAAATCTAAAAAGTTTAGTGGTGAATTTTTTGGATTTTTTTAAAAATGTTGAATTTTAGGCAAAGTGTGAAATACAATAATTTACGATATAAGCTAAATACTTGAATTATTGAGTCATGGATGATGTATAGCTGATGTAAGAACCTTTGGTTCCAAATCAAATTCTTTAGTAACTATACATAGTCACAAGAATCTAAACTATTCATAGTCTTGAGCAAAATTAATAAACAAACGAATAAAATAATCAAAAAACACCCCTCTCCTCTACTATATATAGCACCCCT
The DNA here is from genome assembly GCA_963277665.1 of Viscum album. NCBI lineage: Eukaryota > Viridiplantae > Streptophyta > Magnoliopsida > Santalales > Viscaceae > Viscum > Viscum album. The sequence continues at coordinate 1,273,072,321 of OY728139.1, forward strand.
CACCAACTCTTCTCCTCACACCACTTAGGCCTTGAAGCTTGTCCAATTTATGCTCAATAATATTCGCGAGAATCTTCCCCACGTCTAGGATGTTTTGGTCTCAAAAAAATACCAAAACCAATTTCCCTAAGAAGGTTCTCAAGGAGAAGAATCCAAGAGGTAAAATCCTCTTTCTCTTTCTTTATTTTATTTTTTACTTTCTTTTATTTTCTTATACTCCCATCACCACCTTTTTCCAAACATGCTTGAAAACTCTAGTTTTTTATATATGCTGTAATTTTATTATTTTAATGTAAAATCCATCATCAAGTCTCTTATCCTCTTCCTTTTATTCTAAAAATGAAAATATCATCCGTGAGGAGTTGATTTATCACCTTCAAGGATGACAAGTTCTCATTTTCCTTTACCACCTTCAAGGATGGACATAAAACAATTATAATGGTTCGTAGAAATTTTAAAATTTATGTTGTACCCCTTTTTATGTTCTGAAACTAAATTTTATTCACAATAATAAATAATGAAACAAAACTAGTTTGTGATGATCAAAAAACCGCCAAAATAATCTAAACGAATATCACTGAAGTCTTATCTAATGATTAATCCTCACCCTAAATAACCAAATTAATTATATAACCATTTAATATTATAGATTTTAATTAGTAATATATAACTTAAATTATGGGTATCTATTACCATTTTACAAGATCTTTCATATATTTAGACAAGTGAATCAATCATAAAAACCTAGGAAATGTACACTCCTGGATGATGAAATTGAATCTTATAACTCATAAAAGAGCTATAAATTAATGTAAAAAAATTATACTAAATAAAATAAATTTATAAATGTTCTTAATTAATTAATTAATGGATTTAATTTTATTATCTAGGATATTAATATCAAGTGTATAACACTTTTGGACATAAGGTAAGGGATTCATTCCAAACCTCCATTTTTTCCTTCAGGTTATGCTTTCTCTCTCTTTATCCCAAAGAAATTCTTAATTATTATTATTAAATCCTAATATATTCTATGTTTATTTTAAAAACATATGTTCCAATCCCTATTATTATTTCTTTGATGGGGAAATACATTTTTTATAAGGTTCCCTTCTCATTTCCTCTAGATAAGCAAGACCGATTAAAGGGAACTTTTCAAATTCTCATTCATTTTCAAGTACCATAATTATTATGTTTTAAGACACAATTATTTTTATAAAATCACTCATTTTATCATAAATTTAGTCTTGTTTCATATCTTTTTTTCTATAAATAATTATGACTTTTCCATTTTAAATACTCTTTAATGTTTTCCCTTAAAGCACACTAAAATATATCATTTCTAAAGTTTCCTAAACACTCTTTTTAATGTTTTCACATAATTTGGAAATAATTTATCATTATATATGACTATTTTATTTTATTAATGTCCATTTATGATTTAAATCTATTCTTTAACTGACTCTTTTATGATATTCCGTTTGGTTATGCCTTATGGATTGTTTGTGATACCTAATTCTTTCCTTGGGTAACCCTTGTGTTTATACCTCATGCTTGATTCTTCTTGTGGTAAAAATATGAATGAACATGTTATGATGGGAGTGACCATATAGTTCTCCAATTCATTGGTTATTTTTTAGTCTCATGATATTTCATGATGGGTCAGGGAGTAAACCTGATTCCTTTATGAGACTTTGTCCGCCAAGTGAAATGGTCTTGGCAGTTATCCTTGACTCATGCTTATGTCATGTTGTGTGTTGTTTCCTCATTCCTATGATTCCATGATTACATGTCACCATGCTCTATATTTTATTATTATTTATGTTTATTCATGTTACATTCATTTTTATTTCATCATGTTATGCCTTCTAACCCATGTGCTTTTCTTTATTTCTATGTATATACCCTTACTGGTCTTTTAGCTCATCCCTTTTATTCATGTTTTTCCCAGGTTATCCTATGAATATGTAGGAGATCAATGGAATTTAGGATCTGTTGGGCAAAAATCCCTCAAGGTAACATTGAAGTATTTTTGGGTTGATTGTGTTTGTTGACAAAGCAAGTTTCCATGGATAATTGTCGAGTTCCAAAGAAGTTGTTGACAATCCATGTTGACAAAGAACGATGACAAAGGAAATGCGATCTGGAGGTGGTACAAAAGAGCAGTACAAGGTGACGCCGTTTCCCAGTGTTTGCCAAATTTTTGGGGTCCAAAATCTGGAAGTTTGGTGAGCATCGTGAAAAGTGGATTTCCATGAAGATCATAATTTAATATGGAAAAGGCATGAATTTCGCGAAGATAGGATGCATGGTTTGGAAATCGCGAAGACCAGAAGAATGGAGGCGGTGAGTCTTCGTGATTAAGACAAGCTTCACGAACAGCAGAGGCTGAAGCGCATCGCGGCAGTGAAGTTCTTTGCAAGGGAGCTTCTCGGCGATGAAGGGCATTGCGAGGGAGATTTGCGGCGAAGGCGCGAAGGAATTGACGGGATGCTCCGCTATTACGACGAGCTCCGCGAACGGAAAATTTCCGTGGTGCTTCGCGATTTGGACAGAATTCCGGCGGAAACTTCAGAGCTTCGCGATTTGAGATGATGTGGCGTTGACTTCGCACGGAAAGTTCAAGGGTCGGTGGAATCGCCTATAAATAGAGGCCGACCCCCTCGAGAGAAGCAGAGAGAATTTTCAGAGAAGATCATTTGCTCTCGATTTGCGAAGGTGGTTCACAGAGCCAGTGTGATTCGCGAAAGAGGAGCTTCGCGATGGCTATTGTAGCTCCGCGAAACCTGCGAGCTCCACGTTGGCTTAGTAAGCTTCGCGAGGGACGTTGCTTTGCGACAGATTGAGCTTCGTGAAAGTGCTTCGCGAAAAGGCAGGAGCTTCGCGAAGGATTGTTTGAGCTTCGTGAAATTGGGAGCTTCGCGAAGTAGGGTGCTTTGCGAAGGTGTTTCCAAAAGGAATTGCCCAGTGTTCAGAGGCAAAGAGGTATTCATCAGTGGATGAAAGTTGGAATTCAATAGAGCATCTATCAACAGTTGAAGATGCATTATTTCATGCAAATGAAGAGAACTACAGGTCTATAAACTATGAGTGGATTCCCTTCTAGAGCAGTGAGCTTAGGAAGAGGAAGAAGGTGATCCTCTCCACCGGCAGTGAGCCAGAGAGAGAGAAATAGGGAGTGACCCTTGAGAAAGCAGTGAGCTGACCCTAAACTTTGTAAAGGCAGTGAGCCTGGGCATAGAAGTGATCTAGACCGAACATTGTAATCCACAACTAGTGAAGTTTAGTGGAATTGGTACGACCGACAACTTGTCGGCGTATGCTCCTTGGACGTAGCCCTTTGCGGTGAACCAAGTAAAATTGGTGTGTCCTGTGCATGATTTACTTTCTGTTTACTTTGTGCAACAGGAAAGAGAGAGAAGAGTGTTTTGCTTAACAACGAAACAAGATCAGAACAGGCGTTAATTTTAAATTAGTCATACCCTGATTCACCCCCCCTCTCAGGGTATTCAACCTTGTGGACCTAACAATTGGTATCAGAGGGAAGGTTGACAGTTGTTCTTCTCTCAAATGGAGGTCACTAATCATAGAGGGATTCTGATCTTCGACGGATGTAATTTTCAGATATGGAAGAATCGAATGCAACACTATTTCTGATCTTTGGGAATGGATGTCTTTTCAGAAGCTATGCATGGTATCACATCTGATATTACTAGTGGTTCATTATCAGAAGCTGAGCATAAAGAGTTGGATGCTGATTCCAAAGCAATCAATGCATTAGGGGGAGCCCTTTCCAATCACATATATACAAAGTTGATGTCATGCAAAACGTCACATGCCATGTGGGAAAAGCTTTTGAATATTTATGAAGGGGATACAAAAGTCAGAGAGGCAAAGATACAAGTGTTGTGGAACAAGTATGAAGATCTGAGAATGAACCCGAATGAGTCTGTTGATGCATTCTTTGATAGGGTAAATGCTGTGGTAGAAGACATGCGGGGTTTTGGAGAAATTATCGAAGATATAAAAATTGTGAAGAGCATATTGAGAAAACTTCCACCTCGGTTCAATCCGAAAGTTTCTGTTTTGGAAGATAAAGACCCAAAAGAACTGACATTGGATAACCTACACAACACTCTTGTTGCATATGAAATGAGAAACGATGATAACGAGACTGTGGAAAAGGGGAAATCCAAAGAGGTGGCATTCAAGGCAATGAAGAAACTCACCATTGAAGATTCTAATGAAGAAGAAGAGACAGATGAGGTGATGTCATTCCTTTTTTCAAATCTGCAAAGAGGAAGAGGAAAGTTTAAAGGTAAACTTCCACTAGCATGTTTTCGATGTGGAAAGGTTGGTCATCTTGCGACAATATTCCCCAAGAAATTTCAAGATAATGATGATGATGATGATGAAGTTTAAATTCCCAAGAAGAAGACTTCAGCGTTTGTGAAAGGGAAGAAGCAATTTAAGATAAATTTCTTCAAGAAAAAGAATCTTCTTTCATAAGAATTTGAAAGTTCAGATGAGTCTGAGGATGAAGAGGTTGAGGAAATAGAAAATTGTAGAGATCGTGGGGTAAATGCCTTGGTGGTGATTGTTGGTAGTTCTCAGAAAAAGGAAGAAGCTGACGCTGAGGAAGAAGAAGAAATTGAAGGGAGAGTTGACATGGAAGCTGAATTAGAAGCATCTCTTAAAGAGATAAATATTTGGAGAGCAAAAACAAAGAAAGCCAACAAGGTGGTACATGATGCCAAACTCTACATGCAACAGCAAGAAGAAGAGAAGTCTGAGCTAGTGAAAGAAATTGAAGATCTTAAGTCTTCCAGGCCAGAGCGCACAGAAACGTTTGATGAGCATAAGCTCAAGATTGAAGAACAAAAAAGGGAGATCGATTGCTTGAATAGAAAAGTGAAAGATCACTCCAAGCGTATTGAAGAGCTTAAAGAGGAAGTTGTCAGTCTGCGGAGAAAAGTTAAAGACCAGGAAAAACCTTTGAATCCCAACACATTCTTGGGAAAGCAGGTCGTCACGAAGACTGAAAAGAAGAAAGAAGATCCTAGTAGTTTAGCAGGAAAGAAGCGGCAATTGAGCTCAGAAGTTAAGGCTGATTCATGGATTAATCAGAAACAAAAATCTGTGGCAGTTGAAGTCAGACCGCAAGCACCCGTCCCGAGATTGAAGGTGGATTTGGGCACAAAGCAGAATCGGAATACTCAGATATCCCAAGGGGAAACTCGTAGTGTTGAAGTAACACGAAGGAATGCACCTTATATCAGGAGTTATTGTTGTGGAAATATGGGACATTCACAGTATGTATGTTCCATAGCCAAAAGATATTGAAGGGAACAAGAACAAAGATGGCAGCCAAACAGAGAACGGTTTTCCAGAACATATTTCGAAGGACACTGTTTTTGGTGCAGAGGATATGGGCATATGGCTAGGTACTGTACTTCGACCATTCAGAGAAATGTGCCAAATTAGAATCAAAATGTTCGCAAGCAGCAGGTCAATAAACCGACAGGTGCGTTAAAAATGCAGAATAGATTTGCGGCTTTGCAAGATGACGTTGGTCTATCATACTCTAAGAAAGAACAGAAGTCTCAATCCATGCCGAGTGTGAAAGAAAAAGTATGGACCAAGAAGAAGAAAAATGAGAAGGCCGTTGTGGAGGAGATTGCCCTTAAAGCATCAGATCGATCTTGTGTTTGGATCCTTGATAGTGGTTGCACATCCCACATGACGGGTAATAAGGATCTTGTTACAGGCATCAAATATGACAAAGAAGGAGTTGTCAAATTTGGAAATGATGAAGGCCTGAAGATTGTTGGCTTAAGGAAAACCAAGTTTGGGGGAAAAGAGATGAGACGTACTGATGTCTTGGTAGTAGAGGGTCTCAGTCATAACTTACTCAGTGTCAGTCAACTATGTGACTCTGGGCACTCTATCCGATTTACCAAGAAGATGTGTGTTGTGAAAGGAAAAGATGGAGCAACTGTTCTGCAGGGAAAAAGGTCCAAGGGGAATCTCTACCTTGTAGGTGGGGAAGAAGATACATGTCTTTTATCCAGAGAGGAAGAAAACCAGCTATGGCATAAGTGACTTGGTCATCTATGTCAACCATCTATGGAGGATCTCGTAAAGTGTGATGCTTCCAGAGACCTTCCCAAACTATCACGTGATCGCACTCATACGTGTGATGCTTGCCAACAAGGGAAGATCATCAGAAAGACATACAGGCCAAAGGAACAGAAATCAACTAGAGTGCTCGAATTGGTTCATGCTGATGTATGTGGACCTATCTCACCACGAGCTATAAATGGGAAAAGGTACTATGTTCTTTTCATTGATGATTACAACAGAATGGCCTGGGTATTTGTCATTACCCATAAGACAGAGGTGTTTAGTTGCATAAAACAATACAGGAGGGAATCAAAAAGGATGCTTGGGAAATTTTTTTTGAAGTTCCGTACAGATAACGGTACAGAATTCACAAACAGTCAAGTGGAAGAGTATCTCGAGAAACACGGGATAATGAATCAAGTTTCATCAGTAAGAACTCCCTAATAGAATGGTGTGGTTGAAAGAAGAAATCGGATCATCAACAACATGACCAGAATTATGCTTATTGACAAAGACCTACCAGATAAATTTTGGAAGGAAGCAGTGTTGACATCGGTCTATGTTTCAAACAGGTCTCTGTTGTGTCCGAAGCAAGGGAAGACTCCGTATGAACTGTGGTACGGAAAGAAGACAACGTTGAAATACTTTCGAATCTTTGGAAGTAAGTGTTTCATTCTCAACAAAGAAAATCATAGGAAGTTTGAGGCACGAGGAGATGAGGGGATATTCCTTGGCTACTCAGGGAAAATCAAAGCGTATAAATGCTTCAACAAGAGGCTGAGAAAAATTGTTGAGAGCAATGATGTCACTATAGTCGAAAATGAACAGAATACTCAACAAAAGAGTGAACAGTTCCTGGATGAAAGTGATGATGAGGTAAGAAACACAGGGGGAGCAGAAGTGGCAGAGGATGACTCAGAAGAAGATACTGATGATGAACAAGAAAGTGTCAAGTCTGTGTCTGCAAGGAAGCCAAAGAGTCGAGCTAAAATTGATAGGCAGAATATCATTGGTGATCAGACAGCTCCAGTTCAGACTCGAAGAATGAAGTCATTACAACAAACATCGTTTTTATCTCAGGTGGAGCCGAAATGTTTTTCCGATGCAGCTGAAGATGAAAACTGCGTTCAGGCTATGAATGAAGAGCTTGATCAGATTGAGAAGAATCAGACATGGGAGATTGTTTCGAGGCCAGCAGACAAGAATATCATCGGGACTAAATGGGTTTATCGCAACAAGATGAATGAAGATGGCACAATGATTCGGAACAAAGCACGACTAGTGTGCAAGGGATACTCCCAGATAGAGGGAATAGATGTTGATGAGACATTTGCACCGATTGTAAGGCTGGAAACGATCAGACTATTTTTGGCCATTGCAGTGCAAATAAAGTTCAAAGTTTTCCAGATGGATGTCAAATCTTCCTTCTTAAATGGAGTTTTGGAAGAGGAGGTGTATATTGAGTAGCCAGATGGTTTTCTCATTCATTAGGATGAGAACAAAGTTTGCAGGTTGAAGAAGGCGTTGTATGGGCTGAAACAAGCACCAAGGGCATGGTACTCAAGGCTTGATCGGTATTTGAAGAAACTTGGTTTCCAATGTGGAGGAGTTGATTACAATCTTTATTTCAGCAATGACAGTAATCAAAGGATGATGGTGCTAGTGTATGTCGATGACATAATTTTTTTGCAGATCAGATAAAGCTCAGTGCAGAAAGTTTTCCGAATTCATGAAAAATGAGTTTGAAATGTCAATGATTGGAGAGCTAACGTTTTTCCTTGGTCTACAGGTGACACAAGGAAGGAATGGAACTTTTATTTCTCAATCCAAATATGCCAAGGAGGTTCTAAGAAGGTTTGGAATGGATAATTCCAAGGAGATGAAGACTCTGGTTGCCACCCGGATGAAATTATCGAAAGATGAAGATGGAAAGGTAGTTAATATCACAGAATATAGGCAAATCATTGGAAGTTTGTTGTACTTAACCGCAACAAGGCCTAATATTGTTTTCGCCACATGCCAAGTAGCAAGATATCAGAGTAATCCCAAGTAAATCCACATGCTTTCAGTGAAAAGAATACTTCGGTATATTCAGGGCACAATGGATTTCGGCTTGACATATACTAACAAATCTCAGACAGAGTTATTGGGATATACTGATGCAGACTGGGCCGGTTCAGCAGATGATAGAAAATCAACGTCAGGTGGTGCATTCTATCTTGGTGTATTGTGTATTTCTTGGCTAAACAAGAAGCCAGATTGCATTTCATTGAGCACCGCAAAAGTTGAGTATATTGCGGCCACTCAAGCATGCACACAGTTATTGTGGATGGATCAGCAGCTTGAAGATATGAGAGTTGAAGTGAAGTCTCCGATCAGAATCTAGTGTGACAACTCAAGTGCTATAAATCTTAGCAAAAATCCCATCCATCATTCAAGGACAAAGCAAATTGATATTAAGTATCATTTTATCAAGGAGCAGGTTGAGCAGGGAATCGTGAAGTTGGATTATGTGCCTACAGAGCTACAGGTTGCAGACATTCTGACAAAGGCCTTACCCAAGGAAGCTTTTGAGAGGCATCGACTGGCTTTGGGAGTTCAGTCGATTCCCCGCACTTGAAACAGTGTGGATGTGGCCCCCCCTCTCCCCGAGGTATGATGTGTTTTTCCCTAATGTGTTGATATTTGTTCTCTACTATGTTACAGACTACAAAGGAGTGACCTTTGGGTTTGTTAACAAAGGGGGAGAAAATAGTGATTGTTCAAGGGGGAGACAGTGTGGAGATTTGATAAATCATGAATGATATGGGGAGAAGCTGACAGGTGGAGCAGCCAGATAGGGGGAGTGCAATGAGATAAGGGGAGAATATTAAATTAGACGATGCTAGAAGTGATCGATCAAAGAATAGATATCACGACAGCTGAGGATCGTGATACAAATAGAATAGTGGTGTTGGAATGGTGAGCGAAGGTATCCAGCTATCACCAATTGGGATCAGTGTGGTTCAACAATTGGTATCAATTTAAGAATTGGTATCAGGATGGAATCGACAATTGGTGTTTGACATGAAGTGATTCATTGATGATCTTTTCATACTACTCTTGTTTCTCACGCTGAGCATTGCTCATGTGGTCTTAGAGTACGTGTTAAGTGAATCCTTGAACGCTATCAGAATCGTAAGAGGCGAATGGTGGTAGCGGCTGGAAGAAGACTCAGTGAGGTATCAACGTGCAGAAAATCCTTCTGAGAAGAGTTATGAAGATTTGTCAACAAACCCAAAGAGGGAGATTGTTGGGCAAAAATCCCTCAAGGTAACATTGAAGTATTTTTGGGTTGATTATGTTTGTTGACAAAGCAGGTTTCTATGGAGAATTGTTGAGTTCCAAAGGATTTGTTGACAATCCATGTTGACAAAGAATGATGACAAAGGAAAGGACGATCTGGAGGCGGTACAAAAGAGCAGTACAAGGTGATGCTGTTTCCCAGTGTTTGCCAAATTTTTGGGGTCCAAAATCTGGAAGTTTGGTGAGCATCGCGAAAAGTGGATTTCCAGGAAGATCATAATTTAATATGGCAAAGGCATGAATTTCACGAAGATAGGATGCATGGTTTGGAAATCGCGAAGACCAGAAGAATGGAGGTGGTGAGTCTTTGCGATTACGACAAGCTTCGCGAACGGCAGAGGCTGAAGCGCATCGCGGCGGTGAAGGGATTTGCAAGGGAGCTTCGCGGTGATGAAGGGCATTGCGAGTGAACTTTGCAGTGAAGGCACGAAGGAATTGACGGGATGCTCCGCGATTACGACGAGATCCGCGAACAGAAAATTGTCGTGGTGCTTCGTGATTTGGACAGAATTCCGGCGGAAACTTCAGAGCTTCGTGATTTGAGATGACGTGGCATTGACTTCGCGTGGAAAGTTCGAGGGTCGGTGGAATCTCCTATAAATAGAGGCCGACCCCCTCGAGAGAAGCAGAGAGAATTTTCAGAGAAGATCATTTGCTCTCGATTTGCGAAGGTGGTTCGCGGAGCCCGTGTGCTTCACGAAAGAGGAGCTTCACAGTGGCTATTGTAGCTCTGCGAAACCTGTGAGCTCTGCGTTGGCTTAGTAAGCTTCACGAGGGACGTTGCTTTGCGACGGATTGAGCTTCGAGAAAGTGCTTTGCGAAAGTGCTTCGCAAAAAGGTAGGAGCTTCGCGAAGGCTTGTTTGAGCTTCGTGAAATTGGGAGCTTCGCGAAGTAGGGTGCTTTGCGAAGGTGTTTCCAAAAGGAATTGCCCAGTGTTCAGAGGCAAAGAGTTATTCATCAGTGGATGAAAGTTGGACTTCAATAGAGCATCTATCAACAGTTGAAGATGCATTATTTCATGCAAATGAAGAGACCTACATGGCTATAAACTGTGAGTGGATTCCCTTCTAGAGCAGTGAGCTTAGGAAGAGGAAGAAGGTGATCCTCTCCACCGACAGTGAGCCAGAGAGAGAGAAACAGGGAGTGACCCTTAAGAAAGCAGTGAGCTGACCCTAAACTTTGTAAAGGCAGTGAGCCTGGGCATAGAAGTGATCTAGCCCGAACATTGTAATCCACAGCTAGTGAAGTTTAGTGGAATTGGTACGACCGGCAACTTGTCGGTGTATGCTCCTAGGACGTAGCCCTTTGCGGTGAACCAAGTAAAATTGGTGTGTCCTGTGCATGCTTTACTTTCTGTTTACTTTTTGTAACAGGAAAGAGAGAGAAGAGTGTTTTGCTTAACAGCGAAACAAGATCAGAACGGGCGTTAATTTTAAATTAGTCATACACTGATTCACCCCCCCTCTCAGGGTATTCAGCCTTGTGGACCTAACAGGATCTATTTATGGATGATTAAAATAAATATGTTTTATTCTATTCCATGTTTTCAGTTTTATGTACTTAATCATCCAAATAAACTATGCTTGATGATCATTAGCTTGTGATTTGATGGTTAATTATGCTTAAAATAATCTATTAATAATTAAAAAAGGCTAGGGTTTCTATAGTTGGTATCATAGAAATGTCTAGTTATTTTTGGATATTAAGACCATATCACTTTATTAATTACCCTAGTGATAATTCTATCACCATGGATAACCTAGATTGAAACTTAGGTAAACACAAGTTAGGATATACTTTTCACTGATAAGTTATCCTTTTAATTTTATCAGTTCCCTTATATATATTTAAAAGTTTAAAAATTTTCATCCCAAAGTCTATTTTAGATGAAGTAAATGATTATAACCAGAATCAAATATTGAAGGGAAGAATTGTCATCTTTTTTTTTATGAATTCTTTTATATCTTTCAAGTTTAATAGAACTATTCAAACACCACCTCAAAATATAGAGGTTGAGTTATCTTTGAGAAAATAAAATGGGTACATTATTGAATCCCACATTTATAAATCCTCTCTAATTAATGTTTTTGGACTGAACCTCCCATTGAATCTTGTCTTACTTCCTTTAGTGGAGTTTGATGCTATATTGGGCATAGATTGGATATATTTATACAAAGCCAACATGAACCATCAAGAAAGGGAGATCACTCTTCACATCCTAAAGCATCCTCAAATTCTATACAAGTGTAAGGAGGAGGATGAATCTTCATTAGAATCATTATCTCAATTATGTATATTATTTCCCTATGAGAATTCATATCTATATCAAATGATTGATACAAAGGAGAGAATCATACTCAAAGACATGCCCATTGTGAGGGACTACATTGGTGTGTTCCCCAAATAATTTCCTTTTCTTCCTCCTAACCAAGAGGTAGAGTTATCAATCGAACTTATTCCTGGATCTTTACCTATATAAAAAGACATATAGAATGGCCACCATTGAGTTGGAATAATTGAAAAAGTAGTTACAAAAGAATATCAATAAGGGTTTTATACGCCTGGGTGCTTCACCATGGGGTACACCAGTCCTCTTTTTCAAGAAGAAGGATATATCAATAGACCTATGTATTGATTATCTCAAGCTCAACAAAATCACAATAAAGAAAAAGTATCCCCTCCCACAGATAGATGATTTGTTCGATCAACTACATGGGGCCAAGTATTTCTCAAAGGTGGAACTTTGGTCGGGATATCACTAATTAAAGGTGAAGAGAGAAGATATTCCCAAGACTGCATTTCAAATAAGGTTTGGGAACTATGAGTTCATAGTGATTACCTTCAGACTCACTAATGCTCTATAAATTTTCATGGACTTAATGAAGAGAGTATTTAGAGATCACCTCAAAAAAATTTGGTAGTTTTTATTGATGATATTCTGGTATACTCAAAGAGAAATGAGGAACATGAGGAGTATTTTAATACTATGTTAATGACCTCATTAATGGAGAAAATTTATGAAAAGTATAGTAAATGTGATTTTTGTATAGAGAAAGTATCATTCTTGGGAATATTATCGCTAGTAAAGAAATACCTAAGGACCCTTACAAGGAAAATGAAATCAAAGAGTGTCCTAGGAAAACATATGTGATAAAGATCCTTATTTTCCTTGGTCTAGATGGGTATTACCAATGTTTTTTGTAAATAATTTATCATGATTTTCTAACCAACTAACCAAGCTAACTTGGAAGGTAGAAATTTTTTTCTGGACTAGTGAATGTGAAGACTACTTCAAAGAGTTAAAAAAGAGGCTTATCACTGTGCTAGTACTCACACTTCTGATAAATGGGGAACTATTTTTGGTATATAATGATGATTCAAAGAATAAATTAGGCTAAGTACTAATTTAAAATGATAAATTGATAGCTTATTCATCAATTCAATTGAAAATTAATGACAAAAACTATCCCATCCATGATCTGGGTTGGAGGCTGTGATCTTCATGTTAAAAATATGGAGTAATTATCATGTAGAAGGGGTTTACTTTTGTTTATATATGGGAGATGGTTGTTATGACTTAATCAAAGACAAATAATTGGTGAAATTTAAACTGAAATATGTAAATGGGTTTGATTCAAATGTTTTTACAACTTTGTTATTATTATGATATTATGGATTTTATGTGCTTGATGCCCCACTAGAAATTGTGGTTGTTGGGGGGATTTTTTTGCACTGGATGATATGTGTTGTGAATCCTATTATTTTTTTGTGATTGTTTTGATATCACCCTAAAATAGAAACTAGATAACCACTTATATTTGGATAATAAAATTTTCCCCTGGGATTATAGTTTGTGTGATAACACCCGTAAAATAAAGTGGAATGTTATAAAATCCCCTTTTAAATATGTAAAATGACTCTTGATGTTTTGTGATGTGTGGTCGTGCTTGTGGGGCGGTGAGGTGGTTGTTTGTACATTCTTTGGGCGGAGTGAGGATATGGTATGATGAGGATGATGAGCTTATTGTGATGTGTGGTTGTGTTGTGTTGTATCCACAAGTAGTGATGTAATAACATATTTAATAATGTTTGAAATAGATGGGGTTTGGCTTGGTTAATGGGATGTAAATGATAAATGAACAAACAAATTATGGTTTGTGTGGTTAAATTTGACTGATTTTAAATAATAAATCGAATGGGTTGGATAATGGTAATTGGTTGGTGTTGTGATGTGGCTTATGGATTGTGGTTTATTTGGTGTTATGCATTTAGAGGCGGTACAAATAGTGGAGATGTTGTGATTTGGTTAGTTTTTGGTTGTGAACCCTTAGGTTGGGCTTGTGTGTGTGGATATATGTATATAATTTTATATTATTTATGATTTTTATACTCACCCCACCCATGGAGAGGACTATTTGACAACACCCGCATAGTCATGCAGGGGGTGTTTTTCTCGTCATTCGATGAGGAGGATGGATGGATGGGTACCCAATATTTCCTACTCCCTATTCCAAGAGATGTAGGTATTGAAAATGATGTGATGGATGGAGTTTTTTAGTGCATTAGATGGTAGTTTTGATAGACCAAGTGTTTTTGGGAGAGACGTGGTCATGTTTGTCGGGTGGTGGCCCATGTTTTTTCGAGTGAGATGTGGTATGACCATGCTTGTGGGGCAATGACCAAAGTGTTTTCAGGTGAGGGGTGATATGACCATGATTTTGGGGTAGCTATAGTGGGATAATTTCATGGTAGGAAGAGGGAACTATGATTATGTCCTATATGTTCACAATACCCTACTACTCTGGTTATGATAGTGGTTATATTGTGGACCAGGTGTTTTCTGGTGAGATGTGATGTGGTTGTGATTGTGGGGTGGAGAGCCCAGGTGTCTTTGAGTGAGATGTGTTGTGAACAACTTTTGGGGAAGTGTGGTATATAGAAGAGATGGGAGAGCCAGGACATATGATGTGGGGATGTGAGAGCGTCATACTAGTAGGAAGGTGGTGCATGGTACCCTTTATCGATGTGATTCATGTTGTATCATATTACTTGACTTGTGTTATTTGGTGAGTGTGACTTGGTATGGTTAGGTTTGGTTAGTAAATCAGTTTAGGTGATTTTGGTTCTTCTGTTTTATTATGGGTGCATTAATATGATTCTTTCACATGTGCATAAGAGACCTTGGTTTTTTTACTGAGTATAGTTGTATGCCTACCATGCATTTATAAAACTTTTTTCAGGTTTCCAAGAGGATTACATGAACCATGCTCTACATTACTATCTCAAACCTTTGGATAACAGTTGTGTCCCTACCTTATCTTTTCTTTTGGGTATTTACTTCTGGAGACTTTTATCTGTATCAGTTTTATTTATACATGCATGTGGGATGGTTTTGATTTCTTTTTATATTATGTATTTGAGTTGTTTGTGGATGATTCATCTTATCTCACAATCCTACATTATATTAGATAGTAATAAATTCTATTACATGATATTTTTATACCCTTAGTACTACTCGCTAACTCAGGGCCTACTGGAGGTGGGAATTAGGGTTCAATATATCTAACCCCTCATTATGGTATCTTTTGAGGGTGGGGTTCATGATACCTTTGAATACAGTTAACCCAAAAATTTTATTTTGAGTTCATAAACTAAAGGACCCCAAAAAATCCCTAATGAACATAACTAATTTTCTAACTATATAATAAATAAATGAAATAAAAGGGACTATGAAAAAGGAATTAACCTACAATAGCCCTATACTTTTACACATATTATTACATGATTTTAAGAATAACTTACCATCAATTACAATATAAGTATTGTAAAGTCTAGTGTCTTTTGAAGATTAGGTACATAATTAAACAACATGAAACCAAGAAAAAAAATATTTTATTTAATATTCATAATGATATGTTAAATTAATTTCAGCCCTTAAATCTACATAGGATAACCTCGGGAATGCATGAACAAAGTTATGAGTTAAAAATTCCATTAAGGAAATAATAATTTGAATATAGCATAACACATGGGCTAGAAGGCATAACAAGATAACATAAGAAGGCATGAAACATTATAAACATATGTAAGCATAAAATAAAGAACACGGGATCATGTAATCATGGAATCATAGAAATTTTTCAAAAACATATAACATGACATAAACATGAGTCAAGGTTAACCACCAAGACCATTGCACATAGAGGAGCATGAGTCAAGGCTAACCACCAATACCATTGCACATGGTGGACCAAGTCCCATAAAGAAATCAAGTTTACTCCCTATCCCAACACAAAGTATCATGATACTAAACATTATCCAATTTATTGGAATTATATCTGGGCACACCCAACATAACATGTTCATGAATATGTGTGCCACATGAAGAATCAAGCATAAGGGTTACCCATGGAAATAATTTGGGATCATAATCATGTCATATGGCATAAAAAAAGAGAATATCATAATGGTGTCCATGAAAAAATAGATTTAAATCATACATGGACATTCATAAGGAAAAATAGGCATATATCATGATAATTGATGTCAAACAGAAGTGAAAACATGTAAAATGAGTGTTTAAGAAACATTAAAAATGAATCATTTTAGTGATATTTAGGGAAAATACTAAATATAATTTAAAGATGAAAAGGGAAAATATTATATATAAAACCAGAAATAGACTAAGAAACATTTTCATGATAAAATTATTTATTTTAGTATAACAATTTGGTCTTAAAAATATTATGTATTATACATTAAAATGGGTAATAAACTAGGAAGTTCCCTTTAACTGGGCTTGTTTATCGGGAGGAATTGAGAAAGGAGCCTTATAAAAAAATGTATTTCCCCATAAAATAAAGAAGAATTGATCTAAGAAAATATTCTTGGAACATACAATTGGAATTTAGGAGGAGTAAATAAGAATAATTTATAATTACATTGGGGTAAGGAGATAGAAATCACAACTAAAATAAAAATGAAGGTTTAGAGATAATCTCTTACCTTATGTCTGAAAGTGTTCTAAACTTGTACTTAATATCTTAGATAATGAAATTATATTCATTAATAAATTAATTAATTACCTCTTTAACATGAATCTTATTTAGTATAATTTTATTTTGTTCATTTATAGCCTTTTTATGAGTTATAAGATTCAATTTAATCATTTGAGAGTATTTGTTACCTTTGTTTTCATGATTAGTTACCTTGTATACCTGTATGAAAGATCATTTAAAATGAGAATAGTTATCCAAAATTGAAATTATAGGTTATTAATTAAATCTTAGTTGATTTAATGGACTTACATATCATTTTTTTCTAGATATGAGGATGATTCATTAGATAAAATGTTAATGATAACCGTTCAGATTATTTTGGTGGTTTTTTGATCACCATGAACTAGTTTTATTGTATTATTTTGTATTATGAATATATGTTAGTTATAGAAAATAAAATAGGTTATAAAATACATTTTAAAATCTATTTCAACCATTATAATGATTTTATTAACATCCTTGAAGGCAATATTAGAAACAAAATCATCATCCATGAAGGTGGGGAATCGACACCTCATAGACAATGTTTTCATTTCTAGAACGAAAGGGGAAGAGAAGATGATTAATGTTGGATATACCACTTATATAATAAAATTACAGTATATAAGATATACTAGAGTTATCATGCCACTCTGGTATAGTCCACACATTCCATTTGTGTATAACAAATGCATAAATAGTATGGTCAATGATAACAACCACCTACCACTTGCAAGAAGCTATCGCATTTAACTGAACACCCATAATATCCTGCCTATTCCCATCCAAGACTTATCTTTCCTCAACCATCCATCATTAATCCTAATGAGGCTCTAAACCATACCAAGTGTTTTCTACCAATTAATTATAATAATTAAAACTAAAATAAAAATTTTATTCTAAATATAAATTAATACTAAATTATATCTAGGTGGTATTTTATCATAGGAATCATGACCAACCACCTATGGGAGGTTTGTAATGCACTCTCAGTATCCACCCCTACATAATACCTAAGATTCCACATTAGTAAAACTACATGTTAAATTTAATTTTTTCCTAAAATCTTTTAAAAGTATTTAGGGTGACATATATTATCAAAATATAATGTGACGATGAGTGGATGTTGTCTCGAGATGTCCTCAAACTAGATTTCATGAAACCTCATCTTATTTGGCCAATTCTTCCATGCTTTAGCGGAATCAGAAACCAAATCCCTAATGGAAGAAGAATAAGAAGACTAGAAGAGTGAAGGAGATGATGGATGGAGGTCTACAGAGGGAGATACCTGCCTTGAATCATTGTAAAACACAATAAAAAATTCCATAAGAATAGGGGAAAACATAGGTACAGAGGGTCCTTGGACCCATGTTTCATGAGGAAAAACAAGAGGGGAAGTAAAGGGTTCTCCCTTATAAAAACATTATGGGGAAGAATTGTAATGTTTCCCCTAAAACCCCAAAATTTAAGCCTATGTATCTAGTAGACTAGACATGATAGTAGCTATCTCACCAACTACCAAGTCATTAGAGACTATAATCATACTATATCCCAAACTTTACAACATTCTCTTGGTTCCCCCCACTACACTTGGCTACCTTATGGATTCTATTCCCCATCCAAAAATTATTTTTGAGGTTTTTTAACTCTTAGAATGATGTTTCAAATCTTGGTTCTCAAAATGGTCCATCCTCAAAATAAAAAACTCAAATCCTCTATGAATTTTCAAGACCCACCTATACAGATGGGGTACTAAAATATCCCCAATATAACAATTATCATCCATTAGAATTCATAATGGTCATCCAACCAAGCATCATGATGCACATTGATCATCAATTGAAATTCAAACTACTGCATCCCATCCTCCTATTCAAAACACACTTCCTTAGGGAATCACAAAAAACAAGGCGCATCAAGCACAAAAAACAAGACTCCACCTTCCAACATTAGCAAACTATCATGATAATAGATGACCAATTTAGAGACCCTATCCCTTTTCACCTATTATTACATGATTTTAAGAAAAATTAACCATCAAATTACAAGCCAAGGATCATAAAGTCTAGAGTCTTTGGATGATTAGGTACATAAAACTGAAAATATGAAAATAAAATAAAACATATTTATTTTATTCATCCATAAAGAGTTCCTAACTTCCATTCATATCCTAAATCTACATATGATAACTTGTGGAAAACAAGAAAAAAATCTATGAGTTGAAAACCCCAGTAAGGTTATAAACTTATAAATAAAGAAAATCACACGGGTTTGAAGGAATAATGTGATGACATAAAAATTCATGGAACATGAATAAAAATAAGTAATAATAACATGTAAAGAATGTGGGAATGTAATCATGGAATCATAGGAATGTGGAAACAACACACAACATGACATAATCACGAGTTAAGGCTAGCTGCCAATACCATTTCACATGACGGACGAAGCCACTTAAAGGAATCAGGTTCACTCATTGTCCCAACATGATGTCTCATGAGACTAAAAATTACCCCATGCATTGGAGTACTATCTAGGTTCACCCATCATAACATGTTCATGAATATGCATGCCACAAGAAGAATAAAGCATGAGATATAAACATAAGGGTCACTCAAGGAAAGAGTTGGGTATCATAAACATGTTATAAGGCATAACCAAAGGGTGTATCATAAAAGAGTTCATAAAAGAATGGATTTAAATCATAAATGTACATTAATGAATGAGAATAGAAATAGATAATGATAAATTATTTCAAAATTATGTGAAAGAATTTAAAAATAAAATTTATGAAACTTTAGAAATAATCCATTTTAGTGCAATTTAAGGGAAAACATTAAAGAGTATTTTAAATGGAAAATCCATAATTGTTTGTATAAAACCAGAAATAAACCTAGATTTTATTTCATGATAAAATTAGTTATTTTATAAAAATAATGGTGTATTAAAACATATTAAAAATTTTACTCTAAAATTAATAAGAATTTGAGAAGTTCCCTTTAATTGGGCTTGCTTATCGGGAGAAAATGTGAAGGGAACCTTCAAAAACATGTATTTACATATAAAAGAAATAAGAATAGGGATAGGAACATATTTTTGGAACACACACCCAGAATTTAGTAGGATTACATAATAATAATTAATAATTAAATTTGGATAAAGAGAGAGAAAGCATAACCCAAAAGGAAAAATGGAGGTTCAGAAAGAATCCCTTACCTTATGTCCGAAACTATTCTTCACTCGGTCTTAATGCCCTAGATAATCAAATTAAATCCATTAATTAATTAAGAAAATTTTATATGTGTATTTTATTTATTTTAATTTTTGTATGTTCGTTTATGGCCTTTTTGACGAGTTATATTCAATTTCATCATTAGAGAGTGTTCACTTCTTTGGTTTTCATGATTAATTCACTTGTTTAAATGTATGAAAATTCATCTAATTTGTGAATAATTATCCATAATTGAAGGTATATGTTATTAATGAAAATATATAATATTAAATGTTTATATAATTCATTTTTTTTATTTGTGTTAAGGATGAATCATTAGATAAGATGTTTGTGATATTCATTTAGATTATTTTGGCGGTGTTTCGATCATCACAAACTACCTTTGTGTCAGTGTTTATTATTGTGTATAAAAGTTAGATTCAGAAAAGAAAAAGGGTTATAACATAAATTTTTTAATCTTTACCAACCATTATAATGGTTTTATGTCCATCATTGAAGGTGGTAAAGGAAATTGAAAACTTTTAATCCTCAAAGGTGATAAATCAACACCTCACGGGTGATGTTTTCATTTCTTAGAATAAAATGAAGAGGATAAGACTCTTGATGGTGGATTTTAAAATAACATAATAACATTAAAATATATATAAGATAATGGAGTTATCATGTATGTTTTTATAGAGGAGGTGATGAGATTATATGAAAATAAAAGAATGTGAAAATAAAATAAAGAAAGTGAAATGTGATTTCACCTCTTGAATTCTTCTCCTTGAGAACCTCCTTAGGGAAATTGGTTTTGGTATTTTGTTGAGACCAAAACCTCATGGATATTGTAAAGAGTCTTGGGAAGAGTATTGGGTATAAATTGGACAATATTAAAGGCTTAATAGGTGTGAGGAGAAGAGGTGGTGAGGGGTGGTATTTATAGTGGTGGAGATGAGTGTTTTTTATTATTTTATTCATTAGTTTATTATTTTGGCTCAAGACTATGAATAATGGGGATTATTGTGACTATGTATAGTAAATAGTTCATGTGATTTAAAACTAAAGGTTATTATATCATCCATACATCATCCATGAAATAATAATTCATGTATTTAGCTTATATTGTAAATTACTGTATTTCACTATTCACTAAAAATTCAACTTTTTTAGAAAAAAACAAAAAATTCACCCCTAACATTTTTCAATGTGTAGAAATAAAAAATAGACTCAATTATAAGAAAATAATTTTCTAAATATGAGAAATTTAATTTTTAAATAAAATTATCATTTATTTGAAAAATATCAATTTTAAAATTATAGGTGATTTTATAACACTTTGAAAAATTAATTAAGGTATCATAAAATTACCTTATAATCATAAGATAAAAAAATATTAATTTATGTATATATTTTATGAAAATAATTTTTATTTTAAATCATTATATTAATTATAAAATTGTAATTAAACATTTATGTTTCATAAAAATATCAACACATAATTTATCATTTTTAAAACATTTATTTACTTATTCCATGATATAAATATATAATATTTTCATTTATAATATGCCTACATTTTATTTATAATTTAATTGGTGTGGTTTCAATTCTGTTGGTTATGTTACTATTCCTAAGGGTCTTATTACTATTCCAAATGTCAAGTTACTATTCCATCAGTATAGGTTCCATAATTTCTAGAAATACCTCATATTTCATTAATTATTAATTTATAAAGTTTTTATTTGTTATCTATGTGATTTTATGTGATTTCTAATACATGAAATAATTATAAGAAGTGAAAATTTCATTGATTGAATTTTGGGTTGTTACATTCTTTCCCCCTTATAAAATTTCACCCTAGAAATTTCATTTTACAAACTAAGGGGAAAATATGTGAGGGTACTTATCATTCACTATTTCCTCAGATTCCCATATTTCCTCTTTGTACTTATGGTTCCACCATTGTACTTTGACCATGTGAGTAGTCTTGTTGCATATAACTTTATCACTGTGGTCCAAGATTTTCACCAGTAGTTCCATATAGGAGATACCATTTTCCAACTGAACCACTAATGAATTTAGTATGTGTGGTAGATATTATATGTAATTCCTTAATATGGATACATGGAATACATCTCGTAATTGAGACATGGTTGGTGGAAGTGCTAATCGATAGGCCACAACTCTAACATGATCAACAATATTGAAGGGGGTGATGTATCTAGGACTTAGTTTTCATTTCCTCTCAAATCTCATGATCCTATTCAATGGAGATATGCGGAGGAATACCATGTCTTTAACTTAAACTACACACATCATTGATGATTTCTGCATATCTATTCTATTGACTTTGGGCTATTTTGATGTGTTGTTTAATGGTTTTCATCTTTTCCACCATTTATTCAACTATTTCAGTTCCTAGCAGCTTACATTCACTAACTTCATCACATCATGTTAGTGTTCTATATATTATTTCATAAAGTGATTCATATGGATCCATTTGGATGCTCTAGTGGAAACTTTTTTTGTAAGAGAACTCATCCAGATGAAGATATTGGTCCCATCCTTCTTTGAAGTCTATAGAACATGCTCTCAACATGTCTTTCAGTGTCTGAATAGTCTGTTCAGATTGGCCATCAGTTTGAGGATGATAATCCATACTGTAGTTCATCTCAGTGTTTAGAGAATGTTGGAGGATTTTCTAGAACTTCAAGGTGAATATCAGATCTCAGTCAGATACAATCAATAGTGGTACTCCATGAAACCTTACCACTTCTCTAATGTATATCTATGAAATTTGATCCAGTGAGAAGCCCTCTTGAATTTTTATAAAATGATATATCTTTGTAAGATTATCCATAACAACCCATATAGTCTTGTTTCCTCTAGATGTCTTCTAAAGTTCAGTGAAAGAGTTCATGGTGATGTTTTCCCATTTTCATGTTGGTATGGGTTATGGTTATGTCATTCCCTTAGAATTTTCCTTTCAACCTTCACTTGATAACATATAAGGCACTTTGATGTATATTTAGTGATCTCTTTTTTCATATTTTCCCACCAATAGTTCTCTCAAATATCCCGATACATTTTTTTGCTCCCTGGGAGAATAGATGGGAACCAATCCCCATCGAAATGAATCTCAAAATTTCTGAATGGGAATCTTATAGCTGTCTGGAATGAGAGAGAGCATAGGTTTTAATAAAATCCCAAGCGCTGCAACCATTAAAATGCACTGTATATGGAAGTTACATGGAGTGTAATCCATTTACATGTCGTGTAAATTTCTAGGTTCAGTTTTCACTGAAAAATGAATCATATTTTTGTATTTAATCCCAAAATTATACTCACCATGCAAAACCCCATGAAAATACCTTCACAAGTCATGAACCCCACTTATATGGTGTGTAAGCTTTATACATTATTTATTGACCCAGATTTCAGCATTTAATAGCCAAACTCCTCTAGGCTCACTATAGGACTCATCCAAGCACCTGCAACCCCAAAACCCAGAAAATTAATGGTTTAGAAATACATGAACCATTACATCATATGCCTCTCAAATGATTCTATCTATAGAGAATCCAAAACCAATACCAGAAGGAAAGGGTTTTGAACAACCACCCCAAAAGATACATCTCAAGGATCTCATTATACCTAAAACTCTACCGCCATCCAAAACATTCCAAACAAAAAAGCCATAAAAATATCACACAAAATTTTCACCACAAAACCACAAACCACTTTCTCCTAAACAACACACTATCACATAACCACCACACAGCCTCAAGCTCACTAATCATTTAATTTGGTCCTCCATGTCAAGATATTATCCGCTCTGGGCGTCACAAACTCACTCAAACAGTTTTAATAGCATCATAGTTAATTCATCTCAATTAGGAATTAGGTCCTTACCTTTTCATATTTTGGGACTTTATCACACTTTACATAACCCACATCATAAAACAAGGAAAACACTCATCAGATAAAAAAAGGTCAAAACATGACATCACAAATAAAAATAGAGAAAACCAAAACTCAAAACAACTCTTGGTATTGGGTGCAGATCTACATCTCTTTCTCCCAAGTACTCTCATCCAGGAAACCATGCCCCCACAATACAAAAACCAAAGTAATAGTACATCTCTGAAACACATTATCTTGGTGATCCTAGATCTCTTCTGGATGCTCTATGAACATCGTTTCTCCCCTGATATTTAACTCTACTTGGTCAATGACATGGGATTCATTAGAAAGATACCAAAAAATGAGGGATGTGGAATATTTCATGGATCCTCTCCATCCATGGTGGAAACACCAACCGATAATCTACCTTTCCAGCTTTCCTCAACACCTTAAAGGGACCAATAAACCTAGGAGAAAGATCACTCCCTTGCCAAAACTATGTTTCCCATATCGAGGGGAAACCTTTAAGAACATGTGGTCCCCAACCTCAAACTCTAAGGTCCTCCTCCTATGATTGGAATAATAATTACACTGATCATGTGATGATTTTATCCTTTCATGAAAAAGATGAACCTTATATATCTTTCTTTTCACCACATGAGGACCAAGAACTACTACCTACCCAACCTTCATCTAGAACAAACAAGAATGACACAACCTTTTATACAAAGACTCAAATGTTTCCATGACAATCGACGAGTGATAGTTATTATTGTAGGCAAAATTGACCAAAGTAAAGTGTCCTAACCAAGATCCACCAAATTACAAGGTGCACACTCATAACATATCCTCTTGTATCTAGATGGTTCGTTCTGTCTACCCATCTATCAGAGGGTGGAAAACAGTGCTGAGGAATAATTGAGTTCCAAAATCATTCTATAATACCCTCTCCAAACTAATGAGGTAAAATGTTAATCTCTATATAATATAATGGACCTCATAACTACATAAAATCACACCACCACATCCACATACCTATTATCCAAATCATCCCATGCGCCCGACTCCTTGATCGCTAAGAAGTAGGCTAATTTCATCAACTAATCCATGATCACCTAGATAAAATCACAACCTCCCTAAGCTCTGGGTAACCCTATGATGAAATTAACCAAGATTTCCTCCCACTTTGCACTCAGGAACATCTGAAGACTGCAACAAAATTCCAAGAACATGATGTTAGAACATTATCTACTGGAAACCCAAGCACTTTTCTACAAACTCTGCCACTACTTGTTTTATCCCGGACCACCAAAAATGCATCCAAAATCTATAGTACATCTTAGAAACTCACAGGTTTACCTAAAAATATAATCTATGAAACTTAAATACCCCCTCACGGATAAATAACTAAATGAAAAACCTCCCACTAAATTATATCTGGTTCTAACCATCCTTTGACAATCCACCCAAAAAATCACCATGGCTAACATGATAACATAACACCTCTTCCTCTGAGCCTCCCTACTAAGAATATTCCACCAGCTGCATCAGAGAAGACTTCACCTTCATTTGAAAAAAGTAGCCTCTACCAATATCCACACTTTCATATAAGTGAAAGGCTACCAACTCCTCCATCACTCTCCAAGCACCCACAGAAACTTGAACAACACCCTTCCATGACTTCCTTCTCAAAGAATCAGCCACATCATTCCCATTTCCTGAGGTATAGGAGATCACAAAATTTTAATACTAAAGAAACTCCATTCACCACCACAACCTTAAGTCCAAGTCATGCTTAGAAAAGATATGTATTAGGATCTTGTGATATAGAAATACCATAAATTTCTCTTTAATGTGGTAATTTTTCCACAACATCAGCACAAACACAACTGATTCTAACTCCAGATAATGTGTTTCTTAGTTATGCTCATGGGGATGTAACTTCTTAGAACCATAAAATATCAGTTCCCTCTACTACATCAACAAACATACCAAAACCAAACGAAACGTGTAAAAAAACACCTAAAACATACCACCAAGGAAATTGAATCACTAAATCACTGACCAACATCCCCTTTAAGTAACCGAACACTTCATGGAACAGAACATTCCACACAAAATATGGACCCCTCTTAGTAAAATCTGTCAACAGGGCTACAAATCAATATATATTAGGTACAAAACTCCAATAATAACCCAAAAGACCAAGGAAAATATGAACCTATACCATGTTCTTGGGTGAATTACAATAAATAAATAACTCTAATTTCAACAGCTCCACTACCACCCCCTACAGAGACACCACATGTGTGAGGCAATGCACCTCTCATGAATAAAACATACACATGGAAAACATTCCAAAGAGCTGGTGGTGTCAAAGAAACTCAAGTATAGTTTTGAGATTATTGGCATTCTACTCCATTTACTTAGAGTAGATCAAGATATCATTGATGAATACGAAGATGAATCATTCATGGAACTCATGTAATACGGAGTTCATAACCCTCATAAATATGACTAGTGTGTTCGTAACACCGAATGACATGACTAAAAACATGAATTGACCATACCTATATTTGATGAATGACTTCAAGATATATCCCTCCTTCACCCTCAACTGTTGATATCTAGTCCACAGATCAATGTTAGAAAATAAAATTTCACTCTAAGATGGTCAAAAAGATCATATATCCTTAGAAGTGGGTAATAGTTCTTGACAATCACCTGTTTCAACCTCTAATAGTCTATTAAAAACCTTAGACTACCATCTTCCTTCTTGGAGAATAATACTGGATCACCCCATAATGTCACACTGGTCTAGATAAAACCCCTATGAATTAGTTCATTTATCTGAATCCTCAACTCTCGTAACTCAGAAGGTTCTATCTAATAAGGAATTATCAAAATCAAAGAATCACTAGGTTGAAACTCTATCCATAACTCAACATCACTCCAATGGGGTATCATTAAATCATCCTTTGAAAAAACATACAAGAACTATTCAATGACCTTAGGAACCTCTACAATCCTAGTATCTACTGATCCAACAAATAAATAATGGGCTCCACACGCCGACTATCCACCTGACAACCCCGCTCACCAATGAAAACCACATGTGGTCTATCTACATTCAAAAACATGAAACTCCTCCATAAGTATTTGATAATAGAACATACAGAATGAAAATAGTCGATGACTAGGATAACATCGTTTGGTTGCATTTGTAGTAAGAAAATATCACCATGAAACTGATGTGGCCCCATCATTAGTCTGCATCCTCGAAACAGATCATATAAGCTGGTATATCCTCCGACTCGCATAGTCAACACTAGGGGCATGAAAAAAATCTCTACATATAGTACTAGAGCATGGGATTTAATGGGTTAAAGAAAGGAGTGAAAATCTAATGAATAATTCAAGGAAAACATAATAGTAATAAACAAACTGATCATACCTCTAGTGATCTCTGGCCCCTCTGGCACTGCCGCCTCAACTATATGCAACTGACCATGCCCAACTCCTCTACCTCTCAGTTAATGGTCACCTCCATGACCATACTCAGGTTGAGGTACCTAAACATGAGAAACATCATGAGGTTGACCTATACCTACTCCATCTCCTCTCAGAGGAACATAAGCTTGTTTCCCCTATTACAAAAATGGTATAATTGGAAATTTATACTGAGGCTGGCACTAAACCTATCCACCTCCACTAAAATGATCTTTGGGAACCACAGGTCATAGTTTCTGGTGATTTCCATGAACCCCACAACCAAAACACGCTGGTACAAATCCTCCAAGAAAAACATGGAAATTACTGGCCCTAGAAGGATATAAAGGAAGCTACTGAGTTCGACTCCCCATTGGTCGAAACCTCAATGGTCCTAGTGCCTGGCACCTTACAATGAAAACATTTCACCTCAAAGAACCTTTTTATTTTCCCTAATCTGGAAAACCACCTCATGAGTGTATCCTCTCAACCACATCCTCCTTCTTTTGAACATCCAGATACATTGGTAACATAAAAGGAGTAACTGCATACTGGATAGAAGGATAGATTGCCTCCTCAAGAGGCATCGCATGAGACTCATAATATGAAAAAAGGTCTTGGAAAAAATGCAGAATTTCCTTGATCTTTATCCCCAAACCCCATACTAGAATACTCCCCTGCAGAAGAGAGAGTAGCTCCTACCTCTTTACAACTTTCAAGGTCAATGAAAGAAAATCTTCTAGAAACTCTTACTGGAGGTTATCCCACAAAACATATTCCTTCTTTCCCTCAACCAAATAAAGTTCACACACTTGGTATACAGCTCCTTGCATCTTACTGAGTGCCAAAGAGACCCTATATCCCACTGGATCCCATATCAAACTGAAATCAATCTCGAGCTCCTCCAGCCATCACTTTATCTCCACATCTGAAACACCGCCCTCATACATTCCCAAATCCTATCATTGGAAGGCACACAACTACCTCTTACAAGACTCATAATCCTCTATTATATCAACTCTAAAATGATCAACCAAATCAATATATTGAACCTAAACTCCCTGATCCACATGTGCACGATGTACAAGGGCCATGGATGTAGGAAGAAATGAGGATTTCCTAAGCCTTAGTAGTATGGAATTTTAATAAGATTCATTTTATTTATTTTAACCTTCCCCAGAAAAAAAAATTCAAACAATAACACAAGCCATCATGATTCATGAACCTATCCTAGGTCTCTACCCTAAAAGTATCTCCACATCACTTGGTCATTCAATTATCTCAGAGTCTTTACACTAGATCACACGTGGCACTAAAATCCCATGTCCTAGACAGTCTCCCTGACCTATGTCACACACCATGGTCAATTGGCACCATTTCTATACCAACCCATGCAATCCCCACTATACCTAACTCCAAAATACATATTATCTCTCAAACATCACCTCTGATACAAATCTTTAATGACCACCTCCCTCTAAAGATACCACAATGAGGGGAGATATATAATAACCACTGAGTTCTACCTGCAGTGGGACCCAGGTTGGTGACTATCACTAAGGGTAGAAAAATATCATGTAATCTAAGGCATTAACCTATAATATAATGTAGGATTGGGAGATAAGATGAATAATCCAGAAACAACTCCAAGACATTATATAAAAAGAAACCATAAACATCCCACATGAATGTATAAATAAAAATGACATAGATAAAAGTATCCAAAAGTAAATACCCAAAAGAAAAGATAAATTTTTGACATAGTAGCTATCTAAATGTCCGAGATTGTAATGTCTATCATAGTCCATGAAATCCTACTAGAAACCTGAAAACAGTTTTATATATGTAGGATGATTAAACATGTATACACAGTAGGAAAACTGAGGTCTCTCATGAACATGTGAAGGAATCATACTAATAAACCTATGAGAAAAAAAGAAACAACAACACATAAACATGTATACTACCCAAAAACCACCTCACCAAGGCACACTCACCAAATAACTAAAGTCAAGTAATGTAATATAACTTGAATCACATTGATAATGGGTACTCTACACCACTTTCCCGCTGGTATACCTATCTCAATTACAAACATAGTACGTCATGGTGAACCCATATCTTTTGTATACCACACCGCCCCACAAGAATGGTTATAAAACATCACACCTAAAGACACCTAGGCTCACCACCCAATAAGCACCACCACATCACATCTCTCCCAAAAACACCTACTCCAAAACACAACCACTACCATAACCGTAGTATAAAGTTATCATGAACATGTAGGACATCAACCACGTGACCTCCTCATACCATCAATAACCCCCACCATATCCTCCCCATAATAAAAATCATATGAAACCTCACCTGAAAACACTTGGTCCATCACCACACAAGCATGGTCATACCACATCTCACCTGAAAACACCTGGGCCACAGCCCCCCAAACATGATCACGCCGTTCCCAAAAACACCTAGGCCATCACAAAAACTGGATAATTCACTAAAAAACCTCCAGTCATCACATCCTGTGAAATACATATCTCACCTAGAAGAGAGATAAATAAAGAGAGAGTACCCATCCATCCGTCCTCCTCACCGAATTTTGGGGAAAACACCCTCACGTGAATACACAGGTGTGGGAACATAGTTCTTGATGTGGGTTGGGTGGGTATAGATATCAAAAAGAATATAAAAGTATATAAATATATACACACACCCAATCCCAACCTAGGGGTTAAAAACCAAACAATAACCAACTCCCAAAATGTCCACCTTTTCTTACACCTCTAAATGAACAAAAAAAAAAAACACAGGCCACATCACACCACCAACCAATTCCAATTATCCAACCCATTCATTTCATTATTTAGCATCATCCAAATTTAACCACACAACCTATCATTTATTTTTCCATTTATCATTTTCATCTTATTAAGAAAACCAAACCCCAACCATTTAAATTATTATTAAATAATTTATTCCATCACTATATGAGAATATAGCACAACATAACCACACATCACAAGTTTATAATTGTTCCTATCATACCATCTCATCAACACCCCAAAAGAACGTCCAAAAAACTACCTATACATCCAAAAATAATTACCAACAAACCATTATCCCCCACATTCCTCATATGACAACCCTTCTTTTTATTACACAATTAAACATAATTTATTACATAAACTTTACTTGATACAACATAGAAGATCGAGAGGTCTAGTGTATTTTGGGATTAAGATCATTACATAAAAACTTAAAACATTAAATACAACATCTTTATTGAAAACTTTCTTTACATTACCACTACATTCCCTCGTACTTAGCATTGCATGGGATAACCTGAGGACATGTATAAGAAAAGGGTGAGCTATAAAGCCCAGTAAAGGAATAATCATGGAATAACATGAGGAATACAATACATGTTATAAAATAGGAATATCAATATATAAAAATATAATCATAAACATAAATTCATGATAAAACATGATAATCATAACATGGAAATGTGAAAACAACACTTAACATGAAATTAGCATGAGCCAAGGCTCATTGCACATGGAGCATGAGTAAACCCTCATTGCACATGAAGCATGATTAAAACCTATTTGCACTTGAATTATCATGAGTAAACACCCATTTCACATGAAGTATCATGATAATATACTTTACCTAATGCATTGAAGTTCTATCAGGGCGTACGCTTCTTAAACATTTCATTTCATGCATAATTGTGCCACATGGATCATAAAACAAAATATCATAATTTATTCCATGATAAAGGAGTGTGGAATTCATACATGAAACTATTTAAACAATAATTAAATCTTTATAAAGGAAAATATACTTGATAGAGAAATGGGTATGGTATTAACTACACAATGACTTTGGCTTGGAAAATCGTGAGGCAATTTCGGCAACGTAACAGCGTGACATAAGAACTCATAAAAATGGTTGATGAGAGAGAAAGGGGTGTCTCATAATATTTACATGAAATTTAAAATAAGGGGGTTATATAGATACATGTACCAACAATTTTAATGAAATTTAGATTCAGGATGCAAAATAATTGCTTGAATATAAATGAGGAGAGAGAAATTCCTTTCGGAATTTCAGCATAGTAACAGGTGTACATGGGAGGCATTTCATGAGAGGGAAAGGGGTCTATAATCATTAAAAAATAAAGAGGGAATTATGAGGGATGTGATAAATCATACCCCAATATTTATAATTGAAAAAAAAGTCATAACAACTTAAAGAAAATTGGACAAAAATGAGAAAGGAAGAAAAACCCTTACTTGGAAGTGTGCTTCCAAAGGCTTGAGGGAGGCTTGAGAGAGGCTTATTGGGAGCTTGAGGCACCTTGGGAGGATTCTATAGAGACGAGGGAAGATGTTGGATGAACTCCAAAGGATTTGAGTGAAGAGGAAGTGGGATCTTGGGTGGGTTTATATAGGAAAGGTGAGGGAATTCTTTATTATTTAGGTTGGGGACACCTCACATTAAACTAATCCAAAACACAAACCCACCCATGGTTTTTGCCCATGGTTTTTGGAAAAGGGAAGTGGAAAACAATATTTTATAAGTCCAAAGTCTGAACTTCTTAAAATAATTGGGTTGCTTATGTGGAGGTGAGTCACACTCCAAAGGAAAACAATTTAAAAATACAAAATGTTTAATAAGTCATGAAGGGTCCACTAAAGCTTTTTAAAATAAATCAAACAAACCCAAAATCACATTATTTTAATGTTAAAACATATATTGACTGAAAAAAAAGTTTATAGTATTTTATTACATCGCTATTGGGTCATTATGATGTCATAAAACACATTATATATTTAAACAATATTTACTTTTTACCCAAAAATTTTACTGTCTAATAAAATTATGAAAAATTCACCATTGGATAATTTCAACATCTTGATTCCAGAAATAATATTAATTTTATCTAAATAATTTTCTAAATATGTTAATTTTAAATTTTAAAATAAAAACTGACATTTATAAAAAATTCATGGGTTTTGACAAAAAAGGCTTTCAAACCTTAATAAAATTACAATTGCATTCATAAAATTATATGATCATTTATATTTAATAAAAATTAATTTAATAATAATAATAATAATAATTTATTAAAATATTATTTAATTCAAAAATTCATTAATTCATCAAAATAGATTTCTTAGTTGAACATTAACTAAAAATATTATTTGTGCTTAAAAAACTATTTACAGGGTAACAATAATAAAAAGAAAGTATATTCATTATTATATGAAAAAATAATGTACATAAACATAGTACTAGGGCCTTGTTACATAACCCCTTATAACACCCGCATAAGACCGAAGAGTAAGGTGTGCGATGGTGACAGACTGGTGGCTCGGATAACATTGCTCGGGTGGTAATCTCTATCAACTTCCACTTCTCTTGTAGGCGTTCCTACTCGAGATTAACATATTTAAGATCGGATTGGTCTTGGTCAGGAGCGAAGCCCAAAGACACAACCTCCATTCCAAGCTCTAACAAATGGGCTTCGTATGGGGCACGTCTACTGGATGAGGCCATCACTTCCTTTGTCCGAGTAAATTGGATTTGTTAAAGCCCTATATTTATACTAATCATGTGATCACTGTTCAATGACTATATTAGCAACAATCAAAATTCTTAACAATATTTTAAAATACAAAAACATAAAACCAAAGAAGTTAACATTTTATATAATCATTTAACATAAAGAAACATTTAATTAGATCAATAGGGATTTCCATTAATGAATGTTTGGGTCGTTACAATCTTCCCCCTTTAAGAAATTTCGCCCTCGAAATTTCCTTTTCCCATAATAAAACAGATGTGGGTAACTCTACTTAATTATTTCCTCTGATTCCCACATCACTTCTTCAAAATTTTGGTTTCACCACAATACCTTGACAAGGGGAATTGTCTTATTTTTTTAGATTTTTTTCTCTATGATCTAAGATCTTCATTGGTTTCTCCTTATAAGAAAGATCATCCTCTAATTGTACCACCTCTGAAGAGAGTACATGTGAAGAGTCCGGTATGTACTTCCTTAAGAGGGATACATAAAATAGATCATGTACTTTGGCCATGGTAGGTGGAAGTGCTAGTCGATATGCTACAACCCCAACACGATCAAGAATCTCTAAGGAGACGATGTACCTTGGACTTAACTTCCCTTTCTTTCCAAACTTCATGACCTTCTTCCATGGAGATATGCATATAAATACCATGTCTCCAACTTTAAACTCAAGGTCTTGTCGACGGTTATCTGCATAACTCTTATGTCGACTCTGGGATGCCTTGATATACTACTAAATGGTTTTCACCTTCTCCACCATTTCTTCGACCATTTATGGTCCAAGAAGCTTACGCTCACCGACCTCATCCCAACATGCCGGTGTTCTGCACCTTTTCCCATAAAGGGCTTCATATGGTGCCATTTGGATGCTCGAGTGGAAACTGTTATTATAATAAAACTCAACCATAAGACGATATTGATCCCATCCAACTTTAAAGCCCATTGAACATGCTCTCAACATGTCCACAAGTGTTTGGATAGTCTGCTCGGATTGACCATCAGTTTGAGTATGATAGGCCGTACTGAAGTTCAATTTAGTATTCAGAGCATGTTGAAGACTCTTCCAAAACATAGAGGTGAATCTTAGATCTCGATCAGACATAATAGATAGTGGTACTCCATGAAGCATTACCACTTCCCTGATATATATCCATGCCAGTTGATTCAATGATAAATCCTCCCGAATAGCAATGAAGTGTGCAACCTTTGTAATACGATCCACAACAACCCAGATTACATTATTGCCTTTGGATGTCTTTGGAAGTCCGGTGACAAAGTCCATGGGGATTTTCTCCCATTTCCATTTTGGTATGGGCAATGATTGCATCATCCCCTGAGACTTATGACTCTCTGCCTTCACTTGCTGACACACCAGGCACTTTGATGTATATTCAGCGATATCTTTCTTCATATTATCCCACCAATAATGCCCTCAGAGATCTCGATATATCTTTGTGTTTCCTGGGTGAATAGAGAAATTTGAACTATGTACATCATCCAAAAGTTCCTTCTTCAGCTCCGGACATGATGGAACACATACTCTTTTCCCAAATCTCACAATTTCTTCTTCATTAACATTAAACTCCAAGGATTTCCCTTTTCCTATAGCTTCCACTTTTTCTTAAATTCCCACATCATTCTTTTGAGCATCCTTTAACCTTTCCAAAAGTGATGGTTGAGAAATCATTTGTGAAAGGATTGATGATGTTCCCTTATTTATGATTCCCATGTCCATCTTCATCAAATCAAAGAAGATTAGATCCTTTCAAATTCTCATCAGTGATAGAATTGTTGGGTCCTTTCTACTTTGGGAATCAGCCACCTTGTTCGGTTTCCCAGGGTGGTAATGGATTGAGCTATCATAGTATTTGATCAGCTCTAACCACCTTCATTGGTTCAAGTTCAACTCTTTCTATGTGAATATATACTTGAGGCTTTTGTGGTCCGTATATATTTCACACTTTTCTCCAAAGAGATAATGCCTCCACATTTTCAAAGTGAAGATCACTTTAGCAAACTTGAGTTCATGTGTTGGATAGTTCTGTTCATGAAATTTCAATTACCTTGAAGCATAGGCAATAACTTTGTCATTTTTCATCAGCACACATCCCAAGCCCTTCTTCGAAGCATCACTAAATACCACAAAAAGTTCTCCACTTGTGGGTAAAGTGAGCACAGGTGTAGTGATAAGACTCCTTTTCATATCCTTGAAGATTTCTTCGCATTCATCACTCCAAGAAAACTTTACTCCCTTCTGAGTTAGCTTGGTAAGAGGGTTGGACAATCAGGATAAATTTCTCACAAATCGTCGATAATATCCAGCTAACTCCAAGAAGCTACGGATATCTGTTACCGATGTTGGCCTCAACCATCCCTCAATTGAATCTATTTTGGAGGGATCCATAGATATCCCATTGCTTGTGATGATATGTCCCAAGAATGAGACCTCCTTCAACCATAACTCACACTTGATGTACTTTGCATAAAGCTTCTCCTTCTGCAAGGTTCTAGTACATTTCTTAGATGCACTGTAACACCCCGAAATTTTATGAAAAATAATCTTTTTAATTTCACTAATGTCTTGTGTTGTACGCTACACCAAAAGGAGCTTGCACAACACGTATCTTTGACTTGCCTTGCATTACACGCAATCGCGACCTTCCTCGATAGAGTGTGTGATACGCAATACCGAGTTTCACTAAACAACGATATGCTATTAAAATATTATTAAAACTAGCCGTTATGAATAGTAATAACTACTTTTTGAAATTCTGTAAATATTATTTTTCAAAATGGACTTCATTTTTGGATTCGGAGTATCGAATTTAGCCTAAGGTGAAATTTTGGTACTTTTCAGATAACTTTTATTTTCTGATGAATAGTGAAAATTACTAAATTATAATTAAAAACAACTTTTTTAATCGAAATAATTAGTAGTGATAAATTATTAATTTGAGTGGGTTTAAAGTATATTTAGAATATATTTTTACAATTTAATACAATGTTGGTCATTGGATGTAATTTCACATTTAAACCAGACATAAACAAGTGTCAATCTTTTGATAGATATTGTTTCTTAAAAACACGCTATTTGTTTTAACAGCGGGATTTAATTATAAAATTAATTAATGCAACTTCTATGTTATGAATTTGGTAAAATAGACTTCATTTTTGAATTTGGAATATGAAATATAGCTTAGGATGAAATTTTGGCATTGTTCTGAAAAACATCAATTTTTGATGAATAGTGAAACTACTAGGTGGTAGTTAAAAAACTGAATTTTTCATAAAACTTAATTTTACCGCTTCTGTGAATGGAATTTCAAAAATCCGAGAGACACGGTTGATGTCAGTAAGTAAAATTTGGTTCAATGAGATGAAAATAATTTTTGGTGAATAGTAACTTTTTACTTTTATTTACCACGGTTAAAAGTAAATAGGGTAATTAAGGGTAAGAATGATATTAATATTACCCTAACACATGTCCTAATTCTATTGGAAAAGTGTATCTCGACCAAAAACAACCTTAAGTGTAAAATATTATCATTTAGGCCCACTTGGATTAGATTAGGACATTTATTATTATTTAATTCAAAGAAGAGTTAAAAGAGTTAAAATCAAAGTTCATTTACTAAAACATTTTTAATATAGGGTTATGCATAAGATAAATTCGATTGTAAATATTCATTAGAAATCTAAAAAGATTTCCTACATAATTATATTTTATTTATAATTTTTATACTTTAAATAAATTAATTTATTTATGACACAACGATGATGCAGTAATTACCCTTTTTAAGGAAATATTAACATAATTGATGTTATAAATGCTCAAATGAATGTAATTTGAGACTTTTTATGAATTCCACTAATTTTCTAGGTTACTATGATATATTAGTGTTTATTTAATCAAATTGTTTCGAACATATAATTCTGTTATGACTTTCACAAAAATCATATATCAAATAGTGTCAAAATTGACACAAAATAGTTTTTAAATCAAATATTATATTATTAATTGTTATTTTATTCCTAAAAATCTAAGGTTCGGCCAAATGACTTAGATAAGGATATATAGATTAATAATAAACAATTTGGGGTTCGTTTGGCATGTTATAGTAAGTGTATTAACCATATAGTGAAAGAAAACAAAAAGACACGGTAAAAGTTAAATTATTTAACTTAGAGTTAAATCTAATTGATAAGGTTAAAATAATACCCTAAACTTTTCTAAATCCTATTGGTTGATAGGATTTCGACCCATCCCCAATTTAGCTTCGAAATAAGACCCTTTGGAACCATTATAAACCGATTTTGACATTAATATAAAATAATATTTTGAGATATTCCTAAGGTGCCCCTCTCCTCCCTTATAAAAGGGCACCTCCTCCCCCTCCTCCTCACACCAATTTGAGCACTCAAACTCGGCCAACCCCTGCCAAAATCCCTTCTCCACTTCCATATAATAATCCTAGAGGTCCTGGTTTTCTTCAAAGACCAAGCTTAGTTCCCTAAGTGGAGGATTCAAAGAGGCGTTTCAAAGAAGAGGTAATATCCATTACCGATCTTTTCAATTTCTTTCTTCTTCAAACTTCTTCTTCTTTAGTTTTTTCATGATAAAGTAATAACATCAGTATTTATTATATACTGATATGTTATTATAAATATGAAACAACTCTAATTCACCTTTTATCCATCCTACGGAAAAATGAAATCACCGCGCGTGCGTACGTACGGAATACCGTCTCCACGCCGTGGTGTAATCTATTTTCCGCCACCACCTTAATAGGATGGGTATAATGGTGTAATGAGTAACTATATATGATTATTATAAAGTGATATTGATATTGAAATAATATTCATACACTTTAACACAATTCCACGACCATGGGAACGATATCATCGCTCGTGCGTACGTACGGACTACCGTCTCCACGACGCGATGAGATTCATTCTCCATGTTAACCATTTAAGAATGATTAAAAAGTATATATAAGAAATAATAATGAAATATATGACATTATAAAGCTACTGGATTTATGTATATATGTATATCATCTACTTACTTCCATTCAAGACAATAAGGAAAGGAAAACAGCGTTCATGCGTACGTATGGACTACCGTCTCCATGAACGGTGTTTTTCATTTCATTTATCTATCTTATATATATATATATACTGAATATATATGATATATAAATCATATTTTATATTCTGGAAGTAATTAAATCATGATATAAGTAATAATAATGTCCAGAACAACAAGTCAAAACACCTACGATAAATGAAACGATTTTACCCAAAACGCTTCTTTAACATGGAATTTACAAAAGAACGGGTAATATAAAGTCATAAGTGAACCATATATGATATCATAAAAATGAATATGATTCTGTAATAAGTCAATGACATTATTTAAATCATTATACAGGAGGTTCGGACACATACGAAGCAAATCTGACCTAAGGTAAGGGAAATATCACAATCTCATTTTTATCCGAGATTGTTTATTCGTAAGTATTTACTGGGGTGTATTTTATCATCCACATACATGTTTCATCAATATGTAATATTATTTCCATCCAGATACAATTTTTTAAATCCATTTTTACCCTTCGGTGAGTTTTTAGTAATATGTATGAAAGGAATCTTTTGTCGTTTTTCGTACGAGGTACTTTTTGACTTTTCCGACAAAAGTACGAAGAATGTTTTTTTAACTTATACGGCATGAATGGATTTTTAATACATTATTTCCAAGAAGCTTCCTTTACAAGTTTTCAAGTTTATTTTTAATCAACTTCTTTTAGTTTTAAATTGTAAGACATGTTAAGAAAGGAAAATGTTTTTGAAGTAGAAAGGATATTTTCCTCAAGAATGGATTTCAAGTGTTTTATCAAAATTATTTTCCATCTAAGATAATAAAGGGTTCTGTTTCTATCCTTATTATTACATGGATTTGATTATGTTGTGATGGAAATATTTTTAGGAATTCCTTTATCTTATATGAATTGTTTTATGATGTCATGTTGTTTAAGAATCCCATTTTTATTACATGGGTTATGCAATGATGTATGATTTATGATTTTGTGGCACAAATAAGAATGGTATCATTATGAGATGGGTGGGACCTATATCTCCCTCCAATGCATTGGGTATAGATTTTATATCTCATGAGATAGACATGGCTGGAACGGTAGGTTATACCGGTTTAGTGAAACAGGACTGAAACGAGGGTGACTCGATTCAGAAAGGGACTTTGTCCACTAAGATAGTCTTGGCAATGAGTCTTGACTAACAAGAAATGATTCTCTATGATTATGTGTGTATGCCACAAAGTTTCATGTTTTAAGTTATGATTATTGTGATTACATTTCACTGCCATGATTTATCCCATGTTATGAAATTATGCTCTCTTTTGCAGGTTAAGATTTCCAAAATGTTATGTTCTTATGAATATGATGTGATTGATATTTATTTTGTTTACCCTTACTGAGCATTTGAGCTCACCCTTTTATGTTTTCTTTTCCCCAGGATATAAAGAAAGGTTTTAGGTAAAAAAGATGGAAGATCTTTATGGGAGATATTGAAGATCTTTCACCACGATTAGAAGATTACGTTCCGAGTTTCCAAAGACACTAAACTATTACGATCCTTGTGTGTGTGTTTTTGTTATGTACTAAGTATTCCGCAAAAGTAATGTAATGTCCATGTACGTTAAGCTTTGGGTCTCTACAGTTGGTATCAGAGGAAAGGTTTAGTCAACCTTTGGAAACTAGGATGCGAGAACTTTAGTGAGATCCCTAGAGATATTTCTATGGTATGTCTAGGGATGTCTCTAAGGTTAAGTATACGTATAGTTTATAGTACCAGGATTACGCTAAAGATCATAGAATTAAACTTAAGATGTTAGATATTTAAGGTACTCCCCCTTTATTATGATTTTTGCCTCTAACAATATTCTTTTTGGGTTTTAGAAAATGGCTGGAAACAAGATTATTCACGATAATGGAGGATATTATGGACAATGGAATGATATTCTTCATGAGAAACCAAATGAAATGGGATTTGGAAGTCCAAACATCATTATTATGCCAAATCAGCAATCTCATAATATGATCAATAAAGTAAAATTTGGTAAGTTTCCTGACTCGGCTAATAAGAGAAAGATGGAGTTTCATGATGATCATAGAGGAAAGAAAGTTCAATTTCCCCTATGTAAATCATGTGGGAAGAGGCATCAAGGAGAATGTTTCAAAGGAACTGGAAGATGCTTTGGGTGTGGAAAACAAGGACACAAAGAAAGTAAGTGCAAAGGAAAAGGTTCAGTTAACACCATGGATGAGGATAATGGTATTTCTACGACATCAAAAATGGTTAAGTGTTTTAAATGTGGAATGTATGGGCATTATGCAAACAAATTCCCTAAGGGAAAGACTAATGAAGAGAATCAGTATGGTCATATGGGTAGTATTTATGTGGATGATGATGAAGAGACTACAAATGATATGTGAGATGAAAGAATTTTTGAAGCTCGGTCAATGGTTTAAGAATGTAGTGGAATGATTACATGTTTATCATGTGTAATTTTGTATAAGTAATCTCATGCTACTATGGAATAAAGAGACATCTAAGGATTGTTACACTGTTGTCTTTCCTTATGTTTTGAAAGTGTATGATGAATGGTACCAGTAACCATGAAAAGTTATTCAGATACTTTTATAAAGTAGATGATATGCGCATAATGAAAGGATAAGAAGATAATGAGATGTTTGATTGTATTCATGAGCTTATGATTGATATAAGGACTAAGTGATATCATGGTTTGAGTATATAGAATTTTGAGGATTTTGGTATGTGGAAAGTGTTAACCTTTAACTGCATTCATGTTTTCACTAAGGTATTCAAGAGAATACATGATTAAGGACTTTGAATGTTTGGAATGTGACCAACAAAACACATCTTATGATATATGGGGTTCAACGATGGTATTAAATCTCTGGTAATCGTTTTCACTATGTTATGAGAGTGGACTACAGTATTATGGATAAGCCTAAAGATTGGAATGGATTATGTTGGACATAAGTTAGTATTGTTTAAGGATAGAAGTTTTTTTTCGATATTATTGATGGGATGTTATAGTAATATAGTTTTAGAAAAAGGACAACCTGCAGGACGGGCGACAGCCCATCGCGTCGGACAAGGCTATGGGAATCGAACCCACAACCGAAGTGCGACTGGCCTATATCATCTACCACTGGCCTACAGGAAGTCCATGTTTAGTAGAAACTAGTTTTATTATATTAAGCAGTATGATATATGAAGTATAAAGTCCATTTTAGGAACCATATATGATTAATCTCACTATAGATCGACTTATGTATATAATTTTTGCTAACCTTTTATTTGAAACAGATGGAATGACCCGTCATTCTATCACATGATCTGCTAACACTTCACGAATAACAAATTCAACTTCATTTATTTAAGAGATGAAGTGGAAATTGTTCAAGGCACGAACAACAGTGAGATTGTTCCAAAATAAAGTAAGTATTTATTCTAATTCAAATTTTCAACTTTAGGGAAATGATCTTGAAAACCAAAAATGTTGTCCTAGTGATCTTATACCTGATAAATCAGATGGTACCTTATATCATCACAAATCTATGGATTTGTGATTACTGGCTTTTCCATAGCCATGTTCTCTACCACTCTCCATCAGAACATGATGGTTAGATTTCTCTTCCATATCTATATTTTCACCTATGTGGAAACCCCGTGATTAGTTTATTTGGGTAACCGTTACGTTTCATACCTTTGTTTTTAAAGATTGGTTTTGGTATTCCTTTTTACGATGTGGGTTTCTATTAAAGAAACTTTCGAATAGTAAACCATTTATAACCCCGACGAATTTCGAGGGTGAAATTCATTTTAAGGGGGGTAGAATGTAACACCCCGAAATTTTATGAAAAATATTCTTTTTAATTTCACTAATGTCTTGTGTTGTACGCTACACCAAAAGGAGCTTGCACAACACGTATCCTTGACTTGCCTTGCATTACACGCAATCACGACCTTCCTCGATAGAGTGTGTAATACGCAATACCGAGTTTCACTAAACAACGATATGCTATTAAAATATTATTAAAACTAGCCGTTATGAATAGTAATAACTACTTTTTGAAATTCTGTAAATCTTATTTTTCAAAATGGACTTCATTTTTGGATTCGGAGTATCGAATTTAGCCTAAGGTGAAATTTTGGTACTTTTCGGATAACTTTTATTTTCTGATGAATAGTGAAAATTACTAAATTATAATTAAAAACAACTTTTTTAATCGAAATAATTAATAGTGATAAATTATTAATTTGAGTGGGTTTAAAGTATATTTAGAATATATTTTTACAATTTAATACAATGTTGGTCATTGGATGTAATTTCACATTTAAACCAGACATAAACAAGTGTCAATCTTTTGATAGATATTGTTTCTTAAAAACACGCTATTTGTTTTAACAGCGGGATTTAATTATAAAATTAATTAATGCAACTTCTATGTTATGAATTTGGTAAAATAGACTTCATTTTTGAATTCGGAATATGAAATATAGCTTAGGATGAAATTTTGGCATTGTTCTGAAAAACATCAATTTTTGATGAATAGTGAAACTACTAAGTGGTAGTTAAAAAACTGAATTTTTCATAAAACTTAATTTTACCGCTTCTGTGAATGGAATTTCAAAAATCCGAGAGACACGGTTGATGTCAGTAAGTAAGATGTGGTTCAATGAGATGAAAATAATTTTTGGTGAATAGTAACTTTTTACTTTTATTTACCACGGTTAAAAGTAAATAGGGTAATTAAGGGTAAGAATGATATTAATATTACCCTAACACATGTCCTAATTCTATTGGACAAGTTTATCTTGACCAAAAACAACCTTAAGTGTAAAATATTATCATTTAGGCCCACTTGGATTAGATTAGGACATTTATTATTATTTAATTCAAAGAAGAGTTAAAAGAGTTAAAATCAAAGTTCATTTACTAAAACATTTTTAATATAGGGTTATGCATAAGATAAATTCGATTGTAAATATTCATTATAAAGCTAAAAAGAGTTCCTACATAATGATATTTTATTTATAATTTTTAGACTTTAAATAAATTAATTTATTTATGACACAACGATGTTGCAGTAATTACCCTTTTTAAGGAAATATTAACATAATTGATGTTATAAATGCTCAAATGAATGTAATTTGAGACTTTTTATGAATTCCACTAATTTTATAGGTTACTATGATATATTAGTGTTTATTTAAGCAACTTGGTTCGAACATATAATTCTGTTATGACTTTCACAAAAACCATATATCAAATAGTGTCAAAATTGACACAAAATAGTTTTTAAATCAAATATTATATTATTAATTGTTATTTTATTCCTAAAAATCTAAGGTTCGGCCAAATGACTTAGATAAGGATATATAGATTAATAATAAACAATTTGGGGTTCTTTTGGCATGTTATAGTAAGTGTATTAACCATATAGTGAAAGAAAACAAAAAGACACGGTAAAAGTTAAATTATTTAACTTAGAGTTAAATCTAATTGATAAGGTTAAAATAATACCCTAAACTTTTCTAAATCCTATTGGTTGATAGGATTTAGACCCATCCCCACTTTAGCTTCTAAAT
Organism: Viscum album; assembly: GCA_963277665.1. Taxonomy (NCBI): domain Eukaryota; kingdom Viridiplantae; phylum Streptophyta; class Magnoliopsida; order Santalales; family Viscaceae; genus Viscum; species Viscum album. The sequence continues at coordinate 1,273,115,736 of OY728139.1, forward strand.
AAGACCCTTTGGAACCATTATAAACCGATTTTTACTTTAATATAAAATAATATTTTGAGATATTCCTAAGGTGCCCCTCTCCTCCCTTATAAAAGGGCACCTCCTCCCCCTCCTCCTCACACCAATTTGAGCACTCAAACTCGTCCAACCCCTGCCAAAATCCCTTCTCCACTTCCCTAGAATAATCCTATAGGTCCTGGTCTTCTTCAAAGACCAATCTTAGTTCCCTAAGTGGAGGATTCAAAGAGGCGTTTCAAAGAAGAGGTAATATCCATTACCGATCTTTTCAATTTCTTTCTTCTTCAAACTTCTTCTTCTTTAGTTGTTTCATGATAAAGTAATAACATCAGTATTTCTTATATACTGTTATGTTATTATAAATATGAAACAACTCTAATTCACCTTCTATCCATCCTACGGAAAAATGAAATCACCGCGCGTGCGTACGTACGAAATACCGTCTCCACACCGTGGTGTAATCTATTTTCCGCCACCACCTTAATAGGATGGTTATAATGGTGTAATGAGTAACTATATATGATTATTATAAAGTGATATTGATACTGAAATAATATTCATACACTTTAACACAATTCCACGACCATGGGAACGATATCATCGCTCGTGCGTACGTACGGACTACCGTCTCCACGACGCGATGAGATTCATTCTCCATGTTAACCATTTAAGAATGATTAAAAAGTATATATAAGAAATAATAATGAAATATATGACATTATAAATCTACTGGATTTATGTATATATGTATATCATCTACTTACTTCTATTCAAGACAATAAGGAAAGGAAAACAGCGTTCATGCGTACGTACGGACTACCGTCTCCATGAACGGTGTTTTTCATTTCATTTATCTATCTTATATATATATATATATACTGAATATATATGATATATAAATCATATTTTATATTCTGGAAGTAATTAAATCATGATATAAGTAATAATAATGTCAAGAACAACAAGTCAAAACACCTACGATAAATGAAACGATTTTACCCAAAACGCTTCTTTAACATGGAATTTACAAAAGAACGGGTAATATAAAGTCATAAGTGAACCATATATGATATCATAACAATGAATATGATTCTGTAATAAGTCAATGACATTATTTAAATCATTATACAGGAGGTTCGGACACATACGAAGCAAATCGGACCTAAGGTAAGGGAAATATCACAATCTCATTTTTATCCGAGATTGTTTATTCGTAAGTATTTACTGGGGTGTATTTTATCATCCACATACATGTTTAATCAATATGTAATATTATTTCCATCCAGCTACAATTGTTTAAATCCATTTTTACCCTTCGGTGAGTTTTTAGTAATATGTATGAAAGGAATCTTTTGTCATTTTTCGTACGAGGTACTTTTTGACTTTTCCGACAAAAGTACGAAGAATGTTTTTTTTAACTTATACGGCATGAATGGATTTTTAATACATTATTTCCAAGAAGCTTCCTTTACAAGTTTTCAAGTTTATTTTTAATCAACTTCTTTTAGTTTTAAATTGTAAGACATGTTAATAAAGGAAAATGTTTTTGAAGTAGAAAGGATATTTTCCTCAAGAATGGATTTCAAGTGTTTTATCAAAATTATTTTCCATCTAAGATAATAAAGGGTTCTGTTTCTATCCCTATTATTACATGGATTTGATTATGTTGTGATGGAAATATTTTTAGGAATTCCTTTATCTTATATGAATTGTTTTATGATGTCATGTTGTTTAAGAATCCCATTTTTATTACATGGGTTATGCAATGATGTATGATTTATGATTTTGTGGCACACATAAGAATGGTATCATTATGAGATGGGTGGGACCTATATCTCCCTCCAATGCATTGGGTAAAGATTTTATATCTCATGAGATAGACATGGCTGGAACGGTAGGTTATACCGGTTTAGTGAAACAGGACTGAAACGAGGGTGACTCGATTCAGAAAGGGACTTTGTCCACTAAGATAGTCTTGGCAATGAGTCTTGACTAACAAGAAATGATTCTCTATGATTATGTGTGTATGCCACAAAGTTTCATGTTTTAAGTTATGATTATTGTGATTACATTTCACTGCCATGATTTATCCCATGTTATGAAATTATGCTCTCTTTTGCAGGTTAATATTTCCAAAATGTTATGTTCTTATGAATATGATGTGATTAATATTTATTTTGTTTACCCTTACTGAGCATTTGAGCTCACCCTTTTATGTTTTCTTTTCCCCAGGATATAAAGAAAGGTTTTAGGTAAAAAAAATGGAAGATCTTTATGGGAGATATTGAAGATCTTTCACCACGATTAGAAGATTACGTTCTGAGTTTCCAAAGACACTAAACTATTACGATCCTTGTGTGTGTGTTTTTGTTATGTACTAAGTATTCCGCAAAAGTAATGTAATGTCCATGTACGTTAAGCTTCGGGTCTCTACATGCACCTCATGATCCTCCTTGGTTTTAGAGTGTATCAGAATATCATCTATAATGACTACCACAAATTTGTCGAGGTAATCACTAAAGACTATATTCATCAAGTCCATGAAGATTTCTAGAGAATTAGTGAGTCCGAAAGGAATTACTATGAATTCATTGTGCCCGTATCTTGTACGAAAAGAAGTCTTGGGGATATCTTCCTTCTTCACCCTTACTGAATAATATCCAGACCAAAAATCCACCTTGGAGAAGTATTGTTCTCAAAACAATTGATCGAACAAGTCATCAATTCGTGGAAGAGGATACTTGTTCTTTATCGTGATTTTTTAAGCTCACGATAATCGATGCAAAGGCGCATTGACCCATCCTTCTTCTTGATGAAGAGGACTGGTGCACCCCATGGTGAAGCACTTGGGTGTATAAACCCTTTATCCATATTCTCCTATAGTTGTTTCTTCAACTCCTCAAGCTCCACAACATCCATTCTATACAGATTATTGGATATTGGCAATGCCCCAGGTATAAGATCAATTGAGAATTTAACATCTCTTCTAGGAGGAATACCAGACAATTCCTCAGGAAACACTTTAGTGAATTCCCTCACAATAGGCATGTCTTCTAGGATGGTTGCCTCCTTAGAATCAATCATCTAAGCCAGATACGCATGCTCATAGGGCAGTAATATCCATGATTGAGATGATAGAGATAAATAAGGTTCATCTTCATCCTTTCACTTGTAAAGAATCAAGGGTCGATTCTCCACATAGGGAGTGATTTCCCTCTCACAGAAATTTTTGTTGGCTCTATATAAGGAAAGACAATCCATGCCAATAATCGCATCAAATTCCACCAGAGGGAGTATGACGAGGTTCCCTGGGAAGTTTAATCCACAAATTATGATAGGGGAGGAGTTATATTCATGGGATGAAATGATTTCCCCATTTTCCGTACTCACCAAAATCTTCACTTCCATGATTTGTGGTGGTTCTGGGATTGTTCTACAAAACTTTCAAGATATAAAATAATTTTTAGAACCTGAATCAAAAAGTACGTTCACTATTCTTGAATGAATAAATAGTGTACCTATCACCACTTTGTTTTCGGGGTTCACTTCGACAGTAGTGATGGAAAAAGCTCACCCTTGCTGCCTTGGAGGTTGTTAGTTGCCTCAAAAAACCCTTGTCTTAGGGCACTGATTTGCAAGATACCCTGGTTCTTTGCAGTTGTAGAAATGAACCATGTGTTGATGATCGAACAGAGAATTACTCTCCTCTATCGCAGCTGCGAGTCTTTCTTGACGACAGTTAATAGTAAGGTTCCCTTCTCTTCCACACCTAAAGCATTTCCTCACCCCCTTCAGGGAGTTTTCGGGGTTCTTCTTTCCACACCTTTGGCAAGTGGGGTGCTGGATCTTCTTAGCACCATTGTATTTATCCATCGGACCACCAAAATTAAAGTCTACCTTACAATTATTATCCCCATGATACCCCTGAGATTCTCCGATCACCATTTCAACCTTGAGGGCACATCGAACAATTTTCTCATAGCTTTCGAAGTCACGGATCGCCAGTGCTTTCCGCATGCTAGGTTTCAGCCCACCAAAGAAGCGGTCAACCTTATATTCCGGGGTAACAAAAAAGATGGAGGCATATCATTCAACCCTTGTGAATTTTTCCTCGTACGCTCTGACAGATTTTTCATCTTTTTTCTTGAGGTAAAGGAAGTCCCTTTCCACCTTAAGCCAGAGGGTGCACAGAAAATATTTATCGAAAAACATATTCTGGAAATCCTTATATTCCAAGGCCTCAATCTCCTCCTCATTCTTCGTATTTTTGAACAATGTACACCATTGATCAGCTTAACCCTCCATATGATAAGAAGCCAGGATAAACTTCTCTTGTTCAGAACATTGAAGGATGGAGAAGATCTTTTCAATGAAGTTGATCCATTGTTCAATGATTGAGGAATCATATGATCCATTAAATGTAGGAGGCCTTTGTCTCATGAAGATCTCGATAGTGACTTGTTCTTTCTTGGGGGGGGGGGGTTGAACGTTCTTATTGAACCATCTTTCTATTCAAATATTGAGTTAGCTGAGAGAAAAGCATGACAAAGTTTTCGATTCTCGCTCCCATTGGATTGGGCATCTCATTAGTACAGTAATCACATTGATCTTCACATTTTTTGTTAGCTCGAGTCCTCCTATTACTGGCCATTGGATGGAATAAAAGGAAAGTTAGGGGTAACATATAAAGGGTAATCCAAGGAAAAAACTGATGACTTATAAATAACTTTTATTTCCTTAACATATGAATATATTGGCTTCAGTCTATGTTATCCATGATCTACTTTCTAACATATATTATTAGGGAATTCTTTTTTTCCCTTAATAATGGTTTATACTAAGCTTGTGAATTTACCAAACCATATCCCCCGGGAGTGTCGTAACCAAGAGTGCAGCAAGACCAATTGTCATGCACCAGTTCCCATTCGAGTCTAGCTCAAAGCGGTGTTTTCGGGTTTTACCCCTAGGATACATCTCTGCCAGAGCCGCCTCTACCTTCTCGTATCCAGACATGGATGTATTTTCTTGATAAAGCACTTACTCAATACTCACCAATACTTAGGGATGTTTTTATTATACTTATTCTTGTCTCTAAGTCTTCACTAGGGTTTTCTAATCCTAATACCAAAAATAACTAAACCTATCCTCTGATACCAACTATGACAACCCTGATTTTTATTACACAATTAAACATAATTTATTACATAAAATTCACTTGATACAACATAGAAGATCGAGATGTCTAGTGTATTTGGGGATTAGGATCATTACATAACAACTTAAAACATGAAATTAAACATATTTATTGAAAACTTCCTTTACATGACCACTACATTCCATCATAATTAGCATTGCATGGGATAACCTGAGGACATGCATAAGAAAAGGGTGAACTATAAAGCCTAGTATTGGAATAATCATAGAATAAAATGAGGAATCTAATACATGTTAGACAATAGACATATCAATATAGCACAAGAGAATAATGAACATAAAGGCATGATAAAGCATGATAATCATAACATGGAAATGTGGAAACAACACTTAACATGGAATTAGCATGAGGCAAGGCTCATTGAACATAGAGCATGAGTAAACCCTCATTACACATGAAGCACGAGTAAAACCTCTATTCACTTGAATTAGCATGAGTAAACACCCATTGCACATGACTTATCATGATACTATACTTTACCCAATGCATTGGAGCACTATCAGGGCACACCCTTCTTAAACATTTCATTTCATGCATAAGTGTGCCACATGGATCATAAAACAAAATATCATTATTTATTCCACGATAAAGGAGTGTAGAATTAATACATGAAACTCTTCAAAAAAATAATTAAATGTGAATAAAGGTGAATACCTTTATAGAGAAATGATTATGGTATTCACTACACAATGACTTTGACTTGGAAAATCATGGTGCAATTTTGGTAGCGTAACGACGTGACATAAGAACTCATAAAAATGGTTAAAGAGAGAGAATGTGGTGTATCATAATATTTACATGAAATGGATAGTAAGGGGTTATATAGATACATGTACCAATAATTGTAATGAAATTTAGATTCATGATACAAAATAATTTCTTGAATGTAAATGAGGAGAGAGAAATTCCTTTCGAAATTTCGGCATAGTAACTAGTGTACATGGGAGGAGTTTAGTGAGAGAGAAAGGGGTATCTCATCATTCAAACATAAAGAGGGAAGTATGGGGGATGTTCAAAATCATACCCCAACATTTATAATTGAAAACAAAAGGGCATAACAACTTAAAGAAAATTGGACAAAAATGAGAAAGGAAGAAAAACCCTTACTTGGAAGTGTGCTTCCAAAGGCTTGAGAGAGGCTTGAGAGATGCTTCTTGTGAGCTTGGGGAACCTTGGGAGGATTATAGATAGAGGAGGGAAGAAGCTGGAAGAACTCAAAAGGCTTTGAGTGAGGAGGAAGTGGGATCTTAGGTGAGTTTATATAGGAAATGTGAGGGAATTTTTTATTATTTAGGTTTGGGACACCTCACATTAAACTAATCCAAACCACAAACCAACCCATGGTTTTTGACCATGGTTTTTGGAAAAGGGAAGTGGAATAAAATATTTTATAATTCCAAGTCTTAACTTATTAAAATAATGTGGTTTCTTAAGTGGAGGTGAGTCACACACCCAAGGAAAACAATTTAAAAAGACAAAATGTTTAATAAGTCTTGAAGGGTCCACTAAAGATTTTTAAAATAAACCAAACAAACACAAAATCACATTATTTTAATGTTAAAACATATATTGACCAAAAATAAAGTTTATAGTATTTTATTACATCACTATTGGGTCATTATGATGTCATAAAACACATTATATATTTTAACGGTATTTAATTTTTACCCAAAAAATTGACTATCTCAGAAAATTATGAAAAATTCACTATTGGATAATTCTGACATCCTTATTCCAGAAATAATATTAATTTTATCTAAATAATTTTCTAAATATGTTAATTTTCACTTTTAAAATAAAACCTGCATTTATAAAAAATTCACGGGTTTTGAAAAAATGGATTTCAAACCTTAATAAAAATTATAATTTCATTCATAAAATTATACGATCATTTATATTTAATAAAAATTAATTTAATAATAATAATAATATTTTATTAAAATATTATTTAATTAAAAAATACATTAATTCATCAAAATAGATTTCTTAGTTGAACATTAAATAAAAATACTATTTGTGCTTTAAAAACTATTTACAAGGTAACAATAATAAAATGAAATTATATTCATTATTATATACAAAAATAATGTACTTAACCATAGTACTAGGGTCTTGTTGCATAACCCCTTATAACACCCACATAATATTGAAGAGTAAGGTGTGCGATTGTGACAGACTCTTGGGGTGGCTCGGATAACATTGCTTGGGTGGTAATCTCTATCAACTTCCACTTCTCTCATAGGCGGTCCTGCTCGATCTTAATATATTCAAGATCATATTGGGCTTGGTCAAGAGTTAAGCCTAAAGATTCAACCTCCTTTCCGAGCTCTGACAAATGGGATTCGTATGGGGCATGTCTACTGTATGTGGCCATCACTTACTTTGTCTGAGTAAATTGGATTTCTTAAATCCCTATATTAATACTAATCATGTGACCGCTGTTCAATGACTATATTAGCAATGGTCATAATTATTAACAGTATTTTAAAATCCAAAAACATAAAACCAAAGAAGTTGACATTTTATATAAAAATTTTACATAAAGAGACATTGAATTAGATCAAGAGGTATTTCCATTTATTAAAGTTTGGGTCATTACAAATCAACCACACATCATTATATTACATGCATGACCACACATAAAAACACATCAAGAGTCATTTCACAGATTTAGAAAGGGTATTTTATCATATTTCACATTATTTTAGGGGAATTATCACACCAAACATAATCATAGGGAAACCATTTTATTATCCAAACATAAGTGGTTAGATAATTTACATTTTTGTATTATATCATAACAATCACAAAAAAATAATAGCATTAACAACACATATCATCGAGAGAAAAAAATCCCACCAACGACCACAATTTCTAGTGGGGAATCAACCTCGTGCAATCCAAAATATATTACAAAGATGTAAAAACATGTGAATAAAACCACTTTACCCCTTTCAAATTCAATTCAACAAGTTATTTATCTTTGATTAATTCATCATAACCATATCCCATAGATAAAAAAATTAAACCCCTCCCACATGATACACAATAAAGATAAATGAGGGATTATCCATCTCAAAGAAGCTTTTCTAACTCACTACTTACCACAATGAGAAGAAGAAACTCCTACAAACCTCAACAGAACATGGGAAACCACAAATAAACCTACAATACACACATAGAACATAACAAAAACCCAAACACAAAACATAAACCAAACTTCACCACCATAGAAAAACTCTGAATAAAAACAAGAGGTTACCAACCAAGAGGAAGGGAGGGATTTCCATAGATCAAATATGGGAAGCTGAGAACCAATACCCATAAAAAGGTATCTCAAAACACTTGAAAGGGGAGCTACTATATTCATGGAACAATAGAGAGAATAGGTTTTAAAAAAAGCCCAGCCAATTAAATCTTTAAAACATGCTTCATAGGGGAATTACATGGCGTGTAATACATTTACATGTCATGTAAATGTCAGGGTTCAGTTTTCTCCAAAAAATGCATCACCTTTTTATTATTTAACCCCAAAAATATACACACCATGCAACACCCTATGAAACTACCTTCAAAATAAATAACCAAGAATATATGGAGTGAAATATTTATACATCATGTATTGAACCTGATTTTATAATTTAATATCCAAACTCCTCTAAGACCACTCTAGGCCCCATCCAAGAACCCCCAATAGCAAAACCTTGAAAATTAACAAGCCAGGAAAGAATAGAAAATTTTAAAAAGGGTAATAGTTTCATTATATTTATAATATTTATCATGAAATAATTATAATTTTTATCCATTGAATAAAATTTTATAATCTTCCATGGAACCTGGAAATGAAAAATGAATTGCATCAGTTTATAGAGAAGGTAGTTCAGATGTACGTACGGGCAACATTATAATTTTTTGATGGGTTGAAAAGTAAGAAGGTAAATGATATATTATTTTTACAATGTAATAATTTTTTTATAAATATAATATTTATTAATTATTTACATCTTTACAACAATCCAAGTAAATTGGTGATGAAAAAATAGATTACACCACTACATTGAGATGGTAGGTCATACATATGCATGAGTGATATTTTCATTTCCCATAGGATGGAAAATAAGACGATAAATTATTTTTACATAAAATTAATGAAATTTAAAAATATGGAATATATTTTTGTTATAAAATAAGCATGTTTATATAATATTTGAATGATGTAAAAGAATAAATAAACATGAAAACACTCAGTTAAGAGTTATGACTCTTCCTTGAGAAACCTCATTTAGCTTACACCTTAATCCTTATTTAAGAAGTATTTTGGTAAGACCAGGACTTCTAATATCTGGGTAGGGATTTTATGATGGTATTTGGGGAGATCTTGGTCTATTTAAATGGTTTAAGTGGTGTTAATAAGAGATGAGAGGATGTTCTCTTTTTTAAGTGAGGTGAGTGGAACACTTGTAATTATTATTAACTATTAAATATTATAAGCGTCTTACTCATGGATAAGTGTAACTTAAACAATTAAATTTATAATATAAATTCAAGGTTATAAATGACATAAACCATTAATAATTAATTTGATATTTTATGACCTTATCACAAGGTTTTAACCTTAATTAACATTTTTATCCCTTTACTGTGGTGACAAATTTTTTACAAAAGTTACTATCTATAATGACCAAAAATAATATTAACATTATCAAAAATTTTGAACTTATTGATTCCAAATATAAGATAAAATTTTAAATATTCAATTTATAGAAGTTTTAGAAGTTAATTTTAATAAAATTGCGCAAAACACAATGGAATACAATTTTTTTAGAAAAATGTGTTTTTAAGTATAAAACAATATTACATCAAAACCAAATATAATGTTAATTACTGTGGAATTAATTATTTTATGTTTAATAAAAGTGATATTAAATTAATTTAAAATAAATATAAAACATAATGGGGATACAAAATTACTTTATTTAAAGAAAATAAATAATGGTTTTGTAAAAATCAGCATTTTGTTACTATTCACCCAATAATCAACTATTTTTGAAAATTTCCAAAAATTCATAATAAGATAAATTCAACCTTATAAACTCAAAAATAATATTCATTTTATCTAATTCAATTAATAAAATTTATTAATTTTACATTTAAATATAATCATGAATTATTTCTATTAAAAAAACAAAATAATAAGATGTACTTTGGGAAATAGTCTAGGGATGTAATTTTTTCCTGTTATAGGATGAGCATGGGTATTACAATACCATTCTTCAAAAGTATTAAATTTAATAAAATTCATAATTTGGAAAATTATTCCACCATAATTTTCCTAGGATTAATGTTATTTCCATAAGTGACTTAGACAATTTTTATAAAATAATTTATTTAATCAATTTCATTTACCTATCTATTGATGTCATTTATTTTATATTTTTAATAAGGAATTATTTACTTAATTTTGATGTTGCGTGCATCACAAGCTATCAAAACCATAAAATTTATTAAAGATAAATATATTCTAAAATCATAGGGAATTTCAGTATATCCCCTTATAATAATTTTTCATTCGAAATTAAATTACTCTGATGAAATGAAATGAGGATACATCTTCCATATTAAATTTTCGGGATCCTATATATCTTCCCAAAATTTATGGTTTCTCAACAAAACATTGAACATGTGATTGGTCTTTTTCTATAGAACTTTATCTCTATGATCTAATATTTCTACAAGTTTCTCATTGTAAGAATGATTATGCTCCAGTGGTATGACCTCTATGTTAATTACATATAAATGATTGGGTATATGCTTCCTAAAAAGTGATACATAGAACACATCATGAACTTTGGTAAGGTTTTTTGTAAGTACCAAGTGATAATCTACCATCCCTACTTGATCAAAAATCTCAAAGGGACCAATGTTTCTAGGGATTATATTACCCTTACATACAAATATCATAGCATTTTTATAAGAAGATATTGATAATAATACATTGTCACCAACTTTAAACACCAGATCTCTTTGTTGGTTGTCAACATAAATTTTCTATAGAATTTGTGATGCTCTGACATGCTTTTGGATGGCTTTGACTTTCTCTAACATTTCCACATCTAGATCGGGTCCTAATAGATTTCATTATCTAACTTCATCCCAATATATTGGGGTTTTTCACTTCCTTACATAGAAAACCGTTGACACCAAAATTGGGGGCAAACTGAACATCCTTAAAGCATTAGGGACTGCCTTGTGAAGACGGATCACGAAGCTCCTGAAGCCATGAAACCGGTGCCAAAGATCTCCTTCGTGGCCCACCACGAAGCAAGGAGGCAGAACAGCTCCACGACTCCATTTGATGTTCGTGACCCACCGCGAAGCAAGGAGGCAGAATAGCTTCGTGAGCCCCTTTGACATTCGTGACCCACCGCGAAGAAAATTTCTTCTTCGTACCGAACGAACCCTAATTCGTGGCACCTCTTGCCTATAAATACCCGGCTACCCTCGAGCCTGAGAAGGATGGACTCTCCAACCTTTCACCTTCCTAGCTTCCGAATCATGAAGCACCTCCTGCTCTGCAAACCATGAGCTTCACAAGGTACTTTTTCTATGTGAAGTACCTCCCACTTGGCCTTAATTGATCCCCTATTCCAAGAGGGATGCCTTTCATGAAGCCTATGGGTCTTCATAGAAGAAGGAGATCCCCAAGGGGACTCGAGCCTTCGCAGAGCACTTACGCTTCGTGAATCATCCTACATTCACAGGTAACCCAAGTGCTAAGGTTGGGTCACTGTTCATTGTGAAGCCCATTGCTTCACAATGCTATGATTTTCAAGGCACCCTTGCTTCGTGAGGCATTGCTTCATGAATACCTTACCACTTCACAAATATCCTCTCCTATGCACCTATTCCCTATCCCTAGCCTAGGTGACTAAACTTCACAAAGTACATCCCTTCATAGAGTCCCTATACTTCATGGGGCACTAGAGATTCACAAATATTCTACTTGTGAACCCCTTTGGTCTGCAAATCCTTTTCCCGTGCGGCCCTTTAGGTTTGCACAAAGAAATTTCAAAGTCCCTTGGATGATACTTCCTGTTGTGTTTCTTCAACTCATGATTCTTCGCATAGGCACACTAACAGCTATTGATTCTTTTCATAGACACACTAACGTGGACCCCCCATTGGTTCTCTCCATAACACCCCCTAGCCACGATGTTGCCTGTCCCTTCCCTTCACCAGGGTTCAGAGGGTACCGGTTATGTAAGTCCTAGGGGTGCAGAGTGAAGCCTTCCACGTCCGAGAATCAGGATATTAAACTTCCAAGCATCATCGTCCTCAGCACATGATGTTAAATTGTGACTTCCCCCCATGCATTCTACTTGGGGAAAAGGAAACCACCCTAGTGTAATCCCCCTAACTTTTCTTGTAAGAGGCAGAATCCTTGCCCTTCCTTTCTTCAGTGTCAAATCCATCTCTTACTGGGCTTTGTCACCACTGGGACTCCGTCCTGATGTAAGTCCCAATCCCCTATTTCCTCTTTGGGCCGCTAACCACGTATGAGCCCCACTTCACTTCCCACGGATGCACCTTTCGTGACGTGATCGTTAGGTCTTTGCGGCCTCTTGTTTCTCACACCGATCATGACTCACATGGGCTTAGAGTAATCATCGACCATAACACCTTGGGAAGACTAGAGTGTAATCCCCAAAAACCCATCCTGGACTACGAGGACTTTGATCCTTACCAAGGCAGGGTACGTAGAAAGACTCCATGAGGTTCAAGACCACCACCCTGGTCGTTCCAACCTCCTTCACATTGGTTCACCATTACCTTGGGCAGCCTAGAGTGTAAGCCTCAAACAACCATCCTGAACTATGAGGACTTTGATCCTTACCAAGGCAGGGTATGTAGGAATCCTCCACAAGGTTCAAGCCCACCACCCCGGTTGTTCAAACCTCCTTCACGTCGGTTCACCAACACCTTGGGCATCCTATAGTGTAAGCCCCAAACACCCATCCTGAACTATGAGGAATTTGATCCTTGCTAAGGCAGGGTATGTAGGAATCCTCCATGAGGTTCAAGCCCACAACACCCGGTCGTTCTGACCCCCCTTCACATCGGTCCTCCTACACCATCCATCTAGACCCCAGGTCCTTATTCATGTCAGTTCACCTTCATCCCGCATGGCGTTAAATGGTAAACCCCACGTAGCAGTAAGCCTTTGTGTCCCCCAATAAGCGGTAAGTCATTGAGTCCCCCATTCAGCGGTAAGCCATTGTAATCCCCTTCAATGGGACCCACATCTTTGGTCTGTCCTAGTGGCGTCAGACCAACCTGGGCTGCTAACCACGCATAACCCCCATACACATCATCAGGTTGTTGTCCTATGTGTACACCCCAATTCAAGTTCATCGCCTGACCCTTCCCTCGAGCCTATGTGTCTCAAGAAGTTCATACCCCAACCCAGAGATTCCCCTTCCTCTAGGTCCCATCCACGCATCCATTCTCAGGGGCCGCCTCCTTAGGTATCCCATCACCCTTCTGAACTACGCAGAATTTGATTCCCTGCCATGAGGATATGAAGGAAGCCTCACTAAGACTCAAGCCTAACATTACCATCATCCTCATGGTGGTTCCATCCCATTCACCACTCACTTCACTCATCACCCCATCATCCATCTTGATTCTTACTCGGGCCGCCACATCCCGGTGATGTCATGTCAACCCACCTACATCAGTGTGTCTTCTAGGGGTTAAACTCATCTGATCCACTCTAGATATTGTTCTGATCAGTCTGATCCATCTCCTATGGATGTTAAACTTGCAGCATACCCCGTGTTAAACATGAGAAGATGAGGAAAACCTTAGAGACATGCCTATGACATATAATTCCTCACAGTCAACGTGGGATGCCTCGGGCTTTCATGCCCTCGAGAAGCCCTGTAATAAGTGGAAAAAACCTAGACATACTAGTGTTCCAGCATCCAGACATGAAAGTGATGTCCAACGTGACTACTCCCCTGACCAAAGGTTACTTCCCTGACCGGACCCTTTGGAATGTCCCGATAGAAGCAGTGTAATTAACTAGTGTCCATGAACATATGGCGCTAGGAAGAGTTTCACGAAAAACATCTTAAGTCTATAAGGGAGACCCAAACTAGGTGACGAGTTCCAAGGAGGAATCCACGGAAGGAAGAACCGACATCCCATCATCCCATTTTGATCAAGGAGAAGACGTCCCTGAATAATCATTGAATGCCACCCACCTTTGGAAAACGGGAATTCGGGGCAACAAAACCGTGCCTTTTGTCCTCAAGCAGACGGACATGTGCGCGCCCTGACGAAAGCATCATAAATAGAAATGGTGAAATCGACATGAATTTGTTCTCCTCAATATGGAGATTAGTTGCGTTCAAGACATAATTGTATTAATGTGTCACCAGATCCAACTATCCAGTGCCGGGTCTCACCAAGCAAATAGCGGGCCTGACATGAAAATCACCAGAAGTTGGGGCAATAGAATGTTGGACATCCCATTCTGTGATGTTGTTAGTGTGGACCCCTCTTACTGGTTATGGAAGACGGGATGGTGCTGGGGCATTGGTCATCGATTCCTTTTTCTTTCAGCACTGAAGAGTTAATCTCCATGCTCTTCATGAATCATGTCGCCACACCCGGAACATGATCATCGCCTTCCCACCAACGCAGGGGAAGGAGTAGTACCAAAGTGGTAGTCCCGCGTGGCTCCGCCTCTTGTGCAACGACCTCTACACCGATGGACATGGGGTACCCACGCCCCATCTCCCCGTCTGAGGTTATTCAATGGAGGGTAATAAACAACCACATGTTCCATTACGAGGAGGAGGGGATCATCCCTAAGAGGCATATATCCTGCCTAGATTTAGAGGCATCTGCGCCTCGTCGTCCATGCCGCCCCCGAGGGCCGCGCAAGGAGCCACTTCTCCCCACCCCAACATATAACCGTTTCGGGAGCCGATCCCCGAAATGCTTCGATGACTCCCTGCCCTACGCCGACGCGGTAGGGGATGAACGGGCTGACCCGGTTAGAGTCCCATTCTAGGGACCACCAGTGAGGGCTACCACCCAGCCATGTTAGCGCCTCCGCCCAGTCTTACTGGCTGAGGAGCAGGTAAGCTAGGAACCTGCACAACCGGATCCAGTCCGTCTAACCCAATGCCAGTGTCGGGCGCAAACCGAAGAGGACACCCACTAAGGGGAGTCAACGTCAATGGCTACTGTGGCCCAATCCATAGCTGACGCATACCACCAACTCCCTATGTATGCTGAACATGGACATTATTATGTCTGACCTCGATCAAGGCCCCAAACGACCCACAGGTAGGCTGGGTCGACTCTCTTGGTCGCCGACACATGCAGTGGCCGCCGCGGACTAACCCGCAGTGATGCCACCCAGTACAGAGGTCCTCCCCATACCACTACCATGAAGAGCGTGGGACTTACCCACTTCGAGTCTCGACATGGAGGGCCACCCCATGCCACCTTCAATCCAAATGAGTGTCTTCCTCGTGGTAGTGACACTCAGCATGAAAGCCTCTTCCGTGCCCACTATACCAGATATGTGGTCATTCCTCCCGCCACAGACCATTGGTATGGTGATGTTACGCATCTGATCACTCTTCAATGTGGGTGCCCTCCCCACATCTTCACAACTACCAACAAAGGTCCTCCCCACCTTAGTGACCAGAGAAGAAAGGACAACCTTGCTTTATCAACCCACAACAAGGAGGTCCTACCCATGTTTAGATCGACCAGTAGGAGGCCTCTCCTCATACTGATGTCATCAGAGGGAGAAAGCATGGGGGTCCCACACATGCTCCTACCTGCTTGAGCAGAGATACTACCCGCTCAAACACATCCCATGGAGGTCCTCCCTATATACCTTTTGATATCTACCCCGGTGCTCCTCACACCCTGGCTTTCTTGGGTGGAAGTCCTCCCCACCCCAGTGCTAGTATGGTTGAAGGACCTCCTCGTGCTAAAAATCTGCCCTGTCTAGAAGATCCATCCAGGGGAAGGAAGGTGGGTTATCACCGCGATAAGAAGAATTCGAGGAAGGTCCGGACAAAGACCAAACTTTTCCACTTCTCGGACTCTGAAGTGGAATACGACTCAGCTTGGGAACCCTCCCCTCACTCATCTGAGTCAAGGGTCGGGGTAGGAACGAGGAACATCAGCCTAGTACTCCCCAAATGTGAGGTCCATCAAATTCCCACCCCCTCCACAGGTATATCTAAGAGGATAAAAATCTACTAACCCCACTGGTTACGGTCGAGCAATCACCACCGTCGTCACCAACGAGTGGTTTATCCCAGGATCCAAGCGCATTTTGAAGGCCTTAGCAAGCAATGTCATCTATTTGATCTGGCTGCACTCCTTGTGACTCAGCGCTCGGAGTCTCCAGGACACCATAAGGCCCTCTAATAGAAATGTGTTCTGTAAGGTAATCCTTAAGGTTATCAAGGAGGCTTCCCTCCACGTGAAAATCCATGGCTGGGGGTAGTATGTTTCCCTCATCTTCAGTCCTATCCGGCTGAAACCCGAATCTCTAGGCGATATCGAGGATATTCCCCCAGGAAGGGTCACAATCAACATGGCTGACATAGTGGACGAGGAGGATGAGCTAGAGCTTCTTGATGAGGATTTAGCCCCCGAGGGCATGCCACCACTACTGGACCCATAGGGAAGAGTTACTCACCAGTAGATAAGTCTACTGGGTCTCCCTGCACCCACCGAGGCATTAGTACTGATCCAGAATTCCAGTAAGGGTAAAGAGCACATAGGAGCTACCAAACACTCTGACCTATCCACCTTATTTCAAAAGATAGAGGAGGACCCTAAGAAGGCCACATTGCGCCAACAACTTTCCGAGTAGAAGAAGTTGGTCGATGAACTCCTAGCTGAACGTGCTGCAGAGTGACGTCCAGACTACTACAATCCTAGACCACTACAGTAGGGGCAGGAACAACTTCCCCTTAGTGAGCTACCTCCAGGTAACCCTGATCATGTTACTCCTATAGAAAGGGTTTAATCTGGAACTTACGGCAAGAGGGCGCAGTATGTCTCGCTAAACCCTCCCGAACGGCGTGACAATCCAAGGGCCCATCTCAGGCTCCCCCAGCTGCCTCGAGGGTGGTTCCACCAGCCGCTCCATGAGCCGCTGGGCTTCCTTACCATGTTGAAGAACCCTCCAACGTGCTCTTGGTTAGGGATCCACTTCAAGATAGGGACCCTCACCCAAATTATCCAATGGCGACACTCATTGCCTGCCTGGAGGTGTTAGAAACACGACAGGTGGAAATACCACCTAATGGCAAGCCATATCTAGCATGGGTGGGTGATATGTCGGCACCACTAGGTTTTGGGAATCCCACCTTTTCCCCCTTCAACGGGACAGGGGACCCGCCACATCATCTGGTCCACTTCGCCTCAAGGTGTGGGCCCATGTAGGGACTCCAGCGTAGCATGAGGCCACCAAGCTCCGATGCTTTGTGCAAACATTGGAGGGGCATGCATTTGTTTGGTACAACCAGATCCCCATCTGATCGGTAACCAGCTAGGAGGATCTTCAGAGGCAATTAATTTACCATTTCAGCTCCACCACACAGAAGACAAGCATCACAGACCTCTTCAAGTGTAAACAGAGGCCTGATGAGCATGTCACAGACTTTATCACCCGGTGGAAAGGGCTTATATACTCCCTTTATATTCCACTGACTCAGGACAAATTACTGAAGATGTGTGTGTGAAATGTTAATATGGAACTGGTTCCCTCTATGATCACCCAGAACTACCCTAGAGGATTCTGAGACTTCTCCGATAAGGCCCAGTGCCTGGAATAATCCCTGCAACAAGCCATCCAGGCATGTCCATTACCCTTGTAATTTCTGCAAGGAGGGCTGCCAGAGTTGAGCCCGCTGCAGTGGCCCAAATAGAGGCCCCCAGATAGCTAGAATTATTACCAGTGGAGCCACCCCCTCAACCTCGTAGAGGCTCGCCACTATAGGTGCAGCCTTCAGCCCAGCAGCGGCCTCCTCAGAATTGGAATGTTCCCCCACGTAATGCACCACCACCGCCTAGGTGGGACAATCAGGCTTCGCCTCCTCGAAAGGATCCTCCAGCTCCTCATCAAGGCCAGGCTCCAAGGCCCCCCTTTCTGGACAGAAGAAACCGAACCTACTCGTTTAATGAGAATTAGGTTCCCTGCTATTTCCGAAGTGCCTTGGAGTAGGGGATTGTGCGTTTTCCTGAGTTTAGAAGGCTAGAAGAGGAAAACCTCACTGATCACCCCAAATACTACTCCTATCACCAGATCCTGGGGCACACTCTCAATTAGTGATATGTGTTCAAAGACTCTCTTTAAGACTAGGTCGATAACAACATAGTCAGGTTGAGCCCGGCCCCGACACAAGTGGCATGCATTTTCGTAAGGCCGAACATCAGCAGCGATAGCGAGGGCGAGTGGAGGCAGGTTTCTAACCACGAGACCTAGAAGTATGATGACTGGATGGCTCGAAAAATGGTCTCTTGTGCCCATGGTATCATCCGTGCACACCTAAATCGGCCAGATCCTTCAGAAGCTACGGCCACCACTTCTGCATCGTCATCTCAGCCAACCTCTTCCCAGAAGAGAAAACACCGGCAACGCAAAGGAAAGCAATGCGCCCCGCCAATTCCGTCGTCGTCCTGTAATCTCGGTGACTTCATGCCCCCTAAAATGGGGATTCCTCCCAGGATCCAACCAGTAGTGGATGACTCTTCTAGTGACAGTAAAGGGTACACTTCGGTTAACACTGTGGAGTTGGTAAACCCCTACATGGCTCCCAACTTTGGGTAGCGCCAGGCGGACCTCCCCAACGTCCCCAGCCGACGCCAGCGTCGGCGGAGCCGTGGTTATATGGGTCGTCGAGGCACATCAGTTGGCACCTCCAGCCTGGTTTTGTATGCCACTGAGACTAGACAGCAGGCCCAACGCCGAGCTCAGCATGCGCAACCTCCTCATATGGTGTCATCAGGCCCGAATTCCCCATCATTTGTGCTACTGGACCAAGCAGAGTCACCGAGACCTCACTGTGATCAGCCACGCTCTACCGTAGACCGATCTCAATCAGCTGGCCCTGGCACAATAGTCACTCCGCATGCTTTGACTAGTGAGCAGCGGGATATGGCCACCACCAGTCAGCCGCCAGCCCAGCCGATAGGGTCCACCATACCGCCTGTCATAGAGCGACCTCCTGCAAGAAAAAGTTCATGCCTAGAATGGAAGTATGATGTTCTCAAGCATCTTGCTAGTATTTCAGCAAGGATTTCCATCCTCGAGGCCCTTCTCCTATCGGCAGATATGCGTGAGGCCCTCGCTGAGGATTTGAGAATCCCCCTCTAGTTTGAGATGAAGGTAGCAGCAGCATAGGCCTTTCATGCGGAAGTAATAGAGAATTCTGAATTCCAGACCATTATCTCATTCTTTAGAGAAGATGAAGGTTCTCCCATATAGGGGAACATTCTCCCACTGTATATCACTGGACAATTCAATGTCATGGAGGTTTTCTGCTTCCTTCTTGACATCGGCTCCAGGATTAACCTTATCCTGACACAGACACTACAGAAACTGGGGTTGTTTGAGGACGAATTGACTCCCTCTGACCTGAAAATCCATGGTTATGACAGGACATAGCAGACCCCAGTAGGAAAGATCCATTTGAAGACCCAGTTCAGTGCCCTAGTTTCTAGTACTGAGTTTATGGTTGTCTCCCAAGATACCATGTACAATGCATTGATGGGCGGACCATGGCTCCACCTGCACACGGCGGTTCCCTCATCAAATCACCAGTGCCTCAAGTACTCCCTCAATGGTTGAGTGGGAGTGCTCCAAGGTGATGCGCCTCCTTTTGCCTCTTGTGAGGCCTGCTACCTGGATGCCAACTATTACAAGAGCAAGGAAAAGTGGGTTCAGGCCAATGAGGTCAAGCATGTCGTGGTTGCAACTGACCCCTGGGCAGAAATGGATAATGCCTACGTCTTCCTGATCCATTTATTGGAGGCCACGAACCCCTGATATGGGGCAATGCTTTGTTTTCTCTGGCATAGGGGGGAAGCATATTCCCAGGTCCAAGTGAAATCGAGAGATTACTTCGTATTCTTATATGAATCAAGCCTCGGTGATCCCTGAACCCCCTACTCCCATAAGGTATCAGTATTTCCTCCATGGAAAAGACAGTACATCATAATTGCTTGTTCATCCAGGATGGAATTAACTGGCTCAAGACGACATGCCACTATTGCTTTGATATTATCAAGTGTGTTCCCTTGGGCCGAAGACCAAATGGGATCGGGTTGACAGCCTTTATTTCTATGGTTTCGGTAGTACCGGAATCTCCCGATGCAGTGACCACTACTGCTCAGGTAGGTACCAGCATCTCTTCTGGATCTGCCATCCCAGATGAAGCTCCTACCTCTAGGGATTCTCTCCTCCATAATTGAATAACCAGATATAGAGGATGCTCCCCCCAAATTTGAAGAGGGAATATCTACCTCGGTTGATGGATTGGTACAAGTGAACCTTAGTAGTGAGGCATATCTGAGAACAACATGGATCAGTGCCGCCATGCCTCTCGAGGAGCAGCAACGGTACATAGAATTCATGAAACAACATCGTGATGTATTCTCCTGGAGCTATGACAAGATGCCAAGGCTATATCCTTATGTAGCCGTCCACCACCTTGGTCTCCCGACAAATAATCATGGGTTCAAGTAGCCTCCTAGAAAGATTCAACCTTCTCATGGTGCCATGGTCGAGGCCGAAGTTGAAAAGATCATCAGATCCAACATTGTCAAGGAGGTCCAGTACCCCAAGTGGATAGCCAACATTGTGCTAGTCAGAAAGAAGAACAAACAGATCAAAGTCTGCATCGAATTCCGGGATCTCAACTGTCACTGTCTGAAGGATGATTTTCCCCTCCCAGTGAAGGAGTTGCTGATCGATGATACAACAGGTTTCCAAGCCATTTCCTTCATGAATGAGTACTCCAGATATAATCAGATCCGAATGGCCCCTAAGGATGAGGATTCTACAGACTTCAGGGCACCACAAGGTACATTTTGTTACCAGGTCATGCCCTTCAGTTTAAAAAATACAGGTTCCACCTATCAGTGGGCCATGCACCACATATTCAAGATAATCCTTGGGACATTGGTGGAATGCTATGTGGATGATATGGTGGTTGAATATCACCAGCGCCATGACCATCTCAAGGACCTTGAGAAAGTGTTCGGCTTCCTCCGTTCTCGGCACCTGAAGATAAAACCATTGAAATGTGCCTTTGAGGTCACCTCTGGGAAGTTCCTCAGCTTTTTTGTCAGGTACAGGGGTATCAAGATTGACCCTGATAAGATCAAGGCCATCATCCAGATGTCTCCCCTGAGCAACATTCAGGATCTTTGGGGCTTCCAAGACCACTTATCCTACATATGTTGATTCTTTGCGAATCTAGCTGGAAAGTGTAAGCCCTTTTCTCGACTTATAAAGAAAGGCACCGCCTACGAATGGGAAGAAGAATGTTAGGCCACATTTGAGGAAATCAAGCAATATTTGCTCCAGCCTCTGGTCTTGATGTCACCTGTCTCCGAAAATCCACCAGTCCTTTATGTGACCACACTTGAACGATCTATCGGTGCCCTTCTCACCCAGAAGAACAATGAGGCGACGGAGAACAACCTTTACTACCTCATCCGCATACTCCTTGATACAAAGACCAAATACTTCCCCACCGAGAAGAGTTTCCTTACGCTGGTATTCACAGTAAAAAAATTGAGACACTACTTACAGCACCACGAAGTACAGCTGGTGTCTCAGTTAGACCCATTGAAGTAAATTATGAACTGTTCCATGTTGATAGGCTGACTAGCATGGTGGGCGGTGATTCTTCAGCAGTTTGATATCAGGTTTTTCCCTCAGAAAGATATTAAGGGGAAAGCATTGGCAGACTTTCTTGCTTCCCATCCAGCTCTTGCTGACCACTCCTTGGATCTCAATTTTCCTGATGAGTAAATCCTCTCATTAGATCATGACATCTCATGTTGGAAGATGCATTTTAATGGCACTTCCCCAGTCCTTGGATCTCAATTTTCCTAATGAGGCAATCCTCTCAGTAGATCATGCCATCCCGTGTTGGCAGATGCATTTCGATGGCGCTTCCCAGAGTCCCACCGACAGGAGACTCAATGGCCCCAGGCTCAATAGGGTAGGCTTGGGTATCATCTTTATTACCTCATCACAATCCATTCTGTCATACTCATACTCATTACTGTTGTTAGAAGGCTGCACCAACAATGAGGTAGAGTATCAGGCTCTTATCATTGGCCTCGAGCTGGACCTCGAGATTGATGTGCCCTATTTTCATGTGAAAGGGGATTCTGATCTAGTCATCAAGAAGATCAACGGTGACTACATCATCAGAAAAATAGTGCTCGTTCCATTGTTGGAGCGCACTCTATAGCTAATGGCCTAGTTCCCATCTCAGCCAAAAGTTTCTCATGTCACTTGATCTCAGAATGATCGAGCTAACGCCCTGGCCGGCCTGGCTGCATCACTTGCAGAACCCGAGTAGGATGATCTGATTATCCACATGGGGCAAAAAAGAGTAATTGCTCCCATCACCTCATGTGATGACGACGGCCTGCAGGTGAGCCATCTTACCGCCGAAGCCTCCATGTCAGGACCCCCAGGTCCCTAAAATGCAATGGTTAAAGCGACTCCCTACTGGAGAGCCCCCTTTGTCAAGTTTCTAAAAAATGGTTACCTCCTAGATGATTGGCCCGAGCATGATTGAATCTGACATCGTGCACTGCAATTTACCCTCCAGAGTGGTCCCAGTCTTGAGAAGATCCTCTAAAAGCATGGGTTTGATGGTGTTCTCATCTGTTTCATCCAAAGAGTCGATATTTCTCAGGTCATTCAAGAGGTTCACGCCGGTTCCTACGGGGCTCATCAGACCGGGCCGAAGCTATCTCACCAGATCCAGAGATTGGGGTATTTGGTCCCTCCATGATCCATGATTGCATCAAGTTTTCCAAGATATTTCATGTGTTCCAAGTTCATTCCAACTTCATACATCGGCCACCAGAGCCTCTCCACACTACCAAGTACTCTTGGACCTTTTCAATCTAGGGACTGGATGTTGTGGGATCATATCAACCAGCGACAGCTCGCCAGTGTCGGTTCATCCTGACCGCTATGGATTTATTTTCCAAGTGGGAAGAGGCAGTCCCACTCAAGGAGGTCAAGGCCCGTTCTATCGTTGACTTCATAAGATCCAATATCATCTATCGGTTTGGAGTCCCTCACGCCATCCTCACCAATAATGGCACCAACTTCTGGGCAGCCAAGTTGAAGAAGTTGTACGCCAAGTACAACATCCATTCTAACCATACCTCCCACTACCACGCGCAAGAAAATGGGCAGATTAAGGCATTCAAAAAAACACTCTCTAATATTTTGCAGAAAATGGTTGGTCATAACAAGAATATTTGGCCGGACAATCTCCCCAACGCCCTCTGGGCTTATCGAACGACGACTCATAATTCCACCCAGGTGACCCCATATTTCCTGGTGTACAGAACTGAGGCCATCCTGCCCATCGAGATTCAGTTTCCTTAATTACGCATGTTGGTCTATGACTAGAAGGTGCTAGACAGGGTAGTCAAAATTTGTCTGGCTGAATTGGAAGAACTTGACGAGAATAGGTTTCATGCCCTGCACAATCTGGAAAGGCATCAAAACAAGATAGCTAGAGTTTTCAATAAGAAGGTTCACCTACGCTCCTTCTTTCAAGGTGACTTGGTATTGGCCCTCTGGACACCAATGATACCTGGCAGAAAACCACCCAAGTTGGAGCCCAAATGGGAAGGACCTTACATAATTCACAGGGTTTACCCCAATGGTGCATAATCCTTGGTGACCATGGATGGTGAGCATATAAATCCTCCCACCAATTCCAAGTTTCTCAAGAAATAATTTGCCTAAGCTAGTCTAGTCCTATATAAACTTAAACTGTATATGGTCCGACATGATCCTAAATTGTTTGGTCTTGCATGACCTTAAACTGTCGGGTCCTGCACGACCCTGAACTACTTCGTCCCGCATGACGTTAAACTGTTCATCATCCTCACTGCATGATTTTAAACTTCATGGCCCTTTATAACTACATGTGGCTTGATTCCCATCTGCATGGGATATGTAGGAAAGCTCAATCATTTCATCTTGAGCCCAGATCCAAACTCTTCTCTTTGACTATCCCCCTAGGTATAGTTCTCTGGGAGGATCCTTGCATGATATGGCATAGGCTTCCTTAGCCCCACTCATGTCAGGATTATGATGGTCGCACCATGTGCCCACTCCCCATTCTTCTATCCTCCCACCTCCTCACCGCACAATGCTAAACTGCATGGCCTTCAAGAACTACGTATGGATTGATTCCCATCCTCATTGAATACATAGGAATGCCCAGAAATTTTGTCTGTTGGACCATCCAAAACGCCAGAATCTCCCCTCGGGTCAAGACGTATGGTGTGGTGCATACTTTTTTCCCAATTCACGTCAAGCTCATCTCAATCCCACCATACTTCCCATTCCCTGGAGGTGTCCACCTCTTTCATAGATGAGAACAACTATGCTTCACACACTCCTTTGATTAGGACTCCATCATCTTTCCCATCCAAAAGGGCCCCCGAACGGCAGGGATGCTTGGCCCAAGGGCTCCCCTACCACTTCGGGCCAACACCAACGAGGATTTTGAGCAACAAGTTGATACAAGTACTACGTTGTGAGTATGGTCAGCGGTCGATGCTCATTTGTTGTTCCCATTCCAGGTCACTATAAGGATGCTATGTTTCGAACATGGTCAACAACTATCCTTTGTTGTTAGAGCCATCCCAAGATATCCCAAATATTGAGTGTAGTGGTTCATTCTTCCCCATTGTATCTCCAAGCGGCGAATTCCCTTCAGGCGATGCCAGTTCTCAGACCCCTACATGGAAAAGTTAAGTCTAAATCCTTTTTCCCACACTAAGCACTGCTCATGTGAGATTAGGAGCTGTGATGAGGTGGTAACCACACAAGAGGTCATATGGCTACAGTTAGCCGAGACTCCCAGCCTCAGGCCCCTTGGCATTTTCCAGCCCCTTGGCCTTTTTCGGCCCCTGGCCCAAGTTCTCATTTAGGAGTGTGTGGTGTGGTGCAAACTCATGTCCTCATTCATGTCGGACTATTTCTCTGTGCCACACATATCCCTTTAATACATCCCTCCCTTAATTTATCGTCCATCCCGCGAGCACGGGCCCTGTCATCCTTCTCGAGCCCCATCATTTGGGTTTACATCATCTTCTATGTCTAAAAGGACCCCCAAATGGCATGAACGCTCAGCCTAAGGGCTCTCCTACCATTACGGGCTAACATCCTTCAGGATTGTAGGTGGAAAATTGATACAGGTCCCATGTCGCGAATATGGTCAATGGTCGATGCTCAATTGTTTGCCCTGAATTATGGTCACACAAGGGTGGATACTGTGCTGAGAACCTGTTCAGAAGTTATATTCAATTATCGTTGCCACTTTGTGGTCTTCCATAAGCATGATGATTCTCCCTTTCTATCCCATGCATATGAAATTAAACTAGGAATTTGAGGTCCGAGATCTATGAACTTAAACTAAGATCACCTTCATCCTCACTACAAGACGTTAAACTACAATCTGTCCATGAAATTCTATTTATGGCCCAATCTCAGGACCCTGGACCAAGTATTAACTCTTATAGGATTGTACGGTGTGGTATGGGATTATGTCATCATTCACGTCGGGTTACTCGATGCACCATACACCTCCATTCTTTAGGGGTAACTTACCCCTTTATTCATCCTCATTACAAGAAGTTAAACTAAAAATTGGGCAGTCTGTCTGAGGCCTAGCCTCAAGCCCCTTGGTCTTTTCAAGCCCTCGACCCAAGTTCTCACTTAGGATTGTATGGTGTGGTATGTGATTATGTCCTCATTCACGTCAGGTTACTCTCAACGCTGTACACCTTCTTTGTGCAGGGTATCTTACCCATTTGTGTCCTTACTGCATGATGGTAAACTGCACATTACCTCATTCAAGAACTATGTGTGGCTTGATTCCCATCCTCATGGGATATGTAGGACCACCGGAATGTCTCGACTTCGGGTCCAACCCCATATCTTGGGGATCTCCCTTTCACCTTGGCCCCTTCACCTACCCTTTCCCAGGGAGGGGAGTATATGGTGTGGTATGGGACTATGTCCTCATTAACGTCAGGGTTGTAATGGCCACGCCATGTACTTATCCCTCCTGAGAGTTCCCTATCCCTTTATTCTATATTCTCTTTACAAATAGGCCACTCTCAAGTTGAGCCCCTAAAACCTCTTTTGTGATTCACCAATGTGTACAAGAGTACTCTAGTTTAGCACCTGGAATGTCGGATTCTACCCAGACATGATTTCACCCATTTTTCAGGCTTCGTGTTTCCCTCCATTAGGGATTACATCACCTTTCACATCCAGAGGGACCCCTGAATGGAATGGATGCTTGGCCCAAGGGCCCTTCTACCATTACAGGACAATGTACTCAAGGGTTATGAGCAAAAAATTGATACAAGTCTCGTGTTTCAAATTTGTTCAGCAGTCGATGCTCATTTATTGTTCCCATTCTAGGCTAACGTGATATGGATGCTGTGTTTCAATCATGGTCAACATCTATCCTCCATCGTCATGCTAGCCCCTTAAAGCCTTGAATATTGATTACATGATTCACATCCTTCTCCACCTCATCATGTCTAAATATAATTTCGACACTCCTGACACTATCCCTCAGTGAACAATTGCACATTAGGAGGACAAAATCCATGAAAAAGGCATCATTCAAGGTTCTGCACCGATTTCCATTTGGAGTGCATTCCAGGTATTGCAAAAAACCTCTTCTGCCCTTGTTTCCCACACTTAGTTTGACTCACATGGGCTTATGGATCAGGTTGAGGTCTGCACTTGGTAGTTTTTCACTCCTCTATGGTCTGAGCTCTAAGAATATAAACTAAGATCTCTTTTAGAACTATGTACATCTTGATTCCGATTCCCATGGGATACGTAGGAATGCCTAGACATCTTGTCTTTGGGTCTAGATCAAGTTCCACTAATTTATCTCTTCTGTTCTGCCCTCGGGGCTTTCACTCTTATGGGACTGCATGGCGTGGTATGGGATTTGTCCTCATTCACGTCGGGTTTTCATTAGCCACACCACATATGCCCCTTTCTAGGATTTATCCCCCCACTTCCTGTACCACATGACATTAAACTGTATGTAGTCCTGCACGATGTTAAAAGGCACCTTCAAGAACTTTGTACAGCTAGATTCCCATTCCCATGGGATACGTAGGAATGCCTAGACATCTTGTCTTCAGGTTTAGCTCAACTGATTTCCACCTTCTCCAATCCCATATCCTCTAATATTTCTTGGCCCCTCAGACTGAGGTTTCTTTTATGGAATCATGCATGGTATGATGTGGACCTCATCCTCATTCACGCCGGGTATGCTTTATCACACCGTGCACATTCCCTTTCGAACCTCATCTTTCTTGTATATGTCTAAGACATATGACTTTATACTATGCTACCTAGTCCCACATGACTCTAAACTATTGCATATATCCTGCACGACATTAAAAATGCATGGTTGGTCCCATCAAATGACCTTAAACTGTGACATTATCACCCTGGACGCATGAAGAAAAACAGCACTGCACCGTGATATACTCACTCAAGGAGGCATAATGTTTTGTATTATTCATGAACCATACCATTTGTTAATGCCTACACATGTCTTGATTTTGTGGTGATGCCTAGACTTTCTATCCTAGGTCCATCGCTACAAAAAAAAACACTCATTCATCCTAAAGGACAAACAAGATCTATCAAATACCACTTCTTTTTGTGTATGGGCCAGACCCGCACAACCTTATTATACCTAGAAATGGTATCCCACTATGTTATCTTAAGAACTACATGCAGATTGATCCTCATCCTCATGGGGTACGTAGGAATGCCCGTGCACTTTACCTCGGGCCCAGATTAACTTTCGTTTTCGGTCCCTTGACCTAAAACCTTCCCAAGTAACACGTGGTGGTTGGAAGCCCAGGTTCCCATTCACATCAGGTTTTATAATTACCCCACCATGTGTCTCCTGCATTTCCTACCATCAATGGTCCAGGCTCTATGACCGTAAACTAAGACCACTCCACATCCTTCCCGCAAGATGTGAAACTACATGACATCTTTCAGAACTACATTTGGCTTGATTCCTATTCTCATGGGATACGTAGGAACCCCCAGAGCTCTTTTGGGACATCCTTCTCCGAGTCTAGCCTCAGGAACCATAATTCTCATTTCCCCCCTCCTTTTTTGGTCCCTTGACCTGAGCTCTTTTGGGAAACCATGAAATTGTGACTTTACCCTGAACAAGTTCGGGATGCCCCACGATAACATTTGGAGGTGATAGTTTTCTCATTAGATAGGTCTTGTTTAGAAGTATGTTTGATCCCTGATCAGACCCATGTACCCACCTAATGCGTTTCCACCACGGTGGCGTAATTTCAAAAGTGTTGGACTCCAGTCGAACAACCCATCACTCCACTCTACACGCTTTGCATACCCTTTATTCTGATCCTCATCCTCTTTAATGTCTAGAGGTACCCCCTAACAATATGGATGCATGGCCTATGGATCGCCTACTATCCTAGGATAATGTTTTGGAAGACTAATGGATAACATTCTGAGTCAGGCCATGTGTTTCAAACATGGTCAGCGGTCGACCCTCATTTGTTATCCCTATTTCAGGCTAATGAAATTAGAATACTGTGTTTTGAACATGGTCAATAATCATTATTAATTGTCATTCCATCACTACAGTGTTCCAGATCTTAGGTATTGTGATTCAAACCTTCCCTTTCCTCCTATGTTCAGATTAATTCCAATGCCCATGGAATTTCCCCATCCGTGCGCAAGAGCACACGGGGAAAAGGGTAATTTGACTATTCTGAGAGCTTCATTCTCTAGTCAGGTCTTTCCCCTCCCTTCCCAGGAATCTGAAATGGTTGTTCAGACCCTAGATTCCAAAAACTTGGTCAGAAATATTATGTTCAGACAAAATAACGTAGTGATCATCCCATGTTTCTTATATTGGGCTCGACCCGCGTGAGCTTAGGGATTGATCACCAGGCATTTCACGAATATAACAGATGTGTGAAAAAACAGTACAAATAATGGGACTCATGCATGATGTGGCATCAAAACAATCAAATCATGAAATTGAATTAGAGGGTTTGTGGTCTTTACAGCACCCGAGGGTCTACCCATCCCATGGATGGATTAACACTGTCAAATGAAAGATGTTGCTCTGCCACCCTTTGACTTGTGGCATCCAGGATTTGTTTCCGCCTGTTTAGTTCTCGCTCCTCCTCGGCATCGTTGGGGCACAATTCATCGGTTGTAATATGGGCCCTCTCTATGTCGGTCTAGATGATGGTCATTTTCTCAAAGGCTCACCTCAGGCCCTCTTCGGCCTCTGCTAGCTGGGCCTTTAACCGCAGTATCAACCCCGATTGTGCGTTAAGGGTGGCTGAGTGCTCGTCCTCCCAACTCTGCAGCCACTGGACCTCATATTTAGTCTCCTGGAGCCTCTTGGTGTTCATCGCCTTCCTCCACTGCCAGCCCACACCAAGGCCATGGTTATACTCCTGAATCTTCTTCACCATAAGATCTCAGACGAGCAAGTGGGCACGCCGGGCATCCACTCCCCTAACACATAGTTCACACAGTTTCAAGATAAGTCTGTCCATATCATCTAGCCATAGTGCTTGTGGGGGTTATTAATGAAGCGCGTAATCAGCTTCTATGATCAGTGATAGACCATGTTTTTGTCATCTTCATTAGAGTTTACCTTATCCCAGTCATCACGGTTGGTAGGATCATATATGGGGAACACCCTCAGAAACTCTTCAGCAGGGTCCACGTCTAGTGTTTGATCAGGTATGGTAGGACCTGGGCTATCTGATTGATCCTCATCATTAGATCCCACCTCAATGATCTCAGGAAAATCCTTGCTCATGGTCCCACCAGTGATTGGGAGAGCCACGGTTCGGTCGGTTTGGATATCCTCCTCCATGATCACTGGCATTTCTCTAGGAAGGACACCACCAGAAGCCCTGACAAACCTCACTAAGGCAGCCCATTCCATTTGAAGAACTGTGCACACCAAAGAGGTATTGGATGTAAGTTGACAGGTCAATGGGTGACAATCATGAATTTGGTAGAAGAGACTTACAAAGATCGAATTCCTGGTCTCTTTCTTGGGTTGACGTCGTTGGGACCCTGAGGCATGGCCCCCTGTATATTACCGGAGGATCTAAAAGTTCCAAAGGGATCACCTCAGGCATCCTAGCCCCGCCCGACATAGCAATTGATGCATCCATAGGTGTGGATACTGAAGGACCCTCATCTGAATACACTACGGAATGAGAATTAGTTCTGTGAATTAGGCCTTCTTGCACAGTTTCAAGGTTAACGGAGGGTCCAAAGAAGTTTGAAAACAGATCCTGGGGAGTGGATCCAGGATTTTACCTCAAGTGCCTCGGAAGATTCTTCAAGCTCTAAGACTTGGTCACCAACTTTTCCCTCCTCCAACAGTCTCCCTCTATCGGCCTCGTCCCCCCAGGAGGACTCGTCTGATTCTTTCGGCAGAGGGAAACACTCTCTCAGTTCAACGACTGAAAATTGTGGAGGGACTGTACGATCTAGCAGTACCTTGAAGTAGTCTGTCATTAGACGTGGGACACCCTGGGAATGCACAAAGTCCTCTAGCTCCACCAGGTACTGCTCTGACTCTGCCCGGGACATTGCAAAGCCATCCCTGATAGGGCCTGTCCCTGGTAAATCCATCTTGAGACGATTCAAGTGTTTCCACATCTCAGGAGGGATGAGGAACTATTTTTTGACTTCCTAGATATCCCAAGACTTCGAGAATACAACATCCTCCATCATTTATATATGATGCAGTCTCTTCCCCGGAGCCTGAGTGGATATCCTGCAGAATCCCCTCAATGGCCTCCCTTCTGGGTAACTTTTCTCTTCTAGGGCCACCGGGTCCGTTTCCACTGCCTCCCCCTCAACCGGTGTGAGCCTCTTTACCAGGGAATCCCCACTACCTTGAGATGTACCTGCCACCTTCCGGCCTAATCCTTGAGGTTTGGGAGGTCCACCATTACCGGCTCGGATAGTCGACTGCTTTAGAATTTCCCCCGGGTAGGCCGCCTCCTAACATTGGGGATACTCCTTGACCAACCCAAAGGTAGCAGTGGGTGGAGGCATCTCATTCCTCATCTTTCCATCCTATCGAGTGAACATGAGCCCCATATGCTTCATCACACATGGATTCTCTTCAAGCTACACCCCTAGGTAAAATTGGGGGGTCAGTCGCTGCATACACCGAAAATTCTGGGCAAATCGGTGCGGGGTGTACGGCTCTCAGAGTGGCTCACGGTCCACCCTCGCCACCAGGAATCCACCTCTAAAGTCCAGGAGATAAGAACATTACTCTTCTTTCCCTTGTCCATCATCCGTGAAGGCTCCATTGGCATTGAGAACAAATAGAAGTTGAACTCTTCTACCTTCCAGACTCGGTTTAATACTGATGGTATGATTATCTTGGCCAGAAAACTCCCGAAGACGTTCCAGATGGATGGGAAGAAGTCTGATCCTAGAGGATAAACAGGTTTTGGGTATTCATAAACCCCCCTAATGTGCACCGCTATCCACCCATACAGAAGGTGGAACGACCCACATATCCTTTGTGTCCTTTTACCCTCACTGATGTGCCAAAGCATTTTGTACATCTTGGAAAGCATCAGAATTCTGAGATTCAACCGCCCTCTAGTCGCTAGCATGGAGGCCATGATGAAGTTGTTGGGTTACACACCTGCATTTTTGTCCCTCACTGGCAAGATCCACCCGCAGATGAGAGCCGCAATGAATGCCGCCAGCCTGACTATTGGCTGCTGCTCAGTACTGATGCTGAACCCCCAAGTTTTCCACTAGATTTCCTCCAAGATCCACCAGTATGAGTGCTCCTTTCCCCGATGAGCCCCCTTTGGGCAACTCCGGGGCCTCACCAGGAATTGTCTATTTTATGGGAAGTTTAGAAATTGCTTGAACCACCGTATGAAGTGGAAATATCTCACCACTTCCTTGTCCTCTCTCAACACCAGTCTCATCAATGCCATCACTAGTGGTGAAATCAGCTCCAGATCCTCCCACGAACCCATAGAAGGGAGGAATTCTTCGTACACCACTCTTAGTATCGGGACCCCTGAGATCTTATTAATGTCCCATAAACTGATTCCAAACTCCCTGTTATGTAGGTGGAAGGTATTGGTCCCCGATGACCACTGGCTCAATAGCTCTGGCATCAGCTACTTTGGCTGGTAGATGTGAAATTGGGAGGTCCAGACTGCCTCATACAGACCGAATCTCCTCAGCTCTTCCCTGGACTCTTCACATGATGCACTTACTAGTAGGCCCAGGCCCAGTAGTCCATGAAGTTGCCTCCTTGGTGCAGGTCCCACTCATCAGACCATCCCTTCTTTAGGTTCCTCAGTGCTGCCCTTAAGATTGGTTGGCACAGAGGAGGGGATGTCTCTGGCTGCAATGCTTTCTCGTAAATGTTGTTAAAATGATTGTATAAAAAATCAGTGTAAACGGGTGTAAAGTTCTCTCGAGTGTGGCCATTAGCCACCCTGAACCACTGGCGCTGTCACAGTGTGCTCCTGAACCAGTAGGCTGGCTCATCCCAACTTGCTTCAGGGATTAAGATGTCATCCCTCAGTCCAAAGCCATACAAAGGCAGCCTCTTTCATAGTGGGTAGTCCCTTTGGCTTTCAGACAATAGCTGCACCAGCGAATCATGGTTGGAGTGGCTCCGTACCAACTCCCCCAGACCCAATATGTTCTCCATATCTTCCCTTCGGGTAGCATCCACAAGGACCCCCCTGACGACCTCTTGGTGAGCCATCCTATCCTTAAAATTTATATAAATTTTGGACTGGATCACGAAGCTCGATCGCGAAGATCGACCGCGGAGATCGATCATGGAGCTCAAGTTGGACATCGGAATCTCAAAGCCTTGCACTGACTCTCAGATGCGATTCGTGGAGCACACAAATGCAAATCTAAATATCTACAGTGCTCCGTGAAGCAAAAGGCCCAATTCGCGGAGAGCGATCGCAGAGTACTCAGAGCTTCACGAATTGAGAGCACCGAAAGTTGAAATCGTGGAGGAGAGAAAAGGAAAAAAGAGAAGTCATCCCCACTATTTATAGGCAATGACCCCAAGCGCTTTGCAGCACATCCAGCAATGACAGTCTTCGCATCGTGACTGCCCACGCATCGCTACTCCACTTTGCGATCCTCCTTCGTGAGGCCGCTTTGCGAGCTTCCTTCATGAGGGCGCTCCGTAGGTAACCAAGGAATTTTGGCGATGGACCCTCAGAATTGGATTCTCGTTTTCTCCTCAACTCTCAGTATGAGGGGGGCATTTATTGACGCCAAAATTGGGGCAAACCGAACATCCTGAAAGCATTAGGGACTTCCTCATGAAGATGGATCGCGAAGCTCCCGGAGCCCTACAACCGGCGCCGAAGAGCTTCTTCGCGACCCGCCGTGAAGCAAGGAAGCAGAATAGCTCTGCGAGGCCATTTGAAATTCGTGACCTGCCATAAAGCAAGGAGGTGGAATAGCTCCATGAGCCCATTTGACATTCGAAACCCGACACGAATCAAGGAGGTGGAACAGCTCTGCAAGCCTATTCGACGTTCGCAACCCGCCACGAAGCAAGGAGGAGGAACAGCTCCGCGAGACCATTTGATGTTCACGACCCGTCACAAAGCAAGGAGGTAGAACAGCTCTATCAGCACCTTTGATGTTCACGACCTGCTGCGAAGAAAATTTCATCTTTGCGCCGAACGAACCTTGCTTCGCAGCACCTCTTGCCTATAAATACCCGAATCCCCTCGAGCCTGGGAAGGACAGACTCTCCAAGCATTCACCTTCCTAGCTCCCGAATCATGAAGCACCTCATTCTCTGCAAACCATGAGCTCCTCAAGGTACTTTTTCTCTGTGAAGTACCTCCCACTAGGCCTTAATTGAGCCCCTCTTCTGAGAGGGATGCCTTTCGCTAAGCCTATGGGTCTTCGCGGAGGAAGGAGATCCCCAAGGGGACTCGGGCCTTCGCGGAGCACTTATGCTTCACGAAGCACCCTCCAATCACATGTAACCCAAGTGCCAAGGCAGGGTCACTGTGCATCGTGAAGTACATTGCTTTATAATTCTACGCTTTTCAAGGCACCCTTACTTCGTGAGGCATTACTTCGTGAATCCCTTTCTACTTCTCGAAGCTCCTTCCCTATGAACCTACGCCCTATCCCTAGCCTAGGTGATTTCACTTCATGAAGCACATCCCTTCGCGGAGTCCCTCCACTTCACGGGGCACCAGAGCTTCACAAATATTCTACTTGTGAACCCCTTTGCTCTGTAACTCCTTTTCTCGTGTGTCCCTTTAGGTTTGCATGAAGAAATTTCAAAGTCCTTTGGATGATACTTACCATTGTGTTGCTTCGACTCATGCTTCTTCGCATAGGCACACTAATGGATATTGCTTCTTCGCATAGCCACACTAACGTGGACCCCCAATGGTTCTCTCCATAACACACCCTAGCCACGACATTGCCTGTCCCTTATCTTCACCAAGGTGTAGAGGGTACCGGTTATGTAAGTCCTAGGGGTGCAAAGTGAACCCTACCTCGTCCGAGCTATAGGATGTTAAACTACCAAGCATTATCATCCTCAGCACATGACGTCAAACTGTGACTTCCCCCCATGCATCCTACGTGGGGAAAGGGCAACCAACCTGGTGTACGCCCCCTAGCTTTTCTTGTAGGAGGCAACATCTCTTCCCCTCCTTTCTTCGGTGCCAAATCCCTCTCTCATTGGGATTTGTCACTACTGGGATTCCGTACTGGAGTAAGTCCCAATTACCTATTTCCTCTTTGGTCCGCTAACCATGCATGAGCCCCACTTCGCTTCCCACAGACGCACCTTTCATGATGTAATCATTAGGTCTTTGCTGCCTCTTG
Organism: Viscum album; assembly: GCA_963277665.1. NCBI lineage: Eukaryota > Viridiplantae > Streptophyta > Magnoliopsida > Santalales > Viscaceae > Viscum > Viscum album. Next base: position 1,273,151,249 of record OY728139.1, read on the forward strand.
TTTCTCACACTGAGAATGACTCACGTGGGCTTAGAGTAAGCATCGAACATAACACCTTGGGAAGCCTAGAGTTTAAGTCCTAAACACCTATCCTAAACTACAAGGACTTAGATCATTGCCAAGGTAGGGTACATTGGAAGCCTCCATGAGGTTCAAGACCACCACCCCGTTCATTCCGACCTCCTTCACGTCAGTTCAGCATCACCTTGGGCAGTCTAGAGTGTAACCCCCAGATACCCATCCTGAACTATGAGGACTTTGATCCTAGAAAAGGCAGGGTATGTAGGAAGCCTCTACAAGGTTCAATCCCACCACCCAGTTGTTCCGACCTCCTTCACGTTGGTTCACCAACACCTTGGGAATCCTAGAGTGTAAGCCACAAACACCCATTCTGAACTATGAGGACTTTGATCCTTGCCAAGGAAGGGTACATAGGAAGCCTCCATGAGGTTCAATCCCACAACACCTGGTTGTTCCTACCCCCCTTCACGTCGATTCACCTACACCATCCATCTGGACCCCATGTCCTTATTCACGTCAGTTCACCTTCGTCCCACATGACGTTAAACTGTAAACCCCACGCAGCGGTAAGTTGTTGTGTCCCCTAGTCTGTGGTAATCCATTGCGTCCCCCATTTAGCAGCAAGCCATTCTAATACCCTTCACTGGGACCCACATCTTTGGTCCATCCTAGTAGCGTCAGACCAACCCGGGATTCTAACCACACATAACCCCCATACACATCATCAGGTTGTTGTCCTATGTGTACACTCCAATTCAAGCTCATCTAATGACCCTTCCCTCAATCCTATGTGTCTCGGGAAGGTCATTCCCCAACCTAGAGATTCCCCTTCCTCCGGGTCCCATCCACACGTCCATTCTCACGGGCCGCTTCCTTAGGTGTCCCATCACCCTCCTGAACTACACAGATTTTGATTCCCTGCCATGGGGATACATAGGAAGCCTCCCTGAGACTCATGCCCGACATTACCATCATCCTCACAGTGGTTCCATCCCATTCACCAATCACTTCACTCATCACCCCATCATCCATATTGATTCTTACCTGGGCTGCCACATCCTGATGAGGTCATGTCAAGCCACCTACATCAGTGTGTCTTCTAGGGGTTACACTCATATGATCCACTCTATCTAGTGTTATGATCAGTTTAATCAATCTCTGTTGGATGTTAAACTTATGGCATACCCCATGTTAAAAATAGGAATCTAAGGAAAACCTTAGAGACATGCCTATGGCATATAATTCCTCACATTAGACATGGTATGCCTCAGGCTTTTGTGCCCTTGAGAAGCCCTATAATAAGGGGAAGAAACCTAGAAACACCAGTGTTCCAGTGTCCAGACACGCCAGTGATGTCCAACATGAATACTCCCCTGAATGAAGGTTGTTTCCCTAACCGGACCCTTTGGAATGTCCCGACAGAAGCAATGTAATTAACTAGTGTCCATGAACATATGGAGCTAGTAAGAGTTTCATGAACAATGTCTTAAGTCTATATGGGAGACCCAGACTAGGTGACGAGTTCCGAGGAGGAATCAACAGAAGGAATAACCGACATCCAATCATCTCATTTCGATCATGGAGCAGACATCCTTGAATAAGCGATGGATGCCACCCACCTTTGGAAAGTGGGAATGTGGGGCAACAAAACTGTGCCTTTCATCCTCAAGCAGACAGAAACATGCACGCCCCGACGAAAGCGTCAAAAACAAGGACTTTCTTAGGATCCATTTGAATCATCAAGTGAAATAAATTATTGTAAGAAAAATCAACCAAATTAAGGTGTTAATCTAAAACACCTTTAAAATATATTAGTTAGCATATATTATAGGGTTTTAATGATCCTCTTAGAATGTCCATCATTCTAAGGATGATATATAATGCTAAATTTAGACTTTGTATTCAATTATTACTAAATAATTCTCAAGGAATTTGAGGTAAACCTTGGATCTTGATTAGATACAATTAAGAGTGGTACTAAATGGAACCTTACTATAACATCTTGTTACCAATATATCATGTTTGTCTTTAACCTCATCATGTTTTTCCTTTTTCATTGTTTTTATTGGGCTCAGAAGGAATTAAGAGGACACCTATAATGGTGAAGTCGTATATTTGTTGAATTATCATCTTTAACCGGTCTTTTCTACAGGTTGTAGGAGGGTTTCATTCCCTGTATCTAGGTTATAAAATGTGTAATTGTTTCTAGTTGAAATATGTGAAAATAGATTCACACTGTTAAAGGTTACACGATGTGAAGATCTATTTCATGTCATGAATGATTTAAATAATGGATTTTTAATCTAAAGAGACATATATTTTGGCATACTTTGACACCATAGATTTCAAGACATGTAAAGGAGTTACATGTCATGTAATTCCCCAAATAGGGACGTTTTAGGGAACCTTTCGGGTTTTGGTTTTCCATTCGACTGCCAGTTCTCCTTTTCTCTCAAACCAAAGTTCTTCTATGATGATTTCTGGATACACTATTCATTACAGATTGATATATTCGTAGTTATATCTTCGTTACAGTTGCAGTGTGTCTCTCAGGGTAAGTGATCTTTCCTCTTTTTTTCAATTGATCACATTAATACCCTAGAGTTGTTTTATCAGATTCATTGGTCTAAATTTGGTGTTTATTCATGTATTATTTAAGATCTGTGGTGCGATATCATTTTAGAGGTCGTTCATTTATTGATTGTAGTACGAAATATGTTCATTCTTGAGGTATATGGTCTTCCTACTTTCTGTTGACCACTTATTTTCTAAATTAGAATAGTCTTGAGATTTTGATTGGATTCTAGGGACTTTGTTGACATCATTGGGTTTTTATTGTTGGTTGATCCCATTTCGACAATGTGCGACCTAAGGCTTGGGGTAGGTTGTTTAGTCTCAAGATTTTGTTTGATAAACCATATTGTTATGTTTTTATAAATTTATTTATAAATAAATTAGTATGAAATTGGCATGATTTTTTGTGTGTGTTGGAATGAGATTTTGAATAAAAGTGGATTTTCATTGGTTTTTTATAAATGGAATGAAAATGATATTTTTCAAATAATTGAATGAATTGTGAAAAAAATGGGTATGGTTTCCCTATTAAATTATTAATTGAAAAAATGGTTTTGAAAACATTGAGATAATTATGAAAATGAGCACATGGGAAACCATGGGTACTAGGTGGAAGGTTTAGCTTGAGGCCATCACCCATTATTGGGGTTCACATTTTGGGTGTTACTTCTATCCTAGATTGAATATTATTTTCTTTAGGTACATATATGATGTTGGGGTTTCACTTTATGGGGTGTCACCCTTGTTCTTAAGTATAGATAATTAGATTCAGATACCACATTGAACTATTCATATATTTTTGGGTATGAGTAGTTTTCTACCTGACCTGTTATATTACTTGGTGTTTTGATGCCTGTACTACTACTTTTGTTTTGTATCTCTTGGTTTTGTACTATTTCATCCTTGATATGCATGTTGATGCTTATGAAAGATGATATGGAAAATGTGATTTGAAATTGATATACCTTCTTTTGTTTTTGAACTATGATAAAGAAGAAATGTTTACCATGTTTTCTATAAAACTTCTTTACTGCTGATCATGCCATGTTTTATTTAAATTGAGTATACAATAATTTTTATAAAGAGACTTTTTATGGAACACCTAGGTGGGATCCTATTGAACCTGTTATCTCACACCCTATGCACCTATTCAGTAGTTTGTAGACCTATGTATGTATTCTAACATAGGGAAAGGCTAGGTGTCATAGTGAGGTAGCAAGATTTCATGTCAGCTCAGTTGGCAGGCTAGTGGTGATATGGTAAGAGTTCATCCACACTATCGCATGGAGTAGCTATTTGGTTTTGGTCCTTTATAGTTTGACTTGTCTCTTAGAGTTTTTGGATACTTTTATAGTTGTTTGTTTGTTCTATCTTTCTTATAGTTATGGCATATATTTATTGGATTTTTTTGTTACTTTTTCCTTCCTGTATATATATTCCATGTTTTTGTCTAGGTTGAGAGAAATAGTTCCCTCCGGTTTGTTGTTCGATGCCCAGGTTCTTGTTGCCATCCCATGGGAACCAGGAACCCCTTCAGGTATGTGAAAAATTGGGTTAGGTGTTAGGTTTGGGGGAAAACTAGGTCAGTTCATTATAAATGGTATTAGAGGAGTTCTATCCTCAATAACCATTATCTTGGGACATCTATTAGATTAAATATAGGATTGTCGAGATTGAGAGGTATGTTTCGATAAGTTCCTAGATAACTCTTGTCATGAAGAGACTCAAGTTCCCATGGGATGTGGGTATATATGTCTCTAGTGTTGGTTTTTTTTAAATATCATTTTCTACTTATGGGTTTTCTAGTTTAAACTGAGGTTTGTTCTACTGTTTCATTGTTCTTATGCTTCGATGTGCAGTAGTATTCATCTAAGATGTCTTCAAAGAGTTCCTTAGGAAGGTGAATCTGATGATACTCAAAGGAATACACAAATAGATTGGAGTCTTATTGAGACTATCATGTGGGAATTTCATGTTGTTGATCAGGATGTAACACAAGTTAAAAACATAGTTTTTGAGGTACAACAAGGAGCTGGAGGGAAGGGAGATCAATCATGGGAATCCTTATGGGAGAAGCCACCATATTTTAAAGGAATGAATGAGACTCAAGTGGTGGAGGAATATATGGATAGGATTAAATAAATCTCTGACTTTCTGGAGACACCTAAGAATATCATGGGGAAATGTGAAACATTTAGGCTTGAGGGTTCTGGTAAGCAGTGGTGGGATTCTATGGTCCAGGAAGATGGACATGATGACTTGGATAGGAAGGGTTTAAAAACCTTGTTCATCAAGTAGTTTTTTATAGATTCCCTAATTTTGGAAAATTATTTTGTGTTCTTGTAATTTAAATAATGATATAGTTCAGTTTCATCATACAATAATCGATTTGTTAATCTTGTCTATTTTGCTCATGACGTGCTTAAGAATGGCCAGTTGAAGGCTCAGAAGTACCTGCATGGTTTGCGACCAGATATCAGATTGTAGGTATTTATGTTGAAAATTTCTACCTATGTGGAGATTATAGATAGAAGTATTATTGTAGATATGGATATGGAGGGAAAGGTTGGTTTTACCACACCTTCTCTTCCATATATTGGAAGATTTAGTGGCGTACATGGGAAGAAGATGAAGTGGTAGGATCATCACAGAAGTAGTGGAGGTGGGTCTTAGCAGTGATACTCCTCCATATTTTCTACTACAAATAGTAGTTTGCCTCTAATTTGATATCAATGTGGCAAGATCAGATGAACCAAACGTTTTTTTACTATGCCTGTGAAGACGTGTAACAACTATGGACGTGTTGCTTGTTTACATTGCTTCTGTCTGGCTATGCCTAAGTCTCATCATAGTCAAGGTTTGTTGGATCCAAAGGTTACTACGGTGTATTTAGAAGCATCAAAGACTATAGGGCTCCCACCATAGGCTTCTATAGTGAATCACTTTCATGTAGTAGATGAGTGTCCAGCAGAATTCGATGCAGGTCCAACAATAGTCGGAGGTACTATCCTTATTGCATATTCCATAATAAATTCTTTATTTGACATTGGTGCCTCCCACTCATTTATATCTGTGCGTTTTTTGATATTTTTAAACTTCCAATGGAACATATATCTTTTATAATAGAGTTTGAAACACCTCTTGGTCAGAGAAGAGAGAAAGGGTTTTGGTGTCCTTGTTCATTAATGATATCTGATATAGATTTGGTCTAGGATTTTATCATTCTTGATATGGATCTATTTGATGTCATCATTAGAATGGTTTGTCTTGTTTCTTATCAAGATTAGGTCGATTGTTATCATCAACATGTTTCATTTGTTGCTGTTGATGGGATCTCTCATGTGTTTCAGGGGGAGTGGGACCCGAGGTTTGGTCCTACAGGACCTTCCCTCATAGATCTTTGAAGTTTTTTTTGTCTACCACTATAAGTGATACTAATAAAATATATTATATTATTAATATTACCATTGTTTTTTGGTACTTTTATTTCATTTTCTTAGAAAAATTCTTTGGTCTTCCTCAGAGAGATAGGTAGAGTTTAAAATTGAACTGGTTTCCTGTATGCAGTTAATATCAATACCTTCTTATCATAAGGAACTATCAGAGCTGAAAGTGATAAAGATTCAGTTGGAAACCCTCTTAGAAAATGGGTTTGTTCACCCTAGATTTTTACCTTGGGTAGCCCCTATCCTCTTTTCAAAGAATAAATATAGTTCAACTCAATTCTATGTGGACTATTAGAAGTTAAACCGGGTAACAGTTAAGAACAAACATCCTTTGACCCATGTGGATGATTTTTTTGATCATTTAAAGGCAGGAAATTTGTTTCCAAAAATTTATCTTCGATCAGGTTATCATCATCTTAGAGTTTAAGATTATGATACATCCAATATGATTTTCAAGATAAGTCATGGCTATTAAAAATATACTTTGATGCCTTTTGGTTTAAATAAATCTCCAAATTTTTTTATGGATTAGATGAATCAGATATTCCATCAATATCTTAACACTTTTTTTAGTTTTTGTCGATGATATTCTAGTTTATTCAAAATTCTAGCACGAGCATGGGAACTATTTTAGTTTGGATCTGTAGATTTTTAGAAGTCACCATTTGTATGGAAGGATTTTGAAATGTAGTTTTGGGAATCAAGAAGTGAATTTCTTAAGGAATTAGATTTCTGAACAAAACTTATATATTGATCCTGAGAAGGTGAGGGATGTATGGTCTTGAAAGGAACTATAAATTGTCTTTATCATATGGATATTCCTTGGTATTGTTGGATACTACTGACGTCCTATTAAGAATTTCTCCAAATTGGTGTCACCTTTGACTGTTCTTACCAGGAAAGCAGTGAAATTCACATGGGATGTGATGTGTGAGTCTTATTTTGATGAACTAAAATTACTTCTGACACAATATCCTATTCTTATATTACCTTATCCTGATAAGGGGTATGTGGTATTTTTTGATGCTTCTACTTTTGTTTTTAGATGTATTCTTCTGTAAGATGACCATGTGGTAGCTTATGGATCTCATCAGCTTTGGAATCATGAGAATAACTACCCCACTCATGATTTAGAGTTTTCTTCACTTATTCACATGCTTAAATGTTGGATGCACTATCTTTTTGGGGAGAGGTTTACGATCTTCTATGATCATAAGAGTTTGAGTTATATATTTTCTCATAAATACTTGAATCTCAAAGAGAGATGAAATGTTGAATACCTTCAGATGTTTGAATTTAATATCGCCTACACCATGGGGAAGGGAAATGTATTTTCAGGCACTCTTATTAGGAATGTATAGTTGTGGTTAATTATGGAATCAAAGGAGGAGTGAGACCTTATGGGACTTTTCACTCAGTTTCACTTGGATTCTCAAGAGGATATTTCAGGTATGGTTATGAACAATGTTCAATTATCATCATCTCTCTCAGAGTCTATTTTCCATATTCAACATCAATATGGTGAGTTTAGTGAAATTAGAGAAAACCTTTATGCTGAGGAGACTGTTTCTGGGTTTTCTCCATCTTCAGATTGTATGCTTCACTTTAGAGAGCGGGTTGTCATCCCAAAATCAGTGAGGAGTTTAGTCTTATTTAATTTTCATATCTATTTTTAGTCTATTCATCCATTCAATTATAAGATGTATTATGACATAAGATGATTATTTTTTGGTCAGGTATGAAGCGTTACATTTCTTATTATGTGTCCCGTTGTTACACCTACCAATGGATAAAGGAAGAGCACTTAAAACCCTATAGTTTTATTCAGCCTCTTTCGACACCACTCTAGAAGTGGGAAAAGGTATCCATGGATGTTTTTATTGGACTACCATGGAATCCATGAGTTAGGAATGATATATGGGTAGTTTTTGATTAGTTGATGAAGTTTTCTCATTTTATTCCGATCAAGGATACCACTAAGGTTGAAGATCTAGGTAAGCTGTATGTGTAGGAAATTGTGAGGTTACATGGAAGTTATTATGATATTGTTTCAGATAGGGATCCTAGGTTTACCTATAGGTTCTATAGGAGTCTCCAAGAGGTGATATAAAGTCAGGTCAAGTTGATCACAACTTACCATCCACAGGTAAACAGTCAGATAGAGTGAGTAATTCAGATCCTAGATGATATTCTTCAGGCATGTGTCTTAGATTTCAGTGGATCATGGGATAACCATCTAGGATTGGTTGAGTTTTTTATAATAATAAAAATCATATGTTAATAATAATGGATTTATTTTGGGAATTTTATGGTCACTCAGGTATATCACCTATTTTTTGTGATGAGGTGGGAGAAGTAGATTTAGTTGGACCGTGTTTAGTTCAGAAGAAGTCTATAAAGATTTAGGCTCTGAATCAATGCCTGGTTATAGCCCAGAGTTGAAAAAAGCATATATGGAATGGAGATATTTTTCTCTGGATTTCTCTATTGGTGGTTGGGTTTAATTGAAAGTTTCTACTCATTTAGGTCACCATCATCTTGGAAAATAGGGAAGGTTGGCTCTGAGATATGTTGGACTATTTGAGGTCACTGATCAGCTCAGATAGGTTGCTTATTAATTATCATTTTTAGTTCAGTTGATATGTATTTTTGATGTTTTCCATATCTTAGCTCAAGAAGTATCATCCTGATCCCACTCAAATCCTGAGTAGGGAAGAAATTGAGTTTAAGCTAGATGTTTCTATTTTGGAGAAACTAGTTGAGATCATTGACTATTAAGTGAAAGTCTTTCATGGGAAGTCGATTCTGTTGGTTATAGTTCTAGGTAAACATGTATTTGATTCTAATGAGACTTGGGAATGTGAGTCATTGATGAGGAAGTAGTGGCGTCATCTTTTTCCAGGGATTACATCTTCCACGTGACTTTATGGGGACAAAAAGTCATTATTGTGGGGAGTTTGTAATATCCCATTTCTGATCTGTCAGGTATATCTTTAACCTCATCCTAGTTTTCATTTTTCATTATTTTTATAGGGAATAGACATAATTGGGATGATACCTATAATGGTGATGTCACAAATTTGTTGGACTCTCAGCTTTAACCGGTATTTTCTGCCAGATGTAAGAGGATTTCAGGCCATGTAACTAGGTTACACAATGTGTAAGTGTTTCTGGGTGCAATCCGTGAAAAGGTATTCATACCGTGAAAGGTTACATGACTTGAAGATATGTTTCACATTGTGAATGATTTAAATAATAGATTTTCAATACGAGGTGATGGATTTTTTGGTGTAATTGAACATCATGGATTTCATGACATGTGGAGGAGTTACACATCATGTAATTCACCGAGTTGGGAAATTTTAGGGAACCATTTGGGTTTTGGGTGCCCATTAAACCCCCCATTCTCCTTTTTTCTTGAACCAAATTTTCTATTGGGTGATTTTTGGAGACATAGTTCCTTACAGGTCAATATATTAAGAATTTGATCTTAATTGCATTTGTGGTCCATCTCTCTTTGTGAGTGATATTTTCACTTATTCATTTCTATTGATATTGATAACTCCCTAGAGTTGTGTTATTATATTCATTGGTCTTAATTTTTTGTTTATTAATGTCTTCTTCTAGATCCGTTGAGCAATATCATTCTAGAGGATATTCCTTTGTTGGTTGAGTACAAAGGGTGTTCGTTATTGAGGTATGTGGGTTTCCCCCTTTCTGCTAACCCATAAATTGGATCAATATTGAGACGTGGATTAGATTCTAGGGCCTTCATTGACATCTTTGGGTTTTCATTGTAGGTGTATCCCATTGTGGACGTGTACAACCTGAGTTTTGGGGTAGGTGGTTCCATATCTAGCTTGTGTTTGATAAATTGTATTTTTCCATTTTTATAAATTGATTTATAAATAAATTGCTATTGAATTGGAATGATTATTTTTGTGTGTTGGAATGAAATTTTGAATCAAAGTTCTTTTTTTTCCTTTGTTTTTGATAAATGGAAATAAAGTGGGTATTTTCAAATTATTGAATGAGTTGTGAAAAATAAGCGGGCATGGTTACCCTATTAAATGTTTAATTGAATAAATGGATTTGAAATAGTTTTCCAAAATTTTAGATGATTATAGAAATGGGAACATGGGTTACCTTGGGTACTAGGTGGAAGCTTTAGCTTGAGGAAATCACCCATTGTGGGTGTTCACTTTTTGGGTGTTCCTTCTATCATAGAGTGCAGATTATTGGATCTAGGTTTATATATAATGTTGTGGTTTTAATTTCGAGGGTGTTTCCCTGGTCTTGGAGTGTAGATAATTGGATTCAGGTAATGTAGTGAATTATTCATAGATTTTTGGGTATGAGTAGTCTGCTACCTGAACTATTGTATTCCTTGGTGTTGTGATTCCTATGCTATTACTATTGTTTTGTATTGGTTGGATTTTTACTATTTTATCCTTAATATTCATGTTTATTCTTGTTAAATATGATATGGAAATTGTGATTTTAAATTGACAAACTTGATTTTGTTTTTGAACTGAGATAAAGATGAAATGTTTACCATGTTTTCTATAAAACTTCTCTACTTCTTATCATGCCATGTTTTATTTAAAATGAGAATATTGGAATTGTTATATAGGAATTTTTATCCTTAATCCTATTAGCTCTCACCCTGTGCACCTCTTCGGTGGTGTGCATACCTATGTATGTCTTTCAATGAAGGGAAAGGCCTGACACCATAGTGAGGCGGTGGGGTTTCATGTCAGCTGTGTTGGGTAGCTGGTGGTGATATTGTGGGATTTCATTCATGCCATCACATGGAGTAGCTATTTAGTTTTAGTACTTTGTAGTTAGACTTATCTCTTAGAGTTTTTGACTACTTTTAAAATTGTTTGTTTTCATTTTCTTTCTTACAGTTATGGAATATATTTATTGGATTTCCATTGTTACTTATTTATTTGGGTATAAATATGCCATGTGTTCATTCAGGTTGGGACCAATCATTCCCCTTGGTTTGTTGTTCGATGCTTGGGTGCTTTTCGCCAGCCCATGGGGATCGAGAACTCCCTTCATCTATGTGACATATTGGGTCAGGTATCAATTTTGAGGGAAACATGGGTCAGTTCATTACACTTACTAACTCCTTAATGTATATCCCATAAATTTTATCAAGTGAGAAATATTCTCTCATAGCAATTAAATCTTCAGATTCCATATGGTGATCAAATACAACCCAAATGGAATTATAGCATTTAGATGTCTTGATGAGTCCTATTATGAAATCCATGGTGATATTTTCCCATTTCCATATAGGTATGGGTAATAGATTTATCATTTAATTGGAATTTTTTACATTCAAACTTAACTTTATAACATACCATGCTTCGAGATACATACTTTTTAATATCCCTCTTCATATTTTCCCACTAAAAATATAATCTAATATCTCTATACATATTTTTACTCTCATGATGGATAGAGAATAGTAAGATATGTGCTTCATCTAATAGTTATTTCCTCAATTATAATATTTATGGGACACATATTCAATTCCTAAACCTTATCATACCATAACTATCATAATTGAACTCAGTAACATTACTTACCTTCTTTTTTAGCTTCATATCCTCCTCATGTGCCTCTTTAATATTCACATAAATGGATAGATGAACATCCATTTGTCCAAGATAGGATTTATATCCTTACACCATGATTTTAAGATCTATTATATGAAAATCCATAAATATTGGATCTCTTTGAGTCCTCATTATGGACACGCTAGCATGGTCCTTCTAGATCAAATCATAGCCACCTTGTTTTCCTTCCCTAGGTGGTAAGGTATTGAACAATCATAATCTTTAATCAACTATAACCATATCCATTAGAACATATTAAAATATTTATATAAGAGTATATAATTCAAGATTCTGTTATCAGTATATATATATATATATCACAACTTTCACCATATATATAATTCCTCTATATCCTCAAATAAACAATTACCACTACTATCACTAATTCACAAGTTGGGTAATTTTTCATTTTGAACTTTTAGATGGCGTGATACATACACTACCACCATGTCATGTTTCATCATAAAGCATTCCAATCATTTATTTTATGCATCACTATAGATTTCAAACCTCTATCTACTATAGGGTAGTGTGACCACAAGTTCAATAACCAACCTTCTCTTCCCTTAATTAGAATTCTCTTCACAATCATTAATCCGAATGAACTCAAATCCCTTCAATGTAAACTTGGTTCATGGATTTTATAGTACGGAGAAATTTCTCACAAATAATTGGTAATATTTATCCAATCAAAGAATTAAACCAATATAGTCACTATGGTTGGTTTGGGATAATGTTCAATAATATCCATATTTAAAGGATCCATTTATATTCCCTCTCTTTTAATTTCATAACCCAATAATGATACCCTATGTGGCTAGAATTCACACATATAAAATTTTGAAAATAAATTATCATTTTCAAGGTCTTCATCAAAATATTTAAATGATTTATATGTTATTTCTTTCTATCGTAATATATATGAATATTTTCTATAAATAGTACTAAAAACAGATCAAGTTAATCTCTAAAGACTCTATTCATTTTAAATATGAAGATAGCATGGGAATTGGTAAGTCTAAATAGAATCAAATTAAATTCATATTTTCCTTACCATGTATGAAAGTATATATTGTTTATATCCTCCATTTTGACCCATAAATTATGATATCCAACTCAAAGATAAATATTTTAAAAGTATTAATCTCCATGAAGTTGATCAAAAAAATAATTAATATGGGTAAGAGGATACTTATTCTTAATTGTAATCTTATTAAGTTCATGATAATTAATGCAGAGACTCATTAACCCATTTTTATTTTTAATAAAAATAACATGTGCACCCCATGGTGGTGCACTAAGATTTATAAATCCATTTTCTAGATTATACTAGAGTTTCTTATTAAATTTCATAGACTCTATTGGGAATATTATATAAATATTATTTGAAATATGTGTTTTACTTGGTATAAGTTATATTTAAAACTCAACTTCAATATTCAAGTAAATACTAGGAAATTCTTCAAGAAATGCATCGGTGTATTCTTAAAAAATAGGGATATATTCAATGATGAGTTTCTCTCTAACTATTTGAGATAAATAACCCTCATGTATAGGTAGCAAGAACCTATAATGGAGTTAATTTTCATTGGAATTTCATATTCAAACTCACACTAATAGATGATCATAGGTTGATTTATAATACCATACATGACTTACCTTCCTTTAAAATTTATATGGTCTCTTTATCAAGGCCCAAAATCATACTAAATTCAACTAGGGGAGAATAAAAATATTTTTAGGAAGAACATTCCCACAAAAATGTATCATAGAGGAGATATAGACTTGACATGTGATCATCATACCATTAAGATTTTTCATCGATAATTCAACATTTAATAATTGTGATGGTGATGTGATACTATTAATAAATTCTTCAGATATAAAATATTGGGTATGTCATGGATTAAATAAGAATTTTTTTTCTAGAGTGGATGATAATTTTACCATTCACCACTTTGATATTATGACACACTTTAGTGGTTGTGATTGAAAGATATTTCCTTTTATCTATTGTATTAAGTGGTTGTTGATGTTGATTATCATCATTAACCCTTATATTTATTCACTTGTTAGTATAATTCCCATACTCTTTGAAATTGAAACATTAGAATATGGGTGGTGCATTTGGTTAATTATTCTCTCCATTCGTTTCAATTACTAACCTTTCCATATTAATTTTGGAATTCAATTTCTCGATGGCCTCCCATTACAAACTTAAAACATTTACCAATTACCTTAATGAAATTTCACCCATGATTTTATCCACAACTTTGAAATAAAGAAAGATTAATTTCTTTTCCTCCATAGGTTTTATTATTAGTATTTCCTTAAAGCTCCATATTTATATTATTTTCCTCAAAACTATGTAAATAATTAGAGTATTAAAAATATATTTATACCTTCTAATCACATCAAAAAACTTATTCATAGCTACTAAATCCCCTTATCTATAATTTCATTGGGAGACTTGGTTTTAAGACACTAAAGAATTGATTAATTTTTTTTGGGTTTGATGATAAAACTTGGAGCATCTTGGAAGCCTTGTAAAATTTTACTCATATGTACTAATGGATTCATCATCCTTCTACTTTAACTCAAGGAATTCTTTTTCAATTTTTCATGTGAAGAGTTTAGGTAAATTACTTACTAAAAATTATCCTCTTAAACCCCTCTTATTCCATGGATTATATTTCTTCATATTACCCTGTATTCTTAATAATATTCCGGCATTGATATGTTTCACCTTCCAAATAATAAACATCTAAAGAAATTTTTTCAAAATTTAAGTGATGGAGAAAAAAAATATATTTTTAGTGGTAAAAATCTATTATTCAAAAATTAGTGTATCAGAGGACCCATTATTGGAAGGAAGATATTAACCCATGCATGTATCAATGGAATATTTCCCCTTCCTTAGATCATTTTGAAGCTCAACATGATTCAAATATTAAAATAGTTTATTATGATTGAAAAAAATATTTTTCATTCCAAAACATATTTTATATGGTTCCTTATAAGGAAAATTATTACATTTCCCACCACATTGGTTGTTAACATGATTCCTCATAGTTATAATCATTGATTTAAAACAAAATCATAGTGTAAGAATCAAACATCATTAATCAAATTGATCAATCATATAATCATGGAAATCATTCCTAATACATCCTAAACTATGACAATTTATTATCAACCTATAAAACATTAGGTTCATATTATATCACTATAAATTCAACATAGGTTTTCTTAAGTTAATCAATCATATTCTAAATAAAATAATCCCTCAGAATAACTAAACCCTACTCAGATAACAACTGAGTTGATCTGAGCATCACTTACCAAAATATTTTATAATTTTAGATGAAAATTTAATATATTACATGATAATTCAAAACTCAGAACTGTAAATTTTTAGTGACTTTAAAGACTAGATGTATAATCAAATTACTTCAAGGACCGTCAGCATTTCCAAAAACAATTTCTCACATGTTAACCCTTCTAGCCTTATTATACTTAAATAATTTCTTCATAACCTTGGTAAATGGAAATATAAGAAAGGGTGATCTCAAATGCTCAGTAAGAATAAATATTTGAGATATAAATTGATGATCATAAGTGAACATAAGATAAGAATAAGTGTATGAGAACATAATCATAACTTACAAAAGAAATTCAACAATCCATATACAATAAATCATGAGTCATGTCATAAATATTTTCCAAAATAAATTCATCATTAAAAAGATTATGGAATCATCAATAATAAATCATAATCAATGGTAGAATATAATAAGAATAAGAAATAAGTTTTTGGAATGTACATAAACATATAAAAACATTTCCTTAGCCATGGATCGATGCTAAGAATATAATAGTCAATAGAGTCCCATAGTGGATTGGTTAACTCATATTTCCCATAAATATAGTGAATAAAGTCCCGTGGTGGATTAGGTTTAATCCTTATTCCCATGACTATATTAAATAGAGTCCCATAGTGGATTGGGTTCACTTCTCATTCCCCTTAATATTATCTCATGAGATATCAAGATTTACCTAATGTATTGGAGGGATATATAATTATTATCCCACCCATCACATTATGAAAACCATATATATGTGTTCCGTAAGATCATAAAAACATTCATAATTTCACCATAGCTTAATTAACCTGTGGAAAAGAAACACATTTCATAAAAGCATCATTAACACATAAAATTATAATTCATCAATAGGAATATTTGGTATAGTATCATTATAGAATATCTCTAGTGAAGAATAATATTTTTAAAGGATATTTACATATATGAAAATTACTTTTATAAAATCATTACAAATATTCATTGAAAAATAAGACAAAATATCTTCTTTTGGTAACTTTTATAAACTAAAATTTCATAGAATAATTAGAATAGTATTTTCTTTATAAAACCATGGAAAATTTGAAATTAAGATTAAAAAAATAATGGTCACGATGGAATGTAAATGTTTTCATTCAGTAAACATTAAAAAATATTCTTTTTACACTTTGGTAAAAAGGAAAATATAACTTGTATAGAAAATTGTAAATTTTACTTTTAAAATAAATTAAAATATTTTTTGAAAATTATTTTAAAAAATAATCATAGAGTATAAAATAAAATTATTTAGAAATTTTAATTTACAAAAATATCAAGTAAAAATATTTCTTACCTAATAGAACAAATAAGTTCAGGTTGGCTTAAAAATATTATTTTAGACATTTTGATCACCAAAGAGGGGGAAATGGAAAAAATAATTGAAAAAAAAGAAATAACCATAGGATAAGAAAATATATGGGTATTAAGAGAGATATATAGAGAGAAATAGGGAGTATACAGTTTCACTAATGAGGATTTAAACATGAAAAAATCTAATTAAAAATTATATTGCAAAAAAAAACTCTTACCTTAAGTGTTGAATTGATATATACCAAATATAAAATTATATATTATAAATTCATATTTATTGTAAATCAATATCAAAACCATATTCACACTTTTATTACAATATATAATTCTTTGAAAAATTTTAATCACCTATTTATTAACAATTCTTCTTTATATTAAATATTTGGCTGTTAACCTGCCTGTTTTCCATGAATGTTTTAGTTTTACGGTTCAAATACTTTCACTAAATTCGTAGTTCTATAATCTTACTCATATTATAAACATAATATTTATTTATTAAACACACTTTAAAAAAATCCATTTAGGGTGATGATGAAAAATAAATTACATCACTTCGTGGAGGTAGTTAGTCCATACATAGCATGGGTGATGTTTTCATTTTTCAATGAATGAAAATAAGGGAAGAAAATAATAATTTAAATTTATAGAATAATAATTATATCCTATATATCATATACATTCCTTAAATATAAAAATATAACTATTCATGTGGGGTGGTGATTAAAAATGAAACATGTCGCTTCATGGAGATGGTAATTCATACGTGCGCATAAGTACCTCGTTCATTTTCCATTGGATGGATAAGAAATAGATAATGGTTATTAAATAATAATAATAAAATAAATTATATTTATGATACTTATTTATTTATATTAATATGGATACAATGTATTTGAATGAGGTGGAAGAGTAAATAAACTTGAAAGAACTAAGTTAAGATGACTACCTCTTCTTTACATATCTTCCATTGGATTATACCTTAATCCTTATTAGGATTGTATTTTGGTGATAAAGGGACCTCTAGGGTATTTTTTAGAAATTTTTAAATATATTTTAGTAGTCCTTGACCAATCTTTGATAATCAAAGTGCTTGAATAAGTGGGTAGAAGTGGTACCCTTTTATAAGTGTGGGTAGTGGCACCCTTGTAAATATTAAGAAATTTAAAATTATATAAAGTTATTTTCATGGTGAATTATAAAAAAATACTATTTTTAGAATATATTATAAATTATGGTCCAAATACACACTTTAAATAAAATTTATTCATGTTATAGAGATATTTTAAGCTTTGTCACTTAGTTTAACCCTCTCGTTAACACTATTAACCTTTACCATAGTGATTAAATTCTATCATAGTAACTATTCATTATGATAAAAAATAAAACTATCCTTATAAAAATTTGAATATTATGATTCAAAATATAAAGAAAATTCCAAATTCAATTTCTAGAGGTGGTAAAAATTAAAATTTAAATAAATGTGAAAACCACAATGAAAATGGGTTTTTAGAAAATTCACATTTTAAGAATAAAAATAAATTTATTCTGATTCCTTTTATGTTAAAAATAATTAGATTAATGTTAACATATTTTTTGAATAAATTATCAACACATTTCATAAAAAAATCATCAATAGTGATCAATTTAATTTATTAAAATAAAAATAAATTACACACCTTAAAACAATTTTTTTAAATAAAAATGTCTCTTTTTACTATGAAATTATTTTATATTTCTTTCCAACCAATTGATAAATAATTGATGAATGATCAATCGTATTTATAAATTTATAAAAAAAATTATTCCATAGGCTTAATAATCAAAATAAAATAAAATATCTTTTAAATAAAACATATATGATAAAAGTAATGTTTGTAAAAATTACATTTCCTTTTAACAAAAAATTAGTAGAATAACATTATTTATAATTTATCAACTAATTCATGAATAAAATAACATGATTTTTATTGTAAATTTTTCAATACATTTTATTGATACCATTTCTCAAAAGTATTAAATTTAATAAAATTAATAATTCTATAATACAATTCATAATAGTTTCTCTAGGATCAATAGTATTTTGTTAAATGATATTGAACCTATTTAATTAATAATTTATTTTATCAATTTAATTTAACTGTTTATTATTTTTTTCACTTTATGTTCGTAACTATCCACTATTCACTTAGTTTTTTATTTTTTTCATCACAATCTATCAAACAGATCAAATTTATTAAAGAGAAATTAATTCTAAAATCACAGGGCATTATATTTCATCCCTCTGATGCTTTATGTGATTTGAGTTCCGCCATTAATGTTATGAATCACTCTATTTTCACTTAATAATAGGTTGTATATTTTAGGTCAATGATGGTAGTGGTGTAATTGGAAAATTAGTTTTTGAAATTCTCAATAGGATTCCTTGAGGATATACTAGTTTAGGTAAGAGATATGATCTTTCCTAATGTTTTTTATATTTTAAATATAGAGCATGATAAGGTAATATCTCATGATGCAATCATTCTTAAAATAAAATTCCTTAAAAATACCAATACAATAAAAAATTTCCATGATGGTACACTTTATATGGATTTTAGGGATGAGATCATAAGATTTAATATTATATACTCTATAAAGTACCCCTCAAAAGACCATTATTCTCTCTTTATCTCCCATTCTAGACCATCTTGTAATGATTCTTCAAATATTGATTTAAAATATTTTCAAATGGGTATTATTCCATTCTTTTTGTGATTTTGATTATTGGGTATGACCTTATGATTCACAATATTTATACACCTATTTCTCATTATCAATATGTTCTCAATTTTATTATTTTTTAAATTTTTATTTGGGTTCTATGCATGTACATTCCTATTATGACATGAAAATTGGGTTTTTAGGTAGATTGATGCATCATTAATTGATGTAGATGATATACATTTGGTCCCCAAACTAGAATTCAAGACATTATGCCCAAATTTGACTGAATATCCTAAAGGACTTAATTTTTTATTCATCTATGATAATCCACTTTTAAGGTTTGAAGGGGAACCCGTATATGGACCGTAAGCTTCATGAAATGACTGGACCTGAAGATCTTAAAAGAATTCATCCCAAACATTAATACTTGAAACTACCCCTACCTAGTGTATACATCGTGATCAAAACTCCACCTTCACATGGTTGGTTGGTTTGTTTTCCTACGAAGGGATGCACATGCCTGATACCGATGGAAAATCCATACCCTCTCATTATTCCAAGTCTAATTATCTCTACTCTAATTAGTACAACTTCTCTGAATCCTTATCTAGATCCTTATTACTTGTAAGTTAGTCTAAAACATCTGAAATTCATGTGGCCCGAAGGCCTTGAGGTTGTCCGAAGGCCTTGGGTGGACCTAAGGCCTTAAAGGACCCGAAGACCAAACTGGTGGCCCAAAGGCCCAAATGGGTGAGTAGTTATAGCTGATACAGTTACAAATAGTACCTTATATGGTACTTTCTACTATATATACTACAATATCTTCTATAATATCTGCTACATTACCTGCTACAGTACCTGCAACAGTATCATCTTCTCAGTTTTCATGCATAGGATTCTTTTAGGGACAAGGATAAACTGATTCAGGAACCACAAAGGAGACTTAACCCCAAACTATTATAACTTATAAAGAAATAAGCTCAAAATTACGTTAAGCGTGTATCATTTATCCCATATCTAAATCTCAATATTTTATCATTTTTTAGGTTTTTCCATAGAAATATAGTTTCAATATTGTATAAAATTAAAATTAGGAGTTAGTTACCATGTGAATGAAAAATATTTTTTGAGTGTTCATAAATTATAAGAAACTAAATAAATATACTCATAAGAACCATTTTCCCACTTCTGTTAATTGTAAAAATTCTTGATATACTTATAGATAAAACACACTATTGTTCCTTGGATGGTTTCTATAGTTATTTTCAAGTTCTTTTTTCAATAGTGGGTCCATAGACTATAATATTCTCTTGATATTTTGGTACATTTGTTGACCCAATGATTTCATTTGAAGTTTTTAATGCCCAATGTACCTTCTAGATATGCATGGAGGGTATATTTTATAATTTACTTGATATTTTAAAGAAGATATTTATGAATTATTTTACTAGTATGGATCTTAAATTTATCAATGTATCTATTTCTTAGAAAATGTTTTATATCAATGTATTAAGAAAAAATTGTTTTAAATTCTGAAAAATGACATTTAATGGTTGAGAAAGGAATTGTCCTAGGTCATGTATTTTTCTTAAAATAGATTCAATGATTACAGATACAAGGTATAAATTATTTTCATCATTGACATATCCTATATGCGTGTGTGATGATCAACAATTGGACATGCTATTTTTTATTTATGCTTAATCAGAGATTTCAGTAAGATCACTGATTAGACACTAAATGAGGCTAATATTAATTGTTAATTTATATAATATTCATGTTATTTGTTATTCATAAACACCATTTTAGTAAATTTTACACTTTGAACATCATTTCACATTATGATTGCAATTCTTTCTTAAAATGCACTATTATGTGGTACATTTTTGAACACCATTTAAAGTACCCAATGATTCATCTGATTTTAAGGAATATAATTATACATATTTTAATTTTATATTTTGGTAAATTGATCTAAAATTAAAGATGAACATGTTTTATTCAGGGATCAATGGAGAATTCATGGAAGAAGATGATGATATTTTTGTGATGAAAGAAAACAATTCTAGAGAAGTTAGATTGGACACCATCCCACTGATGAGAATGTGGGGACCAACAAAAAAACCCAATGAATCACAAATTTCTTGGGATGCTAGAATACATATATAGGAAAAAATAATTATTCAGGATCTAGTTCTAATTAGGCCTCCATTGTGTTCATTTAGGCGGCCCAAGTTAGAGATAAACTTCTGGGCCAGATTCTACGGCCCAGAAAAACAGCCCACTAATCTAACCATATCTCGAAAAACCTAACTCTTTTTGGGCTGATATTTTACAGGATGTTAGGGAATATCAGGGGATTAATTTACGTCTTCTATGGGCCACACAATCTCGGCCATCTAGAAGGTGTTTCATGCGCCTCTATTTGGTGGATGCAAGCTGGATGCCTTTTCGGGTCAAGGGTGGAAAGTCTTCTTTCCACAAACTTTCCACCACCCTAGACCTACCATACTAAAGTGGGATGACTTGTAATGTTGGAGGATCGACCCAAGGTCTGAAAAATGCCTATTTAATGTAGTGGTGTTGGAGGATTTAAGGATCTTGGGTGTTTGGTTTAATTGTAATGTTATGCTGCCACTTTGTGTTTGTAATCGCATTTCAATTTCCATGTAAGTTTCCTTTTTGTACTTCTTTGTTCTTAATAAACATATTTCTATTCTATTCTTCCCATTTCTTTCATTAAAAATTTATAATCACAAATCGCAATTATATCTCTTTGTTGTGCTGAATTAGTTCACACATAGGTGTGAATTTCATTCACACACACGGAGGAGTGCTCGTTATTTCCGTGGTTTTAATTTCTTCAATCTAATTCTTGTAAGACATCTTCCTACCACCATTGAGGGTATACCATAAATTAAGGGATAAAACTTTAATGGGTTGATCTTAGTAAGATGAAAAGTCTGGATTGAATGTTATTTTTTGAACGAATTGTTGTTAATTGGTTAACTAATTTAAGATTTCCATTCTTCAGTTATTTCCACTCTTCATATTCACTGTGTTTGAGGAAGATAAATCCAATTACTCAAATAACCATATACCTTGGAGACATCATGAATTTGGTTCTCTAATTGTTTAGGGGATTACTAATTGATTTTAGTTGCATCAAACCAGAAAATTATGAAGGTAGTGTTATTTTGAAGAATGGATTCATCAAGAATTAATTAAATCAAAATTGTCTAAAGAAGTAAAATTCATTCAATCCACCCCTAGCATAATCTTAAGATCAACCCATTTTCATTTAATTGAATTCAATTAAGTCGCTTAGAGTTACTTTAAACCCATCTAAAACCAACCCAATTTGGCCACTTCATAGCCAAAAATAGTCCATAGAATGTACGTGTCTATAGGTTTCTTCTTAGGTCTCTGAGGATTCGACAACCCAAGCTAAACTACAAGGACCGTCCTACCTTCTTCTCTTGGGTAAATTTGAGCGAGAATAAAATTTTGGCACCATTTCCAGGGACCCAAGTAAGTTATCTAAACACTTATTCTATTCTCCCCCATTTCTTCTTTTCTCATCCAAATTCTCTTATCTTGTCCCTTTCTCATTTTTTTTTCTTTTGGTGCATGTCCGCCTACACCCGTGATCAATCAAACCGTCTAGTTAGGGTGGATAGTCCTGGGATTGGGGAGTCAAGTACACCAAAAGAACTCTTTCAATTAGATCCTAATCTTCCTAACACCCCCAAGTCAAAAATTGAGCCCATTTCAATGGAATGTCTTCAAAGAAACCAACTCATAAACCCGGGTGGGAACCAAAATGGAAACCCAAATGAGGTAGCCCCAAACTTGGGGAATGCAATTGATCAAACCATGAATGACTACCTCACACCTTCCTGGAACAATTCCCCCTCATGAATTAGACACAACTCCTTAGGAGATTCCAACTACATCTATAAACCCCTTATCCTAAACCATCTTCCCACATTCCTTGGAATGAAGTCTGAGATGCCCTACCTTCACATTAAGGATTTCAATGACATTGTAGAAACCATGTGTCCCCCACATCAACTAGAATTAGCTAAGATGAGGCTATTTACTTTTTCTTTAAAGGATCGAGCTAAATATTGGCTAAACAATTTGATACCATCATCCATAAACTCTTGGTACCAACTACAAAGAGAATTCTACAAAAAATACTTTCCCCACCACAAAACAATTGCACTTAAAAAGAGTATCCAAAACTTTTTTGAAAAAGAGGGAGAGTCATTCTATGAAACATGGAAGAGTTTAAAAGACACTCTATAAACATGGTTCCACACCATGGTTTTTATATTCCAGAACAAGTGATAATTTTCAATGAAGGGTTGGGTCCGGGGAACAAACAATTCATTGACATGATGTGTAATAGAACATTTAAAAACAAAGCCCCAAATGATGCTTACGAGTATCTAGAAAGCCTTTCTGAACAAAACCAAACATGGGGAACTTCACCTTATTTTGAAAAGACACAAAGAACTATGGAAATTCATACACTTAGAGAAGAGGAAAGCCTTAGGGATAAACTTGTAGCACTCTCTTGGAAGGTTGAAGAAATAGACCTTAGGAAAGTCCAGGAAATCCAAACTGTTGACCCTGTTTGCACAATTTGTGACAAACATGACCATAAGACAGACAACTGCCCAACCATTCCATTCATTAAGGATGTTATTTTCAGAGGACCCCTAGTGGAATTAAATGCTTTGAACTTTCAAAAGCATCAATACCAAAACAACTTCAACCCAAGGTATAATGACCACCTAGGCTTCTACTGGAAAGATAACCAACAACCTAGCCAACTACAAGGACAAAATCCTTACCCCCATCAGAACTACTAATCCCATAACCAGTTCCAAACCCAACCTATCCAATACCAACATCCACCGGTCCATTTTCAACAAACCATACCACCTCCAAAATATCCCCCTGGGATAAACCAATCCACTCAAGCACCAACCCAAACTATTCCACAAATCCTACTAGAACAACTATGAAAAAAAAATGGAGAGGATGAACTCGAAAGTCTCTTACCTAAAACAATAACTTCAAACCATCAAAACTGGAAAGGCACCCATGCCTACTCAGGCAGTTACATCCTCAAATTCAAGGGGAGAGTCATGTTTTACTCAAACAACTCATGAACAAATAAAGGCTGTGACTATTTTAAGAAGTGGGAAATCAATTGAGAAACCTGAACTACAAATTCAGGACCCACCTGGAGATTCAAACATGGATAAAAATTAAAATAAACCAAATGATCAAACTGAGGAAATTGATAACAATTTCAAATAAACAACTCTTCAACAAAAAACCCCACAACCTGCACCATTTCCTCAACGCATGAGGGGGAAAACCAAGCCTGAATTAAGTGAAACATTAAGAGAAATATTCTCACAAGTCAAGTTGAACATTCCCCTTCTCGATTCCATCCAAACCATACCTACCTACTCAAAGTACCTTAAGGACTTGTGAACTTTTAAAAGAAAAATTTCACATAAAAACCAAGTCCTTTTGGATGCTAATGTGAGTACCACCATTCAAGGGACCATTCCTCCTAAGTTGAAAGACCCTAGTTTCCCTTACATCAATGTTGAACTAGGAGAGAGAAAAGTTTTCAAGGCCTTGTGTGACCTAGGTTCTAGTGTTAATCTCATTCCCTATGCTGTGTGCTACCAATTAGGCCTAGAAGAACTCCAACCCACATCTTCCACACTTCAAATTGCTGATCGTAGCATTAGGGTTCCAAAGGGTAATTTAAAGGACATTCTGGTAATGGTTGAAAACTTCATCTACCATGATGACTTCATTGTCCTTGAAAACCATCCAAATTTAGGAAATAAGGAACAAAACCCAATCATTCTTGGTCGTTCTTTCCTTGAAACAATCAACTATATTATCCGAGTTTGAAATGGGAACATGACCATCACTTTCGGGAACATGAGTCTAGACTTGAACATCTATAATGCAAGATCAAAAATAGGGGATGACGAGGAAATTCATGAAGTAAACATGATGGGAAGCATTGATAATGAATCCATGGAACATTAAGGAATATTTGATGAATGTTTAAGTCATGATGAGATTAATTTCCTTTGTTCATATGAAGGAAGTTTATCTCCTTGGCTTGAATCATTTTCAAATTTCTCTTATGATGAAGTCTTAGGTCCAACAATCAGTGAAACCTTTCAAGAAACCACTTTCATGGAGACCACTCCAACTTCCTTCCCTAAATCTGATCAAGCCAATCTAGTAGCTGAAACTTCTACATGTGGGGAATCAATCCAATCTGAAACACTAAAAAAAGAAATTGAACTTGATCCAATGTCCCAATATTCTACTGAAATTCCGAAACAACCTGATCTTGAATTGAAGTAACTTCCCGTTGCACTCAAGTATGCTTTCCTAGGGGACAATCAAACACATCCTATTGTTATTTCTTCTTCTCTTGAGGAAAATCATGAGAGGATGCTTCTAGATGTCCTTATGAAACATAAGAAAGCCATTGGTTGGACCCTGTCTGATATTCCCGGGATTATCCCACTTATTGGGACCCATAGGATTGTTCTGGAATCTGATTCGAATCCATGTCATCAACCTCAACGGCGACTCAATCCTAATCTCATGGAGGTAGTAAGGAAAGAAATTCTGAAATGGTTAAAAGGTGGTATCATATATCCCATAGCTGAGAGTGAATGGGTGATCCCAATCCAAGTGGTTCCAAAAAAGGCTGGAATCACAGTGATAACCAATGAGGATGGAGAGATTATTCCAACAAGGGTGAGTAGTGGATGGAGGGTCTGTATTGACTATAGGAAGCTAAAATCATTCACCAAGAAGGACCATTTCCCCTTACCATTCATTGACCAAGTCCTTGAGAGAGTGGCAGGTCATGCCTTCTACTGTTTCTTAGATGGGTACTCAGGGTATAATCAAATTGAGGTCTCCCTAGAGGATCAAGGGAAGACTACATTCACCTGTCCATTCCACACCTTTGCCTTCAAACACATGCCCTTTGGTTTATGCAATTCCCCTGGAACCTTCCAGCGATGCGTGATTGGAATATTCTCAGACATGGTAGGGGATTTTATAGAGGTCTTCATGGATGACTTCCCTGTGTTTGGGGATACATTTGAGGGATGTATGCAGAATGTGGAGAGAGTATTGTCAATATGTGAAGAAAAGAATCTGGTCCTAAACTAGAAAAAATTCCATTTCATGGTTAAAGAGGGACTAGTTCTAGGACATCTAGTCTCAGATAGGGGGATTGAAGTTGATAAAGCCAAGGTTGACATAATTCGTCACCTTCCATCAACCAAAACTGTCAAGGAAGTGAGGTCCTTCTTAAGACATGCTGGTTTCTATAGAAGATTCATCAAGGACTTTAGTTCAATCTCCTGTCCCCTTTGTGCTCTTCTAGTAAAGGATGCTCCATTTGTTTGGACAGAAAGCTATGAGGGTTCATTATCAACCCTCAAATCCTCTCTCACCTCTCCCCCCATAATGAAATTTCCAAATTGGAACCTTCCTTTAGAACTTATGTGTGATGCCAGTGACTTTTCTATAGGAGCTGTGTTAGGACAACATTGTGATAAAACTCCTTATGTCATTTCTTATGCAAGAAAATCCTTAAATGATGCCCAAATCAACTACACCACTATTGAAAAGGAGTTACTTGCTATTGTGTTTTCCTTATAGAAGTTTAGGTCCTACCTCTTTGGATCCCCCTTCACTGTGTTCACTGACCATTCTATACTAAAACACCTCTTCCAAAAACAAGATGCTAAGGCTAGACTGATTAGGCGGGTCCTTCTCTTACAAGAATTTGACCTCACAATCAAGGTTAAAAAGGGCGTTGAAAATGTTGTAGATGATCATCTATCTAGGATGGAATTCAATGACAACTCAAATCACCTTTTTGTGTCTGATTCATTTCCTGATGAACACCTATACTCTGTGAGTGACTGCTCTTGGTATGCTGACGTAGACAACTTCTTAGTTACGGGAGTCATTCCAAAATTCTTTGGGACTCAAGATCAAAGGAAATTCCTTTCTGATGTTAGACACTATGTGTTTGATGATCCATACCTCTATAAGTTCTGCCCTGACCAAGTCATTAGAAGGTGTGTCCCAGAATCCGAACAAGATTCCATCCTTAAATTCTGTCATAGTGAGGCATATGGAGGTCACTTTTCCTCTAAGAAAACATATACCAAGATTCTTCAATGTGGTCTCTTTTGGACCACCTTCTCAAGGGACTCCTAAACATTTTGTCAAAGCTGTCCTAGGTGTCAACAAGTAGGTTCCATCACAAAAAGGAATCAAATGCCACTCACTCCCATCTTAGTGGTTGAAATCTTTGACTGTTGGGGAATTGATTTCATGGGTCCCTTCCCAAACTCTAGGGGATATCTTTACATTCTCTTAGATATCGATTATGTATATAAATAGGTTGAGGCCATTCCTACAAAATCCAATGATCATAAAACTATGATTAGATTTCTCAAGTAAAACATCTTCTCTAGATTTGGAATTCCTAGGGCTATCATTAGTGATCATGGAACTCATTTTTGCAACCGTCCATTCCCTTCACTCATGCCTAAGTATGGTATTTCTCATAAAGTGTCCACTGCATACCATCCTCAAACCAATGGTCAAGCTGAGTTAGCGAATAAAGAGATTAAGAAAATTCTTGAAAAAACTGTCAACCCCTCTAGGAAAGATTGGTCTAAGAAACTCTTAGATGCTCTTTAGACCTATCGAACCGCATATAAAACCATTTTAAGAATGTCCCTATATAGGTTGGTTTATGGAAAATCATGCCATTTACCTTTTGAAATTGAGCATAAGGCATTTTGGGCAATCAAAAAAAAATGAATTTTGACATTTCTTTAGCTAAAGAAAAGAGGAAATTAGATCTTAATGAAATTGAGGAACTTAGGATGGAGGCTTATGAAAATTAAAGGATAAATAAAGCTATAGTTCAAGCCTACCAATCTAGGAATATCAAAGTCAAACATTTTGAATCGAGAAAATTTGTGCTCTTATATAGTTCAAAACATCATTTACACCTGGTAAAGTTAAGGTCTAGATGGTCAGATCCTTTCATAGTGCATCATGTGTACCCCCATGGGGTAGTAGAGATTCAAGATCCCACTAGTGGTCACATTTTCAATGTCAATGGTCATAGGTTAAAACCATTCATTGAATCATTCAATAAACATGAAATATAGGTTGAGTTAACTGAGCCAAACTATGAACCGGAAAAAAATTGATAGATTTAGGATCCATGTCAGGCAAATGACGTTAAACAAAAACACTGAACGGGAGGAAACCCATGGTTTTCATGTTTCTAATCTTTCTGAATCATATTTATTTTTCAAATAAGATTAATTAATCATTTTGATATTTAAATAAATAAATAAATAATAATAATAATAATAAAAAATAGACTTTTGACCTACTCTTCTATTATGAGTATAGATGGGTACAAAAGGGGAGCACCATATTCATCCGTGTCACGTGGTGTCATCCTTGAGTAATACCTTACCCAGAAATTTAAAAAGAAGACAATGTATCATCAGTTTATTTTATTATATATATATAATTATATTTTACTTATATATATATATAATGTTTTTTTTTGATTGTTTGTTTTCCTTTTTCCACTAAGGAACTCTACAAGCGACATGGATATCAAATGACTAAATTGGAGCGGCAAGAACTTCAAACTTCAACCACCAGGTGACTTCATTCCATGATCCTCATTTTCAATTTCCTTTTTGAACTTTCATTCTCTACCTCTAACCCCTTCTAAATTTTCTTTTTTTAAACACTGGGGATATTATTATTTTAAGTTGGGGGGGAGATAAAATGAAAAATGATTTTGTGTCAAAAAAATGAATGATTTGAAGAAAAAAAAGCGTAAATGGAAGGAAAAATTACTTTAACTTTGAACATGGTAATACACATTGCACACTTTGAAACTGAATATCAAATAATTTAGCATGCCCTGATTCTGATTTTAATCCTTGTATAATTTCATGAGCATAGATTTTGGAAAGTGTGGCTGTCCAATGTGCTATTTCATCGTTTATATTTTCATCCAAAAAAAAAAGATCACAATGCACGTCTTTTGGATAGTGGGATATTAGTTTAAGTTCATGGGGTCCCCCAAATAAATAGCATAGGTTTGGTGATCATTTTAGTTTTAATATGAGTATTCAATAAAAAACAATAAATTTGTGTGTAGAGCAATGAAATGACCTAATGAGTGGCTTTCAGCACTTGGGGATCATGATTCCATAGTTGTCTGGCCCAGAGTTAGTAATTTTATCTCTATTTTTGGTAATTTGAATTTGTTTTTGATTGAGTTAACTCAAGATGATGCCCGAGTATGTGGGCTTCACTTGGTGCCCTAAGGTCTTTGAGCCTGGGAGTCATCGGCAAAGTCTCGCTACAGGGGTTTACTCTTTTGAGTGAAATTTCAATTACCATGGAAAAATTGCAAAAACAAAATATAATACAAAAAAAAAATGAATAATCATCTTAATATTTAAATGTGATTCCACATAGCGCTTCCGTAATTTCCCCCTTGAATAAATATGAACCCCCATGTCTATTGTGATGCACAACACATCCTCATACTTAATTCATATTGGATGAAATATGGCAATGAATTTGAACAAAGGAATGGGATTGGGATTGGGATATGCTTATGAAACTATCTTGTATTAAAATATTTTGATAGTTTTCATGATTTTTTGTTATATAAGTTTTTGGTGATCATTGTGTATTAAAATGTTTTTGGAAAAGGGAATTCGAATTTCATATTGTTGAGATATATTTTGCTCAGGACTAGAAAAACTCAAGTTGGGGGGGTGTGATTTGACACT
Source organism: Viscum album (assembly GCA_963277665.1). Classification (NCBI taxonomy): domain Eukaryota; kingdom Viridiplantae; phylum Streptophyta; class Magnoliopsida; order Santalales; family Viscaceae; genus Viscum; species Viscum album. The sequence continues at coordinate 1,273,181,266 of OY728139.1, forward strand.
AAATGAGGCTAATATTAATTTTTAATTTTTATAATATTTATGTTCTTTATTATTTATAATCACCATTTTAGTTCATTTTACACTTTTAACATCATTTCACATTATGATTGCAATTCTTTCTTAAAATGCAATATTATGTGGTACATTTTTTAACACCATTTAAAGTACCCAATTATTCATCTAATTTTAAAAAATATAATTATACATATTTTAATTTTATATTTTGGGAAATTGATATACACTTAAATATTAACATGTTTGATTCAGGGATCAATTGAGAATTCATGGAAGAAGATGGAGATATTTTGTGATGAAATAAAACAATTCTGGAGAAGTCAGATTGGACACCAGCCCACTTATGAGAATGTGGTGCCCAACATACAAACCCAATGAATCCCAAATTTTGTGGGATGGTAGAAGATATATATAGGAACAAATATTTCTTCAGGATACAGTGCTAATTCGGCCTCCATTGTATTCATTTAGGCGTCCAAAGTTAGAGATAAAATTCTGGGCCTGATTCTACGGCCCAGGAAAACAGCCCACTAATCTAACCATATCTCGAAAACCATACCTTTTTTTGGGATTAGATTTTACAGGGTGTTAGGGGACATCCGGAGATTAATTAACTCCTTCTATGTCCCACCAAAATTATTCCATCGAGAAGGTGTTTCATGCGTCTCTGTTTGGTGGATGCAAGCTGGATGCCTTTTCGGGTCAAGGGTGGAAAGTCTTCTTTCCACAAACTTTCCACCACCCTAGAACTACCATACTCAAGTGGGATGACTTGTACTGTTGGAAGATCGACCCAAGGGCTCAAAAATTACTATTTAAGGCAGTGGTGTTGGAGGATTTAAGGATCTTGGGTGTTTGGTTTAATTGTAATGTTATGCTGCCACTTTGTGTTTGTAATCGCATTTCAATTTCCATGTAAGTTTCCTTTTTGTACTTATTTGTTCTTAATCAACATCTTTCTCTTCTATTATTCCCATTTATTTCATTAAAACTTTATAATCACAAAGCACAGTGATATCTCTTTGTTGTGCTGAATTATTTCACACATAGGTGTGAATTTCATTCACACACACGGAGGAGTGCTCGTTATTTCCGCGGTTTTAATTTCTTCAATCTAATTATTATAAGCCATCTTCCACCCACCATTGAGAGTATACCATCAATGTATGGATAACCCTTTAATGGGTTTATCTTAGGAATATGAAAAGGATGGATTGAATGTTATTTTATGAACGAATTGTTGTTAATTGGTTAACTAATTTAAGACTTCCATTCTTCAGTTATTTCCACTCTTCATCTTCACTGTGTTTGAGGAAGATAAATCTAATTACTCAAATGACCATATACCTTAGAGACATCACAAATTTGGTTATCTAATTGTGTAGAGGATTAGTAATTGATTTTATTTGCATTAAACCAGAAAATAATGAAGGTAGTGTTATTTTGAAGAATGGATTCATCAAGAATTAATTAAACTAAAATTGTCTAAAGAAGTAAAATTCATTCAATCCACCCCTAGCATAATCTTAAGATCAACCCATTTTAATTTAATTTAATTCACTTAAGTCTCTTAGAGTTCCTTTAAACCCATCTAAAACCAACCCATGTTGGACACTTCATAGCAAAAAATAGTCCATAGAATGTACGTGTCTATAGGTTTCTTCTTAGGTCTCTGAGGATTCGACAACCCAAGCTAAACTACAAGGATCGTCCTACCTTCTTCTCTTGGGTAAATTTGAGTGAGAATCAATCACTGTACCCTTATCATGATGCTTAAAAAAGTTATTGACTTAATTTTTATGATTATTGTCTGGTGTCATTTTATTATATAAATATTTGTCTCACCACTCCACAAATCATACATCCCCATTGGTTTGTGCGTCCATTTAATCTTATGTTTGATGCATCAAACATTAAACTTCTAACAACTTTATCATAGAGGGTGTAAGAATGTCTACATGTGATATCCTATACTTCAAGGATATTCGATTTACCCCCAAAAAACATCACAACATTGGTAAATGAGTTTATTACTTTAATAATTTCTTTAAATTAACTCTATTATCATTTATTGGGCTCTAAAGTAGTTGATTTCATGACCAAGAAGATTTAAGGCACATATTGAAGAAGATAAATGAAAAACCCAAACTTATCTATTTGATTCTCCTCTTTCAAGAGTTTAACATCATATTAAATGACAATAAAGGATCAGATTACTTATTTGGAGACCAAATAAGCATAATTACTCACACACTATATGATGACACCTCAAGACATGTACCACTTTAGGATACATTTCCTAGTAAATATATGTATCCACTCTCAGGTAAACATCCTTAGTATGATGATTTTGTTAACTATATTATTACCTATGAAATAATAGAAAATATAAAGAAATAAAAAGTTAAAAAATTGAAGAGTGGGTCAAGGTTTTATTTATTGGAAGATATCTACCTCTAGAAGTGACAATGTTATTTTCATTCATGTTCCTGATCATGAGTTTGAGTTTGTTCTACATTTTTTCATACACTCACTTGTGATAGACCCTTTGGACCCCAAAGGATAGATAGAAAATTCTAATAATCTAGATTATATTTTCCTAGATTTTTCTATGATTCCCATGTGTTTTTTAATTTATGATCACTTTTCCAACTCACTTGCAACATTTCTAGGAGACATGATATGACTCAATATCCCATATTATTTTATGATACTTTAGATGTATGGGTCATTGATTTTATTGGTATTTTTCTTAGATCATTTGTTTTATTATATATTTATGTTTTTTATTATGGTAGAAAATGGTTGGAGGCCAAGGCCATTAAGACTGATGATTCCCATATTATAGTCAATTTTTCAAGACTTAGAGTTTTTACAGATTTATAAGACCAAAGGTTATCATCAGTGAACATGGGCATCATTTTTTCAACTTAAATATATCTCTCCTCCTTCGTATGTATGGGTTGATGAAAAAAAACATCATCTCCTTGCCACACCCAAAAAATGGATAGTCTAAAGTTTTAAATCAGGAGTTGAAGAAGATATTGTAGAAAACTATGCATCTAAATAGAAAGGATTAGAGAAAGAACCTGGATGATTAACCTTGGTATTATATGATGGAATAAAATAATGTCAATAATATTTCCCCATATTATATTATCTTTATAAATTATTTTAATTGCTTTATATAGGTCGACCATCATGAATTTTGGGAAATAAAGAAATGCAACATGGATTTAATCCAAGTAGGATATTAAAGTAAGATACAACTTCAAGAGATCAAGGATATATGACTATAAACATATAAAAACTCAAGGATTTAAAAATATATAGATAAATAAACACATGATAGGATGATCTAGAAGAGAGAGTTATATGAGGGAGATAAATTCATTCTCTAATTCAATACTGAAGATTATTCCCTATAAGTTTCATTCTAGAGGGTTAGGAACTTATTTTGTATCTCATTATTTTTTTTATGAAGTACTATATATCATATAAGAGTCCATAGGAAGGATATTTATGGTCAAGGTGAAGCAGATAAATCAATACTTTGAGGGACTTCCAAAACATGCAATTGATTTCATCACACTTCATGACCCGATCATCACTTGATAACACCAGGTTATCTATAACCTTCTCACTTTTATTTTAATTTCCCTATTTAAATTCCATAACTTCATGATCATATATAATTTTATAGGGTCAAATTTATAGAAATGTAACATTTTATGAGTGGGGTAGGAGACGACATTTTAGGAAGATTCTTTAGTATTTTTATTAGTGTGTTTGGTGTTATTTTTCATAAAAAATGATAAAATAATAGAATCATATAACACGTTCATTTATATGTGTAACTTATAGAAATTACATGTTTGATTTTATAAATATCGTTGGTATCATGTTAATCTTATAAAAAATTTGTTTATTAATTATAACAACCTATGATTTTCATACATAGATATTACATATTTTTAGATGAATATTTAGTACATTACACAAACTCACTCATGAGTATCGTAAAGGTATAATTCATTTAGAAATAAGGAAATATAAAAAACTAGTTCATATGTGAACTACAATATATCCCACTGATTTCTTTATAATTATCACCCTTCTTAGACATATGATAGATAATACACTTCCTCATAACCTTGGGAATGGGAAAATAAAGAAGGGTGAGCTTAGATGTTCATTAAGGGTAAACAATGGAGATAAATAAGTATAACATGATAATAAGGGTATGAGAACATGATCATAAAATTTTAAAACCATACCATGTATATAAAATATCATAATATTGAGTCATGGAATAAATATTGATGGTTCATAAGACATGAATCATAAAGAAATAAAAGAACATATTCCAAGATAGGTTAACATTGATATAAGAAATGGAAGTGTGGCATACACATAATCACAGAAAACCTTTCCCATAGTACTAAAGGATCATTTATGAGTCTATCATAATTAAATGAGTTCAATCCTAAAACCACTATAATAGTAAAGGTTCACTCTCAAGACTATAATAGCACATAAATTCCCTTACTACATTGGGTTCACTCCCCATTTTGGTCCTGGTTATCTAATTATATTTTAATCTTTACCCAATTCATTGGGGGAGATATAGGTTCCACCCATCACATAATAAAAATAACACATACATGTTCCATAAGATCATAAAACATTCATCATATTAGAACCCATGAAAATAAATGGGTTTCAAAAACATTTAATCCTAGAATAACCTATGGAAGAGAAATAGGTTTCAAAATCATTACATCATTTCATCATAGCATAACCCATGTAAAAAGAACTGTGTCTCATAAGTATCATGTCATCATAAACATAAACCATTTACAGAAATAATAATAATGGTATCCTTGGAGCATATCCCTAATAAATCATAATTTACAAAAAAGGATGTCATATTAGATGGAAAATTATTTTATAATATAACTTGGAATACTTCTTGATGAAAATAGACTTTCCACTTTTAAAAATACTTTTTAAAACATAAAATATTTTCAAAATACTTTTCTTTGAAACTGACCATGTAAACTTAAAAAGGAAAATTTAAAAATAATTTAATTTTTTTAGGAAGATAACCTTTCCACATTGAAAAAAAAATTAATTCATAAAACCTTTTCAAAATCCTTTTCTTTTAAAATAAGCTTTGAAACTTATAAATTAATCTTTAAAAATAATTTAAAACATTTCTTAAGGTAAATAAACATTCTTGAAAAATCACATTTTTAAAATTATAAATTCACAAAATAATGTGTAAATAATTTTATTTGAAAATAAATATAAAAAATATAAAGGAATCTTAAAATAAAATAGTGGTCACGACTGCAGGAAATTCCATTTATGTTGTACATGTTAAAACAAACATTCCTTTAAATTTTTTGATAAAATCCAAAAGGGTCTTATTTGGAAAACCAAATGAATATTACTTTTAAAATAATTTAAAAATTTGTAAAAATTTCATTAATAAATCCTTTTGATAATTTTGGAAAAAAAATTGAGAACATTTTTGGAAAACATGGATATGGAGTAAAAAGTGTTTTTGACCGAAGAGATAAATAAATTTTTTTTATAAAAACATTATTTTAGTATATTGAGTACATAGAAAGTGGAAAATAAATATAAAAAATGTATTATAATGAAATAATTATAGGATAAGAAAATTAATGAGTTTCTTGGGAGATGGATCATAATATTTTATCATTGTAAGCATAAATATAAACAATCCTGATAAACGATGAGATTGTATCACAAAACCATTACCACTTTTTTAACATTGAATCATATGACCCATGATAGAATTAAAATAATTGAAACATAATATATCATGATAATACAATAATTCATGATATTACATGTCAAAGGGTCTGTATTTATACCTTATAAAAGAAGACAGGTGTATAACATAACATATGTCTCAAAAACAGAAAATTGATACAAATATGTCTTACCTTAAGTATTGACTTACATTGAACATGTTAAATACTCCTGTATAATAAATAAAATTTTATTAGACATATATTACAGAACCATAATCATATGTATCATACCATATATGATTTACTTATGAATTTTTATTGCCTATTTATCAGTAATTACTTATCAAAATCACGTTTGATGTAATAATTGTTTAATTTTTTATGTATGATTTGGTTTGGTATTTTCTGTCCTTTTAAATTTATCATAGTTAATAATATTAATAATATTGAATATTATATTAATATCATATATATTCATTATATATGTATTTATATTAATCTATTAAAGTTAGATATCGAAAAAGAGTTACACTGTTCATGGAGATTGTAAGTCATACGTACACATGAATGTTGTTTCCATTTTCTATATGGAAAAAAGTGAATGAATTTAAATAATATATCACCTTTACAGAGTTATTATTATGTAATATATATCACATATATTCATTAAATTTATCCTTATTACCTTACATGTAATGCATTACTGAAAAATGGATCATATCGCTTCATGAGGTCATAGTCGGCCTATACACAGTGATGCTATCATATCAACACAGAAGGAAAGTAAGAATTAATATGTTATATAATTATTAAATATGAATAATAATATCATATATATAATATATAAATAATAAATAAATTATTATATCATGTACTGATCAGTGGTTATGGAAAACAAATAAGATCAGTTCATGAGTCGGTAGTTCATCATACTCATGATCAACGGTTTCATTTCCCTTTGGAGGGAAGAGGGAAAAGATGTAGGTAATTTCAATAAAATAATAAAATATTATTATATGGAAGATAATTAAGTTATTATATTATCTTATTTTAATAATATTTTATGGATCTTGAGGAAGAAATAAAACAAAAACACTTGTTAATAATTTTACCTCTTCTTCAGAGAGCCTCTTTAAGTTTATACCTAAATAATTCTTAAGAGGGATTAAAAATGAAAATATTTCCTCTAGGATGTGGGGATGGAATTAAGGAATGTAATTGACTAGGTAATATCATAACCAAGTGGTTTTGGAATGGTGAAGAGGAGAGGAGAGGGGTGGCCTTTTATAAGTGGGGGAGAGGACACACATGTGATTTTTGAAATGAATAACATATACCCACAAGTTTTACCTTAAAAAGGATTAAAAATGGTTAATTATATATAATTATAATTATTAATGATGATATAAATCCATAAAATGGGTTTTATAAGTTTACAGGTCATTTGACCCCTTACCATTTTAGTTTACCACCCGGGTAAACCTGCTTTATCCTTAACCACTGTAATTAATTTTTACGATTTTTATAATTAATTATGGTAAAAAATTATATTTAACTTATTAGATAATAATAATTATGATAATATAAAATATTTAATCCATTTTTTCAAATTCAATACACATAATAGGTATAATTTAATATAAAATTAAACCTATATAAGCAATGAAAATGTAGTTTTCCAAACAAGAAATTTTTCAAAATTTTAAAAAGTTTTTATATCAAAATGAAAAATTAAATTGATTAAAATAACCTATATTTATTTAATGATAATATAATTTAACTTATTTTACATTTAAAATATTTTAAAAAAAATGAAATATATAATTTAAACGAAAAGACAGTTTTCAATAAAAACAATTATTTTTCACTATTCATTGAAAAATTATTATTACTAGAGAAATCTAAAAAATTAAACCAAAGATAAGTTTGACATGTTTATTCCAAAACATAAATTCATTTTTTAAAATAAATTTTCTAAAATTCTCAAAAATTACTTTTATTATTTGTTTACAAAAAACAATAAAAGCATTTTTTTGAGAAAATAGTATTTTGAAAACATATAAAGACTTTACTAAAAACTATGTTTTTTTTATAAATATGTTTTATTTATATAAAACCACTAGAATTAATATTTTAATATTTTTAATTTTTATTCATACCACTAAGTTTAATGTCTTGGTCATAATGATGTTTTTTATATAATATTAATATTATCTCATGGTTTGTTAAAAACTTGGTGTTGCATGTAACGCAAGCTATAGAAGAAAAATAAATTTATTCAAAAAAAAATTCATAAAAAATATAGGTGTTAAATTATACCTCACTTAAAGTGATTTTATCACTCTAAATGTATCATTTAAATATAATAAAATGAGGATACATATACCTCGTTACATTCTCAAGATCCCACATAGCTTCCTCAAGCTGGTGGTTTCCCCACAAAATGTTGACCATGTGAGTGGTCTTGTTTCATAAAAGTTTCTATCTATGATCCAGAATCTCCACCAATTGTTCCTCATAAGAAATATATTTCTTTAGTGGTAAGAACTTATATTTCAATCCATGTTAAGGGTTAGGTATGTACTTCCTCAGGAGAGATACATGGGACACAACATAGACTTGAGAGAGGCTTGGTGTAAGTGCCAATCGATATGCTACCATCCCGACACGATCAAGAGTTTCAAAGTTAATGATATACCTATGGATTATTTTTCCATTATTTCTAAATCTCATTACCTTCTTCCATATATAAATTCTTAGAAACACCTTGTCACTAACATCAAATTCCATATCTCATCAACGATTATCAGTATAACTTTTCTACCAACTTCGTGCTGACCTTATGTGTTGTTGAATGGATCTAACCTTATCTGACATTTATTTAGCCATATCAGGTACCAATAAATTTATTTCTCCTACTTTATTCAAACATGTTGTATCTCTACAATTATTTCAATATAGATATTCATAAGGATCCATATGAATACTAGTGTGAATGCAGTTTTTGTATGAAAACTCAACTGGAGGAATGTGTTGATCCCAACCACTTTAAAAGTATAGAGAACAAGATATACAAATATACTGGAGGGTTTAAATTGTTCTCTAGGACTGAATATCTATCTAAGGATGATAAGAAATACTAAAACTCAACTCTGTATCAAGATATTTTTGAATTCTTCACCGGAACTTTAAGGTAAACCTTGGATCCTAGTCAGACATAGTGGAATGTGGTACTCCATAAAACCTTTCCAGTTCCTTAATGTATATCATGGAAAGCTAATTCAAAGAGAAACATTATTTGATATCGATGGAGTGTGCTGAATTTTTAATATGATCAACTAGAACCCACATAACATTGTTCCCTTTATACATTTTGAATATTATAATGAAAAAATCCATGGTGATGTTTTAATATTTCCATTTTGGTATGGGTAATAAATGTAAGAACCACTTAGACTTATGTATATCATAATTAACTTGATGTCCTTCAAAGAATAGAAATAAAAATTATATGATATATATCTTCATTCTAACACACCAGAAATAATCTTTCCAATATCTATACAACTTTGTGCTTCCATGATGAATAGAAAATGAAGAACTATGATCCAACTCTAACAAGTCCTTCTTCAAATTTGGAATGGGAGGAACTCATACACAGTTCATGAAACATATCATTCCATCACAGGAAAGTTTATACTCAATAACATTTTTCACCATTATCCACAGTTCTATATCATCCTTATGCACCTATTTAATCTTCACTTGGATAAAGGGTTGAAAACTAATTTGATAAATACAATATTTATACCCTTCCTTCTAGATTTATAGATCCATCCTTTTAAAATATTGAAATATTTGATCTTTTTTATCCTCATTATAGATAATATAGCATGACCCTTTCGACTCAAAAACATCATCCACCCTGTTCAATTTCCCAGGGTGATCAGATATTGAATAGTCATAATATTTAATCAACTCTAACCATCTCCTCTAGTGCATGTTCAACCCTTATTTGTAAATATATACTTAAAACTTTTGGGATCTATATATATATAACACTTTTCCCTATAAAGATAATTCCTCTATATCTTTAATTAAAAAATTACTATAGATAAACCAAATCATGATATGAGTTATTTTTCTCATGAACCATCAATTTTCATGGGGCATAAGCTATAACCATGTCATTATACATAAGAACGCATCTCAAACCCTTCATGGATTCATTACTAAAGATTAAAAACTCTTCTACACTATAGGGTAACGTAAGTAAAGGTGTGCTGACAAATCTTGTATTTAGTTCTTTAATATTTTCCTCACATTCAACTTTCCAAAGTAACTTGTCTCTCTTCCAAGTTCACTTAGTGAGTGTATTAGATATTCATGAGAAATTATGTACAAACTATGGAAAATATCAAGAAAAAAAAGAAAACATTAGATCACATTCACCATGGTTCGTCTAGTCTATACGTAAATAGAATCCATCTTTTATATATCCTCTGTTAAACCCTCGCTTGAGATTATATGAACAAAAAATGAAGCCTTTTGTAGACAAAATTCAAAATTTATAATTTTTTCATACAACTTATCCTTCCTCTGGGTATTAAGTACAATTATCAATTGATCTTTATTCTATTTATTTCTATTTGAATAGATAATAAAATAATCTATAAATGCTACCACAAACTGATCCTTGATGGGTCCTGCCCATACATTTATAATAAATAAAAAACAAATTTCAGTCACTATATACTCATAGTGTCCATACCCTGTATGGAATGTTGTATTTTTTATATCCTTGTTTGTGACCCTCAATTAATAATATTGAAAATGAATGTCAATATTATAAAAGTATTTATCTCCACACATTAAATCGAACAATTCATCAATATGGGGTAAGAGGATACTTGTTCTTGATTGTGATCTTGTTCAGCTTCCGATAATCAATGAAAAGTTGAATCGATCCATCTTCATTTTTGAAAATGATAATGGGTTCACCCCAAGGTGACAAAATTGGATGAATTAATACCTTACTATGATTATTTCAGAGTTGATTATTCAATTCCTGCAACTCAATCAGGGCCATTATATATAGAGTCTTTAAAATAGGTATGGAACTTGGAATGGGTTATATTAAAAACATAACTTCAATATTTGATGGAATACTAGGAAACTCTTCCAGAAATGCATAAAAAATTCCCATATAATAGGTATATAATCTATGATGAGTTTCACCCCAACCATCTAAGTTAAATTCCCATTTTGAAAAGGAATCAAAACCCATATATTGGATGTGATTTCCATCAGAAGTTCATATTTATCATCGCATTGATAAAAATTCATAGTTTGGTTATCAAACATGAATTAACTTCATTTTAAATTTATGTGGGATTTATTTAGATAAATATAATACATCTATATGATAACATCAAATTCAACCAGAGGAATAATGACACGATTAACATTAATATAATTCCCTTCAATCAAAGAGTAATCATTTACTGGATATGAGATCATTATACCTTTTTGGGTTCCACTACTAATTCTAAATCTAATCGTGTTGTTTTAATATTGATTCCCTTATAAAGTTCTTTAGATATAAATTAATGGGTAGATTCAAAATCAAATAAGTCATTATAAGTTATAGAGTGGATGGTAAGTGAACCATTCACCAGATCATTATCATACCCCTCATCAGAAATAGTGATCACATGATATTTTCCCTTTCCCCTTGGATTAAGAGGTTTCTGATATGGATCATCGTCATTATCTTTAGATCTGGGAACTGGTTAGAATAGTTCCCATACTCATTTTATTTAAAACACTAGAGTGTGTGTAGTGCATTTTGTACAGCTTTCTATCTATTAGCATCATCAGTTAACTTCTTCCCATCACTTCAGTATTCTATTGACCGATGACCTTCCTTCTACACTGAACATATTTACTAGTTCCCTTAATATAGTTTCCTCCATGTTTCTTTCCACACTTTGAGTATGATGGAAATCATATTTTCTTCTCTCTATGGTTCTTAGTGTTTCTATTTAAATCCATTTTTATTTTCTTGTAAAAACCATGTGATTAATGGGTAATTAAAATATCTATTCACACCTTGAGAGAACATCAAATGATTTATTCATAACTAATTAAGTCCCTTGTAGATAAATCCATTTGGAGAATTGGTTTTAGTCCACAGAAGAATCGATCAAACTTACTTCTAAGTTTCATGATAATTCTAGATTCATTCCTCGCATGTCTTTTAAAATTTCCTCATAGGTACCAAAAAATTTATCATCATTATTATTTAGCTCAATGAATTCCTTCTCCATTTTTATATGAATAATTCAATGTAATTACCTATTAAAAACTAAAATCATAAAATCATCCTACTCTATGCATTCAATTTCATTATGTCCACGTATCATTGATTAGAATACACCATCCATCTACTTCACCATCCAAATGATAGGAATCCAAAATGAATTTTTCTTGTTCCAAAAATTGAAGAATGGAAGAATTTTTTTTACTACTACTAATTAATTTATCATTAAATAAAGGATAAGTAGAACCACTAAAATATGGTGGACATTTACTCCTGAAGAACTCAATAGAATTTTGTTCCCTCAATTTATCATTAGAAAGTTTAGAATGATTCATAGCTTGAGAAAGTTGTGTTAGCATAATAATGATATTTTTCATTATACCACCCATAAAATTCATTTTCTCAGGATGAAAATCATGTATTTTTCCATTGAATTCATTTTTAATAGAGTTTATTTGTGTTCCAAACATCAACTAAAACCAAAAAACATATTGTAAGCAACAAATTTCCTAGAATAAAAACACATAGTCATGAAAAAAAAATTATAGGATGTCTAAATAAGGAAACCATATATTAAATCCACGAAACCTATGGTTTAACATTGGTTATTCATGGTAGTCGAATATTCAAATCCTTCTTGATGGATCCTAATGAAAATTTAAATTAACCAAAGAATATCCCCCAGTAGTATCAAACTAGGTGCATAGTAAGGCTCATCATTGTGTACCAGGTAATGCTCGAGTCAAGCATGATGCTCCTTTTTTAGATTTACTACCCCTAGGTACATATATTCTAGAACCAAATCCAATTGTAGTATCCAGAAAAGGATTTATTTCTAGGCAAACCACATAATTTTTTCCTTTCCAAAACATTAGGATGTTACCCTATACTTTGGGTTATTCTAAGGGTTTTCACTAAAGTTTTATCATCTTAGTTTCCAAATATTAACTAAACCTATCCTTAGATACTAACTATAATGAAATAGGATTTTTATAAATAGATATTACATATTTTAGATTTATACTCATTATATTACACAAACACATTCATGAGGATCATAAAGTTATAGTTCATTTGGATACTTGGAAACATAAAAAATTGGTTCAAATGTGAAATAAATCATCTCCCACTATGTTCTTTATAATTATCACCCTTATTAAACATTTCATACATAATAAATTTCTTCATAATATTGGGAAATGAAATATAATAAAGGGTGAGATCAGATGCTCAGTAAGCGTAAAAAAGGGAGACACATAAGCATAACATGATAATAATGTAATAAGAACATATTCATAACATTTGAAAACCATACCTTGTATATCAAAGATCATAATATTGAGTCATGGAATAAATATTGGAAACTCATAAGAAATGAATCTTAAAAAAATAAAAATAAATAATCCACGAGATCATAACATTAACAAAATACATGGAATTCTGGAATAACCATAATCATTTAAAATCATTTCAATAGTATTCAAGGATTATGGAAAGGTCTATCATAGTGGAATGGGTTCACTCCCCAAACAATCATAGTAGTCAAGGATTACTCCCCATATTATCATAGTGGAAAAAAGTACCTTATTAAACTAGGTTCACTCCCAATTTCAATATTTTTTATATAATGATATGTAAATATTAACCTAATGCATTAAAAAGAGATATAGGTCCCACCCTTCATATAATTAAAATCATACACATGTGTTCCAAAAGACCCTAAAACATTCATTATATCAAAACCCATTAAAAAAATTAATTTCATAAACATTTCATCATATAATAACTTGTAGAAAAGAAACTGGTTTCATGATCATTTCACCATATCTTAACCCATGGAAAAAGGTATGGGTTTCATAAGCATCATGTCATCTTAAACATGAACCATTACGATAAATAATAAGAAAGGTAACCTTGGATCATATCCCTAGTAAAGAATAAATAACATCAAAGGATTTCATCTTAGTTGGAAAATTATTTTGAAATATCACTTGGAATATTTCTTGAGGAAAATATCTTTTTGAATTTGAAAAAAACTTTTTAAAACATAAAACATTTTCAAAATCCTTTTCTATAAAAATAACATTAGATTATTATAAAGGAATATTTAAAATTCAATTAAAACATTTCTTGAGGAAAATATTGTTTCTAATTTTTTTTTAAAACATAAAACATTTTTAAAATAATTTTATATGAATATAACCATTGAAAATTATAAATGATTCATTAAAAATCATTTAAAAAATTTCTTGATGAAAATAACCTTTCTTTGAAAATAGCCTTTTTAAAATTAAAAAATCTTGAAAAAATCTTGAAATAATTTTCATTGAAAATAATATTAAAAATTTATAAAGGTATCCTCAATGAAAATAATGGTCATTTTGGTGAGATTTTTTTTCTATGTTCTACATGTTAAAATAAATATTCCTTTCACAATTTTAGTAAAATCCAAAGAAGCCTTGTTTGGAAAATGATATGAAGATTCCTATTATAAAACTATATAAAAATTAAAAAAAGGGTAAAATTTTCCTTAATAAATCCTTTTTATAATTTTAAAACATATTTTAGAACATTTTTAAAAAACATGGATATAGAAGAAAACATTTTTTCGACCAAAGATTGAAATAATGATGGTTTTTCATAAAAATGTTATTTCGGTCTATTGGGTACATAAAGTGAGTGAAATGAATTTAAATAATTAATTATCATTAAATTTATAGATGATAAGAAAATTCATGGGTTTCTTGAGAGATTAATCATAATATTTCATCATCATAATCATAAACATAAACAATTCCGATAAACGATGAGATTGTGTCCTAAAAAATTACCACTTTTATAACATTGAATCATAAGGGAAATGATAGAATAACATTAAATATAATATAATATATCATGATAATAAATAAATTCCTAATATTATCCATCAAATGGGATATATATACACCTCATAAAAGAAGATAGGTGCTTAATATATCATATGTCTCAAAGAAGGAAAATTGAGAAAAAAATCCTTTACCATAAGTATAAACTTACTTAATACACATTATAACCTCATGTATAATAAATATAATTTTATTATACATCTATTAAAAAAACATAATATTATGTATCATACCATATATTATTTACTTATTACTTTTTATTACCCCTTTATCAATAATTTCTTGTTAAAATCATGTTTCACTTAATATCAGCTTCATATTTCGTGTATTAATTGCTTTTTTATTTTTGGTAATTTTAATTTGATCATGGTCCCATCATCTAAAGAATGTTAAATAGTATATAAATACCATATATAATAATTTTATATTTATTTATATTAATTCATTAAATTTATATATCAAAAATGTGTTATGTCATTCATGAAGATGGTAAGTCATACATGCACATGAACATTGTTTCTATTTTCTCGATAGATAAAAAGAAAGGAAGGAAAATAATATATCACCATTAAAGAGTAATTATTATGTCATATATATCACATATATTCATTAAATTTATCCTTATTACCTTCCATGTAAATCATTAGAAAAAAACGAATCACATCATGTCGCGAGGTGGTAGTCTATCGTACACACGAGCGTTGATATCATATACCCACATAATAGAAAGTAAGAAGTAATATGTGATATAATTATTCCATAATAAAAATAACATTATAAATATTAGATATAAAAATTAAATCCATTGTTGTATCCTTCTGCGAGAGGTGGTGATGGAAAACGAATAACATTGGTTCATGATGAGGTTGTCTGGCGTACACACGACTGATGGTTTTGTTTCCCATTTTAAGGAATAGGAGAAATATAAAGATAATTAAATTACCATAAAATAATAAATGTATATCTAAGGCATTGGTGATATTATCTTATAATGGTTTAATAATATTTTAAGGAGGTGGAGGAAGAAATAAATCAGAAACATAAGTTTAAGGATTTTATCTCTTCTTTGGAGATCCGTTGTAGGATTATACATAAAACCTTATTATGAGGGCATAATAATTAGAATAATTCCCATAATATGTGGGTAGGGAAGAAAATATTTGAATTGGGTGAGGTTTTTTCAAAACCTAGCCCTTCGAGGTCAGACCTGTGACTACCCCAAGCCCACCTCCAATATGCCAGGTACATGCGACCAATGCCAAGTCGGCATATACCACAAATGGGAGGCATTGGACTAAAGTAATTGTACATATTCACACATCTCCAATCCCACACAATGATGAAATTTAAATCAACTGCAGCAATTCACGCATATGTCTAAGATCCCACAACAAAGTACATAAATAAAGAACTGACAACTAAAAAGGGGCCAAATATAAGCCCAACCAAAAAATGTAAAGATTCCAACCTACTCCAAGGGAGATAACTAATTCAATACAAGGTCCTGGTAAAACACCTTGGTCTGAAATATCTATCTATGATCCACCTTTTCTCTATCCTCCCAAGATACCATCAAAAGGTCCTTTGTTTGTATAAGACATGACACGTGTGGGAAAATCCTATGTAGGGTGAGTATAACAATAATAATAAGGAAAAATAGAAAACACTAAACATGAATAAAAAAGTATAGTAATCTCAATACATAATATAAAAATGAAAAAATAATAAAAGCACCAGAATATCCTCACAAAAGACACCACTCCATCAGGTGATCATAACCAACTGTCAGCCACAAGATTCTACTCAACGTAATGCTCATTCTGGTAGATCCCACTCCATGATACAAGTTATCATCAGAGATACTATAAGAATATTTCTAGATCATTGGGCCCTAACTAATGATAGTACACTATTCTAAGAAGAATTTGTAACACAGATAAGGGGTCATTCCTAGGACCGTTAAAAGACACCACGAATCCAATTTGGATCGACCTTCTTTTTAGGGGATTGTATACCAAAAATTCCAAAAAACCCTACCGATAAAACCTTCTAAATAGAGGATTAATTACCTTTTGAGGGAGTTCATGCTGATTACACAAACTACACCTAGATAATAAAGGATGATATAAGATATCAATCTAGTCTTATGGAGGGAAACTACAACTCTATCTGAGACTATTCCTACAAAGGGGATCCCAATACTATGATATAGATGTAATTTCAAAACATAACCTTATGGGAAAGGACCAAGGGAAACAAACTCACCTTATACTGGTCCAAACTAAGATAAGGAAGAGCCACAAGATCCCTTGAAGTGTGTACATGGTGTGTACCAGGGGTACACGATGTGTCCAACTATCCCCATGCCTACCAGTGTGGAAGAATCTCACATGACATGTAATCTCCATACACATAGCATGTAGAAGTAGTACATGTCATTTAGAGACACATGATATCCTCCCATTGTCTCCTAGTCATGTATGTGTACCAAGGTTGTGTTCATGTACCCACCCGTGTACACCAAGCCCTGTTCGTATACAAGTTCATGGTGTGCCATCTAGCCATGTACTTTTTTCCCATGTCCATGTACTATTTTAAGTACACATAGAGTCACATAGAAGGGGTCAAATTACATGTTATAGGGTTCACATGCCATGTGATCTTTAACACTGGATGAAACCTTAGCATCATAGCCTAGGGGGCCAGTTGAATTACAGATCCTACTTACACACTGAGTAATGTGAATTTTTTCATAAATCCATATCTAGTTCTGTGTGGTACAATTGTTCCTCCAACCTTAAATACGGTGATGGTTTCACCGAAAAATCATAGATAGATCCAAGTTGATTCAATCCATCACCTAATAACAAGACAGAGTCCTTCAATAAACTCAAAAAATTTATTTATACATCGTTTTTAGTTCCACATTAAAGAACACAAAAATTGGTTATCTATGTAATCTGATCTGCTTTAGTCTCCATCACCACACCAATGTTTTCACGTTATGACCCCATGTCTATGATATTAAATCATTACACCATGAATTGGGTTTGAAATGATTGATTTCATTGGTGTATGTCTAACTGCGGGCTAAATGAAGAATGCCAACGATGATTGGAGAAATTCAGGAGAAAAGCACAAAAACAACAAGAGGAACGAACCTCAATTTATGTTTGTGTCAATATCAGTTCATTTATATTAGAATAATAATTGAATAGTAAATAGTTTCAAAGAATCATTATGATAAAATTTCCTTAATAAAATATATCCCACAATATACACAATTTGTTAATCAATTCGTTAGTCGATTGATTCATGTTCATCATAGGAATCAAGAACAAGGGAGAAATACAAATAAACAAATGCCCCACCTAGGGTTGGATCAATCATTTACAAAGAAAAATTGTGTTGTCATAATTTATGAGATATACTATCTTTGTTAACAAGAAAATCTATGATCTGATCCTGATCTTTCATTGTCTTCCAAGAAATTCTCTCCAACGATTTGTCTAAAATTTACAGGTTTTGAGTAGTAAACCATAAAGAATTTATATGATCATGAACTTAAAGAATAAAATAGTCCATTGAACCAAAACAAAAAAAATATTATTTAATTTATTTCATTTAATTACACCTATCATGATTTTTTCACAAATAGCCCGTACTGACAAATATTATTTCATTCCTTGGGTAAAACATGCATTCTAAACTCAATGGTGCCCTTATATTTCTAATATGAGCCACTTTTTGGGATTTATTCCACTTTTTCAGAAATTTTTTTCATGCATTATACTCAATATATTTAACATATTTCAAAAATTTATTACGGGAACATCGAACCTCAAAATTGCATGTCGTCTGAGAGCCTAGTTGTGAAAATATTCCATATAATATCCAAATAAATGCACAAAAAATCTGACTCATTATATTCTCTCCACCTTAGGGATTTTCATTCAAAAAGAGAAAAACCTAATCAAAATGATGAGGGTACTAGCTTATCATATGGGTCTACCTCTCCCAGGTTCTCTCTTGAAAATTACAATGATACAACTTGACATACACAAGGGGGACCTAATGCCCATGAAGGATCATCTCCTTCCAATCCTCGATCTCCACCAGGTACTCTACAAAGGTATCTTCGTCCTTGGTGTCTACCTCACCCCAGTTGATAACATGTGATTATTCATGCATGTACCTTCTCAGATGTGACATGTGGAATACGTCATGTACCCAGTCCAACTAAAGTGGAAGAGCTAAGTGATATTCCACCCCGCCAACTCTAAATAGTATCTGAAAGAGACCAATGAATCTCAAAGATAAATTTCCACTACGGCCTAATCTCCTCAATCCACACCAAGGTGAGACTTTTAGAAACCCATGGTATCCTTCCTATAACTACATAAGTATTCATAGTCAGTCCACATAATTCTTATGACAGCTCTTCATAGTCTTTATTCACTCCTAGATGATCTAGATCTTCTCAGTAGTATCTTACACCAACTTCAGGCCGTTGAGTTCTGACTTGCCTTTATCAATCCAATTTTTTTTGACCTATAGGGTCACCCATAAAAATCCTCAAATAATGTCATACCAATGGTGTAATGGTTGTTTTTTTTTAAAAAAAAACTCTACCAATGGTAGGTGATCCTCCCAATTATGGCCAAATTCCAACATGCAATCTCATAGCATGTCCTCCAAGACCTGAATGGTATGCTCTTTTTGGTCATCAGTCTAGGGATGAAACTTCATGCTCAAGTACAATTGATTCCCAAAAGAATCATTTAATCCTATTCACAATTGATATGGAAGAGAGCATCATGAACATATATGATCATCGAGGGAAATCTATGGAGTCATATTATCTTCTTCATGCAGAGGCATCCCAAACTTTCTACTAAACTCTACTCTTGAATATATATTAAGTGGACCAACTTGGTGAGTCAATCAATGATCAACCAGTTGTAATTATGTCCCCTAGTCTTATGTGGTAATTAATTCATAAAATCCATGGATGTCCCATACCACTTCCACTTTGGAACCTTAAGGGGTTGATCTAAACCTATAGAGACCTAGTGATTAGACTTCACCTGGTGACAAGTGATGAATTGAGAGACAAAATATGCAATTCCATTCTTCATTCCTGGACAAAAAACTAATGTCAGAGGCCCCTGTACAAATTTTACACACCTGGTTGTACTATCAATGGTGATGTATGAAACTCCCACAACACCTACTCTTTCAATTTCAAAGATCCCATCATCTGTCCTCTAAAAAATATGACATGCTACCTACATTTAGAATATTAATCAGGAGCATGTGCAGTGGATATTTAAATATACAAGGTCTATAAGTCCATATCTACTCACTGAACATTCCTAAAATATTGTAAAAGTGGTGGGATAACAACCATAAACTAAATATATAAAGCACAATCCTTATATACGAAGGAAAACTATAGTGAGGATAAATAATATGACACCTCATCCAACAAAAGAGAATAATATCTCATACTAAGAGGATCTTCCAACACGTACTCCTTCATAGGAGTATAGAAAATCTCTAAGTCATAGTCCTGGAGGAACTCTAGACATCATCTCTACCTCAAGTTAAGATTATTTTGTGAGTAGATGTACTTGAGACTCTTGTTTTCAAAGTAGATGATAAACCACTCTCCCATCAGTTAGTACCACCACATCATCAAAATTAATACTACCAATTATAACCCAAGATATTGGGTCATGTAATTATTCTCATGTGGTCTCAATTTTCATGAACTGTGTCTAATAAAGACTTTCCTCTTCATCAGAACACAAAAAGGTACAATCCATTATTAATAATAGAACACCACAAACATGACAACCTCCTCTGAAAATATCAAGATGAGAGTACTTGTCAACCACTATATCAGCTCCTGAAAGCACTGCTAGTACCTTTTTTTCCACATAAACATTTTTCCCTTCTAATTCAAATAAGTCAAAGGGGCTTCTACTATTAATATTTTAGGTAAAAAAATTCTACAGTACCCTGCCAACCCAAGCAAACTCTGCACCTTGACAACAATCTTGGGTAGATCCCAAGAAAGAACTACCACAACCTTTTCTAGATCCATTGAAACTCTATCCATTGGGATGACGTGCCCCAAAAATTGGACATCATGAATCCAAAACTGACACTTCAAGAGAATCCCATAAAATTGGTGCTCTCTGAGTGTGTCCAGGACCATCCTCAACTATCTTATGTTCTCCTCCTTAGACATCAAGTACACTAGGATGTCATCGATAAAGATTACGATGAACTAGTCAAAGAAGGGCTGAAAGATCCAGTTCATGAGTCCCATGAACACTACTAGGGAATTTATACTTCCAAAGGGAATCACCAAGTATTCATAGTGATTGTAACAACATCAGAATGTTGTATTCAGTATATCCTTGTCTTGTATTTGTAGCTAGTGATAGCATGATCTGAGGTCAATCTTAGAGAACCATCGTGTCTCTATAAACTGATCAAAGAGTTTGTCGATCCTAGATAGTGGATACTTATTCTTTATGGTCACATTATTCAATCACCAGTAATACAAACTTAACCTCAATATCCCATCTAACTTCTTAGAAAACAACACTGAGGCTACCTAGTGGGAAACACTGGGGTCTCACAAATCCATTATCTTGCAAGTCCTCCAACTACATCCTCAACTCTCAAAGCTCTATATGATCCATTCGATATTCTGGAATAGACATCGATGTCATCCTGAGATACAAGTCGATGCAGAATTATATATATCATTTGGGAGGTAAACCTGGTACATTCTCAGGAAAGACATCCTCATACTCCTCCAATATTGCAGGGAATTGATAGCCCAAATCTACCACTCCTCCAAGATTCATACTAGTCAACTAGTGAGTAATCAGTTGCAATCTACTATGCCAAAGATCATCTTGATCTACTTAGGTTTCCTTTTCACCCACAAAGGAAAACCTCATTCTGTCATTGTGGGCACGTCACATCCTATGCCTAAAACAGTCAATATGGGTATGAACTTTGGAAAAACATTACATATCTAAGATGAAATCATATGTCCTCATTTCTGAAACAAAGAGATATCAAAAAAAATCTCATATCCAATCATTAGATCACACTTTTAGCACAAGTAAGCAATCACTAAGTCACTTCCTGTCAGAGTCTCTAACTGCAGTGGTTATGCCAATAGATCAATCAGAATCTTTACGTCTCAAACCATAGAAGTGTAAAAGAATGAATTAATCACACCAATGTCTATAAATACTATAGATAAATTAGAAAAGACACAGATCATACCTCATATCATCTTTGGATTATTGTGGTTATAGGCCTCCATAGCTTAAAGCTAGCCTTATCCCTATCCACCAACTCCCTGAGCCTATAGTGGACCACCTGGGGGTGGTGGTGTTAATAGGTTAAAACTTTAACCACCTATTTCTACCCTATCATCCCCTATTCCACATCCTCCACCCTACAGACCACCCCGATATTTCCTCTGTCTCTAGATTTTTGGTCCCTATACCATCTCACGATTAGCTGTATAATGTGTCAGATAGTATCAATATAGATGTCCCCCACCATTTCTAGAGAAACAACGATTGTCCCTCAATTGATTCGAGTCACCCTGAGATCCCATCATCATTGGACCTGGGTCATAGGATTTCTTCCTAGGGCATCTGACATGCTTGGATCCATATGACTAATGTCGGCCACCTCCTATCGAGGTTTTAGCTACTGGGTTCCCACTTCTAGTTTTAACTACCGGTGTCTAATCTATGAAAAATATCTCCACCAACAAGGCTCACTCAAGCACCCTAGCATAGGGGGGAATGCAAAGGGATACCATTGAAGCCCTAATGTCCTGATGCATTACATACTCAAAAGTACGAGCTCTAAAGAACTAGTCTCATACCATATCAAAAGAGTAACGTGAGATATGAGTAAACCTCACTGAGTACTCCTCTATAGTTATAATACCCTCCTGTAGATGTATAATCTCCTAAATGAAAAATAATCACAACTTGGATGGACATATTTCCTCCATAAGGAGATGATCAAATTCATATCAGGAGAGAGATATCTCGTCGTGTGACTGAGTCACTAGGCTTCAACATCACCCTGTAGAGCCCTGAAGAAGACACATCGTGAGGAATTCCATCAGATCTTTCAGTGTACTCACAAGGTAGATAATTCAAGTGAATACCTCTTTCCAGTACTTAGCCACCTAGGGGTATAACTCACACTGAAACCTGGGAGGTTTCTTCCACTAACACTCATGCAAAACACTTTGCCTCTATACATCCTCACCTAGTACTACAAGCTCTAGTTGTTGCATAATGGCTGGTGGTAAAGATAGTTGACCACCTGGAGGTGCTATCTATGGTACATGACCTCATACTGATGCCTCTTCACTAAGAAGATCATCCTTATGATCACACAGTGGAATCTTAGATGGATGGCTATGTGGAGGTATCCTAAAATTAAATAAGATGTACCAAGGTCAAAAGAGTATATTTAGGGAGTTGGTTCAAGATGGACACAGAAATAACATGTAACACCCCAAGCTTCCACGACATGCTTCTCTTTGAATAAAAAATAGCATGTGATGTACACAACACCGAGTTCAAGTGCACCATGACCTATCAAACTATCCATTTAAAAAGTAGTTATGAATAGTAATAACCACATTTTGAATTTTATATATATCCTATATAATTTTAACATTCATCTTTTGTGTTTCTTAGACATAATATAAGGACAAATTCAATTTTTTAGATAAAAGAAGTGTTTTTCAAAAAAATATAGTTTTTTCACCTTTTAATGGAAAACCCTTTATAAATCCAATATTTGACACTTTTATATATTCAATTTGATGAAATTAAATTCTTCTTTAGAATTGGGACATAAAAATGTAGTTTGGATAAATTTTTGGTGTTTTTCTAATAACTTTCATACTTTGATGAATAGTGAAATATACTAAATTTTAATTGAAAAAAACTTTTTTAATCAAAATAACTTATAGTGTTAAATTATACATTTGAATAGTTTTAAGTATAATTTTTGGTGAATAGTAACTTTTGAATTTTATTTACCACGATTAAAAGTAAATAGGGTAATTAAAGGTAAAAATGATATTATAATTACCCTAACAAAAGTCATAATTCTATTGGATAAGTATATTTCTACCAAAATTAACCTTAGGAATAAAATACTATCCTTTTTTTCCACTTGGTTTAGATTAGGACATTTATTATTATTTTATTTAAAGAAGAGTTAAAAGTGTTAAATTCAAATTTTAATAAACAAAACATTTTTAATATAGGATTATACATAAGATAATTTCAACTATAAATATTCATTATAAAGCTAAAAATATTTCTTACATCATGGTATTTTATTTATAATTTTTAAATAATTAAATTTATTTATGACACAATGATGATGCAGTAATTACCTTATTAATGAAATATTAAAATAATTGATATTATAAATATCCAAATAAATGTAAATTGATAATTTTGATGAATTCCACTAATTTTATACGTTAATATGACATGTTAGGTTTTATTAAATAAATTTTTTTCGAAGTGATAATGTTTTTATGACTTTAACAAAACCAAAATACCAAATAGCATCAAAATTGACATAAATGAGTTTTTAAAACAAATACTATATTATTAGTTGATATAATATTCCTGAAAATCTAAGGTTCCACCAAAGGACTTAGATAAGGATAGATATATCAATAATGAACCATTTGGGGTTCGTTTGGCTTTTTATATTAAGTTTATTAACCATTTATTATAATAATACAAGAATACATGGTAAAAGTTAAACTATTTAACTAAGAGTTAAATCTAAAAGTTAAGGTTAATATGGTGACCTAAATCTATATAAAACCTATTGTTTGAGAGGTTTTTGACTCATACCGACCTTACCCTTGAAATAAATTCATTTGGAGCCATTAGAAACTAAAAATGAATTTATAATAAAATAATATTTCATGATTTTCCTAAAGTAACCCCCACCTCTCTTATAAAAGGTAAATTCCCCTTATCTTAATTTAACACCTCCAAAGACATTTGGATCAGCCAAAACCTACCCAAATATCCTCCCAACTACTGTAACTACATCATAGAGTCCTTACTTTGATCATAAAACCAACCTATGGAGCACTTTTGATCAAATCAAAAGGAAGCACCGGATGAAGAGGTACTAATTTCATCATCTCTTTCAAAGTTATCTTCTTCTTCCACTTAATCTTTCTTTGTTGTTTCTATAAAAAACTAATAATTCTAGTACATTATAAATATTGTGATGTTATTATAAATATGTTACAACCATCTTCATTATTCTGTCCATCCTATGAATGACAAAGTAACCATACGTGCGTACGTACGACTTACCATCTTCATGTTATGGTGTAGTTTGTTATTAAACACTTAATTATTTTTGATGGGTATAATATTGAGTATAATTGATGTAAATAATAAATATAACATGTTAATTATTCTGTATATATGATATACCATCCAATTATATACGATTTCACCATCAATAGAATGGTATTGTCGCTCGTGCGTACATACAGATTACCGTCTCCACGAACATGATGAGGTTCATTCCCCATCGTAACCATTCAAGAATAAATATCATTTTATGATTAAAAATAATGTTTAATGATATAATATAATTATGTATATGAATCAAATATATCCTATTCATAACTAACATGACTTTCATAACAAAACATATAAAGAAAAATGAATCAGTTAACACCCGGAACAATGATACTGCTAAAGTATTATTAACAAAGAAATATTAAAAGATCATATATGATATCATATTTATGTATATGGTTATTTTATAATTTAATAACAATTATTTATCCATTATTCATGATGCTAACGTACCCTCAAATAAGGAAAGTACAAGTTAAGGGGTTTCTTTCTAACTTCTTATTCCAGTGAGATTCATGCTATATTGGCACTATTTCCTTTTGTGTGGTGTATGTACTAACCATGACTGTATTAATTGTGTAATATAATTTAATTTATGGGTATTTAAATCTGAATTTTGTGATCCTTATTTCATTGGGTGTATGTTTCATAATTTAGAAAATCGGTAAGGTAATTTTTAATTTCGATTTCCACTCATTGAGTTTTACACAAACATTATTGATTATTTTACTCCAAGATTATGTGTGAAATAACTATTTATTTATTTATGTAGTAATTTTAAATCCCCTTTTTCTGTATATACTTTTGATACACATAATCACTCCATTGATAAATTCTCAATTCATTGATATGAACTTGATAAGAGTAATCTTAACTCAATTTCCATTCATTGAGTTAAACATCCAAGTCATTAGTGTTGTTGTTAGAAGAATATGTGTGAATGTACTCTTATTGATTTACACTGAATATCCACTAATATTGAGTATATTAATATTTTTCACACATAATTATGTCATTAATTTATCCTTAACCTAAATATACAACCTTTATAAGGGATTTCATCTCAATTTACATTCTATTGAGACTTCTTTGTTGTTATGAACCAATTCACTTTTATATGGTGTGTATACTGTACTTTGATATAATATATCATGAATCCATTTATTCTCATGGTATTATAATTTTTTTATCACCTCAATTATTTTTATTCAAACGTATCTAATTTAGTTAGGACCTCTAACTAAAATATCATTTTAAATGTTTTAAAGATTTATTCTTATAAATATTTCTCATTAATGTCCATGTTTTAAAAATAGTTTTAAGGATTTATTTATATGGACATGAATGTTTTCAAATTAAAATTAATTTTAAAAGATTCAAAGTGTTATGGGACACTTTTATTCAAAAATCTATTTTAAACAACTTCTTGATAAATAGTGAGACTTTTAAATGTTTTCAAGAAAAAGGGGGATATTTCTCTCATATAATTTTGATTATTATTTTCATCTATGTCAATATCCTTCATTATTCTCAATTGAGGTTAATTTATTTTAATAAAATATTCCATATTGTATTTAATGAGTTATGTTTGACTGTGGATATGTTATTTTTATACCATTCATGGTTTGTTGTTACAATATTGACATTTTTTATGCTATTTTAAATAAGAATGTTTAGATTATGTTTCAACCTTTTCATATAAGGAATGAATTGGACATAGTAAGTGATGGGTGGATCCCACTATAGCTTCTCGATGCATAGGTAGGTATCACGATTAAAACTAGTTTCTTGGCACAATTCCTTCACAAAATCTTATTTGTAGTCTTGGCACGAGGCCTTGACTATGTGGTTATAATGTTCGACATTATGAATTCCATCATTATGAAATTAGCTATTGATATTAAATGTGATTATTCGACTAGTAGAATATCCATGTGAATAATTAAATGGAATTATTTTATTTATATTTTCCAAATTATGCTAAAATTTAAGTTTAAAAAGGCTTGTGTTTTTGTCTTATACATTGCCTTAAATGTTTATACTTATTTATGAAATTTTCCGCTATATTTTTATCCTTACTGATCATCTAAGATCATCCCTTTCTATGTTTTATTTTTCCCAGGATCTGAAGAAGTATATCATGATTAACCTATAGGAATAGTCTAAGGAATATGAGTGAGTTCAAAGGGGACACAATGTTTTTTTTTCTTTATTTTATGATGTAATGTAAAACTTATGTATGTATCTATTACTTCCAAGGATAATTAACTAATCGGTCTTTCAGGACTTGATCTCTTGTGATCATGCCGATGATATGTAATAATGACTCGACTTTGGGTAACTACGGTCAGGGCATTACAGTTGGTATCTGTGGATGTTTTAAACAAACCTTAGAAGCTATATTTAGAAAAAGTATGATTAGAAAACAATACCCTAAGATAGAATTTGAGGATTAGTATAGAAGAAAATCCAAAACATTATGTAATGTAAATATTATGTGGGTTTTCCAAGAAATACATCCCTATCTGGATACGAGCAGGTAGAGGCAGCTCTGGAACAGATGTACCTAGGAGTGAAAACTCTGACAAGGAGTTCCTGGCTTGACCTAGGGTATCTTGGTACATGACAACGGGCCTTGATTCACTCTTGGTTATGAAACTCCCAGGGATATGCTTATGATAATTCAAATTTTCTTTACAAACCGATTTTAAGGATTTTAATATAAGATGAGAATGAATAACCTTGGTTAATCCTAATGTGTTTTAGATTGAAAATATGGTGTCATGACATTCTCTAAATTATTTTATGAATCACACTATACTTTCTTGTGTTAGTCAATGGCTGGATTCCAAGGAAATCATATTAACATTGAACCTGATGTACAAGGTGGGCACGATGATGGAAATAAGAAACTAAATGGAATGTTGACAGGCTTAAAAGATATTGTGTTCATACCAAAGCAGGTTTCCAAAAATATGATCAACAATATATACATTAACCAACTCCCAAACTCAAGAAATAAGAGAAAGGTGGATAATAATAAGAGCTCCAGTAGTGGAAACCATGGAGAAAAGAAATCTCAATTTCCATCATGATATAAATGTGGAAGGAGAAACCCAAGAAAGTATCTCAATAGAACAAAGAAATTCTTTATGTGTGGGAAAGAAGGACATAAAGTAAAGAATTACTGAGGAAAAATGAATAGTACTATGGAAGAAAATAAAAATGATCCTAAGAATCCAATTACAGTCATTTACTGAAAATGTAAGTGACCTGGGCATTACCCGAGTCAATGACCTATTCTATAGGATAACCACTAAGTCAAGGAAGAACTTATGTGGAAATAATTCGATGGAGAAAATTTTAAAAATATGGGATTACTTTGGAAGACTATTCAATTATATGTGTAACTATGCAGTTTATTATGTGAAAATTTTATTTGAGGAAGAATTATATTTTTTTGTGGATATAATTATAAAGAACCATTTGGGTTTATATGATCCTTGAATTTGAGGCAATTACAGGTTATTAATTTTTGGGATGAAAATGAGAAGTATGAGATAAAATTTTTGGTTAAATTATGTTATGGTTATTTTGAGGAATTTATCTCATTTTGGGAATGTTATAAAATATAGATTCTAAAAAAAGGACAACAGGCAGACCGTGTAATAACCCGTCACGTCAGACAAAGTTGTAGGAATCAAACCCACAACTTGAGTGTGATTGGGATTTATTTCCTACCACTGGACTACGTGAATTCCTAGGTTAGTGTGACTAGTTTATTTTAGTTAAATAAATTTATTGATCAATAATAAGTTGGTTTGGGATCTTATTTTTTATCGAACAAATATCTTTAGTGTAGGAAAATTATTTGGTGATTAAGTGATAAATGTTATTTTGTAAGACTTTCGCTCTGTTGGGAACAATATATGCCTAAGGAAAATAGTATAATATGGGATTTAATTTGAGGAGTAATGGCGGATTTTTTTCTATGTTTTTATTTTGGATTTATAGTGATTTGGGTTATTTATGGAAATGATTAACCTATCATAGAAAATATTTGATTAGGTTAATTAATTTTAATAATGTGACTTTAAGAGTAGTCAATTTTATTTATAGATAAAATTTAACATGGAAGAATATGTAATCAAATTCTTTCGAGTTTTGGGTTTTAATATTAGTTTGGATTATATTGAATTATTTTAAGGACAATTGTTTATTGAATGGTATTTATTAAACTTTGGGTATTATTGGTTTAATTTTATAAATTAAGATTAATATTTCTTTCTCTAAAGGATTATCCTTTTGGGGGATCATCTGATCTTGTAATAATCATTTTGGTTTTGGTTAATCTCTAAAGACAATGGAAATATATAGTTCATCCTTTGTGGATTATGTGATTATCTATAAGTTTATTCTAACACTTCAGGTGTGACCAAGTCATCTTGAATACTGATTATTTGGACTGATAAATGAGTTTATGGTAGAAATTAATTAAAGGATTAAACTCTACTTATCAAGTATTTTTTTCTTATTCTATGAATAAATTAATTCTTAAACCTTAGGGAAATGATCTTAAACCAAAAAATGTGTTATCCTAATACCTTACATTATTCATCATAGATTTATGGCTTTGAGGCCCTCAATATTCCATTCACTTTTTTTGATTGATGACCTCAATCAATCCCTATAAATATTTACATTTTTTTCTTCAATTATAATTGCCACCAATATTCTCCTATTCAAAATCCTAATTTGGTGGTGACTTTTTCATTTACCTTTCCCTCTTATTAAGACTAAATTTTATTAACCCTATATCCGATGTGGGTTTTCCAAAAAGGTATTTTCTATTATTTTTGAAGAAAAATTTCAAATTTCAAGGACACAATTTAATTAAAGAGGGAAGAATGTAACACCCCAAGATTCCACGATATGCTTCTCTTTGAATAATACAATAGCATGCGATGTATGCAACACCGATTTCAAGCACACCAAAACCAATCAAACTAGCTATTTAAAAAGCCGTTATGAATATTAATAACCACATTTTTAATTTTAAATATATTCCATATAATTTTAACATTCATATTTTGTGTTTCTTAGACATAATATAAGGATAAATTCAATTTTTTAGATAAAAGAAATATTTTTCAAAAAATACAGTTTTTCCACCTTTTAATGGAGAACCATTTCTAAATCCAATATTTAACACTTTTATATATTTAATTTGATGAAATTTAATTTTTATTTAGAATAGGGACACAAAACTTTAGTTTGGATAAATTTTTGGTGTTTTTCTCATAACATTCATATTTTGATGAATAATGAAATATACTAAATTTTAATTGAAAACAACTTTTTTAATCAAAATAATTTATAGTTTTAAATTATACATTTTAATGTTTTTGAAGTATAATTAGATTAATTTTTATCATTTAATCCAATGTTGGTCATTGGAAGTAATTTCACTTTTAAACTAGACATAAACACATATCAATCTTTTGATAGTTTTTACTTATCAAAAACCCACTTTCTGGTTATGACAATGGGAATTAAATTTAAATTAATTAATGAAACTTATATGTTTTGAATTTGGTAAAATATAAATCATTTTTTGATTCATAATATCAAAATTATCTAAGGGTGAATGTTTTGTATTTTTCTAAAATCTATCAATTTTTGATGAATAGTGAGAAACATTGCGTTATTGTTTAAAACCCAACTTTTATTTAAATAATTATTTATTTTATTTAAATTTATTTTAATTCAAAATAGGTATATAATACCTATATAAATTCAATGTAATTCATTGGATTCATTTTATAATATGATTAGATGTATAAATTTTGTTGCTCTTTTTAACGTCTTTTACCCACTTTCTAGGCACCTTAGAAAATTTGCATAAAACACAATTTTACCACTACCGTGAATTGAATTTCAAAAATCCGAGAGATACGGTTGACATAAATAAGTAAAATTTGGTTCAATAAGTTGAAAATAATATTTGGTGGATAGTAGCTTTTGAATTTTATTTACCATGGTTAAAAGTAAATAGGGTAATTAAAGGTAAAAATGATATTATAATTACCCTAACACATGTCACAATTCTATTGGATAAGTTTATTTCGACCAAAATTAACCCTTAGGAATAAAATATAATTTTTTGGTCCACTTTTTTTAGATTATAACATTTATTATTATTTTATTTAAAGAAGAGTTAAAGTGTTAAATTCAAATTTTAATAAAAAAAAATTTAATATAGGGTTATACATAAGATAATTTCAACTATAAATATTCATTAAAAATACAAAAATATTTCTTACATCATGTTATTATATTTATAATTTTTAGAAATTATATAATTAAATTTATTTATGACATAATGATGATGTAGTAATTACCTTATTAGTGAAATATTAAAATAATTGATATTATAAATATCCAAATAAATGTAAATCGAAACTTATAATGAATTAAACTAAATTTCTAGGTTAATATGACATTTTGGGTTTTATTAAATAAATTTTTTTTCTAAGTGATAAAGTTTTTATGACTTTAACAAAAACAAAATACCAAATAGTGTCAAAATTGACATAAATGATTTTTATAAAACAAATACTATATTATTAGTTAATATAATATTCATAAAAATATAAGTCTTGTCCAAAGAACTTATATAAGGATATATATATCAATAATGAAATATTTTGGGTTCTCTTGGATTTTTATTGTAAGTTTATTAACCATTTATTATAATAATACAAGAATACATGGTAAAAGTTATACTATTTAACTAAGAGTTAAATCTAAAAGTTAAGGTTAATATGGTGACCTAAACCTATCTAAAACCTATTAGTTGAGAGGTTGTCTACCCATAACCACCTTATCCTCAAAATAAATCCATTTTTATCCATTATAAACCGAAAATGAATTTATAATAAAATAATATTTCAAGCTATTCCTAAAGTAACCCTCACCTCTCTTATAAAGGGCACTTCCCCTTATCTCAATTTCACACCACCAAAGAAAATTAGCTCAGAAAAACCCTACCCAAATATCCTCCCAACTACTCTAAATACATCCTATAGTCCTTCATTTGATCATAAATCCAACCTATAGAGTCCTTTTGATCAAATCAAAAGGAAGCACCTGAAGAAGAGGTAATAATTTCATCACCTCTTTCAAAGTTATCTTATTATTCTTACACTTACTCTTTCTTTGTTGTTTCCATAACAAAATAATAACTCTAGTACCTTCTACATACTATGATGTTATTATAAATAGGGTACAACCATATTCATTATTCTATCCAACCTAGGAATGACAAAGTCACCATACGTGCATACGTATGGCTTACCGTCTCCACGTCGTGGTGTAGTTTGTTATTAAACACTTAATTATTTTGGATGGGTATAATAATGAGTATAATTGATGTAAATAATAAATATAACATTTTAATGATTATTTATATATTATATAACATCCAATTACATACGATTTCACCATTAATAAAATGGTATTGTCGCTCGTGCGTACGTACGGATTACAGTCTCCATGTACGCGATGAGATTAATTCCCCATTGTAACCATTCAAGAATAAATATCACTTTATGATTAAAAATAATTTTTAAGAACATAATATCTTTCTGGATATGAACAAAATACATCCTATCCTTAACAAAAATAAGTTACCCAACAAAACATATAAAGAAAAACGAACCAGTTAACACCTAAAACAATGATACTACTGAAGTATTATTAACAAAGAAATATTAAAAGATCATATATGATATCATATTTATGTATATGATTCTTGTATAATTTAATAACAATTATTTCACCATTATATAGGAGGTTAACTTACCCTCAACTAAATAAAGTACAAGGTAAGGGTTTTCCATCACACTTCTTATTCCCGTGCGATTCATGCTATATTGCCATTATTTACTTTTGTGTAGTGTATGTACAGCCCATTATTGTATTCATTGTGTAATACACTTTAATTTATGGGTATTTACATCTTCATTATATGATCCTTATTTCATGGGGTGTATATTTCTTAAGGTACCAAATCAGTGAAGGAATTTCTAATTTCGATTTCCACTCATTGAGTTTTACACAAACTTTATTGATTATTTTACTCCAAGATTTTGTGTGAAATCACTATTTATTTATTTTTGTAGTAATTTCTACTCCCCTATTCATGGATATACATTTGATACACATAATCTCTCCATTTATAAATTCTCAAGTCATCGATATGAACTTTATAAGAGTAATCTTAACTCAATTTCCATTCATTGAGTTAAACATCCAAGTCATTGGTGTTGTTGTTACAAAAATATGTGTGAATGTCCTATGATTGATTTAAACTGAATATCCAATCATATTGAGTGTATTTATATTTTTCAGACATAATTATCTCATTGATTTATCCTTAACCTAAATATACAACCTTTATAAGGGATTTCATCTCAATTTACATTCTATTGAGACTTCTTTGTTTTTATGCACCAATTCACTTTTATATGGTGTGTATATTGTACTTTTAAAAAGTATATCATGAATCCCTTTATTCTAATGATATTATAATGTTTTTATCACCTCAATTATTTTTATTCAAACGTATCTCATTTTTTTAGGACCTCTAACTAAAATATCATTTTAAATGTTTTAAAGATTTATTCTTTTAAATATTTCTCATTAATGTCCATGTTTTAAAAATGGTTTTAAGGATTTATTTATATGGACATGAATGTTTTAACATTAATTTTTTTAAATGTTTCAAAGTGGTATGGGGAACTTTTATTCAAAAATCAATTTTAAACAGCTTCTTGATAAATAGTGAGACTTTTAAATATTTTCAAGAAAAAGGGAGATATTTCTCTCATATAGTTTTGATGATTATTTTCATCTATGTCAATATACATCATTATTCTCTATTGAGGTTAATTTATTATAATAAAATCATCCATATTGTACTGAATGAGTTATGTTTGACTGTGGATGTGCTATTTTTATACCATTCATGGTTTGTGGTTAAAATATTGACATTTTGTATGCTAGTTTTAATACGAATGTTTAGATTATGTTTCAACCTTTTAATATGAGAAATGCATTGGACTTAGTAAGTGACGAGTGAAGACTTCTATAGCTTCTCGATGCATTTGTAGGTCTCATGAGACAAACTAGTGTCCTTGTATAAGGACTTGACAAAATATTATTTGTAGTCTTGGCATAAGGCCTTGACTATGTGGTTATGATGTCTGACATTATCATTCCATCATTATAAAATTTGTTATTGATATTACATGTGATTATTTGACTAGTAGAATATCCATGTGAATAAGTAAATCGAATTATTTGACTTATATCTTCCATATTATGTTAAAATTTAAGTTTAAAAAGGCTTGTGTTTTAGTCTTATAAATTGCCTTAAATGTTTATGCTTATTTATGAAAGTTTCCACTATATTGTTATCCTTACTAAGCATCTGAGCTCATCCCTTTCTATGTTTTATTTTTTACAAGATGTGAAGAATTATATCATGATTAACCTAGAGGAATAGGCTAAGGAATATGAGTGTGTTCAAAGGGGACACAATGTTGTTTTTCTTTATTTCATAATGTAATGTAAAAAATATGTATGTATTTAGTAATTCCAAGGCTAATAAACTAATCGGTCTTTCAAGACTTTATCTCTTGTGATCATGCTAATGATATGTAATAATGCACCGACTCTGGGTAACTAGGGTCCGGGCATTATAGAACAATCATTTCTATATGATGTACATACTAAAAAAAAATTCCACTACAACCAATGTTTATATATACTAAGTCAAAAGGCAGGTGATCAGAGTCCTGGTGTATGGATACATTGGCCATCACACAAACACTGGAGTCCCTAGCCTAAAAGATGAACTCGAAACACTAAAAATTGTTTCCCCAAACCAAATTCACCACCTATTGTCCTATGCTAGAACTAGATGCTATGATACCACTCTTTTATGACCTAACCTGCTGAGGTTTGACTCATGACTATGACAATCCCACCTCCAATAGGCCAGGGGATGGCGACCAATGCCGAGTGGGCATGTCCCAAAAATGAGAGGTGCTAGCCTAAAGTACTTGTACACATGAACACATCTCCATGCCCACAAAATTATGAAATTTATAAAAATAAATAAAATTAATGCATACATATAAGATCCCACAATATAGTATGATAGTAAAGTATTGAAAATGAAAAATGGGCCAAATACAAGCTCAACCAAAAAACTGTAAAGGGTCAAACCTACTCTAAGGGTGAGGACTATGTCAATTGAAATATCCTAGTAAAAAAACTTAATCTGATAGCTCTATATATTCTCCACACACTCTCTATACTCCCAGTACACCATCAAAAGGTTATTCGTTTACATAAGACATGACAAGTGTGGAAAAATCCCATGCTGGGGTGAGTATAAAAATATATAGTAGGACACCCCGAAAGCACTAAACATGAATCACTAAGTATATTCATCTCAATACAAGATATAATAACAAATTTATAATATAATAACTTGGATATACTTAGGAAAGACACCATGCCACTAGGCTATCATAACCAAATTTTAGTCACAAGATTCTGCTCAATGCAATGCTCATTATGGGAGAGTCCACTCCATGATCCATGATATAATAGGAGACACTCGAAGAGGAGTTATATATTATTTTTCCCGACATAATTATATCACACTGGTCTAATAATACTCTGATACAAAGATAGGCGGTCACGCCTAGCACCGTTGGGGGACACCACAAACTCAATCAAGATCACCTCACTATGTAGGGGATCATATTCAAATTATTCCACAAACCTAACGATGTGTCCTTCTACATAGAGCATGAAATCCATGCCCAGGGAGGTCATGATGATTCAAAAAACTCCACCTAGGGAATACAGTATGATAGTGGATCACACTCCAGTATCATGGAGACACCATAACTCTATCTGATACTCAACCACTATAGGGGATCATAATCCTAATAGACAGATGTAATTCTACATTTTACCCTCATTGTAAAGTACCAAGGGAAAAAATTGACCTATAATGGTACAAAATAAGAAAACTAAGATCCACAAACACTCTTGAAGGGGGTACATGACATGTACCAGGGGGTACACAGTGTGTCTATCTATCCCCATGCTTGCCTATGTGGAAGACCCTCAAACAACATGTGGTATTAAAATACACAACATGTAGAAGAAGAATGTGGAATGTAGATACATATAGTTTCCTACCCGTGTCACCTGGTTGTGTCCATATAATAAGGCCATGTCTATGTACCATCCTGTGTATATCAATATGTGTCTGTGTACAAGTATACATCATTCCATTTGGTCGTGTACTTTTTTTCCCGTGTCTATGTACACTTTTAAGTACATGTACAGTCACAAAAAATGGGTCACATGATGTGTGATATAGGTCATAGTCTGTGTGATCTTTAACTCTGGTGAAAACTCAAGCATCGTAGCCTGGGGGGACCACACAATGTTTATATCCGACTTACACATTGTGTAACATGGATTTTTCCCAAAATACAGATCTAGTTCCCCATGCTCTGGTTGTTCCACCAGCCTTCGATTTGGAAATTATTTCACCATAAAATATTATATTGAACCTAATTGAGTCAATCCATCACAGAATAACAAGATCTAGTACTTCAATCTGCTCAAAAAAATATTTATACATCATTAATCATTGCACACTGAAGAACATGAAAATCAGGAATCTATGTCGTCTAATCTGCTACCATCTCTTTCATCATACCACCGTCATTCCATGAAGATACTAGATGTACGATATCAAATAATTACAAAATTAATCATGTGTGTAATGATTGATTTCATTGATAGATGTCGGATTGTGGGATAAATGAAGAATGGTGTGATGATCATAGGAATAGGGGAGAAATGAACAAGAACGATCAAGAGGAATGGGCCTCAATCAATGTTTGTGTGGATCTTGGGTTTTTTTGTTAGAAAGATAATCTAAGAATCAACAATTACAAAGAATTATCCTGATAAAATTTCTATAATAAAACCCATCCCATAATATGCACGATTCGTGAATTAATCCATTAGTCGATAGATTTGTGTTAATCATAGGAATCAAGAAGAGGGAAGAAATAAATATAAACCAACACCCTACCTAGGGTTAGACTAATCATTGATGAATAGTGGTTATGTTTCCATTGTTGATGAGATCCACAATCTCCGTTGGCACGGCGATCCACGATCAGATCTCAATCCATCGTCGTCCTCCAAGAAAAGATCTCCAAAGGTTTTTCTTAAATACCCAAGGTTTGAGAGGCCAAACATAATGAATTTCTATAACCATGTACTCAAAGTATAAATATTCCACTATGTCAAAACAAAAAATAAATAAATAAATTATTTCATTTGTTTTATTTAATTACACTCGTGGTCAATGGCTTTTTCTAGGGTTTGTGCTCGGTCATGGCGATTCCTTTCTTTCTTGGGTTCGATTGTCTCAATAATCCCGGTGGTGCGGCGTCGGCGTTAACCTCCTATGTTTCTACTCATGGCGCGCGGTCTCCGGCTGTTACTGGAAACCCTAAGGCTGCAGTGTCTTCGCGCTTCCCGGCTGGTGTTAAGTTGGCTGCGGACTCTCTTGCCGGATCTGCGAATCTGGTGGATGCTTTGGTGAAATCGAAGACCTCGACAGCTTCTTCGACCTCGGTTCCTCAAGTCGGACCGGAGACCACGTTGCAAGAAGACTTGGGGATTGGCGCGCAGCGCGGTGCTCCGCGGCATCGGGATGGTGTTGTGTCAGCTCCCCCTACTGTGATACAGGATTTTGGTAATGGTGTGGTGCGGGCCAAAAATTCCCGGTTGAAGCAAGATGGATCTGGTTCATTGGGTTTGTTCACGGACTCATGTCCGAGCAGAATTATTCGTAAGGGTTCTTCAGCTCATGTTGAAGCTAACCCCGCCGCGCTTGCAGAGCGAATGTCAATGGGTAAAAATTCATTGATTGCGTGTTTTGTTCTTCCTAAAGGTGCTCAGCCATGGAAGCTTGATGACCTGAATTGCAGAATTTCGAATTTTTGGGGCTTTTCTAACTGGAAGTGTGTTTCTCTTGGTCGAGGTTTTTTTCATTGTCTTTTTCCATCTACTGATTTGAATCTTCGGGCATGGAGCATTGGAACCTTGTTTCTAAAACCTGGATGGTTGCATTTACATGAATGGTCTATGGATTTTAATGTCTCGCGTGCACGAAATTCATTCTCTCAGCTCTGGATTCGTTTGCATGGGCTCAACTGGGTCCTCTGGCATCCCAAAATTCTGCATGATATTGGCATGGAAATTGGGACTCCCATTCGGCTTGACAAAGAAACTGAGGATGTTCGGTTTGGTCATTTTGCTAGGATGTTGGTGAAGGCTGATCTTAGTACTACTTTGATCAACAAGGTAACTCTTTCCACCCCTTCTGATAACATTCAAATTGATGTTGAGTATGAAAAAAAGCCTCTTTTCTGCAATGTATGTATGGCTGTTGGACACTCTTTAGAGTTATGCCGGAAGAATCTGTCTTGTGAGAAATGTGGTGTGAGAGGACATTCAACAGCCCTCTGTCGCAAGAAGTCCAACCTGAAGGATTCGATGTTTCCAAAGTCTTCTGCTCATGATGGTGATGAAATTATAAAGGCGGCTCCTGATCATGGTAAAGGGCTTCTTTTTGATGAATCTCCGAAGGAGGCTCATAGTGGCCCTTCTTATTCTCGATCTGATTTGGCTAAAGAGGTTCCTCTAGTTGAGGACTCCCCTATGCGGACTCCAGAACGGGTGTTCCCTGATTCTCACCAGGTTGATGTCTCTAATCAGGGTGATGTGAAACTACATGTTGATTATCAACATGAAATCCAGAAGCATTTTCAGTCATCTGAGTTTCCTGAGAAATGGGGGAACATTTCTGAAGATGAACAGGGGAAGGTGCGTTCCCCGATCAGGGTCTCGGGCAACGGTGGTCATGCCTCTTATAAGGATGCAATATTGAGTGGCAAGCCAAAGACTACTGAAAGTGAGGGTCCTCCCTTTAAGAGGAGACCACGTAAGGATTATTCTAATGTACCTAGAACTGTGTCTACCAGATCGTCGTCTAAGGTGTCAAGGAAAGTGGATTTGGATATCTTGAAAATCCTAAATAGGGACAAGTCTCAATCTGAGTGGGAGACTGCTGGTGATTCTGATTATGGTAATGACATGTCTTTTTATGATCTCTAGACTTGCTCTTGGGGATGAGGGCATGTCCGTTGTTTGACCCCATCCGCCGCTCTGTCGTCCTTTTTCTTTCTCTTAATAAATTGTCAGAAGCTTTGCCTTTAAAAAAAAAAATTACACTCGTGATGAATTTTTCACAAACTGACCACATTGATAAAGATTATGTTGTGACTAGGGTAAAACCCACATTCTGAACTTAACGGTATCCTTATATTTATGATCTAGACCCCCTTTTGGTATTTACTCAAGTTTTTTCATGAAAAATTCACATGCGTTCTTCTTAATATATTTAATATATTTTAAACATTTTTTTTTGAGCACACCGAGCCTTAGAATCGCATGTCTTCTTAGAGTATAGTTTCCTAAATATTCCATATATTATCCAAAAAAATACCTAGAAAATCTGAGACATTATAGGATTGGCTAAACCAAATGGTTTTCTAAGTGTGAAGCAGAGAGGAGGGTGCTTGGCCTTTTAGAAGTGGGGGAGAGTACACACATCAAATTTTTGAAAATAATAAAGAGTACCCGCATTTTTAACATTCCATAAGGATCAAAAATGGGTTATTATCTAACCATATTCGTGATAAGATATATATATATCCAGATAATGGGTTTTTACAAGTTTATAGGTCATTTTTAAACTTATTTTTTTAGTTTAACCCCCTAGTAAACCCAACTTTAACCGTGATAATTACTTTTTACTATTTTTATTATTCATTATAATCAGACATTAAGTTGAACTTATTATATAATATTAATTTTGTATGATTCCAAATATGGAATCCATTGTTCCATATTAAAATAATTTAAGTGGAAGAATTTATTTTAAAACTAATCCTGCAGACACGATAAAAAAATAGTTTTCTAAGGAAGAAAATTTTCAAAAGTTTAATAAGTTTCTATATCAAAATTAAATATGAAATTTATTCCAATTACCTGTATTGGTATAGTTATACTATATAAGAAATAATTTTACTTTTAATACCATTTAAAAAAAATTCAACCTTATAAATTTTTTAAACAAAAATGAAATTTTCAACAAAACCAAATATTATTCACTATTAATTGAAAAAATAATATTTTCATAAAAAATAAAAAAAAATTACCTTAAGTTAATTTTGATATGATAATTCCAAAACCCAAGTTCATTTCATCAAATAAATTTTATATAATCCCCAAAAAGTACATTTTTTCAAAAAATTAATAAATTAATTTCTTAAGAAAATAGTATTTTTAAAAAATATAAAGAATTTATTGAAAAATAAGTACTTTTTTTGTCAATATGTTTTATTTATATAAAAAATTCTATATAATATTTAAACTATTCTTATTACTATTAATATCTCCAAGTTTAAAAGTTATGCTATAATAGTATTTTCAAAACAATATTAATAATATATCACAGTTTGTTAAAAAATCAGTGTTGTGGGTAACACAAGCTATAAAATATTTTGTTAAAAAAATGATATAATTTACACAAAATTATGATAAACAGGGTTGGCCCAGGGGAAAGCCCATAGATCCCCTCTTCTTGGGAAACACGTCCAATAGGGGAAACACCCATGCCCACCCGACCCCCAAATTCACCATCTCCTCTCCTACTCTCAACCCTAAACACCATTCCACCACTCCGCACACCATTCCGCGCACACAACTCTCCTCCAGGTGCAATTCTATTCTACATGAGGTCTCTCACCCCCACAATCTCTGGCTGCACTACATCAGCATTGCACCCCAACTACTTCCCTACCCTTCTTCTCTCCTCCCCCTCTTACCGCCTCGACTCACTTTACAGCTCCCGACAGTTGGAGGCATTCCGCCTCACCCCTCACCACACCTGCATGCCTTCCTAATATAGGGCTTGTGTTGTCTTCCCCCGTAGCCCAGATTTCCTCCCTTCACTTGTTTCAGCTGGCCACCGGGTATGTGGGGTTTTTTTATAATCATTTTTTTATTTATGATTGTTAGTTTTTAGTTTTATTAATAATTTTCTTAAATTTGTTAAAGTTATCTTCATTGGGGGATTCACTGGTGCATTTCACATTTAATTTTTGATTTGATATTTGTTCATACTAAATTAATTTAACATTTATATATTTTTTATTTAATAATTAATTAACTTGAAGATTATATTGGTTTGGTTATCTTGTTTATCTATTTTTCAAATAAATAATTTTTTTTCACACCATTTAATCTTCTTCCTAATCATCGGTATAATTTTCATTTCATTTCATTTTTTTAGTTTTTAGTTTTATTTATATATTAAATTTAAAAATAATAAGTTTTTTGTTAACAAATAGATTATTATTTTAAAAATTATTGTTTAGATATTGTTTTAGAAGTGTGTTTTTAACTCAACAAATATGTTTGATTGATTAGAAATGTCTTTAACTATTTAGAATTGTGTTTTTTTAATTCATCTAAAATGTTATTTTAAATCTGTTGGTTCAATTTTTTATAGATTGGGAAGAAGAAGAAGAGGGAGATGAAGATGAATATAATAATTATTCAGTGAAGGGTTAAAATGATATTTGAATCAGTCTACATAAAAAGGGTAAATTTTAAATTTTTTTAAAAATTTATGATTAAATTAAAATGAAAACATAAACTCATTTTTCATTAATATTTTATGATTTATTGTTTAAACTTCGATTCTTTTTCCTATTTTGGCGTTTTGGATAACACATAGTTTTTTGAATTTGTTTTAGTATATATGATGGTTAACTTCTTCATCTATAATTTTAAAAATCATTTGTGTGATGCTAATTTTTACTTTATTGAGTTTTAGTGGTTGTTGCACCTTATTAATATTATTTTATATTTGGTATATAAAAATATAAAGACAATATACATTATAGTGTGAGGTATACGTGAACTAAGTACAATCACTAAAGTGTTAAAAAAGTTTTTTTAATCCTACCATTTCATTTGGGTTAGATTTAAAAGCATTTTAATGTTTTACTATTATAGATAGGCTTTGTTGTTTGTTAATGTATTAATTATCTTGGTTTGGTTTAATTTTTAAAATGGCATAAAATAGTTTTTGAGTAGGTTTTTTTAAATGTTGTAAGAATTTTTTCCTTTTATATATTTTTATGGGTAAAAGGGTGTGATTTTTATTTCTAATATAAAACATTGTATGGCTATCTCAATAACACACTTTTCAAAAATAAAAGAGTAAATTTTAATCGTTTAAATAACTATTTGATAATTATTTATGATGAATTTGTATACTTAAGGATGTATTGATTTTAAATGATTTAGTTCTATGCCTTGACTTCCTTTAATGTTTCTTTTCAATGACTTAACAAACCAATTTTTATGAACATTAATGTTTATTAGTTTTTAAGTGGTTTAAAATGTGAAAAAGTATACAATTTTATTATTTTAGTAGTTAGGATTGTTTGACCTTATTTAAATTAAATTTACAAACATAGAATAACAAAGTTTCTATACGATTAAAAGTCTTGTTTTACATTATTTTTTAGTTGTTTTTCTATCACTAGGGGTGGATTTTTAAAGATACATTTTTTGTTATATTTTTTTATAAATTTTCTAATATTTTATGGCTAGATCATGGGTTGGTCAGGTCTAGTGAAGATCAAACTTGTTTTTTTAATCCCACATATAATGTGGGTTTAAATGTATTTATGATTTTAGGCTCAGTATGATTCTGTCCAACTCATTAAGCACTCCCACTTAAAGGGAAACATTTCTATAATTTGTCTCAGGCAACAAGAATCCATTGGCCTTTCCTGATGAAAAATAGGTTTATTTATGGAAAATATGGGATTAAATCATGAATTTGAAAAATTGGTGAAAATTCCAGTTTTAACCCTTTAAATCACACTCTAGTATTTGTGAATGAAATATTTTTTTGTGAATTATTTAGACTTAAATTTCTAGGATACTGTTAATCATTCAATATTACAAACTTTCTATTTGGAATATCATTGATATATTTAACATCTAATGGTAGAAAATAGGACATGAAGTTGAATCTATACTTGACTCATCTGCATGGACACCGATTCACCTTTTGGGACAAATATTCTTTATTAAATATTGGATTGGAATTAAATTTGGATAATAGATATAGGATACAATTTATAAAAAATAATAATTTTTAAGGATAGTTGGTTCAAGAATTTTGGAGGTCATAAATTTAAATCAAATTGAATTAAAATATATGTCTAAATTTTCCATTCACACGTGTAACATCTTGTAATACTAGTCTCTCCTACACTATATAAATGTGTTTTTATCAATTTAAGAGGGTTATCTATGAATTAGAATATTAAGGGGATATGAAAATTTGTTTTTCTCCATTTATCCAAGAATTTTAAGAGGGGTATCTCTTGAAGCAAGGATACCTTATTTGTCACCTTCTTGTTCTTATTCATTTGTAATTTTCATTTATTATAATAAAATTATCTATTTATCTTATATATCTCTTATTTTATTCAATTTATCTTATTCTTTAATTCCCATTTTTTTAAATCAGGAGTACAAACATGATTGTTTTATACCATTTTTATAAATTTTCATATGTATGTCATTTCTAAGATGATTAATTAGCCCATATAGGGGTTGCACATTAGTAGTCAATTTAATTTTCACCTCATTAGATGATTTGGTTTGTATCCACAAGATCATAGTAATTAATATAATTATAATCTAATAATTGGGTTTTAATTAAAAAATCATTCAATTGAAAAAATAAATTACATGTGAGGTCGGGTATTATGTGATATGTGAGAGAGAAATCTTAATCGATAAAACTGAAACAATAGGTACTTGTATTTAGGGTTTAAGTATAATCTATAAACCCAATTAATTCCCATAAACATTTTTCATTTGTTCCATAATTAACCACTAACTATTAATTTAACCTAGTAATGAGAATTGAATCACG
The DNA here is from genome assembly GCA_963277665.1 of Viscum album. NCBI lineage: Eukaryota > Viridiplantae > Streptophyta > Magnoliopsida > Santalales > Viscaceae > Viscum > Viscum album. The sequence goes on from OY728139.1 coordinate 1,273,225,956, forward strand.
GTGCTAAGATAGCACATTTTAAAGTTAGCCTAAGGTTTAATTAATTTAATCTTTGTGGTTGTGTCAATTTTATTAGGTTTTGGATGTTAATGAATTATGGTTTTAAAATTTAATGAATTTTAATTAAATGGATAATGATTAATATATAATCTAAGTTATATATTTTGATCAATTGTAGCTTCTAATAATATTTTCTAAAAGAAACACCTCCTCGTTATATTTTATCAGTTAAATTTTAAAAACAAAAAAACCTTCTTCTAACCTAATTTTTCTTGTTATATAAAAAACAAACCACTGTACTTTATATAGTTTTAGTTATTTAATTATTTTCTCATAATACCTTTAATAAGTTGTTTTAAGTGCTTCCTCCTTGTGATAATGACCTTGGTCAGCCACACTACTTCGCCTAAATACTAAAAAATACACATCATTTGAGAGTTCCCACAAAAATTCTTTTTATTGTCCCACTACCTAATCCACTTGAAACCAAGTGACATTCCACCATGATACATTTGGTCTCAATGAATTTTTAGTTAGGATATTGAGATTCTGACAAGTGTTTGGGAAGAAAGGTAAAAATTATATGTTTTCACCCCATTTAAATTGGGAACCCACTTAGGTTCCCCAATTTAGGTAGGAACATAGAGAGGGTAGGATTAATCCCCATCCATCGCTTCTTTATTATCTTTTAATCTTTACCTTAGGATCTATGAATGTGGTTTATCCTTCAATTAAGGTGAGTTACTCCCTTTTACTCCCCCTATTTCTCCCCCTACACTATTCTTTGATTTTGGGTGAGTTTGAGTTAGGGTTTTGATGTCGATTCCATATAATCATGGTAGGTTTATGATGAGATAATGGGTATTTAATGTGGATTAGATAGAGGAGGTTCTGGAATGATGAATCCTTAAGGTTTCTTGAAGTTCTTCTTAAGGTAATTCATTAATCTATTTTTTTGTTCTTTTATATAATTGGAAAATAATTTATTGATGAATTGAGTATTTATACAAATTATTTTGATAGAGGCAAGTTTCAGGGAGTTTTATTAGTGATTCACACCTCATTGCTTCAGTTTTCCACATTGTCACATAATCTGGTGATTTATCTATTGAATATTCCTAATGAAATTATGTTAATTATTTTATTTAATTATAATGGTTTATAATTAATTAAAATGAATTCTTAATAAAGTTAGGTAATTTTGTAGATAGATAATGGTTAAAAGACCTTTATTATGATTTTATTGTCTTAGGTGATGATGGTCAAGCTTTTATTAAGGGTTTAACTCCATTTTGAGTTTGGTGGCCCTTATCATTCCAAATGGTTATGCATTGTTTCATTTAGTATGTAATGATTGGTTTCACTGTCCAATGCGATTAACTTATAATCTAATTTGAATTATTTTTCTTAGACTTATATTAATTTTATGATGACATCTTGGGTTATGTGCGACCCTCAAATATTATTTCTTGATGCTTTGATCATTGATAATCAAAGGCTTAAACCAAAGTGGATGGACTGTGTACTCAGGACCCCTTGGGGTGTTCCCTTGAGTTATTTATAATTACTAGGACCATGTTTTTGTTACTTTAGCCTTATAGGATTTTTTGGGGTTTTAAACGAGTATGGGAAATTTTATCCATGAAATGGATTGTTCCTTCAACTGTGTGAGAGTAAGCATGTGCTATTAGGGCCATGATTTGGCCTTCTATGGGACATAGCTTAATTTCATGGCCATCAAGGGCCATGGGTTATAATTAAAGTATTAGAATCATGGAACTATAACCAATAGAGATGTATCCTTAGTAAATATTGACATATTAAACTTGGGATAGCTGATCTTATCCTCCCTTGAGTATTATGTGTGTAGATGATGTGAGGTTCGCATAAGGATTGACTCGAGTGGATAATTTGTGACAAATTTATATCCTTTTTTACCTATGTGACTGATGAGTGGAGTGAGTGTTCCTTCCCCTTTAGGCTTGTGGTAACTGATTAGGTTATACCCCAATTTGAGTAAGGATATCTATTAGTGAGTGAGTAAAAACATGGCTTATACTTGATGCGAGTTGGACGATATACTGGATTAGTTATGTTTTTCTTATTAAACTATTCCCAAGCTATTTATTATACCTTAATGTTTTTTGTTTATACTGTAGAAAGATACTCTTTTTGGATAGACTAATGTTGTTCTATTATATCCCATTTATCCTATGTTTTCATTATCACAAAATCCCTTAATTTAGTTTTTAATGAATTTTATTGAAGTGTGCAGATCAGTCTTTTTAAAGTTTTAAATATGATTTTTAAGTTATTTACATTAAAATAGAATAATTTTAATAAGTGTTTAATTCATACACTAAATTTATATGACATACTAAATACTTGCATAAAATATTTATGATTCGTATAAAATTAGAGAAAAATTCTAGTTTTTATAAAATTTCATAAATCTAAAAGTCTTACAATCACATAAAGTCTTACATTCGATAATTATGATCAAATAAATCCTTACAGTAAGGTTTGATAATCATAATGTATTTTTATGAAGAATTATTTTTAGAAAGAAGTCACATAGTGAAGTTATAAGGTAAAGCCTTAAATTCCAAATAAAGTATTTCATTTAGAATCAAGCCTTATAATCAAGAAAGTTATCCAATAGAAAAGGAAAACAACAGATATTTACTATTAGACTCTAAAGTTTTACCATAAGAGGAAATTATTATGTTTAGAAAGTTATGGGATTAAAGTCAATCTTATGATTACCAAAAATGTCATATGATCAAATAAAGACTTATGAGTAGAAGTTTTATGTTACTGAAGACTTATGAATATTGATGTTCTTAAGTATGTTAAAGATATTTCTATTACAATCCTGAAGAGATTTATTATTGAAGTAGTGTATCAAGGAAATTATACTACTTAATTTATTTTTATCATAAGTAAATATGTCTAAATAAGTAAGAATCTGATTAATTAAGGTAGTTATTTCCAAGAATAAAAAATTTTCAATGAAGACGCATGATACACAAATTTGATACTTTATTTTTCCTATTTATGGATGAATTCTCTTGCAAAGGAAAAAATAATTAACTTATAAGTATTATATTATTTACTTATAACCATTTTAATTAATGGAGAATTTCAAATTCAAAAGGAAGTTCTATACATATTTATGTGAGAATATCAGGAAACAACATACATGAACACACACATACATTGTTCTACTTATCTTTAAAGTTGTGTAAATAAAGACAAAAATATGTTAATACCATGTGATTTCAATTTAAACCTATATAAAATGAATTTATTATGAGCTGGTTTGAATTTTTAATCATTATTTAGAGAATATTTATCATATATTTGTTGTTTATTATAACTATATACCAAAATAGTAACCATTATTTATATCATTATATTAATAGTTTTCCCTCATTATTCCGAGTATGTGAAAATCATAGATATGTATTGAAAAATGGATATCCCATTAAAAGATCTTGTATTTTTTAAAAAAAATTAGTACTTTCAATTAACTATTGATGTCCCTATAAAAAAGACCAATATAGTTAAAATCACCAAGCTTACTAAGATTGTGATTCGTGAAGTGGGTCAGGGGATCTTTGAGCCATGAACCACTATAAATATTTTTTTTTTCTCATCATTAAATTTTGTTTTTAATATTAAATTGTTTATTTAATTTAGATCAAATGATAGATTTTTTTTATTTTTTAAAGAGTTTTATTTTATTTTAAAGAAAAAATTAAGAACTTAATCCATCCCCACCTCCTTCTTAAATAATTTTGAAATTACTATTGGGAAAACAATTTGTATCAAATTAAGTGACTTTAGATCTCTAAATCTTAGAAAGTTGAATTATTAATATCATTTTACAAAATATTCTATAATGGATGATTCTAAAGAAGGAATGTTTATGATTAGTGTGTCATAAATCAATGGAGAAAGTTATAGGTTCTAGAAAACTAATATGTTTATCTTTCTAAAGAACCTTAGATTAAAGGTGTCCATAAAACCCATAAATACATACAAGATAATTAAGGGTAAACTAGAGACTTGGGATACTACAATGGATGCTTAATATGATCTCAAATCCAAATATATAAATACAAATATATTTGGAATAATTCATAATGAGTTCAATCAAGTTTCATAGTGTTCCACAAATCATTCAATATGGAATACCATTTATATTACTTATAAGGGAACTGTAAATATCAGGGAACTAAGGTACAACACTATCAAGCTAAAATTTGACACTTTTATAATGATATATGATAATACAATAACTCAAATGAATGGTAGATTCATGGAAATTATTAATGATGTTGCTAATTTGGGAATATATATTCCTAAACTTGATCAGGATTTCAAAGTTCTAAGAGTGTTACCATACAAGTGGAGTAGAATCTAAACTTCCATCAAAAAATTAAATTCTTTCAATAATATAAAACAAAAAAAATTGGAACTCTCATGACGTATAAAGTAGAAATTAAGACTGAAGTTACAGATCAAAAAGTAATTAAAAATGAAAATTTCACCATGATAGTCTATGATGTAGAATATGATCATTTTAAAAGTAAATTAAAAAATTATACAATAAGAGAAGAGGATTAAATAATTATTCAAATAAGTACAATAAATTTAAAGAGATTTCAAAATAATTAAGATGTTATGAATGTAATATGATCAGGCATATTAATCCTGATTTCCCTCATTTGAAGGAAAATAAGAAATCATAAAAAAAGTTTCCCAAGAATTATTATTACATGTAAAATGAGAATAATGAAATCAAGGATACATGGAGTGATTTTAAAGACTCAAGTGATGATTCAAGTTCTAATTCAGATGCTGATGAATCAAATCAAATTTCAAATGTATGCTTAATATCTCAAATAGAAGAGGTGAAACCTATTTATTATTCTTATTATAGATCTAAATATAAAAATAATAACTACCCATATGTGTAATTAAATGAGTATTACACTATACTAGAAGAATAATTTAAATCTCTTAAAAATAATAATATGAATCTTAAAAAATCCTTTCATTCTGTTAGATGATAAAACTAAAATGTATCCAATTTTATTTTCAAAATTAAAATCTAATCTAGAATCAAACAAATATAATTAATTGGAATAAATGATAAAAAACCTAATTCATACAATAATTATTTTGTTCCCATTTCTAAAAATATAAATATGTCTAATATTACTTTATTTCACTATTAAATCAATTGTCATTATAAAAATGATTATTATTTTAAATAAAAACAATTCCATGGTGTTAAAAATTCACTTCTTTCAAAACATTAATCTAAATTATAGGATGGAATTCTAGAAAAAAACAACTGAGTTACCAAATCATTAGTTCATAACATTATTGGACTCAAGAGTATTTAGGTACTAAAAAATCATCATGTATAATTTGTCTATATAAGGAAAAATACATAGAAATAGTAATTCAAAATGGATTATGGATAGTGGTTATTTAAGGTATATGAGTGGGGTTTTTTTCAACTTCCACTCTCTATCTAAAATTGATCAGGGATATATCACCTTTGGTGAATATTTATAAAGTAATTTGTTTTTGTGGGTCCATTTGGATATCTAGATTTAGTGATTATATAAAAATTTCTATATGTTAAATAATTGAAAATAATATAATAAGAATATCTTAGCTTTGTGATGATGGTTTTTGGTTGATTTTTCTAACTATGCATGTTCTTTTTTTAAAGATAAATTTATCAAGTTTAAATCAGCAAAAGAAACAAAATTACACATTATACCTTACTTATCTATGTAACAAAAATTTAGACTTCTTGAATGCTGAAATTAATGAAACTTGGATTTAGAATAGATCACTTGGACATTATAATGTCTATTATTTAAGAAAATTATCAAAAAATAAGTTAATTTTATATTTTCTTCAAAAAAAATTGGACAAAAATAATCGATGTAATTCATGTCAAATGGTAAAGAAACAAAATTCAACTTTCAAATCATTTAAAGTAGATTATACTTTTATGCCCCCTATAATTTTTACATATGGGTATATTTGGGCCATATAAAATAACTATCATCATAGGTAAGTCTTTTGTTTATGTTTTAGTTGAATATTTTCCAATATTTATATGGGGTTATTTCATGATACTTAATAGGGAATCTTATGTTGTTGTTATAAAATTTTGGAAGTTAGTAATAAATGAAAAATATGTAAAAATTGCTTCTTTGATAAGTGACCATCTAGGAGAGTTTAAGAATCATGAATTCAATTCATTTTTCTAAATATAATGCACTAACATAAATTCTCTTCCCCAAGGATACCTTAACAGAATAGTTTTGTTAAAAGAAGTAATATGACTTCATAAGAGGTTGTTAGGTCAATAATGTTTGAATAGAATGTACACCTAATTTTGGGTAGAAGCTATTAACACATCATATTATGTAATCAATAATGTTATAAAAATACATATTTTTAAGAAAAAACCTTATGAGTTATGGAATAATATAAAACCAATGGTTGAGTAATTTAATGTTTTTAGATATAAAATTTATATTTTGGTAATTTTGATCTAAAAGATGATTAAGGAACATCCCTAGGTTGTTTTACTACTTTTAAATCTTATAGAGTTTTTAATAAGAATTCAAAGAGTGTTTGGGAATCTAACCTTGTTAAATTTAATGAAAGTGATCCCTTTGATCATAAAAAGATTCATATTGATAATTTAAGTGATTATATGGAATATATGAAACTTAAAACTATATTTTATGAAAAAAATGATAATGGTGTGGAACATTATCAAGTACATTCTAGTCCTGAAATGTTAGAATATGAAGAACATGAATGTGTGATTTCTAGACAGCCTGTAACCCTTAAAAATCATCCTTTATAGACTTTTATAGAAATATTGGATGAGTACTTGAAATAAAATTAGTTCTAGAAACCAAATCAAGTATTTTTCTTTTTTATAACATCTTAAACAAAAGACCATAAAAGAAGTCTTAAGTGATTAGAGTTGGTCAATTGTCTTGTAGGAGGAGTTAAACCTCTTCAAGAGGAACAAGGTATGGTAATTAGTGGATATACCCTATTATTATGCTATTATAAGAACAAAATGGGTATTTAAAAATAAACAATATGATCAAGGTGTGATCAGTAGAAATAAGTATAGCTTAGTTTCTAAGCATTACAATGAAGAGGAATGGATATATTATGAGGAAACCTTTACTCATATAACTATACTAGAATCCATTAAAATCCTTATGGAATATGCATATGATATGAACTTTAAATTGTTTTATATTTATATAAATAATCTTTTATAACTGGTTTTTAATGGAGTAAGTGTATGTTGAAAAACAAATCCTGGTTTTGAAGATCCGCATTTTCAAAATTTTGTTTTCAAACCTACTAAAGCCTTGTATGGCCTTAAATAATAATTTCGATCTTTGTATAAAACTTAAGTTCTTTTATTTTTCAAATAGATTTTCTAGGGTTTTGGTAGACCCAACAATTTTCAATAAAACTTCATAAAAGGATTTTTTTAGTTTAAATTTATGTTGATTATGTGCTCAATGTTTTAATAAATTGGGATTTGTATAAATAATTTATAAAACTCATTCAAAAACAATTTAAAATAAGAAAGTAGGGTGAGTTAATTTTTTATTCTTAGATTTCATATTTACCAAAAATATTTTTTTGAATTTTCTAAATTAATGAAAATTTATACCTTATTTACTTATAATATTTATACTAGAAATCTATAAGAAAAATTTAACACATATGAGTTCTAATATTAAGCTTTATTTGGATAAAGCTAGAAAACGAGTTGAAAATAAACTATATAGAGGAATAATTGATAGATTGATTTATCAAACTATAGGTAGACCAAATATTATGTTTTTTAATCTTATGTGCTTGATTTCAAGAAAACCCAAAGTTTCACACTTGAATATTTTAAAAATGATTTTAAGGCATTTGAATGGAAAATTTTATTTATCATTAATTTTTCCAAAAAATTATCATTTTGATTTAATTTAATATTCTAATTTTTACTTACATAGGTGTAGGTTATATATGATAATTATTTCCAAAATGAAACACTTTCTAGAAAAATATTCAGTTTCTTAGTCTAGTAAAAAGAAGTATTTTTTTGCATTGCCAACTAGTGAAGCTGAGTACACTACACTAGGAAGTTTGTGTGTGTATATATTATTTACGAAAGAGACCATGATAAATTTTTTGATAAATTTTTTATCATTCTACAATTAAATGTGATAACACTTATGATATCAATATTTCTAAATCTAATAATTCATTAAATAACAAAAAATATTAATTTAAGGCATTATTTTTTAATGGATCACTCTTAAAAGGGTTATATTTACTTAAATTTCATTAATACTAAATATCAAATAACATTTATATTCATAAAGATTTTACTGGTTGATGATTATATTTTACTAAATGTGAATAAATATTATTTTAATATAAGTGATTTAAGTTGTTTTGAATATGATTTATAATTAATTAAGAATAATGAGTTATTCAATCCCTAGATTATGTATTTAGAAAAAATTAATTGTATTTTTTGTTTCAAAATTTATTTAATATTTATTATTTAGTATTTTTTAATTTTTTTAATGAAATCATGTGAAAAGTTGATCAATGTGATATAAGGGTGTATCACATCCATAATACTTTCAGAGTCCAATGGTCTCTCTAATCAAACCCACTCATTTTTTGAACCTCAAATATCTATCTTTATAATTTGCCTAAAATTTAACCCTAAAACCATTCCTTATCAATCTCATGAATACTTCACAAGTATGGTTAAATCCAAATGAACTAATGATGGATATTCATGAAGTTCTACTAATTCTAAGTCAATAGGTCATGATTGAAGAGTGTTACTAGGAAGAGTTGAGGATCTTAGTTGGTTGAATCAAATAAATCTTGTACTAAAGAGAGTTATAAGTTTTAAAAAGTGGGAATAGATATTTAATGAGAAAAATACAAGATCTATATTTATAAGTTAAGTAATAGTGTTTTATCTGAACAGTTAGTTATACTTTTCTCAAGCTATATATATTATATAGTTGAAGTTAAATTGGAAAGACTTCACTATTTATTCTGAGGAGATAGTTAAATATTTCCATTATCCTCGTGAGGGTAGGTACATTTACAACCAATACATAATTTATGATGATGAAATTAGGTGATCAATCATAATGAAATATGTTTTTATAGAGAAGAAATTGAAAAATTACTTATTACCTTACTAAAAGATCTTCTCTAAGTTCATTCTTACCAGTATAGCTCAGGGAGATAAAGAAATTGAGAAAATTATTTTTCAAGACATTAAATTGATGTATTTGTTTCTCAATGATGTGAATGTGAACCTCCCAAGATTTATTTTCTACTATATGCATCCTTGTTGTCAACCAAAATAGGGAGTTAAGTTTTACCCCTATGGAAGAGTGTTGAACTCTATCTCCACAAAGAAATATGTAGACCAAATTTATGATGAGGTTTCCAAGTGTCGATGACACCACACTTTATTTGAAGTCCTATTGAATAATATTAAACTATCCTATAATGTATCTTTAAATATAGTATAAGTTAAAAATAAAGGGGATTAGGAAGTAGTAGAGGCCATTAATTCTGAATTTAGTGATCATGAGGAGGGGGAGCGTGTTATAGTTACATATATTCTTGATACCTCAGATGTTTCTCATGAATTAGGGCCTACTACATTTAAGGGGGAGCTTATTAAATAACCTGATCCCATAGAGAGAAAACATCTACTGATTCACAAACTCCTGCACCTGATGTTGGAACAAGTAGAGATATTATACCCAAAGATCATAATAGATCAAGTGTTTTAGTGAACACTTTTCCTTTAGTTGGAATTGAATATGTGAAATTTGAGATGGAGAAAGACAATTTATAAGATTCAGTAACGGGAAATATTGATTCTTACCATGTTAGAATAAATCATCATGTGTTATATAAGAATATCCATTCATCAAATAGTAAATAAATGGATGATTATTTATCATAAACTTTTGACAATAAAATGTTACCATATCTTGGTACTAATAAAGAAGATCTTGCTCAATCAGTTAATAAAAATGAATATGATTATAAAATTTCAAATTATGATAAAACCTTTACAGTTGGATGTTTTATATAATTTGATAATTTTAGATCTACCATTGATGAGATCAAGGATGTTTTGAAAGCTTCAAAGTATGAATTTACATTTATAATGGATAATTTAGTCTCCAAAAATAATTTTTATACTATGATGAAAATTATGGCTACTCAAACTAAGATAAGCCTACTCAGAAAATTTATTCAACCATATTTTTTTAATAATTTTAATTTTTAGTAGATTGACTAAAGGAATTAATATCAAGTTCTATTTCCAATATATACTTTCAAAATATGAAATAAAAACTATCTTTAAGATCATTTTCTATTGAGATTAAAGGAATGGTGGAAGAGTCTCTAAAATCATTAAGAACATGCCAATTGTTTAGTCTGATATCTCATCCTCAGTTCTTGAATAAATAAAATCTCTTTGAAAGTGAATAAATAAATATTTTCATCTAATAAATATCTTAATGTCTTATGAATTTGAATTCATCAAAAATGATTCCTCATTATCAACCAAATCTCATCTCTAAATCAGATCTTGAGGAATTAAAAGGGTGGTTGAAGACTCAATTTTCATTGCTCAGGGCTATTCATCCTCTTCATTTATGTATTTACAATGCATACTTTTGAGAAAATATCCTCATAAGAGATAAATTTCAAATTCCATCTTCATATCTATATATTCTAAGTGAAAGTGTTCGATCCATCTACTCTATTTCTTTTGTTATTGTAGACATTATTCAATGGTTGAAAAGAGATATCATCACTAAAATTAAGAAACAAGAAACTAGGAATAGAAATATTATCATGTTATTAAAGGAATATAAATATATCTTAATTTAAAACTCCATATAGTTTACCACTAATCTAAATAGTATTAAAAAGACTCTTGAAGACATAGTGGTTCAAAAATATGGATATTTTTCTGATGATAACCTAACTGAAAGTTATGAAGATCATAGTGATATCTCCAAGGGAAAGGAATTGGTAGTTAATTCGGACCAACCTTCCATATCTCTACCAATTCTATTAGATTATATATTAGAAGAGATGAAGAGGTAGATAGTTGCTTGTTTGTCTAAAGATGAAAGGGTTACTCAAGAATACATGAAAAAGGGATCCCATATTCCTCTTTACAACTCTGACTATAATATAGTTCATAGACTGGAGGTCCATTACAAATCCTTATTTAAAAATAGATATATTAGACAACTTGGACCATCGATTCAATTTGTATTATGTGTCCAAAGAAAATTTGGATAATAATTTTTCTCTCAAATCCTTTCATGATAAATCCAAGTAGGTTACTGCTACTTATATAAGAGATTCTGAAACTACTTAAGAGCCTTTTCCTAGGGATATAACTTATTTAGATCAACCAAATATTGAGTCTTATAATTCTATATATAATCTTTCAGAATAATTTTTTAGTTTCTTTAAGATTTTGTTGGTCCTTATTGTTTATATTAGTGAAAGGATAAAATATGCGAAGGATGCTTTTGATACCAAAGATGTCAAGATCAAAAACCATACTACAAGTTTCAATGAGAAGATTAATCTTGAACAAACAGTTCAGAAGTAAGAAGTCAAGGATCTGAAATTGAAGAGGGAAAGATATCTCATATTCGAGTTTGAAGAAAATATTAGTAAGCATGAAGATATTTTTAAGACTTAGGCTTAATTTCTTAAGTCTCAGGATGAAAAGATCAAATCTCTAGAGAAGAAAAATTATGATCAGGAACAGCTGCTCAAGCACTCTTTAGAAGACCATAAGGAGCTTAAAAAGCTGAAAACCATCGTGAAGAAGTTAATGCCGAAGGAGAAAGAAGAATGATTTTTTTTTCAATCTGATCTTTTGTTATATTACCTTTCTTGTACAAATTGTTTTCCAATCATAATGAAAATTTTGGCTATTCTTCATGTGTTTTTTTTATAGTACTAATATTTCAGGTACCATATTTTTTTCCATTCCCTTAATTCATTTTTTAAAAATCATAATGGGGGAGAAAGGAATGATAAAAAGAATACTTAGTAAAGAAGAGAATTCCCTAATGGGGAGTCTATCTAAGAGGTAGTTTTATTAAAAAATATTTCATTATATAAGAAAAAGAAAAATCTCTTTAAGTAAGTCAAGAATATGATCATTATGGATTTCAAAACCTAAGGGGGAGTTAGTCGTATTCATCATTATCTATAAGTAAAGGGAGATAAGTTTTTATTTTAAGTTCATAAAGCAAAAATATTAGTCCTTATATTATTTTTTTGTAAGGATGTTTGTGATTTCCAAAAAGGGGGAGATTGTTGAGTCAATAAGGTTTCTTAATGGATTTTCCATTCCTCTATCTTTTGAAAATCACAAACACTTTATCTTAAGGCAATTTTTTTCCTAAGGATTATTTTCATAAGGAAAATTTTCCTTCAATAAGGAAATTTTTATTCTCACCTATGTTTTCATTGTTCATTTGTTAGTCTCTCTAAAACCAACTCATTTTATCACTAAGGATAAATTGGGTTTCATATATAAAACCTTAGAATCCTATAATTCCTTGGATATAGAGTGTTCTGAATTCTGGTTCTGAATTCATTGAAATTAAGACTATAAATTCTCTAAAATTCAGACTCTGAATTCTATGAATTCAGGTTCCAAATTCCTCAGAATTTTGACTCTGAATTCCTCATAATTAAGATTCATAATTCCTTAGAATTTAGACTCCAAATTCCTTAGAATTTAGATTCCAAATTCATTGGAATTCCGACTCCGAAATATATAGAATTTGGGTTCTGAATTATTTGGAAAACTGAATCCGAATATCCAGTATTATAGACTCTGAATATTTATTTTTTTAGATTATGAATTCATTGGAATTCAAACTTTGAAATCTATAGAATTCAGGTTCCAAATTATTTGGAAAACCAAATCTGAATATCCATGTATTATAGACTCCAAATATATATTTGGTTAGATTCTGAATTCTATTTTTCCTTAAACTCTGAAAAATATATTTGATTAAGTAACTTCATTTTCCTTACACTTGTTATGAAACGATGTTGGAAAATCTATTTCTAACTAACCGTTGTTTGAGTGTCACGTGTATAGGTCCCTCCAAGATTCAAAGAAAAATATTACCATTAGAGGAGGGAGATGAACATTAGAGAAGTGCCTATAAATAGAATTTCATTTGAACGAGCTCACACAAATAGTTCCATCACTCAAGAGATTTCATGCTGCTGAAGTGATTTCTAGAGAGATAGACTCTCATGCTTTGTGCGGTTCTGAACATCTTGTTCATACTAATTCATGCAACTCCAATTGTTGTTGAGTACAATCGAGGGCTTTCGGGGATTGGAAGACAGAGGTTCTGACTACCTTAAAGTTGTAGTGCTTGCAGGGATAGCAAGAAAAATTCTGATATTCCTATCGAGGGCTTACCCTGGTGTGGGTAAGACATACATTCTTGAAAGTATAAATCAAGGGACCTTTATCCAAGGTTGTTGGATACCCTACTCTTTGGGTTAAAATATTTTCTACTTGTTACTTGTTTTGTTTCAAGTTTATTTCCACTGTATTTTGATAAAGGAAGAAAGTATAATATTCTTATACATTCTTGTACCTTTGTATACTCTGATAAGTAATATTTTATATACTTTAAGGTAGAATCTTTTCCTTGTAAACTTTCCTTAAGTTTCATTTCTGGAACCATATTTCTAAAACCTATAAAGTTTTTTTTAATAGAACTAAAAGAGGTCGTGTGAATTTACCTTATTTAAATTTTTTAAACATAGTTTTCCATAACGTTAAAAATTAATGTTTTTAAACTTACAATTCACCCTCCCCCTTCTTGTAATTGAGCATCTACATCATTATTTTGATCCTACAACACTTACCTATAGCTAAATGGATGTTGTATCTAGCTCAAAACCTATGATAAGATGAAATTGTATATACATTTTAGGTTCATTTAAATAAATATTATTCATGTTTTATTCAATAATTCACTAGGTTTTTGTGATTGTTTTAGTAAATAGGTGTCCAAGAGTCCAAAGTAAAAGTTTCCAAAATGGTTAGAAAATTACTTTACACATTGTGAAGCACATACACAATGTGTATTCATCATTCAAAACATGTCTGAAGAGGATGGAACAAGTGATGGAGAATTTACAAGTCATGAAAATAATACATGATGTGAATATCCAATACACATCATGTAAAATTCAAATGTCTCTTCCTGCTTAAAGCTCGTGCAGTGAAGATGAAACATGTTGAGATTCCCCAATAAATATTGCGAACTAAGTAATATATCTGAATATCAAAGATTCAGGCCATTAATGTTTCCAGATAAAAGATACATAGAGAAATATTTGGATCAAGAACACACGATGTGTGGAGGTTAAATGTCATGTAAATATCTGTCTATTTATGTACAGAATGCGAAAAACTGCAGACACACCTCTTAGAAAACTCTTCCTTTTGGTTTTATTTCATTTATTCATATGTTTCATTTCCAAATCATGTTTAAACAATTAATTTTTTAATTGAATTCAAATTTCATTTATTTATCTTCATCTATTATTCACCCCATTAATCTGCACTTTCTGTTTCAATGTTTGTTTTCCATTTCCATTACCATCCGACATTAGTTGTGTTCCATTTTCTTGATTGTTTACCATTTAAAGTAATTTTATTATTTATTTATCTGTTATTTTGATAGAAAAATACTTGATTTTTAATCCCTAAACTATGAACTACTTTATTCTAAATATTTTATCAATCTTGCAAGCATGTTTGCGACTATTTCTCTGATTTTTATTAATACCATCATGAGCAGTTAAACCATGTAGGGTGAGGGTTGAGAGAAAGGTTCATTACAAAGTTAATGAATCTATAAACTAAAACTTGGTAACCCTATGTCTAGTAATCATGTTAAACAATAACTATATATTCAATTATTTTGTGAAACCATGACCATGAGAAGTTTAATTGAACGAACATGAACTAATTGGACTTGAGCAGGCTATGAACATTATCATGTGACAATTTCTATCATTGAAGATGGTATTAATGCATCTAGGTTGTTAGCTATATGTGAACGAAGAAATAGTTTAATATTGGATAGATCTAGTTGGTCTGACCATAATAATGTAGTTCTCTATGCATCACTTCATAGCCCAATTCCTAGGACTTTCCCAAGTTAGGTTTGAGATTATCCTTTTTATGTGAAACCCTAAAATTGACCTTGATCCCTATCTTATTCCTAAATATTAAATGAATATTTTTAGATTTAATTTAATCCCAAACCCAAATCACTTCTCGGGGACTCTTATATAAAGGGTTCAAATATGTTGGTTCTCTATCTGTCGGTTCATCCTCATGGGATCAACCCTGCACTACCACTTTACCACACCATTATAGAAAGTGTAGTCTGGGAAAATAGAAATTCTAATATGGTCATCACTTGCATTAATTCACAAACATGTGTAGGTAGATCAAATTTTGAAACTATTTATGTGTATTAGTGTCTTTATTTAGAAAAGGGACCATCATCACGAACCTTGGATTACCTCACCCACCCACCTTTTCTCTTTTCAATCTTCCTTCTTTTATTCAGAAACCACTACATATTTCTTAGTTTTTATCTTTTTCATGAGTCAAGGAACCCTAACATGTTCAAGGAGACCTTATTATTAATAACTACTCACTTTCATTCCTAACATCAAAATATATCTTTCTGCACGCCACCATCGATGTATGGATGGTCACATGAATCATATGGGGCCTAACCCTCCAAACATGTAATATGTGCCACCTGCACTGCACAGAGATCAACCCCTGGAAATGGTTCAAACCATCATTGATTATGAATTTCCATATATCATTGGTGCTACACCATCATTCTATTCCCTCCTGTCCAGGTGCATACATTCAAAATCAAATCTAGACTCATTAGAGTGATCCAGAATATGGTCTTGTTCAGTGAATTATAGATCAACGATTCTCATTGAAAAATCTATAACTTCCTAGAAGTTTGAAATACCTTTTGAAACTATTTAATTTCCTATGATGCAATCAGATTATTATTCTTCCCATTCTACTTGTGTTATTGATCCAAGGATTGGATAAAAATAAAAGTTATTGATTCAATCCCGACTTTGGACAAATTAGACCATAAGTTCCTAGATAAGCATTTACCACCTATATGAAATTGTATGTTCTAAAATTAAATTTTGATATCTAACTATATAGATGGATATTTATATTGTGAGGCATGGTATTTCTTCATGGAACTTACTTATAAGTTCCCACATCATAGAATTGACATGTGGCTTCAGCTACCAACATCCTACCAAGGCCTCTAACCAACGGCTCACATAGTGGTAGATGATTCCGCTGATGACAGGATGATTCTAAAAATTCCTAAAGTATGAAAAGAACTTCTATATGAATTCTTTCATAATTTCATACTATGGAAGAGCAGTCATGGAATCCCTATAAAATAATATACTAAGTATAAGAAAACACTCTTCTAGCGGCACAAGTAAAGGACCTTAATAAGAAGATTGAATCCTTTCAGCTACATATTGCACCACCACCCTCGCCTGCACCTTTGATGGAAATTCTATATTGTGATATGTGTGGAGGCCCACACTCATACCAAGACTCCATAGAAATAGTAGATCAACTTTAATTCCAATATTTTGATTATGTTAACTACAATCAACAAAGAAAACAATTCCAACAACCATAGTAGTATTATCAACCGAGGCCATCTCAACAAGAACCACAAAATAATCAAGGGTACTATCAATATAGAATTGGTCAAGAACCACCAAGGAACCAAGTACCACCTAGATACCCACCTATGAATCCCATTATTATACCACTGCAATATGTACCCCAACAAAATTTTCCTCCTAGA
The DNA here is from genome assembly GCA_963277665.1 of Viscum album. Taxonomy (NCBI): domain Eukaryota; kingdom Viridiplantae; phylum Streptophyta; class Magnoliopsida; order Santalales; family Viscaceae; genus Viscum; species Viscum album. The sequence continues at coordinate 1,273,243,049 of OY728139.1, forward strand.
TCCCTAAAAAAAATTTCAACCATCTCCACAAATACCAACACAACCAACCATATATCTCCAATAAAATATGAAGAATACGATCATCTAATTCATTAAAAAATTGGATCATATGATGAACAACCAAGAGATAAAAATGAAAAACCAATGGGTGGCCCTCCGAAACCTCAAACACCAAATGGGTCAAATCTCAAAGTCCTTGTCCAATAGATTACCAGGTACACTGCCTGGTAATATTGAGAGACATACCTAAAGTAAGAAGACAAGGTAGTGGTACTAAGGAGGGGAAAAGTGATGGATATTTAAAAACCCTATGGAGGATATGAAAATAATAATGAATCATTTGATAAACATTCAATAATCATTAGAATAGATGATAATGAAAGCATAACTAGAAGTGAACATGAGAAATTTTTTAAATCAATACCTCCAAAAAAACCTCAAACATAAGAGAAACCTAAAGAAGACATTTATATATCACTTCCATCCTAAAAAAAACCTCTCCCCTTCATGGAAAGAATGAAACAAACAAAAATTGAAGTGAAATATAAGAAATTTTTATAACTATTTAAGAAATTTCATATCAACATCCAATTTTATGAATCCATTGAATAAATGTCTGCCTATAAAAAATTCATAAAACATTTTCTCCCCAAAAATTGCAATATGTAAGACCTAGGATTGATCTCCCTAAATAAATAATGCTCTCCCATTTTTTAGTAGAACCTTCCCCTAAAGATGTGAGGCCCTGGCAGTTTCTCAATCCCTTTCATTATAGGGGTAAGTAACATTAGAAGAGCCATTTTCTAGTTAGGAGGAAGCATTAACCTCATAACAATGAGTTAATTACATAAGATGGTACTTGAGAAACTCTATGAAAATACATTATCACTATAATTAGTTATCCGATAAGTAAATTATCCTCAAGGGATTCTTGAGGATATCATAGTCAAAATTAGGAATTTGATTTTTCTAGCAGACTTCATCGTATTGGACAAGGAAGAAGAATGAGATGTTCCCATTATCTTATGACTACCATTCCTAGATAATAGGAATGACATGATTGATGTGAGTCAAGGGGGATTTATATTTAGATTAAGTGATGAACAAGTTGTGTACAACCTAGTGAAAGATTATAAACAAGGGGATGATTCTTTTGAATGCTGATATATGTTTCTCACTAATGATAGGAATGACTACACGAACATCAAAGATGATAGTGATGAACTATCTTCTGTTGAAAATAAGGATTATGACTATGAGGAAGTGAATTACATATAACCTTTGACAGGGGAAAATATCCACTCATTCACACCATTTGACATCTCTCCACTAATGTGGGAGCTGATACCTCTCCCAAACACACTCAAGTAATCATTCCTAGATATGAAAGTTACAATAACGATCATCATCATCTCATAATTACACAAAAAATAAAAAAAATATAGAATTACTAAAGATACATAATAAATAAATCACTTGGGAGGTGGATAACATAAAATGGATCAGTACCATATTATTCACTCAAAATATTTTACTACAAGAAGGTGTGAAACACAAAAACCGGCCCCAGAGGTGACTCACCCCACCAATGAAGGAGGTGGTTAATAAAGATTTATTCATACTTCTGGACAATGGAATATTTTTTCAATCTCTAACAAGGAGAGGTTGAGTCCATTATAGGTCGTTCTAAAGAAATGCGACCTCACAGTTGTGAAAAATGATGAAAATGATGATCTCTACTAGAACCATAACTAGATGGAGAGTAGGTGTGGATTATAGAAATTTAAATATAGAAACTCAAAAAGATAATTTTTTCCTTTCCTTTTATGTATCAAATTATAGATATTCTGGTAGTACATGAGTTCTAATGTTTTATGAATGGTTATTCAGGATACAATCAAATTTTAGTCGACCCACCTGACTACTCCAAAACAACATTCACATGTCCATTAATCACCTTTTCCTATAGACGCATGTCACTAGGTATGTGTAATACATAAGAGACATTGAAAAGGTGCATGACACATATATTCTATAATATAGTAGAGGAATTCTTAAAAATATTTATGGGTGATTTTTTTTTGTTTAAGGAAGATCTTTCAAGACATGCTTAAGAAATATAGAATTAGTCATATAATGCTGTGATGAAAAGTGCCTAGTTTTAAATTGGGATAAATTCCACTTTATGGTTCCTGGAGGCATAGTAATTAGATAAAAAATCTCAAAGAATGTCACAGAGGTTGATCCAACAAACATAAAAGTGATCAAAGACTTTCTTGAGTCCTCAACTATTAAAGGCATACAGATATTTTTGGGCCATGAAAGTGTAGGTTCTAGGAGAAATGGAAGCATGAGATAGGTCATTCCCAACATTGATTTTTTTCATGATTGATGATCGATCCAAGATTTAAAAAGTGATAAACACCATGATCAATGGAATTTAATCAAAGAAAACATAAAATTAATAAAACAATGGAATTAGAGCACATTATCATCACATATTATTTATAATTATTTTAATCAATTAAATAATTATCTTGTGATAATTATTTATTCATTGATGGATCTGAAAACAGACCTATGTTGTATCATCATTTATTTGTAGGAATCAAGATTAGATTCCCTCTATAATTCATCCACATGTGTTCCATAAATCTATGATTTTTTCCATGGTAATATTTAGGTGTGAGCGCAAAAGATCCTACTGTTTGCGTCATTCACCTTTGTTCACCTACAGAATATCTTACAAAGGATTATTATTGATCCCTATATAAATGAGAGTTGATGGTGGAGGAATATTGTTCTCTATTATTGAGAGTGTTTTTGGACAAGGGATCTCTCTAGGGATTGAAGAGGGTTATCCAGATTCATAGTGTACAACAATACAAATGAATTAAATCTACTAATAAATAATATAATTGGGTTTATATAGCACTAGTGTTTAGAAAAAAGTATTTTCACAAGTTCACTTTTAGATTTTTTTAATCCATATGGAACATCATGTTAATAATAATAATAATATTATTTCTTGATATGTGCAAAACTCATAAATTAAAAATTATATTTTATTTTTCAAATAATATTTAATATATATTATTTCTCACTGGAACTATAAACCTGGTCTGTCATTCCTCCATGATATTTGTTAGCACTTGAATAATGACTATTTATTTAATAAATAAATACCACTTCATTATTATATAATAAATAAATAAATATTATATTCATTAAATAGTAAATAAATATTTATTAAATATTCAACTCACATAGTATTCTCTCAATAACTTGTGATAGAATATATTTAATAAAATAAACATGAATAATTATTAAACAATGTGCGTGAATAATATTTATTCAAATTGATAAATAATAAATAATAAATTATTATTTAACTAAGATTTTGGATACACTTAGTGTGTAACCCTCTAGGAATATTTGTCAGTGGCATTAGGTGAAGAAGCCTAAAGTCCAAGGATAGTATATAACAACAAGCCAAGGTAATCATAGAGAAGGAATTTAATTTTTCAATGACATAATACCTCATACATACACTTAATATGTAATATAATAACAATATCAAGATATCTTTAATAAATAAAGGTGCATGTTGGTGTCGTAAACCTATATGATTGATGTCTTTATATTTGAATTTCTATAAATTAAACTTGCCTATAAAACACAATGGTCATGGATTTATTTAGGAAATATAATTTCTATCAAAGGTCCTAATATATCAATATACATTAAAGAATATAATGGGAAATTAATTTCTCACATTATTAATTAATTCAATATTACTCATGATGCACCCAATGTATCCTACCTCGCTGTGAACATATGTAATCATAGTTTTTATCAATACCTCAAATTACATGAATTATAATACTTATTCATAATAATATTAAAATATAAGGATCAATACATATGTTAATATATATAAATATGCAATGAAACTTATAAATATATATTTTCTATTCGCAAGTCTTGTTCTCATAATATCCTACACTGAATATTAACAAGGGCGTACACCATGAAAAGATGCCTCAAAGTCCTATCAATCTCCACCCCTGATTGCCTGTATCATTTGTTTCCCTCAATTTATTTCATGATACTATATAACATATATTAAATAATACTATCTTTACACTTATTGGTTCTCATAATAGTGGGGAACTGCTATAACCATTCAGTGTGGCACCTACTCTTATAACATTATCATATAACATGTCACATAGAAGAACAATCATGATGTTATAAGGATTTTATTAATATTAAAAATAATTAATACATGTTATCATAAAGTACGGATAATTTGGTTCTAGGGCTCCAACTCCAATATACTCCCACTTTCACTAGAGATAACTGTTAACAACCTTTAGTTTTCTAGTTATCACATGATATTCATGCTTTTACTAAGATAGGAATTTATTCAAGATGTCTTCTATATTTTATTATGTGGGAAATATTGTTACTATAACTTCACCCCTTTGATAAATATCCCTCAAGATGTGATACTACTATATTATATTCTTTGTCTGTCTGTGTGACCTTGGTTATTTTGTAAGAGCCATCACTATAGTATTATCAAAATAAAACAAGATAGGGTTTTTAATTCTTGGTACCAAATCAAGCTCTTAGAAGAAATTTAATATCCAAATGGGTTACTTAGCTATATCAAAAGCCTCCAAATACTCATTATAAGATGTATAATCAGTGAAAACTAGTTGCTTTGAACTCTTGTAGATCTCTAATCCTCTCCTAAGACAGAAAACATATCCTGAATGTCACTTCAGATCCTTTTGATTTATTTGAGAACTAGTCTTAGTATAACCCCTGATGAACTGATATTTATCTTCTCCATACACTAGGAACATATCCTTAGTTCTTCTTAGAAACTTTAGGATAAAATTAGCATCATGTCAATGTTATTCTCTTGGATCTTCTTGATATCTTCTTACCATTAATAATTCATTGGAAACATCAAATATATTACATAACATGTAATACATGATTCATCCCAACACTAAAGAATATGGGATCTTACTCATTTTCTATTTATCATGTTATATATGAGAACACATTTTCTTAGAAGGATATATACCATGAGACACTATAACCAATCGCCTATTGGATTGTTCCACAATAAATCTTCTTAGTATCTGGTCAATGTATGTAATTTTATATAGTCTAAGAATCCTCTTGGATCTATCCCGGATGATCTTGATCCCTAGAATATAGGCTATCTCCCCTAAGCCTTTCACGGAGAAACACTTTCTCAACCAATCCTTAATAGACTGCAATACTAGCATGTTTTTCCAATAACTAATATGTCATCAACATATATTACTAGGATAACAAATAAATTTTCACTAAACATATTTTAAACACAAGTCTCACATTCATTCTTAATGAAAAAAATATTTTATAGCTTCATCAAACCAAATGTCCCATGACCTAGATGTTTTCTTTAATACTTAAATTGATCTATGTAACTTAAAAATCCTTTTAGCATCACCTGGAGTCACAGACCATTCTGGTTTTGTCATATAGACATCTTCCTAAAGGTTCAAATTAATGAAAGTAGTATTTACATCCCTACACCAAATTTATTATTCATTGTAAGATGTTATAGAAATTAGAATTCAAATAGATTTAAACATAGAAACTGGTGAAATGGATTCATCGTAGTCCATTACATGACATTGTTTAAACCCTTTAACCAATAGCCTTTCTTTATATGTATTTACTTTACCTTCCCTTTCTAGTTTTCTCTTGAATACCCATTTCCACCCTATAGGACTTTCATCAACTAGCGCATCGACCAAAACCTAAACTTGGATATAATACATGGAATATATTTTATAATTCATAGCTTCTTTCCACCTCATAGATTCTGATCCCTATACCTACTCTTTTAAGGATATATGTTCATGGTCATCAACTAATAATGAGTATCCATTTTTAGTGACTAGAAAACCATTATATTTAGTTCTCTTACCTCTCTTTTGATCTTATGCTGTACTTGTATTTCAAGAACTACTTCTTTGATAAGGACCTATGAAATCTATTCTTGTACCAACTCTTGTGTATATTGAGCATCAAATTCATTGAATTCAATCTTTCTCCCAATATCCTTTTTGAGAATTTTCTCCCTCTAAAAAATATTGTGCGTCTAGAGATATTCAAATTCTTTTCTGAGGGCTAGTATATATAGTATCCATTTTTTTCTTTGGGATACCCTATAAAGATACACTTTGTGGACCGAGGTGCTAGTTTGTTATCTAATAATTCCTTAACAAACTCCTCAGACCCCCATACATGTTTATGAAAAAAAGGGTTTCTTTCCACTTCATAACTCGAAGTTAATTACATTTTTCACTTTAGTTGGTACTCGGTTAAATGTATATGCCATAGTTTTTAATTCATATCCCCAAAAGGATAATGGAATATATTCATGAATAATCATTGACCTTACCATGTCTAAAAAGGTGTGGTTCCTCCTTTCAATAACACCATTACACTATGGTGTGTATGGTGGGGTAATTTGAGATATAATCCAAAACACTAGTAGGAAATCGATAAACTATTTGATAATATATTCTCCAACTCGATCTATTTGAAGCTTCTTTATCTTCTTTCCAAGTTGATTCTCTTCTCCATTATTTAACTCTTTTAATTTCTCAAAGGACTCAGGCTTATAAATCATTAAATAGACATAACAATATCTACTCAAGTCATCAATAAAAGTTATTAATTAACAATACCCACCTCTATCTTCTACTAGAAATGGTCCCCCCACATCGGTGTATACCAATCCTAGAAGCTCTGTGGCTCTTTCACCCTATAAACCGAATGATGCTTTGGTAATTTTTCTTTATAAAAAACCGTGACATATTTCAAGTGGTTTTATATAAGAAGATTCTAAATAACCATATTGATATATCTTTTTCAAACACTTCTTATTTACATGACCAAGATGGTGATTCCATAGATGGGTGTTTTATGAGTCATGTGAACATGATTCATTATCTATTGAAAATACATGGATTTCATAATTTAATACATAATAAAATTATTGAAATGTTCAAAACCATAAAATATGTTATCTTTATAAAAGAAAAAACTTTAATTTATTAACCTGAAAATTAAACTATTTGCATTTAGGCAAGATATAAAAATTGTGTTCTTGGTTACAGTTGGTACATAAAAAAAATCCCTTAAAAGAAATATCATTCTTATTAGAAATGAAAAGTGGTAGTCAAAAAATGGATAGAGAAACCAGCCTCACACCATTTTCAACTCGCAGATCAAAATATCCTTTATAAATATTTAAAAATCTACTTGGTTCTTGAATTTTGATACAGATGTGATCACCACAAGTTGTACTTAATACCCAATGTGTATATATTGAAATATTAATCTTGATAAAAATTAACATTTACCTTACCCTTTCCTCTAGGTTCAATTCCATTGTAATGGACTTGCTTGTCACATGCCAAACATACTGCCTCCCTTTCCTTTCCCTACATCTAGATCTTCCTCTTATTAGAAGGATGGTTCTCATGAGCTTTAGACTTATTATGAGTCTTAGAAACATTTCACCTTGTTGTTCCTTTTATTATTCACTATAAGGACCACTAATTTTTCATTCCCCATGTCCTAATCTACTTGGAAAATCAGAGTAAGAAGTTACAAAAGAGTCTTCTCATTATTCATCATATTCTAATTAATAATAAAACTAGAGAAGGTATTGGGTAGTTATGCAAGTATGAGATATTTGTGAAACTCCTACAAGAATTTAATACCTAAGATTTCTAAACATTTAATATAGACAATAATCTTGACTACACGAGGCTAATATAGCACTAACTATCCAAGATTAATTTCAAATAGAGCATTGGAGATCTCATATCTCTCTTGTCTTGCCGTATATTGACAAAGATCCTGAAGGTGATACATCATGTTATACGCATCCTTGTCCTCATGTTTCTTCAAAATATCACTGGTCATGGATGACATCATGAAACATAGAACATATGTGTAGTCATTAAAATATTTACCATATATATTTAACTCTTCATCACTAGCCTCATTACCATGAACAATAGGAATAATTTCTTCCATGACATACAATTTCCTTTCATGGTGAAAGATAACGGGTAAGTGCCATTTCCACTCTTATAAATTTGTTCCAGTGAGAAGGTTATCCTTCCCAAGTATGGATCAGGGAGATATGTTTAAATTCATTTTATTATTGATTATATAAATAATATGAACATAATTTTAGTACTTTATCTGATAAAATTTAGAAAAATAAATAAATATAATATTTATTAATCTCCCACTATTTTAACAAAACCCAATAGCCTTCTCCATTGGCTTTGGAATATCTTATTTCTTATAAATTTAGAAGAAAGGATCCAAATTCCCCTTATCATTACCCCAAATTTGTTTATTCAAGAAACTTGAATGTTTTTAGATAGGCATTCTAAATGAAAACTACATTAACTCACTGTTCCTTATTCTTTTGAGTGGAATCGCCAATCCTAAAATAATTAAATTAGATTTTATCAACCCTTTCCTATCAGTTAAACCATGTCCTACATTAGTAGAAAAACTTTTCTGTGAACTAAGTTAACTCAACCAAAAACATTATGTTATAATTCCCCTTATAATTGAAATCACCCCATATTTGGATGGTTATTCACTTTGAACTATGGTTCAATTTTAACTGATGTAGTGTAAGGCTATACCAACTTAATATATATTATTGAGGTATTTTATAATTTTATGCATAAATTTCTAATTATTATCATTATTATATGATTTTTAACATTAATTGGATTTATATAAGTGATTAACCATGTCTTATATAATATTTAATCATAATCCATTTTATTTTAGTTATATCTTGCATTCTTGTAAATTTATTAATTAATGTGATCACAAAAAAGAATCCATAATAAAATAACCTTGAAATTTTAATGAAATAAAATAATAAATCATTGTGATCATGATATACTACTAATGGTTAGTTTATCTATTAGATGATAAAATAACCATTGAACTAGGGGAAAACACCTTGAAACATTTAAGGTTTGTGTTTCAGCTTTCAACATGTCCACCTATGTATCTCTCTTGGATTGTTTTTTCATTAGATCCAAACTTAAACTGCCTCCACTAGCTTCGGATCTCTATTAAATACATATAATTTTACCCACACACATATGAGAGGAAGGGGTTTACATAAAAGAAACCATCATCATGCATACCCTTACATAATGAGATGAAAGATGACATGGAAGCCAATAATTCAACTTAATAATGAATTAAATGAAACCAATCGTATACAAAGGTCTTGGTATAAGTTCATGATCACCCATTAGCATGACAAGAACTATTCATTTAATAAAATTATCATTAAATTCTAACTGTTATTATTTAAGATAAATCGTGCTTGAATTAATGAATTGTCTCATGAATTTTTGTGATATTCTCATCCATAATAATTTTAAAAAAATAGATAAATTTATTTAAAATTAACTATCTATATAAATTTAGCTTGGAGAAAACATGGTGAATACCCATTTGAATCTACCCAAAATTTATTATACACATATACTGTTTACTCTTGTGATATATGGAACACAAAACTTATCACATACTTTTAGGGCATGTATTATCAAATTAATGATTACATTTATTACATGATTTTTTTTACCATGTTTTATGCTTCAATTCACATAGATTAATAACCCAAATACAACTCATATATGATATAAAAAACCAAACGTTACACATAAATAAATTATATATATATATATATATTAAAACCCATCATATGGTGTGCCCTATAAACTTAATGAACACAAATAAATACATGCTTATAAGGTTTTCACAGTATAATAGATTGATTTAAATTCTTCATAATTTGGTAAAAGTACATGGCGTGTACATTGGATCTACATGACGTGTATGATTTCTCCCCGTCAATCTGCATCACATGCCTCGGGACTTAGCTTATAACTATGCCATGGAAAAATTTGGAGTATAAAATGTGTACATGGTCTACACACTGTGTGGTCTTAGAGTTACATAGACACCAGTTAGGTAGGTCATGTAAGAAGATACACGACTTGTCTATGACTAAAATACTGTACATCATGTATGGAAGTTACACAGTGTGTATTCCAACTAATCATGTGTCAGGCTTTCCCAGTAAACATGTGGTGTATAATTAAATGCACCATGTTTAATAAATTCACACACCTTGAATTAATTCCAATTTAATTCTTATTGAATTGAGCACTCGTACATAGTGTATACTTCATGGTTACATGACATGTACTCTTATGTTATCTATCCAGATTCCAAAACACCTCAAGATGGGATCTTTAATTTTATTTCATTCATAAAATTAATTGATTTGATTATATTTATGATAAACAAAATTGGTTGAAGAAGATATCACAATTCAGATTAAATAACCATCAAATATTAATTTAAAAATAAATGAAAAAATCATAAATCAACCAACGATATATAAATAATTATAAATAATTGTGTGATAGCTTTGATAACACTTTTAAGTTATGGGTGTAGTGGAAACATGACATGGGTCATTTCCAAATTGTCTTTTTTCTATGATCAATGATAAATTTGAGATTTACATAGTGATAAATGCCATGATCAATGAAATTTAAGTAAAGAAAATAGATAATGTATAAAATGACCTAACCAAAGCACAAGATCTTCACATATTATTAATAATTAATCTAATAAATTAAAGAATTAACTTGTGAGAATTATTTATTCATTGATGGATCAGAAAATAGATCTACATTGTATATTCATTGTGTTGTAGTAATCAATATCATATTCCCTCTGTTGGTGATCATGTTCTGAAAATCTATGAACATCATAGTATGAATCTATGTGTGCTAGCACGGTAGATCATATTTCTTGCATAGTTATCCTTTGATCACCTCAATAATGGATTCCAAAGGATTATTCTTGAACTCTTTAGACTCAAGAGTTGAAGGTGGTGGAAGATCAAGAACATTCTTGGAGAAGGGAGATCTCTAGTACTTCGAGAGGATTATCTATATTCATTGTGCACAAAAAACAAATGAATTAACTCTTCTAAATAATAATATAATTCATATTATATTACACTAGGGTTTAGAAATAAATATTTACACAAGTTTCATTTAATATTTATTTAATCCCTACTGAACCCCATGCCAATAATAATAATAATAATATTTCTCGACATGCAATAAAGTCACGAATTAAACATTAAATATTATTTATTCAAATAATAATCAATTATACTCTTTCTCACTAGACCTATAAAATGGATTTATCATTCCTCCAAAATATTTATAGGGCCTTGAATAATGACTATTTATTTAATAAATAAATATCACTACATTATTCGCAAATAAATAAATAATTATTATATTGACTAAATAGAAAATAAAAATTTATTAAGTATTCCTCTCAAATAATATTCTCTAAAACAACTGGTGATAGAATATACGAGATCAATAAAACATGAATTATTATTAAATCACATGTGGGAATAATATTTATTTAACATTTTAAAAAATAAATAATAATATATTACTTAACTGAGATTCTGGATACACTTATTGTTTGACCCTCTAGGTCTCTTTCTTAGCGGCATTAGGCGAAGAAGCCTAAAGTCACTAGTTAGAATCTGGAAACATGCCAAGGTACCCATAGAGAAATAATTTAATGATTCAATTAAATAATACCTTTTATGGATGATTAATGCATAATATAATACATTTTCAAGATATCTATTATCAAGCAGGTTTCATGTTTGTTTCATCAACCTATTTTATCGATGTATGTTTATTTGAATTTATTGAAATCAAAATTTCCTATATAACACCATGGTCATGGATCTATTTACGATATATCATTTACATAAAAGGGGTAAAGATATCAAATTCTATTAAATAACATAAGGGATAAATCCTTCCTCTCATTATTCATTATTTCAATATTAATTACTCATGACCTGACCAACATACCCTACCTCACCGTGAACATATATCTTCATGGTTTTCATCAATACAGAAAATTAAATGACTTATAATACTCATAAATAATAATATTAAAGTCTAAGGAATAATACACATGTTAGTAGATAGGAACATCCAATAAAACATATAAATGTGGATTTCCTAATGGAAGTTCTTGTTCTCATAATATCCAGAAATTGATATTACCAAGGGACTACACCATGAGAAGATTTCTCAAAGTCCTATGAGACTCCACACCTAATAGCCTATATCATTTGGGTCTCTTAAATTATTTCATCTGGATATAGAATATATATTTAATAATTATTTCATGGAACTTCTAGGTTATCATCATAGCAAGGAACTACTATGACCTTTCAGTGCGACAACTACTCTTAGGACATTATCACATACTATGTCCCATAGAAGAACAATCATGATGTGATAAGGATTTTATTAAGGTTTAAAAAATGAATAAAAGTTATTATAAAGTACACACAAGATGGTTATAATACACCAACTATAACAGCTGGATTATAGAAACACTTCATAAAATATTTTTTGAAAGTAGCCTGCCCTTTGACATGACTATTATTGAAGGATTCTCCCTTTGATTTCACTAAAGAGTGTCAGTGGGGATTAAACATTTTAAAGAAAATCCCAACCTTTTCATCAAACTGGGACAAAGACTTCAAGTTAATGTTTGATGTCCATGACTTCATTATAGGTGTTGTCTTAGGATCATGATTTGGCTACATCTTTTGTCCCATTTACTTTGTCAGTCACACATTCAATGGATCTCATGTAAACAACAAAATTACATATATGGAGATCTTAGGAGTCATTTTTTCATTTAAAAAGTTTAAATCATTCTTTATTTTATCCAAGGCTGTTTTTTACACTAACCATGCCACCCTTAAATATTTATTAATTAAAAAAGGATGCTAAATGGCAACTCATACAGTGGATCCTGTTACTACAAGAGTTTGAAATAATTATATAGGACACTAAGGGGACTAAGAATGTTGATACCGATCATCTCTCCAGACTCCCACTACCCATCATTAAGGATGATGATAATCTAGAAATCAAGGTTGACTTATCAGATGAAAATATTTTCAAGATAAACTCAAAGGAATACATGTGGTTTTCTAACATTGAAAGCTATCTTACCACGTGATCAATCTACCCATACCTATCGTAAAAAAAAAGATGAGAATTATGGTTGAAGACTCACACTTCTAATAGTAAGATCTACTAATTTTTAAGTGTTTTAATGATGGATTAATAAATCTTTGTATCCCAAAGGATGAGATACAAAGTTTACTCAACATGTTTCACATGTCACCAACTGGAGGGAACCATGGAATGGAATGCATAATGGCTAAAATCTTATAAAGTGTACTTTTTTGGCACACACTGCATTAAGATGAAAGAGAATTTTTTTAGAGTTGTGATCCATGCCAATGAACTGGTACCATCAAAAATAGATATGAAATGACTCAAAACATTATCATTTAATTCGTAATATTTGATGTATGGGGAATAGATTTTATGGGGACATTTCCTAATTCACATGGAAAGTTCTACTTCTTGATCTTCATTGATTTCATTTGAAAATGGGTAGAAGATAAATTCACCACTCATGAAATGGAAAAAGTGGTCATTAACTTCTTAAAGAAAAATATCTTTTCAAGATTCATATTTCTCTGAATGATCATTAGTGATCAAGGAACACATTTTAAAAATAATGTTGTCAAAGTATTACTTGAGAATTATGGAACTTGGTACTACATGAGAACTCCCTAAAACCCATAAACAAGTAGGAAAGTTGAATTCTCATTATGGGAAATAAAGTAAATCCTAGAGAAAAACCTGAACAAAAATCTAAATGAATGACACCTCAAATTAGATGATTCACTCTGGGTGTACCACATGGTGTAAAAAAAACCCATCAATATTACTCTATTTTGACTTGTGTATAAAAATCCATGACATTTATCAGTGGAAATAGAACATCACTCATGATAGGTGATTGATAAATTAAATATAGATTCTCAAAAATATGGGGAAGTTAGGATGCTACAAATGGATGAAATAGAGGAAATAAGAAAGGATTCCTATGATAACACCAAGATTTATAAAAAAACCAATTAGTGGAATGATAAGCAAATCGGGTGTCGAATATTTTTGCTAAGAAATATGCTCTTCTTATTCAATTATAGATTTAATTATTCCATATAAATCTTAAATCCAAATGGTTAAGGCCCTTTGAGGTTATACAAGTATTCCCCTACCGGACCATCAAGATTCATAAGGGAGAGAAACCACCCATAAAAGTTAATGTCTAATGATATAAAATATACTAAGAACCATTATACGATGGGTATGTAACCACTTTGAGATTAATTTAAGTGAGAATGAGTCTATATCTCAATGTTAAATGAAGAAATGACTGGGAGGAAACCCAGGATAGGTCAATTAGGATAGAATAGGGTAGTGCAGAGATAAGGAAAGCCCTAGACATGCTGGAAGTAAAGGATGTAGGCCCTGGTTCAAAATGGGTAAAATTACCAAACTAAATTTCATGTAATCCATACGTGATGTGTAAGTTCCTTGACTCAAAAAACATTGTTTATCACATGTTATTTAATTCTACATGACGTGAAAATTTTCAGGGTATTTAATTTTCATTAAACTAGGGTTCACAACACAAGATCCCACCCCCACTTCTCCTTCCTTGCCGCTCTCACTTGCACAGCCCACCACCTTACATTGTTCAAACCTACCTAACTGCAATTATCATCCTTTACCACACCAAACATCATCTTCTATGATTTTTCTCAATATTATCTCCATTATATCCTTTATTTTTCATATGAAATGGCTTACACTAAGACTTTTGGTACTCCCCCTTCTGATCATATAAACGAATTTGAGGATTCACCTTCAGTTAAGCACTGAATGGTTTTAAGACCTCTATCACCCCATAATTTATCCTATTATAGCTTTAATTATACCTATGAAACCCCCTTTTCCATTTCATAGTCACATTCACCCTCCAGTGGGTCACAGGGCATGGATCATCCCATTTTCACCCCATACTTCACCTGTCCACCCCCAAGCACTAGGTTTGGTTTGTACAACATTAGGAAAAGATGATGTGGACCAACAAAATGTTGGCTCCTTCTATGATCATGTAGCTCTGGATCATCCAGGAGGTCCACCACCTCCATGAAAAAAACTGCATCTCTCCCCCATCTTCGACGTGAATGAGGAGACCCTTCGATAGATTTTTGAAGAGTTCTTGGACATTTTAGAGATGGTCGTTGACAATGTAACCTTCTATAATGGTGGAAGACTTAATGAGAAAACCTTAGATTAGTTTGGAATTAACCCCAGCCAATATTCTTATGAATTCATTGCCTCTTCAGTTTTTTTGACTCTTCATCTTGATCCAAGCAAGTCGGAAATGGAATGATTCTAGAGGATAATCGCTTGGGATCATTAGAGTGTCCATGATCCTTGGACTATGAATTCCACCCAATAGTGAGGTGTTTCACTCCATATCCTTCATCAATCTTTTACACATATCTAGATCACTGATGCAAAGGCTCATGAGAGCGTGATCTATATGGGTATCCTCATTCTCACATCATCTATAGGAGGACCATATGTCAACATGGAATCTTATATCACATTTTATTTTAGAGTGCATGTGAAGTCAACTTGAGTCATGTTGATTGGTGGATAATTTATCACCCATATCACTAGAAATATAAATGTTTTTTACATTTCCTATCCCATTACATCCCTATTCCTAAAAGCGTTGATTGAATTCCTCATGATCCACAAAATGGGTATGATAATAAAGGACAATGACATCTACTAATGGTCACTGAGATACATCGAGGGTGCTAATGAGGTGCCTGATGACTATGTTGTCAACCCATCTACCACCACCACCTCAGCCCCTACATCCTCCACCTCAATCTCAGCACATCCCTCTACAATAACCCTCCCTGGACCCCTTACCATGTCCATAACTAACCCTTTCACCATCCATATACATTATTAACCACCACTACCTTTCCCACACCATCTTACACCCCATCTTACCCTACAAAACTCTAGAATTTCCACCCATATATTTTAGAAAACCTGCATCAGATCATTCATCACCTAGACATCCCATTTATTGTACCACCTTTATTACCATCCCAATGCCACCGTCGGACCCTACTTTATTCCACCCACCACCTACTACAAAACATTAATCTTCTTTCATCACTACCACCTATGACACCCCGACCAACCTACCCTTAGAGTTTACTGACCCTATTGACTAAGTGGCCTTTCTTGCAGAGCATGCCCTGTGGGGAAAGGTCCTATCCATCCCACTATCTACTAAGGTGTCATTCATCAACCCTTCTTACAGACCCATGGCTACTATCTATATTGAAACCTCACCTCCACCTTCCACTAAGATAGTTACAAGTACCACAAAACCTTTAGAATTCATCAATGATCTTATGTATTATCCATAGAGGACACTGATATTGAGGTCCAGATTCGAGAGACCCACTATTTGGGAGGGTGATTCAGATGTAGAGACCATCAAGAGTGCCCATGAGTCTTTGTTTTTCCTTTTACCCTCCCCCATTTTATATTCTGTGTGGGTGAAACTTTTTGTACTACTTGTATTCCTTCTCATACTGATGTATCACTTCTCTATATATTCATGAGATAGGTTTTTGTCCTTTCTACTGGTTTGTTTATTTTCATTTTATTACTACATTACTTTAGACATTTCTAAGTCTTATTCCTCATCTATAGTCATTAATGTGCCATTCCTGCAACCATTTATCCTTCTAATTTGAATGACTCAATTTCTAGCTAACGTTAAGTGTCATCTTGAGGAAATTTTACTATAGATATATTCTCAGCAGAGATCCACACTATAATGAGCATAGATTTTATTCTTATTAGATGAGATTCATTAACAATATGATACTAAGGTGGTAAATACTTCTAATAATCCCCATGACCTTGATGAAACCGACACTAGTTCTTATTGGAGGCAACAAACTTCTGAGTGGATATATGACACTACACGATCCTTTTTATCCATATGTCTTATTGGTGAAGTCATTGTTAGTGATTTATGGGAGGTAACCCATATTTTTGTTTCTTTTATTTTAATAATTTTATTAGTATTTGTGTTTTCTTTTAATAGAACTCTAGTTCAGAGGTCATTCATGAATTTCACTATTCTCACCATATTCATTTATATGAGATGATTTTCTTTACTATTCACTGTGTGCACTTACCCATTTCAAGGCTTTCATCATGTTAAAAACATTTGGACTAATTGAACCCATTTTCTGAATCTATCAGGATTTATTTTTTATTTTTTTAGGAAGTAGATATGTAAGAACCAATGAAAGCCTATAGTTATTAGCATGTATTCAGGTAATGAGAATAACTCCAGTTAAATTTTTAACTTGAGTGATGAGATAAAATTTATTATGAGATAAATTGAAAAATGTGTCCAGAATTTAAGGAATAGTTATGAAATTGTAATTAATGAAATAAAGAATCTTGATAATGAACAAAAATATGATCCATAAATGATTCTATTTGATGGATTGATTCTTAAATACTGACTATTTTTACTTACACTTAGTTTTATTTTCCTAGTTGTAATGAATCTTTAAGGGTTTTAAAAATAATTTTTTTACTTTAGAATCCCTATTAAAATTATTTTTTGAGGGAAAGAAATTATTCATGTGTGGGTGAATTTGATAAACTAAAATAGTATATTCATTTTGGATTAATTTATTTAAATATCATTCATGTTTTATTCGATAATTTATCCAGTTTATATTGATTTTTTCAAGAAATTGGAATCCAATAATCCGAAGGAAAATTTGTCAAAATGGCCAAATACAGGATTTCATAAATAATATACATGATTTTTATGCATCATTCACAACATGTTTGAAGAGGATAACATAAGTCGTGAATAATTCACAAGTCATGAAAAGGATACACGACATGAATCTCTAATACACGTCGTATAAAATTCAAATGCCACTTCCCACATAAAGTTTAACTAGTAAAGATGAAACATGTCAACAGTCCCCAATACACATCATGAATAAATAAGTATCTCTAAAACCTAAAGTTTTTTTCCATGAAAGCCAACAAATAAAAGATATGTGGATAAATCTTTGGATTGAGAATACACGATGTGAGAAGGTTACACGTCATATAAATCTCTATCAATTTATGTGAAGAACATAGACAGTCATGGACACACTTCTTAGAAAATGCTTTCGTCTTGTTATTTCTCTCATTTATTCCTCTATTTTATTTACAACTCAAGTTTATGCAATTCCTTTTGCTATTTTAATTGAATCAAAGTCCCGTTTATTGATCTACATCTTTTCTTCACCATTTTCATCTCTTCTTTCCATATCAATATATGTTTTCTATTTTTGTTGCCATCTGACATCAATCACATGCCACATCATTTCTTGTTTACCCTTTCAAGAATTTTTTTTATTAATTTATTAAATTTTTTGATTTCAAGCCTCTTGATTATTAATCCCTCAATTATGAACTGCTTTATTACAACTATTTTATTAATCTTCTAAGAATGTATGTGATTGTTTCTATGGTTTTTATTAATACCAACTTGAGCATCTAAATAGATTAATGTAAGTGTTAATAGTAAGGGTTGTTCTAACCTTAATGAATCTCCAAACTGCAACTTGATAACCCTAATTCTATTAATTATGTTGAACAATAAATTTTTATTCATTTTTTTAAAACCTAACCATGGGAAGTTTAAATGAACAAACTATACATGATTATAGTTGAGTAGGCTATGACCATTAGCACATGACACTTTCTGTCATTAAATATGAGCCTAATGCATCTAGGTTTTTAGCTATATCTGAACTAAGTAATAGTTGCATCATAGATAGATCTATTTGTTTTGAGCATAATTAATTAGTTATCGATGCACCAATTCACATCCTAATCCCTAGAACTATCCTAATTTAGGATTGAGATTATCCTTTTTACCTAAAATAATGAAATTTATCATGATCCCTATCTTATTCATAAATCATAAACCAATCATAATAGATTTATTTAAAACCTAAACCTAAATAAAACCATTAGGACTCTTTCATAAAGGGTTCAAAATCACTAGTTCCCTGTCTCCTAGTTTTTTCCAAGGGGATTAACCCCGCACTACCAATTTACTATGACATTGCAGCAAGTGTAGTGTGGGATGATATAAATTATAATCTGGTCATATCCCATATTAATTTAATGACATGTGCAGGTGCTTCACCCTCCAAAACCAAAGGTTTTGTGCTCTAAAGTTAAATAGGTTAGAGGGGAGAATCTAAAAGGAATTATAGATGCCATATTATCAATGAAACCATGGAAGGAATGAGATACAACATGTTTAGGAATAACTAGATATAAAATAAGTATGTTCACACCTAATCCCAGTGTCCTTAAGAAATTACCTCTTGATCATGGTACCAAACTTGATCTTTCTCTATCTTCAAGAAATTATATCTCTCTACCTCTACCTTCAACCCAACCACATAATGAGGCTATGAACTAATGTCTTTATGTTATTTTTCTGATCAATATATTTTTTAAATATTTATAATTCTATTATTTATTCAAAAAATTCTAATTAATTATTCTTATTTACTTTTCTTCGTTGTTTGTTTAGTATTAATTTCTAATTTTTTCTTATTTTATTCACATTTTCAATTAATTTCTTCTCGTTAATTATAAACTATAATTCATTTCATTCATCTATTATAAAAATTATAAAATTCAATTTACTATATTGAGTGTGATTCATTCCATCTTTTACCCTTATTTTTATCTCACAAAAAGGGGATAAAAAAATGGACCAAACATAAAATTTTACTCAAATTTTAATATTCAACATTATTCTAATTAGTTAATTACTGGAATATTATTATTTGAAATATTTTTATACGAAAATATTTAAAATTTTAGGTTTATTTTTTAATGGTATTGTGATCATCATAAAGTAGGAGGTTACTAGGCACACTAATTTTATTATAACATATCCCATTTTATCATATGTTTTAATGATCATAAAATACCTTAATTTTTTTTCTAATGATTTTTCTTGAATTTGGAAGATCAATATTTTTAAATATTAAAATATATTTTTATAAGTTTCTTACATTAATATTTAAGATTTTTTTAATTGAAAAAGTTTTACACTCAGGTCATATATAGTACTGAAGACTTACACTAGATATATAATATCAGTATAAAGTCCTATATAAATTCATGTTTTTAGAAATTTTCTTATGTCTGGAAGTTTTATAATCAGAAAATGTCTTAAATTCAAGACATATTATCAAATAAATCCATATACAGAAGTATGAAAATCATAAATTCTTACAATGAAGAATTGCAACCAGAAATAAGTCTCATAGTGAAGTTATATGGTAAAGCCTTAATTTTTAAATAAAGTCATATGATCAGGAAGGATGATGATGAAGAACTGTGATCATAATCTAAATTCCTACGATCAGAAGAAAGTATTTTGTTTAGAAAGTTTTGGGATATAATTAAAGTCTTACAATAACTAGAAAAGTCCAATTATCTATAAGAAACTGTGTTTTCATATGAGGTATAGATCCCTTCTTTTTTGGTTTAAATGCTTAAATATGACCTTATGTGAGCACCCAACTTGATCACAGTTGTTTTTGAGGTGTTTGAGGATTGCTAGGATCCAAGAACCAGGTTTTGGATTGAAAATGTCATGGCACATGGTTAGTGAAAACATTACCAGAAGGGTTGCATGGTTTGGATAAACCATGCGGGGATAGACATAGAGGATGTTTAGTCGCATGGTTAGGAAAAACTGTACAGAATGGGATGCATGGATATTTGTCCATGTCTATAGTTTTTTCAGAATTTAACAGAGCCTTAGCTCATGGTTTTTTCAAGGTTAGTAAAACCATGTGAGGAACCCGTGTGGGTACCCCTTGACCTATAAGAAACCATTCACAGTTTCCACATGGTTGGAAAAATAATTCAACCCCTGTATTTTTAGAATTTTAGAATTTTTAATTAAATTAAAAGTTATTTTTAAAACCAAATTCAGATCTTGTTTCAATGGAAAATAGAGGGGAGTTTGAGAAGCTCTCAAAAGATAATAACCTAGGATTTGAGCCCATTCCTCCTTCTGATCTAGGATTTGCGCATGGATTGCCCCATCTAATCAGCAATGGTAAGATCTAAATTCCTTTTTCATATTTTTTTGTTCTTATAGATATTTATTTTGGTATTTGGATTTAGGCTCATATTCTCTAATTTCCCATTCTTCATCCACTATTTAGATTTATCCTAAACTGGGATGAATCAGTACTAGATACTGGACAAGCACTCCACTACCAAACCAAGGTAGGTGTTCTATATTTTTTTGGATTTTTTTTCTTTTTAGAGCTATTAGCCATTTTGTCGCTCACCATAATTTCTAGTTTGGCCCCAAAATTGAATAGTATAGTTGAATTAAATGAAATTGGACTTATTAGGGATGATCATAGGTTTCTTGTTATGTATTAGTGGTCATTTTCCCAACCTTAGGCCACCCATGGGGTGTAACATGCCTTTGCTTGGATTTTTGCCTTGATGAACCTCCCAAGGAGTGATTCATTGAGTTTTACTAGTTTAAAGAAGCTCAATTAATGTTAAATGGGATTTAATTACATGATAGGAGACATAAAACCTCCTTTCACTATGCTAATATGTTATGCCATACATGATATGGTTCAATGGATTAAATGGAATTAATGGAATGGGTTGGTATACCCATGGTATATTATTAATTGTGAATTTTATTAAATGGGTGGGTATACCTGTGTGATATGTTTCAGTTCAATTGAGGATGAATGGGTGGGTATACTCATGAGACTTTTTAAATAGTGAGTAGTTATTAATGGGTGGGTATACCCATGTGATGTGTCTATTTTAAAATAGTGATAAATGGTTGGGTATACCCATGTGAATTGATTAGATGGAAATGGAATGCATGAGTGGGTATACTCATGGGATTTAAATGATTAAATGAGTGGGTAAAATCATTGTTTGTAATTGAATATAATTGGTTATATGAGTGGGTAGAGTCAAATGGAAATTGAATTATTAAATGGTATGAATGAATGCATGTTTTTTATGATGACATGAATGGCTCTCAATGGATCTGAAATGTGGTAGTGGATGCCTTGAATAGAGTATGATCTATGGGTCTTGATTCCATGGGATGCCTCATGCTTTTACAACCCTTAAATTTAGATTGCTTGGAATCGTATAGGACATGTTGGTATACATGCACCTAGGACTCCGACCAGTGCCCATACCTAGTTTCCATCAATATTATCATGGGCCTCGAAGAGGATGCCTTGGTCTTTGACACCTTAAATCCCACCCTTCATGGTCTACACTTCACTATACAACACAACCATGGGATATATGATTCTTGGGATGTGGAAAAAGGCCAAGGTATTTTGATATGGTTTTATTATACGGTAAGGTCGTGTGAACATGATATGGATGGATGTAAGATGAGGATGTGTTTCTTGATTATATTACTTGTAGCTACCTTGTTAGGAGTTGACACATGTTTCCAAGGATCTTTGAGTGGTTGATTGTTATTATTTGTTTGTAATAGTTATATTCCTTGGAAATTCACACTTACATTACTGTAGAAGTAATGTAGCAGGAACTATGTAGTACTGTAGCAGGTACTGTAGCAGGCACTGTTTGGCACTATAGTATTCAGGAATATGCCTCTGTTTGGGCCTTCGGGCCACCGATTTGGTCCCTGAGTCCTTCAAGTCCTTCGGGAACCCATACCTTTGGGTCAGTAAGGCCTTCGAGCCACCTTAAGTACGGATAAAAACTAGAGAACCTACAAGGAACAAGCTCTACCTGGAGGATGATCAAGAAGCTTTCACCACAGCAGAAGCTAACAAGATTGAAAGAATGAGAGGGTATGACACCTTCCATCGGGACAAGTCTGTGCATGCACGAGAATGCCTAGCCGAATAGTCATGCGAAGGTGAAGAGATTATTTCATGATGAAGATGGTGGGGAGGAGCAGTTCTAAGTAGTTAGTCTGGGTTGTATGTAATGTTTGATCCTATGGGAAATGAATTTCTCTAAGGCCCGCGGGACATGTAATACTTTCACCTACGGGCCTTGTAAGGGTTCCATATCACCCCTTGAAAGGTGGATTATCAAAAATCAATAAAAAATGAAGGCCTTCGGGCCATTGGAGGAATGTGCTTCTTAGAACTGTATATAATTCTAGGTGGTTACCCACTAGGATGTTATCTCACACCCTATTTGGGACTCCTTGGGGACCCAAACAGATTATTTGGTTGTAGGTTATTATTGGGGAAAGTTCCCTAACATGTGTTGTTGATCATTTCTTTGGAGTAGGGTATCATGAGACCAAGCTGAGGATTGTGATTCTACTGGGACACTTTTTGGTCTTTTTGGATACTTCTATTGTTCTGTACTTCCATGTATCTATTTTGACTATTTTCTAGATACATGTATCATCTAAATAATTTTAAATGATCCATTTTTATGTTTTTTATCTATTCCTACTATGTCTCTACTATCTACTTATTATACTGATTTTGCTATCAATATGTTATTAACTTACACTGTGATATACTCTAGTAATGAGGGAATAGTATCCTACTAACACACATGGGACCTCACTGCTAGTCGAAAGCCTCTAGAATTTAGGGATATTCACTTGAGTCCTTTTATCCAACCCGTCTCGGGGAACTATTGAGTGGCATTCAGGTTTGGGATGTTACATGATCATATGAAGAATTACAATCATAAGTATATTATGATGAAGTATTTTAAAGATAAATATTCTTAAGTAAGTTTAATATATTTTTATTACTACTCATTTGTGAATTATTATCATTTTAGTATTTAAATATCCAATATTTTCATATTTTTCACTTGGATTTTAATGTTTAAAATCCCACCAAAAATTATAATTTATTGGAAATTGTCACATATTCATATTAAAGAAATAATTTAGTTTGAAATAAAAAAATGGATTAATTATTTATTTTAAAGTGTTTTTATTTATATTTAATATTAATTGGTAAATTCATAATTTATTAATTTATAATTTAATAAGAATTTGAAATTTTAGCATGAAATTTGAAACTTCCTAGAAATCAATGTTTTTCCCACCCGACTTCACTTTAATATTTTCATCATAAAATTTTATATGTGTTGATTTTTTATTTGAAATTTTTTTAAATTAATGAAAACATATTAAGATACATATTTAATTTGAATATATAGAGCTCAATTATAATTTTTCATGGAGACAATAGGCCAACAATCAACCCTAGAGTTGATTTATCAATCTTGACCTTACTTGAATGATTAGGTTATAACTTCTTCATCAATTCTATGATTGGTCTAAAATTTTAACACAATATAGAAGAATCAAATATAAATATTTTATTAAAATTAATAAACATCTAGTTTAGTATTTTATATTTCCAAATAGGCATGAAAAAATAGGTATATTCAATGAAACAATTTTCAACTGTCCATTATGTTGAGACTTTATTTTAAGAAGATCAAAAAATTTGTAATTAAATTCTATTTAATGAAAGTTAAATTATATTATATGGTACTAGCATTGGATAAAATATCTTATTCACATAAGTAAATTATATAAAAGGGTCCCAACATAAGATAAATTATCCTACATGGGTGAGATAATTATCTTACAGTGGTCCACCTAGGATATTTTAGTTTTCTAAAAAATCATCCCAAGGATAAAAACATGGAATGTTCAAGGGACTCATCCATGGATAATTATGGGACTGTAGGATGCCACATCAGTAATCTTGAAACCATTTATAGGAGGATATATGGAAAATTTAATGTCAAATATTCCAATTAGAGAATGATGGAAGACCAAATCATGAAAAGATTTAGGAATGTTTATCCAAAGAAAAAGGGATGATAAATATTTCAAAATACCAAAAATCAATATTTATTTAACCAAAACAAATAAGAATTAATTTTTAAGAATATAAATAATAGGAAGTAAATTTTTTGAAAGGTATCAACCACCACACTATGAAATTAAGTTATTGCTATGTATATTTGGTTTGTTTCTTTGTTTTAGTTCCATTTATTTTGTAATTTTTATGAAATATTTTAATAAAGTTATCTTATTCCTTTAATTATCTCTCTCTCTCCAAATACTCACTATAATAACTTTTACTCATGATCATCAGTGACTAACACAACAAATATCATGGGGGATTAATCCAGTGTTTGAACCAAAGTCTATGTTTAATATCTACTTTGGGTTAATTTGAGGATGACCTATGGTGAGTTTAATCCTCACTGTAGTTATATAAGGGTTAGCCTATTATTCTACAACCATTCTCCCTTTATCAAGGAGGTGGGTGTGTGGTGTACTAGGTTTTTCTTTAGTGCACTATATATTCATAACTAGGGTAGAGGAGGATGTCATCACATGTGATGGAGTGAGTTTGTTAAGTTAAAATGAAACCCGGTTATCCTGACTCGACCTAACAGGGCTTGAGCCACAATGATCCCAAGCCCACCTCCATAGGCCAGGGGCCAGTGAAAAGCAAAAAAATTCATAACTAATATGAGACACCTTTACCTAATGTACCTGTATGCATGAAAAAAATATCCATGTACAAATTCATGGGAATGATAATAAATGATGAAACATCTAGAGAATAATCCATGTAAGTAAAACCTCTAAGGAGCACAAGAGTATTATAACATAATTTGAAAAGAAATTGGAGGAAAATACACACCCAACTAGATAGATGTACCAACCTAAAAAAATAGTAAAAGTAAAATAATGAGAGATTGAAGATCTTGATATTCAATCCTCATCCATTGTATGTGGTCTAATGCACTAGGGTACCCCTATGATCATTTATAATTTCTGCTAACCATTCTGTCATCCTCATAAGACATAAAATGTGTGGGAAAATACTATGAATGGGTGAGTATATATATATATATATATATACCAATTTGGATAGCCCTAAAACTTAATGGGGGTCAATATAAGACACGATAAGAGTAAACAGATTAACCCATAACAAGAGAGAAATGAAAACAAATCCACAATGATATATTCTCATAAAAGAAACCCAGATGGGAGGGAAAAGGGATCTCCAAATCACTGCCCATCCTAAGAAAAGTTTCTTCCATTAGTTCCAAAGGGTCCATCAACGATTCCTAGCATCTCACATATCTATCAAGTAGAACCATCCACATAAATCCACACCTTTATATTGCACCACACAGTAATGGACACATAATCTATAGGTAGAGGACTCATACCATGGTACAATAAGTAGGTTCCAATAAATGGGTATATAGAGGACCCATGCCCTCTCCCAGTAAGAGGGTTCCACTCTAGTGTTCAAGGACCCATACCCTGACACCATAATTGGATTCCAATATAATAGAAGAGGACCCATTCCCTAAATCCACAAGAGTGTGCCACTCTAGTGGTCAAGGAACCATGCCATGACACTACATGAGGGTTCCACTCATATGGAAGAGGACCCATGCCCTGAATCTATAGGAGGTTTCCGCTTTAGTGGTCGATGACCCATACCCTAACACTATAGAAGGGTTCCACTCTAATGGTAGAGGACACATGCCCTAACTATATAGAAGGGATCCACTCTAGTAGTCAATAGAGGACCCATGAAATTTTTTAGCATGAGAGTGTCAATCTAATAGTCGATAGTGGACCCATGCCTTATTCTAGTAGGAGGGTTCTACTCTAGTATCTCAGATGATTATACTTGATCACTAAAATCATCAAGTGTCATATAAAGAAGTTTAACTATTTAAAAAAATCACATCATATATCAAAATTTACAATGAAGGACACCACCATGTTCTATGTGAAAAAACACTCCAGACATGCTACTCACAAGCTAAAATACAAGTCCAAATTAAGAATATACAGTTGGTAGAATTTTCCTTAAAAATGAGGGTACATGATGTGTAAGGGGGACTGCATGGTGTGTGGTCCCACCCTACTGCCTAGCCATGTCGCTGGAAGTACATAGCTTACTATCCATATAGATATACAGAACATGTAAGATCCTCACACAGCATGTCTCGACCACCTGGGGCCCACACTATTTTCTCCTAACCACATCCTGTAATCTTGATCGTGCCCATGTACTCCAATACATGCTATGTCTCCAACACGGGATCCTACCCATGTTCTTCTATCACACAACCTGCCTTCCTGATGAGGGTCACACGGTGTGTGGACTAGTCACATGATGTGTCATCCTTAACTTTTTTAAGACCCTATCCATGCATCTGTAGGGGTTCCACATGGGGTGTGTTCATCCTAGTACATAATGTGTAGTCAGGATTTTACTAGAAAGTCTAGATTTAATTCTCATGTTCCAAATTTTAACACACCATAGTGAATCCCACTATTTGACCACATGAAATTAGTGGTAATTGGCTCTGGACATCATTTCTGGCTGTCTATTGGCTGAAAAATGGAATCTAGCATGCTCGTATGAATCTTTCATGCACTACCATGTCTCCATCCATCACCTGTCTACTTACCAGAATCTTGATCCACTATGGAATCACCCATATACCACAATCTATCTGAATCCACCCCTCATTCATCAATACATTCTTCGCACAAAAAACCTATGCAAATATGGGGGTCTGATCGGGCTCGTACCAGCCTAGAAATGTCAAACTAGGGACCTGTAGGCCGACAATGAAGAATGTAAAAAACCTATTGGGAGAAAATCACAATAAAAAATGTGAAAACATTTATGGGAAAGAATTATTAGTCAAAAAAATAGATCAAGGATTTTTGGGGTGAGAAAACGTAGCACATTGTGGATAAAATCTAATAAATAATTAAATATGTTACATGGGTGCATTAAAAGAATCAAATCAAATACAGATCAATGAAATGAAATTAATATTTATCTATATTTTAATCATAAGGGTTGAAATAAAACAATTATGAGTCAGGACTTGATTCAGATTGTTCATTATTGAAGAACACACTCGCCAATGAAAGAGGAAGATATGTTGTGTTCGTTGTGCCTCAAATCACCTTGATTGGGTTATTAATCGTCGCCCAATCTCCATTAACCAATGAAGAACAATGGATCCTCCTATAAATGGTCTATTTTTTATACGAATAACCATGATGGTTCTCCAAAACAAAGTATTTATAGATGGAATTATGTTTTAGTACATTTAATGAACGAACGAACGAATGAATTCATTCATTCATTGAACACACCCTCAACAAGTCTCTTTATCCGAATTTCCCATTCCGAACAACTTTAGGTCTCCCATGTAACACCCCAAGATTTTATGGTATGTATTTTATAAAATAAGTTTAATCTCTTTGAAATCTTACTTTTTCTAAAACATCAAGCTTAAACAAACTCTAAAATATTATAATTTTAACAAAACCACTACCATCAATCCATTGGAATGGTAGGAATAAATTAGATTAACTAAATTATGAAAATAAAGTTTACGCGTGTTTATAAAATGAATTTATTTTTATCAAATTAATTATAAAATAAAATAAAAACCAATTTAATATAAAGGAATTGGTTTTATAAAAACCTATTTGTATGCCCACAATGCCATTTTATCTTAATAAATTAAATTAATAACTATTAGTGAAAGATATTAATTAAATTTTTATATTTTATGTCCTATAAAATGTTTTTTAATTCATCCAATATGTTTTATTGGATTATAATAAGAATAAATACAGTTTTATGTATAAAAGATATATTTTCTAAAATCCAATTTTGTCTCATTTTAATGGAACACATATTTTAAAACTAAATTTTTAAAATTTTTATAGATTTTATTTGAAAAAAATAAAGTTAATTTTTGAAATCTGGATACAAAAATTAGCTTATGATTTATTGTTTTTATTTTTCCGATAAGTTTCATTTTTTATGAATAGTGGAAAATACTACATTTTAATTGAAAACTGATTTTTCATATGAATAATTTATAATGTTACATTATATTTTGAATTAATTTTAAATAATAATTAGTTCAATTATACATCAATAAATCCAATTTATGTAATTTTAATTAATTTAAAATTTAAATTTAATATACAAACATGTCAAACTTTTAAACCTTTTCACTTTAAAAACCTGCTTTCCCATTGAGTTTTTAGAATTAATTTTAAATATAAATTTTCCAATTATGTAAAATGAATTTGGTAAAATGGATTAAATATTTATAATCATAAGTTCCAAATTAGTTAGTAAGTTCATTTTAACTTTTATACATAAACAAATTATCATGGTAAAAAGAATGATTTACTACGGTATAGGTAAAATAATGTAACTGGTTAAAGTTAAAAGGTAAAGGCATAGAATACCTAAAAATACAACATTTAATGGTTGTTTTATGTATTTATTTTCCCTAAAAACCATTATAAAAATAATCATCATCAAAATTTGGGGAAATTAATTCCACATCAATGTGGTTGGATTTAAATATAAAATAATCATTATTTAAACCACCCCTCCTCATATATAAATACCACCCCTCAACACCCCATTTCTCCTCATAAGCCTTGAATATCCTCAGATATCATCCAAAATCTCTCCAATATACTCTTCTCATGTAACTTTTATATTTTTTTCACCCAAAGACCATTTCCAAGGTCTTTAGTGTATCCTTCAAGGAGGTGATTTTCAAGAGGTCATTTTCTCAAAACACCTCTCTTAATTTCTTTTCTTCTTCTAATTTTTCCTCACGTACTTAATACATAAAAGAATTATAACTCCATAATAATGTATATACTGAATTTTCATGATTATAATTGAATATATAATATCCATTTAATTTCTCTTCTCCTCTTATTCAATGAAATGGAACTATTTTTCAAATTATGCTGGTTAATCATATTGGTGAATAATGACTATTCATTTTTCATTACCACCATCATGGATAGTAATAAAAGTAAAATTATGGTTAAATAAGATTTTAATTGGTAAATTATAACCAATTTCATGTTCTAAAACTATTATATACTCATAATAATAAATAAAATGAAACTAGCTCATAGTGTTCGAACAAACTGCCAAAATAAACTAAACATTTATCATTAACATTTGATGAAATGAATCATACTCATGTAAGAAATACAAATTTTTATGGGAAAATTTATACATATTAAATTTTATTAATATAATATAATTCCACTTATTTAGTTTTATTTCCATTTGACCAAAAAATCCATAATTATATACAAATGAACTGACCATGAAAACAATGAAACGAATAAAACAATGAAAATCATGAAATATTATTAATGAATGGGTAATAATATGTTATAAAAATATAATATAAGGTATTATAAATATGAATATGGTTCTTTAATTAATTAATAACATTATTTAAACCTTTTATACATGATTTAAAAGTATGAATAACTAAATAGAAGCTTGAGGTAAGGGTTCCTCATCTCACCTTTTCTTCTATGAGACATATGCCTTATTCACCACTTATTTATTGTGTGTGGTGTATATAATGATCTTTGATATATAATATAATTAATTTAATTATATTAAATTTATTAAATTTTTTATTTGATAATTATTACTTTTATGGGGAATAGATTCGACTGATTACAATGTGACAAGGGAATTCTTAACTCAATTTCCATTCTTTGGGTTAACCTTCTGCTTCATTAATTATTTCATGATATGATTATGTTTGGGATAACTTTTTATTATCCTATGTTTTATTTCCAATTTTTATGTTCATTTATATTAAATTCTCATAATTTAATAATTTTATTAATTCTTGCTTCAATTATATGATATTTATAAGGGATTTTCTTTTAAAAACTATTTTTAAAAAATTTCCCTTAAAACTCCCTTTTTCTTACATGAAAATATTTTCTAAAATTTTTATTGAAAATGTTTTTAATATTTTCCTAGAATTTTTAAATTAGTTTTTAATCATGTTTTACTTTTTACAAAACGGTTTGAAAGGACTCTTTGTTTTTTTCTAAATGCCTTTCTTCACAAATTTTCCTACAAAATACAGTAGAATTATTTCTTTTAACATATACAGCATGGGAACCTTTTCTTACCATCATTTCACCTTAATTTTAGGAATATTATTTTATTATATTATAAGTTTATTTTCAAATAAATGTTTTCTTTTATAATTTCATGGAATTTTAAAAATATGTTTTCCAAAAAGAAATGATATTTTCCTCAAGAATTATTTTAAGAAATAATTCAAAATTATTTTCCATAAAAGATAACATTATTTGATGTTAATTATGATTTAATAGGGATATTATTCAAGGAATATATACTAATTCATTTTATGGTTGGTTTATATTTATGATGGCATGATTTTTATGAATCTCCTTTCTTTTTCATGAATAATGTTATGATAATTTTTTCAACTCATTTCTTTACATGGGTTCTGATGTGATGAATGATCTATGTTCTTGTGAAACACAAATGTATTATTTTAATTGCGTGATGGGTGGGACCTATATATCAATATAATTAATTTGGTAAGGAAGGATAACTTATTAGTAAAAATTTTATCCGTGAACTTGATTACATGTTCATAAATGTTATGCGTGAACCTAATTACATGTTCAAAATGTTATGCACGAACCTGATTACATGTTCAAAAATAGTATGTGTGAACCTAATTAAATGTTCACAGTTTTATGAATCAACCATATTACATGTTCAGAAATCTTATACGTGAACCTGATTCCATGTTCATAATGTTAACAGTGAACCAAATTACATGTTCACAAATGTTATGCGTGAACCTAATTGCGTATTCACAATGTTATAAATGAACGTAATTAAATGTTCACAAATTTTATGTGTGAACCTGATTGCACGTTCAAAATGTTATGAATGTGCCTAATTACATGTCCAAAAAATGTTATGAATGAACCTAATTACATGTTCACAATGTTATGCATAAATCTAGTTACATATTCACAATGTTATTCATGGAACTATATTTCATGTCCATAATTATGTGTATACCTAGTTTTCATATATATAATATTATACATGGACTTAGTTTCATGTTTATAACTTTATTCAAGGGCATTATTTTATGTCCTTAACCTAATGAGTGAAATTATTTATATTTATAAATGTTCATAAAGTTATATGTTTATGCCACATTCCATGTATTATTCCCATGTTATTCTCTCATGGCACATGCGCTCTTATGATACATGTATTATGAATTTCTATGATTTATTCCATGACTAAATATTTTGATCTTTGATATAAAAGGTATAATTTTCAAATGTCATATTTATGTTCTTATTCCCTTATGCTTATGCTATTATTGATATATCCCTTACTTAACCTTACTTAGAATCTAATATCACTCTTTTATTATGTTTATTTTCCCTAGGATATGAATAAAGGTATTAAGTATGACATTTCAAATGTGTTATAGTTACAAAGGGAAAATTAGATGATGTTGATTTTTTATATACTAGTTGTTTATGATTCCATGTTTCTAAAGACACTAATGCCATAAGATTCTAGCTTGGTTTTATTGTGATAAATAATATTAATCTATTTAGATGGAATATTCCTACATAAAAAGTATTGGTTTTTATAGTTGGTATGAGATCAAGGTTTAGTTATCCTTCGGAAACTTGGATGAGAAAACCTTAGTAAGAACCCTAAGCATAAGTCTTGGTTACAATACTAATAATTTTGGTAATGATCATGAATAACCTAGTATTAAACCTAATTTTTCATAGTTTGAAATTTTATTATAATTTTTCCTTGATTATGATGTTTTCATAGTATTATTAGTGATTATCACACTATTGTTTTTGGTTTTATTTAATGGTTGTAACTCGAAGGAATCATATTAATAATGAATGTTACAATAAATGTAATGATTTTCCTCATAAGAAAAATAATTTTATGGAATCTAGAATGAAAAATCTTATTTCTATACTCACAAAATCTATGAATCATACTAGACATCAAAATGAGAAAAGGATGAAATAGAATTATATTGAGTCCTTTACAACGAAATATCCATAATCTTTTAGTGGGTCTTCTGATCCACTAGTGGCTGAGTAATGGATCAAGACCGTTGAGAAAATATTTTGTGTTCTTCAATGATCCAGACATTAAAATTTTTTCCTATCTATTTATCATCTAGAAGGATAAGTAGATAAATGGTGGAATATTATCAAGAATACAAGGCATGAATAATAAATTAAATCAAGGTAATGGGATAAGTTTAAGGTGATATTATTCATAAAGTACTTCTCTCATATTCTACATAAAAATATGAAGAAGTAATTTCTTGAGTTGAAGAAAAAGGATGATGAATCCATAAGTACATATGTGGAAAATTTTCCAGACTTTCAAGGTATGCACACATTTTAATTATCAGTCCTGAAAGTAAAATTGATTGATTATTTGGTGACTTAAAACCAATTCTTTAAATGAAATTATCTATAAGGGACATTGGTACCTAAAACTAAATTTTCTTATGTGATCTAAATGTGGATATAGAAATACAATTTACCCCAAAATCTTATGATTTTTATAATAAAAGAAAAATAGAGTACAAAGTAAATTTGAAAAAACATAGAGAAAAGAAGATGATATTTCATTTTTTCATGAAGTGTGGAAGGAAACATGATGTAAATTTTATTAAGGTAACTGGTAAATATTTTAAGTGTGTAATGGAAGGTCATTGGGAAAATAATTTCCAAAGTAATTGGAATAAGTTAGGTAATGATGTAAATATAGAGAAAGCTACACAGAATGAACCCCCATGATTCAATGATTTAAGTGTAAGGAAAATGGACATTATGAAAATTAGTTCTCAAATCCAAGGGTTAAAAATTATGATCGACATCAGAAAAATCTTAAAGTTAAATAAAAATGGGAATTTAATGTGATATCTATTGGCGGTTTCATTTACAACAACAAAGTGGTGGAATGATTAAGGGTTTATATATTGGAATCCAAGAATAATATTATACAAGTAATTTTATGGAATAATGAAACATATATGGATTAGTCCACTATAGTTTTCTATTAAGTATTTTGAAGCATCTATTGAATGGTATCAGTAACCATGAAATTTGATTGAAGTTGTAAAGTTATATTTTTGGGGAACGCATAAAAAAGGGAAATATAACCCTTATTGAGTGCATGATGAGTTAAATAGATTTTTTACAGTAATAAAATAAATGGGATAATATTTATGAGCTTTTAACTAATTAGTAATATAATGAAAAGTTGGTTTATGGATTTAATTTATAAAATTTTTGGTTTTATGGTATGAGTAAATAGTTAATTTTTGAAAGCATGCATGTTTTAACAAAGTTTTTATGGTAATTTATTTTTTTACCATGTTTCAAGAGAATAATTTATGATGATCTTAAAATGTATGGTGCGTGAAAACTAAGAGCATCATCAAGTTGTTTGGCGGATAAATGATAAGTTTATTTTGAAAATTTAGTGACCCTCATATGAAAGTTTTGGATTTTAATTCTATTTGGAAGGTTTATAAGGGTAAGCATTTATGAAATTGTTTATATTAAACTTTGGACAAGGTTTTTGAGATTAATGTATTAATAATCCATATGAATATTTATGAGTATTGTATAATAAATTATAAGCATTTTGTTATGATGATAATTAGAGACACAAGGAATGACTTGTCATCCCATTATGCATCTTATGATCCACTAGTTCTACAAGCACTGCAATTTCATCTTTATTCCTTGGAATAACAAATGAAGTTTAAATTGATCAAGGAATAACCAAAGAGTGATATTTTAATTATGAGATTAAATCAAGTAAGCATATCTTCTTAGAGTTTTTTGAAATAAAATTTCATCCTATGACCATCATTTATGAAGATATCAATGAAATTTATCAGACATATTTAGTCTATGGTTTTGCAGTCATTCACCTTCTAATGACCATGTTCTCTATCATTCTTAATTAGAACTTGATAGTTTTAATTCTCTTCCATGTCCATGTTTTCAATTTCCACTAATGTTCTTATAATGAGAATCCACGTTTTGTGGTGACATTCACCTTTTACTTTTCCTATATTTAAGAAAAAGTTTTATTAACCCCATTTCTGATTTGGGTTTCCTATAATGGAAATTTTAAAACAACCACCTTTGATTTTCAATGTGAAATTTCAAATTTCAAGGTTGTATTTTTTTGAAATTATTTATCATATCGGGACGGTAGCTCCTCAATTAGAACTTTCACCAAATCTCTCTCAACTTCATGATGTGTTCTATGTACCTCTCATGATGAATTATATACCGGATTCTTCACATGTACTAAACTCAGAGGTAGTATAAATGGATAAAGATATTTCTTAGGAAGAATAAATGGAATAGATTTTGAATCGCTCAACTAGATAAAGTTTTACAGTGTAACCACCAATTTGAAGAAGCTACATGGGAATTAGAGGATGTGATGAGGTAGTGGTATACTCATTTATTTATATCTGGGCAACAAATTTCAAGGGTGAAATTAATTTTAAAGGGGGTAGAATGTAACACCCCAATATTTTATGGTATTTATTTTTTAAATAAACTTAATCTCTTTGATGGATAATAATTCAAAAAACATTGAGATTAAATGAACTCCAAAATGCTATTATTTTAACCCAACTATTACTATCTAGCCATTGGAATGTATAGAATCTATGGGATTAACTAAATTATAAAAATATTGTTTTTAAATGTTTATAAATGAATTCATTGGTTACCAATAAATTTTAAAAGAAAATAAAAACCAATTGAACATAATGGAAGTGTTTTTATAAAAAAACATTTATGCCCACAAGGGAATTTTATAATAATAAATTAAATTAATCACTATTATTGAATGATATTAATGTAATTTATATTTTATATATCAGATAAAATGTTTATAAATTCATCCAATAAATTTTATAGGCTTATGATAAGAATAAATCAAATTTAAAGCACAAAAAGGTATATTTTTATAAAGGGAAAAGTTTCCTCCTTTTAGTGGTGCAACATTTTTAAAACTAAATTTTGAAAAGTTTACAAGTTTTATTTCAAAAAATAAATTAATTTTTGAAATTTTTATATAAAAATTATCTTAGGGTTTATTTTTTTTATTTTTCTGATATCATTCTTTTTTTATGAATAATAAAAAATATATTCATTTTAATTGAAATCTGATTTTTCTCTAATTAATTTATAATGTTACGTTATATTTTAAATTTATTTTAAAGTATATTTAGTTAAATTATATATAAATAAATCCAATTTATTTCATTATAACTAATTTAACATTGTAATTGGAAATAAAAACATTTCAAACTATTGAACTTTTTCACTTTAAAAACTCATGTTCCTGTTGTCTATGCGAGATTAATTTTAAATATAATTTTTCACATTATGTGAATATAATTTGGTAAAATGGATTCAATATTTGGAATTATAAGGTTAAATTTTGGTAGTAATTTCATTTTAATATTTAGGCATAAAAAATTTATCATGGTAAAAAGCGATATTTACCACATTATAGGTTATGTAACAGGTTAATGTTAAAAGTTTAAAACATAAAATACCTAAAAAATATGAAATTAAATGGTTGGATAAAATTTTTATAGACCAAAAAAATCCATTAAAATTTTAATTATCATCCAAATTCTTGTAAATTTATTTCACCTCATTTTGGTTGTCTTTGAATATAAAATAATTATTATTTAATCACTTAAAACCACCCCTCCTCAATTATAAATACAACCCCATTTCTCCTCACAAGCCCTAAATCTCCTCAAATATTTTCCAAAAAATATACTACTAACTATACCCATGTTTAAGTGGTTATTATCTCACCCAAATATCATTTTCATTTTCTTTAAGGGATCCTTCAAGGAAGTGATTTTTAAGAGGTAATTTTCTCAAAGTACCTCTCTTAATTTATTTTCTTCTTATACTTTATCCTAACCTACTTCATCCATAAAGTAATGAAAACTATAGAATAATGTATATTATTAAGTTTTATGTTTTTAATAAAATATATCATATTCATTTGATTTCTCATCTCCTCTTATTCAGTGAAACAAAACTATTGTCCAAATTATGTCGAATAATCGTCTCTGTGAATAATTATTTTCCATTTTCCATTATCGCCTTAATGGTTGGTCATAAAAGTATAATTTTGGTTAAATAAGATGTTAATAGATATATTATACCCTATTTTATGTTATGAAACTAATATATACACATAATATTAAATAAAATGAAACTAGCTCATGGTGTTTGGAAAAATCACCAAAATAAACTAATCATTTATCATTAATATTTTATCAAATAAATCATCCTCATGTAAGAAATAAAAATAATTTATAAGACCATTTATAATTATATAAGTTTATTAATACCATTTCGTTCAACTTCTGGTTTTTTATATCCATTCTACAAGAATATCCATAATTATATACAAAAGAACTGACCATGAAAACCATGAAAGGAACACACTCCAAACAATGAAAATCATGAAATGCTATTAATAAATGGGTGGTAAGATGTTATAAAAATATCATATAAGGTATTATAAATATGAATATGGCTCTTTAATTAATTAATAACAGTATTTCACCCTTTTATATAAAAGTTTAATATACTCAAAGCTAAAGAGAAACGTGAGGTAAGGGTTTCTCATCTCACCTTTTCTTCTATGAGATATATGTCTTATTCACCACTTATTTATTATGTGTGGTGTATAAAATGAAATTATATATATAATATCATGAATATAATTATATTAATGTTATTAAATTATTAATTTGATAATTATTACTTTTATGGGGCATATTATTTGAATGATTACAAAGTGGCAAGGGAATTTTTAACCCAATTTTCATTATTTGGGTTAACCTTATACTTTATTTATTATGTAATGTTATTATTATGTGTGGGATGAATTTAGATTATATTATGTTTTATTTCCAATTTAATTATTTTAATTTATAGTTAATAAACATTATTGATTAATTTTATTAATTTTCACTTCAATGATATGATATTTATAAAGGATTTTCTTTTGAAAACTATCTTTTTAAAATTTCCATTAAAACTCTATTTTTCTTCCATGACCTTGTATTATAAAATTATTCCTGAATATGTTTTTAATATTTTAATATATTTTAAAATTCATTTTTACTCATGCATGAATTTTTACAAAATGGTTTGAAATGATTTTTTTTTGTCGTTTTCTAAATGAGTTTCTTTGTGACATTTCTAAAAAAATAAGGAAGGAGTATTTTTTAACTTATACATCACAAGAGGATTATCATGACATCATGAAACCATAATGCCTTGAATCCCCATTTAAAATATTACAAGGTAATTTTTAATGATATTTTTTTCCTTCATAATTATGCAGAATTTAAAAAAAAATTCAAAATAGAAAGGATATTTTCCTCAAGAATTATTTCAAGCAATAATTAAAAATTATTTTCTATTTAAAATAACATTATTTGATGTTTATTATGATTTAATAGTGATATTATTCAAGAATACAACACGCATTATTTTTTTCTTGGTTTATGTTTATGATGTCAGGATGTTTATGAATCCTACTATTCCATGAGTAATGTTATGATAAAATGTTTATGAAACTCATTTATTTACATGGGTTCTGATGTGATTAATGATTTATTTTCATATGAAACGTATATGTAATATTTTCATCATGAAATGTGTGGGACCTATATATTACTCTAATTCATTAGGTAAATATGGATAACTCGTGAGTAAAAATTTTATGTGTAAACCTAATTACATGTTTACAAATGTTATGTGTGAAATTTATTACATGTTCATAATGTTATTTGTAAACCTAATTACATGTTCACAAATTTTATCGGTGAACCTAATTTCATATTCAAAATGTTATGTATGAACCTAATTACATGTTCACAAATTTTATACATGAACCTGATTGCATGTTCATAATATTATGCAAGATCATAATTAGATGTTAAAAAATGTTATGTGTGAACCTAATTGCATGTTTAGAATGTTATGTTTGAACCTAATTAAATGTTCAAAAATTTTATAAGTAAATCCGATTTCATTTTCATAATGTTATGTGTGAACTTAATTGTATATTTAAAAATTTTATGCATGAACCTAATTACATGTGAACAATGTTTTGTGTGAACTTTATTACATGTTCAAAATGTTATGAATGAACCTATATTTCATGTATATAGGTTTATGCATGGACCTAGATTTTATATCCATAAGATTATGAATGGACCTAGTTCCATGTCTGTAAGTTTATTCAAGGGCCTGATTTCATGTCCTTAACCTAATGAGTGAACATGTTTCTCTTTATACATGTGTTCAAAGTTATAATTTAATTCTAAATTCCATTTCTTAGGTCAATATTATTCTCTCATAGATCATTCTCTATTATGATACATGTCTTGTAAACTTCTATTATTTATTCAATGACTCAATATTTTAATCTTTTATATGTAGGGTATAATTTTCAAATGTTATGTTCATGTTCTCAGGATATTATACTTATTTTATGATTGATATATCCCTTGTTTACCCTTATGAAGAATCTGAGATCACCCTTTTCTTATGTTTATTTTCCAAAAGATAAGAAGAAAGGTATTAAGTATGACATGTAAAAAGGGTTCTAGTTATGAAGGGATAAGTAGGAGAAAATGTAAATGTCTTATGAACCATTTGTTTATATTTCCATGTTTCCAAATACACTAAACAAATATGATTTTGGTGTTTTTTTTGTAATAAATAATATTCATCTTTTTAGATGTGATATCTAGGTATAAAAATTATGGGTCATGTTAATGACAAGGGTAAAAATTGTATTCTAGATTCAATTATGCTCTCATAATTCCAATCTGAGACTCCATTTAAGAGTTATCCCATTATTTCTGAAAAACTGTGTGTACATGATATAAAATATATTTAATATTTTTATAAAATTAATTTTGTGCACACTAGGTCTTGGAATCTCAAGTCGTTTCAATGTATAGATCTAAAAATATTTCTATATATATTTCAAATTCTTAAAAGTAAAAAACAAGGTCTCTATATTATTCCCTCCTTAAATATTTTCATCCTTTGAAATAAAAAAAATCAAAAGGTTGGTGATAATTAGACCACATCTAGATCTCCCACTTGTAGGAGCTCCCCTACGTTCTCACGTGCTGCCACATCACACAAACCAAGGGGACGGTCTATCCATGTAGGGTCTTATACTGTTGATCTCCACTGAGTGATCAATGAAAGTGGCTACATCCTTGATATCTAGTTATCCCCAATAAATGGTGTGTATGGGGAAATGAACATATCTCCTAAGATGTGACACATGGAAGATGTTGTGCACCCACTCCAACTATGGGGGTAAGGAAAGGTGGTAAGAAACCTTTACAACCCTTTTCAATGTCTATAATGTCCCAATTAACCTCATGGATAGCTTTAATCCACAGTTAAATCTCATGAATACTCTTTATGGTGAGAATATTTTGAAAACATAGTCTCCTTGATCTAAATACAAGGGCCTACTACATTGATTTTCATTAGGTTTATAACTGATTTAAGCTATCCTCACCCACTCATGGATCACCTAAACCTTCTCCACCATCACCTACACCATATCTATCCCAATAAGAGATGCCTCAATAATATCAATTTAGCATAAGGGTGACCTGTAGGGTCTCTCATATCGTATCTCAAAAGGTGAAATGTTGATAGGAAATTGGAAGTTATTATTATAAGAAAACTCCACTAAGGGGAAGTCACCCTACCATGTCCATACAAATTATAACATGAAAACCCTCAGCATATCCTATATCACCTAGATTGTGCGCTCAATGTTTTCATATGTTTGGTGGAGAAATCCTATACTCATCCTCATCTGGGTATCAAATCCCACCTGTAGCCCTCTCCATAAACACAACATGAACTTTACATCACATTTGGATACAATCACTAAAGTAACCCAAAGAAGGGGTAAGATCTCTCGTACGTACAACTACCCCAAACTCTCCATCAAAATATGCTCCCTGGTAGAAAATAAGTGTTTCGACTTCATATGTTGGTCAACTATCACCCTTATAGCATCATGGACTCTCATTGTCCATAGAATCAATGTCATAGAGTTCATGGATATTTCTTCCAATTTATACTCTAGGATCTCAAGAGGCCACACCAAACTTACCAAAACCTAATGCTCAACCTTCACCTGCTGATGGGTGAGACATCAAGAGATGAAATCAGCAAAGTTCCATCTCATTAGATCCCACTAAAACTGCTTATGAATGTATATTTATGTCTTACCCACATAGAGATTTATATCCAAATAAGATGTGTGGAACTCTCTCATCACCTCCTCCAGCATCATGATTGGGAACACCGATCATCCTTGGAAAAGAATGAGTAATTCCCTCCTTCATAAAATCCATCTTGTGAATTTCCTAAGGATATATGGTCATGTAAGGCCAAAATATTTATGTCTCCCTACTAGGAATATATCAAATATTTAAGGAGTAGAGGAGTCAACACCATCAACTGAAGAAAATAATCAGCCTCCTCCCCAACTCGGGTCAACTGCAAGGAATCTAATTGCTATGATGCCTCTTGCACCAAACAAGCTTGGTACTTCTAGCTGAGGTAATCTTCCACCACATTACCCTTTTAAAAATTATATATTATCTCAAATTCATAGTCCTATAGGAACTCCAACCATAGCCTTTGTCTATGGTTCAAGTATCTCTACATGAAGACATACCTAAAAATCTAATGGTTTGAGTAGACAATAAAGCACTCTCCTAGAAGATAGTGCATCAACTTCCTCATAGCAAAGACAACCCCTGCCAACTCTAGATCACAAGTCACAAAGTTATTCCCATGTGGTATCAACTTCCTCAATCCATATGCGATAAGTGTCTACCTCTTCATCAACATACTATCAAGACCAGCTATAGAATCATCACAATACACTATATACTTTATGCCCTCTTATGGTATTCTCAAACAAGGATCACTTGTTTTCATCAACATCAACTCATTAAAGGATCTTAACACTACTCATTCTAGGTAAATGACCTCCCTTTCAATTTCAAGGTGATCAGAGGGGATATAATCCTAGACAAGTCTTCAAAAAACCTCTTATAGTACCCTTGAAAGCCAAGGAAAATCTACACCAATGACACGCTCGTGGGTGGATCCCAAGAAAGAACAACATTGATCTTATCCAGGTCCACAACTATTCTATGATTAGAAATGACATGCCTGGAGAAATGAACCTCAGGGATCCAGAACCGTAACTTCAAGAGCCTACTGTAAAGCTTATTCACCTAAAGAAATTCTAATATCAACCTCAAGTTCTCTACATGCTCATACTTTAATGCATAGTATATGAATATTTCATCAATAAAGACAATAAAAAATTGGTCCAAGTATGGATGAAAGATATGGTCCATCAAATACATAAACTCAATGGGTGAATTCACCCCCATCAAAGGGTATCATCGGGAACTCATAGTGTTTTTAGTAACATTGGAATGTCAAATTTCAAATATCAGCCATGAAAGCTCTCAACTAGAGGTAGCTAGACCTAAGATCCATCATTGAGAACCAAATCATGCCTCTCAACTAATCAAAGAAGATTATAATCCTTATAAAGGGGTACATTTTATTTATTGTGGCCTGTTTCAAGTGATGATAATCCACATAAATCCAAAATATCATGTATGCCTTTTTCATGAACAACACTAGTGTTTCTTAGGAGGACATATTGGGTCTAAAAAAACCATTCTCTCGAAGGACCTTCAACTAAAATTGTGGATCCTGGAGCTCATTTGGGTTCATTTGAAATGTCGTAGAAGATATCGGAGTATCCCTAAGATTCAAGTTGATAAAAAATCCATCTACCACCATAGAGGTTGTCTCGTAAGGTCCTCGTAGAAGACTTCCATATAATCCACCACGATTAAAGGAATCTAGATTCCTGAAGATCCAACTGCGCCAAGGATATACTCACCAACTAATGGGCGATGGGTTATAGACTTTAAATCATGAAATCCACTAATCCTTCCATGATATCTCTCTCAACCACAAAGGATAATCTCACCCAAAATAGAGAATCTCATTCCATCAGTACGAAGGAATCTAAATCGTCTGTGATGATTTTCAATCTGGGCTTGGACCGTGGACAACTAGTCCATACCCAATATGATGTCATAATGTATCATCAGGATAACTAAAAACTACCTTGAGA
The DNA here is from genome assembly GCA_963277665.1 of Viscum album. Taxonomy (NCBI): domain Eukaryota; kingdom Viridiplantae; phylum Streptophyta; class Magnoliopsida; order Santalales; family Viscaceae; genus Viscum; species Viscum album. Next base: position 1,273,286,592 of record OY728139.1, read on the forward strand.
AACTTACTCTGGCAAATGATATCTCACACTTCCAGAAGATAAAGAGATCGAAGAATAATTCCCCATAGGAAAACCAAGGAAAAACTACTGGGATAACGACTTAACTAGGGGATATTGATCTCACATCATGACTGAATATATGAAGAAAATACTCATACCTATGTCTAATAATACTTAATCAAAAGTAAAACAAACACATATCATACCTATAATCATCTCATGATTCATCAGGTTATAATCCTTCATCACCTATAATTGCCCACTACCCTGGCTGCCATCTCCCTGAACCTAATGTGGGCCACGTAGTGGTGGTGGTGAAAATAGATCATAATGTCATCAACCACCCACAAATCATCCTCTTAGATCCCCACCTACTTATCTACCAACTTCAACTCCCTGGGGTCCACCCTTCCCTCACATAGGAGATCCATAATCATGGAGATACCTCTGTATTGGAAATCTATCTGCTATCAATCTTCCCTCCTCAACAATATGGGTCAAGAAATTATGTGCCATGTGACCTCACCCATTATTTTCATAAAAACACCCCATTTTGGGATTCCTCATCTCTTTGCATAGTCCCTGTTTCACCTAACCACATGCCCAAGTCTAATCCTGGGAAGATATCTTACACTGAGATCCTTCTAACTAGCACCTATTAGCTGTTGCAGACAACTTATCCCTATAACACCCACTTCTTTATCCAGTTTCATGGGATCCCATTGACATGAATATATTCATCACTAGTGTCGGATCCAACACTCCAACATAAGTGGGAATGTATAAGGGTACCACACTGGTACATATGTCTCTGTAGAGACCCTACTCAAACGTCAACACCTTAATGTATCCATCCTGAATTCTATCTATGGAGTACCGTGGAAGGTATTTAAACCTCACAACATACTTTTAAACTATCAACCATCCATATTACATCCCCAAAACCTACTGAATCTGAACTAAGAATAATCCACAGGGGTATTACTCCTCAATAAATGGCTTTTGAAATTTGGGTCATAAGAGGTCCGACTCATCATGAATCAATGTAACTAGACTCCACCAACGCATAGATTCTCCATGAAAAAAGGATGGCTGCCAGTGTAACCACCTGATCAGTGAGTGTATGGATAAGACTGAAAACTCATATCACTAACTATATCCAATCCTCAACCACCTGGGGATATGGATCACCATGGAACCTAAGCGCCCTCTGTTGCTGGAGCTCATGGAGTGAGATAAGCTTGTGCGCATCCTCAGCCTTGTCGAATTGTACTATATGTTTCTTGATAAGTGGGGGTGGTTCTACCTATCCACCTGGAGGAAGGATCTCACTTGATAACCCTTGAACTGAGGCCTCATCACTCATTGGATTATCATCATGATCCAGAATTGGTATCTTGGATAGCTGTATTCATAGAGACATCCTGAAAATTTAATCAAGACGTACCATGGTTAGATGAGAATGTATATATGGGGTTTTGACTCAAGAAGGATACTCAAAGACTCAATAATATATGATGCATGTATCATTTATCCCTACAACCAATGTCTCTATATGCTTAGTCGAAAAGTAGGTATTTAGAGTCCTCTTATATGGATACATTGTCCACTACACCATTAGTGGGTTCTCACAACTGGAAATTTGACTAATTGTGATGGACTATTTGCGACGGGATCCCATCGCAAAAACCATGTTGCGACGGGGGCCTATCGCAAATAGTTTGTTACAGAAAATGGCATTGCAACTAATATTTTTTATGACGATACCGTCAAAAAAATATTAATTGTGACAGAAAGTGGGCTCATCGCAAATAGATGTCCGATTAAATACATTATATATACAAGAACCTTTAGCAACAGTCTTGTCGCAAAAAGTATTTGTGACGGGATACTAGCTCGTCACAAATAGATTATATATTATAAACCTGTTGTGATGGGACCGTTGCAAAAAAGTTATTGCGATGGTAAAGAGACCCATATCAAAAAAATTTAAAAAATAAATATATAATCTATTTACGACGGGCCCCCCATTGCAAAATGACATGTCACAAATAATTAATAAAATAAAAAAATAATATTAATATTATTAAAATAATAAAAAAATAATTTTTTTTAAAATTCTCAATATTTTCAAATACTTAATAAAATAAAAAAATACTAAAATTATGATTAATGAAAAAATAGTATTATTATTATTAAAATAAAAAAAAATATAAAAAATATTAAAATTCTCAGTATTCAGAAAAAATATATAAAAAAATCATAAATTATTATTATTATTATTATTAAAATAAACAAATATTAAAAAATATAATACTAATAAAAAATAATAAAATAATAAAATATTAAAAATACTAAAAAAATTTGCAATATTTGCACCAATATAAAAGAAAAAAACTGTAAATAGTTCATATTACAACAAATGTTCAATTCAAATGTTTTTAACAAAACAAGAAAATTACTAGGGGCAATAGTATTCTGGAGGAGCTAGAGGAGCTGGAGGAGATGGTGGAGGAAAGTCCATCCCCAAACTATGAGTCAGACGGTGCATGTACTCAATCAGATCGTGTTGCTACTGCTGCTATCGACACATGTCCTCCTCATACTGCTGCTGCTGCTGCTGGTGCCGCCGACACATCTCTTCCTGCTGCTTCTACAAACTCTCTATAAGCTCAATTTGAGCTCGCAAATACTCCTGATACTGTGAGCTAGAAGATGATGCCTCTCTATGATCTCCTCTCGAGCAAGATGCTGACATCGCATAAGTACCATAATAAGTCCCAAGATTCAAATGAGAGATGATACCAACTACTCAGCCCTTCTCAAAGGCATACTGGGTCGCCTGCATCCATGCCATCTCATCAAAATGGTGGGCACTAGACTGATCGGTCGTCTCGGCCTGACTCTCAGCCCTTTTCTGAGAGGTTGCGGCCTCATACAAATCCTTCAGTTTAAATTTTAAATTAAAATAGTGAAAATATTATATGCAGTTAATTTTCAAACTGAAAAAGAAATAATACTGACCAAAATCTGACACTGGAGATCACATTTAATCTCTCTAGTGGTTGGATCACTATACATCCTCCGATAAATGTCATACTCCATAGTATTGATATTCTCTACTTCCTATATAAATATAAAATAAACTGTTTATATTTAATGTTATATAAAATATTTAAAAAAGATACTTACCAGATGCTCTCTATTCGTACTGAATATACGACTACCAGCTCGATGTGTCACCTCCTGTCTCCCTCAGTTCTCTCGTACCAATGAAGATATCCTATGAAATACACTACTCAACCAATGTGAACATAATCTATCCCACATGTGAGATGAAATGTACTTTGGTCGGTGGTCTCTACATAACTCATCAAATACTTTCACTCCTACTTTCTTAATGGCTGTTCTTCTCAAATTGTGTAAAAACTAACAGAAATGCTCACGCATAGACTACTCCCATGCCTCGTGGATAGCGCCACACATGCTATCATCGATGGGATACCATAAACCCTACAAATAATCTATAATATAATGTTACTAATGAAATAAATTTATAAATAAATATTCTTTACTTATGTATCAGCCAATGATTGAACATTCCAAGCTGCACATCCATGGGAATCTGTTATCATGTGATCCATGGATGAGAAAAATAATTGTGCAAGATAACGCTCCCCTATCAAACAGCTATATATGAAAAACTATGAAAAAATAATAAATAATCAAACAATTAGTATATAAATAAATTAATGAAAGCTAACTAAAATACACAGGTTATCATACCTCTACATGCGTAGATCGAAACCAAGATATAGATACTAATTAGGGATAGGGTCAGGAATCATAAGTTGCGCAAGACCATGCCCCCTCCTTGTACCCCCTAAACAACTAGTTTCCTGAGGGTCAGATGTCATATGAGCCTCAGTCCAGTTGGTGAGGACTCCTTAAGTGCATCCAAGAGACCCGGGATCAAATCCAGGTGGGGGATAATTTCCAGGTTACTATAGCAGTACTGTAGCAGGCACTGTTTCGCACTGTATCAGCCAGGAATATGACCCCATTTGGGCCTTCAAGCCACTGATTTGGTCCCCGAGTCCTTTAAGGCCTTCGGGCCACCCAGGCCTTCGGGTCAGTAAGGCCTTCGGGCCACCTCAAGGCCTTCGGGCCACCTTAAAGTGCAGATGAAAACCAGACAACCTACAAGGAACAAGCTTCAGAAGGAGGAGGAACAAGGAGTTTTCACCATATCAGAAGCTAAACGAATTGTAAGAATGAGAGGGTATGGAACCTGCCATCGGGACAAGCCTGTGCATGCATGGGAAAGCCTAGCCGAACAGCCATGCAATGGTGGAGAGATGATTTCACGATGATGATGCTAGGGAGGAGCAGTTCCAAGTAGTTAGTCTAAGTTGTATGTAATGTTTGAAGCCTACGGGCAATGAATTCCTCTAAGGCCTACGAGCTTTGTAATGCTTATGCCTACGGGCCTTGTAAGGGTTCCACCTCACCCCTTGAAAGGTGGATTATCAAAAATCAATAAAAAATGAAGGCCTTCGGGCTATTGGAGGAGGAGGCCTAAGGGTCAGATGATCCCAAATCCTCCTCATCTAAAGGTAGCTCAGCCTCGTCCAACTCATGAAGTAGATCAGGGCCCATCTAAAACAAAAAATGATTGTTGTTAGAAGATAGTTGAAAATAACTAATACATATAGATATATATTAGTTATGATTATAATTAGCATTTAACTATGTTAATGTTTACCTTCATCATCATCTTCATATCTGACAATGTCGATGTCTTCATATTCATCATCTGTATCATCAATATCTATATGAGTTTCAGTTTTATCATCTCTTTCCATTTCAAATTCATTTGTAACATCATTAAGACCATCATCATCATCGACCCTTAATTTTGGGGTGTCATCATCGATATTCATGTCTCTTTATGAAAAGGGTGGATTTTGAGTAGTCTCTTGAAAAATTTCAATTCCTTGTACTTCATCGGAACCACATTCAGTTTGAGTAAACTGATTTTCCTAAGATTTCATTTTTATTATGCTCCACCAATCACTCAGGTCTCTTTAAGTAGAACAATACTTCACATAATATATTTGATGTGCCTGTTGAGCTAGTAAAAATGGTTCATTTACTACAAGAGGACTTTTATATTTATTATTGAAGATTCCATGAATCGTATGAATACGTAATACTCTCTCAGTATCTAACCACCTATATTTAAACATTGTTATATATTTTTTTCCTAGATAACACAGTTCAATAATTTAATCCAACATTCCATAAAAGTCAACTTCAGTTTCTCTATGATGTGATCCTCTCAAGCAAACACCATTGTTCATTTCTTTTTTTTTATTCCTCATATGCACATGTATGAAATCAAAAACTATTCACCACATATTCATTGTAATATTTAACCATTTTGGAAGGTGGGTTACTCAATATACACAGTCACTTATCAATTTTATCAGCATGTTGAGACACTTAATTTTTTTTTAAAATTATCAATATAATAAATAATAAACCAAATTGATATGTTAAACCAACAAAAATTTATGTTACCAGTTTTTGAAACCATTGAGAAATTTTTTTATGTTGGCGTTCTTCAATAGCAGCTGCTGTAATTTGTGGAAGATGTTTCTTGATATGATTATCAAATAACCTAAAAAAATAAGTTTACTTACTATAACATAAATTATAGAATAAGTGATAGAAGAACTCATAGTACAAATGATGTCATTTCTTCACAATTGAGCAGAACATATGTATGAGCTCTATGATATTCATCATTTGAAAGCCATCATTCATGAACTCCACCAAATCCAAGCTCTAACTGATTAAAAACTGATAATTGATTGTTAATTTCATCATCATTATTCCCCTTGTTCTTTCCTAGGAGGTTTTGTTTTGAGGGATATTCAGATTCAAAATAATGAGAGAAGAAAAAAGTAATTTCCTCTTAAAACTAAGCTTCAACAATTGATCCTTCAACTGAGGATTTGTTACGTACTTTTTTCATCAATTTCTGCATGCATCTCCCAAATGGATACATTCATGGAAACTGTACTGGACATACACATTTATCTTCATGTGGAAAATGTAATATCAGATGTTCCATTGAGTCAAAGAAAGTTGACAGAAGGATTTTCTTCAGTTTACATATAATGATAACAACATCTTATTCCAGTTTACTTAGTGCATCATAGTCTGTTGTCTCAACAAAAATGTCTCGAAAAAAATATGATATATATGTTATCGAATCCCAAATCATAGAATTCAATAAATCTCTGAATCTAATTGGCATAAGTATTTCCATTATAACATGACAATCATGACTTTTTAATTCAGTAATATGACCATTCTTAACATATTTTCCCAAATTGGAAGCATAGACTTCTAGAATTCTGAAATCTACAATCCAATGAAAATATAATAAGTGACTCTTTGGATAGTGTATAAGTTGCTTTTGGCTTCATTAACCTCTATGATCTGACATTTTGAAATAGTTCATGTTTCGGTCATCTTCAAATTTGGGAAAGATCTAATCATACCTTTACATTATCTTTTTTCTTACCTGGTGTTTCTAAAATTATATTAAATAAATTATCAAAATAGTTCTTCTCAATATACAGGACATCAAACATGCGGCGGACCAAAAAATCAGACCAATATGGAAGATCCCAAAAAATTTCCCATTTTATCCAATTATGCTCTTTTCCAAATCCATGAATTTTATGTTGGTTTACTATTGGCCCAAATGTGGTGTGATGTAATGAAAATACAACTGAATTTAACACTGTACTTGAGATCATTTTTGGAGGTTCATCCCTTTCAATTGTTCCTTTTATAAAATGAGATTTGTTCCTCCGAAAAAGATGATCGATTGCATGAAATATGCGATGACAGTCAAAATAGAAAGGTTTTTTCCATTGAAGAGCATAAATTATTTTTTGTCTTTCATACAATGAGGACATGATTTTGGGCCATGTGTACTCCATACAGATAACATTCCATATGTCAAGAAGTCACTAATCATCTACATCAATGCAGCTTTTAATATGAAATTTTGTTTCGCAGCATCATCATATGTACTAACACCATTACCCCACAATGAATTTAACTCATCAATCAATGGTTTCAAATAAATATCAATATTCTTTTTCGGATGTCCTGGAATTAATAAGGTCAAAAAGATATAGGGCTCCTTCATCAACATAGATGGAGTTAAATTGTACGGAGTAATAAAGACAGACCAACATGAATACTGACTACCGTAAGAACCAAACGGACAGAAACCGTCAGTAGAAAGACCCAATCGCACATTTCAGGCTTTTAAAGAAAAATATGGATGCATTTAATCAAAATGTTTCCATGAATCACCATCAGAAGGATGATTCAAACTTTTATCACTTGAAATCTTGGTTTTGTGCCATGAAATCATTGATGATGTGTTCTGAGAAATAAACAAATGCTACAACCTAGGTGTAAGGGGAAATATCTCAACTATTTCATATGAATCAATCTATAATTCCCCGGTTGAGCTTCTTTAAACATCGATTTTCCACTTGTGAGACAACTATCCAATGACTCATTTTCATTAGAATATAAGATGCAATCATTTTCAAATGCATGAATCTTCTAATAACTAAGGCCCAGATTACGAACCAACCTCTTTCTCTCCTAGTAATTTTCAGGCAACATATTTCCTTCAGGTAATAATGTTTTAACCAAAGAAAATATCTGATCAAAATAGTTGTTTGACATTGCATTATCTAATTTAATAGCCATAAATCTTGCAACCGCTTCTAATTTTCTTATCTCATGACCAAGATATATTGCATCCTTATCAGACCTCAACAACTCATAAAAGTCAGAAGGTTCCAACTCCGGAGTTAAATCAATAGCATCATGAGTTTCAGTTTGTTGAACAGATGGACCTACAACATCATGTACAAAATTTTGAAACTGTGATGGATCTAGAATCAAGTTATTATTATCTTCTTTAGAACTATGTTCACCATGTTGATACCAAAAAACATAATCTGGTTGAAAACCAAAATGCAAGAGATGTCCCCCAACCTTGTCAAATGTGTTAAATGTTCTCAGAGCAAAATTTTTACAAGGACACTTAATTGTGCCTTCTGAAAAAAATTCTGGTTTTGATGATGCAAATGATAAGAATGATTCAACACCCTCAATATATATAGGATTTAAACCAGAACCATTTGGATTTCTATGCTAATTTATCTAAGCTTGATCATCTAATAATGATTGTTGTCAACTTCCTTGTTCTATATTTTCCTACAAAATATAAAATAGTTACTGTTTTTGAATAGTTTGAAATTAGAAAACCACTATCCAAAAAAAGAAGATAAATAATTACAACTACTTCTTAATAATTACCATTAATTATGGGCGACACAATTTCTAGTGGTCCTACGAATTCATATTCAAACTCGTGTATACGATATTGGATATTCATATGTAGAAGCATACTTTTCATAATGTTTTGAGTTGGTGAGAGTTGAAAGGAGAAGAGTCATCGAGCAAAAGGAGTGTCGTCAATCCACTGAAAATTGTGCCAAGTTATTACAATTTATTACAATTGATTTTTATTACTAATTAGTGTTATTTATTGCTAATTATTTATAATTATTGCTAATTAATTCTAATTATTTCAAATTAATGCTAATTATTGCTATTTATTAAAATTTATTTTAATTTATTCCAATTGTTTTGCAGTTTATTACAATTTATTGCAATTTGTTGCTATTTATTGCTATTAATTGCTATTTAATTAATAATTATTAGTATTTATTAGTATTTATTAGTATTTATTGCTAATTATTTCTAATTATTTCTATTTGTTACTAATTATTAATAATTATTACTAATTATTAATAATTACTACTAATTATTACTAATTATTACTAATTATTACTAACTATTACTAATTTTTACTAATTATAATTATTTATTACTATTTATTACTATTTATTACTATTTATTACTAATTATTACTATTTATTACTATTTATTAATATTTAATACTAATTATTACTAATTATTACTAATTATTAGTATTTATTAGTATTTATTACTATTTATTACAATTTATTATTTATTATTACTATTTATTTCTATTTATTACAATTTACTAGTATTTATTACTATTTATTAGTATTTATTAGTATTTATTAGTATTTATTAATATTTATTACTATTTTTTAGTATTTATTTGTATTTATTAGTATTTATTACTTTTTATTACTATTTATTAGTATTTATTAGTATTTATTACTAATTATTACTAATTATTACTAATTATTACTAATTATTACTAATTATTACTAATTATTACTAATTATTACAAATTATTACTAATTATTACTAATTATTACTAATTATTACTATTTATCAGTATTTATTATTATTTATTACTATTTATTAGTATTTATTACCATTTATTAGTATTTATTAGTATTTATTATTATTTATTAGTATTTATTTCTATTTATTAGTATTTATTAGTATATATTACTATTTATTACTAATATTTATTATTTATTACTATTTATTAATATTTATCAGTATTTATTACTATTTGTTAGTATTTATTAGTATTTATTAGTATTTATTACTATTTATTAGTATTTAATACTATTTATTAGTATTTATTAGTATTTATTAGTATTTATTAGTACTTATTAGTTTTTATTTCTTTTTATTAGCATTTATTTCTATTTATTACAATTTATTTCTATTTATTTTTATTTATTACTATTTATTACTATTTATTGAAATTTGTTAGTATTTATTACAATTTGTTACAAATTATTACTAGTTATTACTAATTATTACTAATTATCACAAATTATTACTAATTATTACTAATTATTACTATTTATTAGTTTTTATTAGTATTTATTTGTATTTATGACTATTTATTAGTAATTATTGATGTTTATTAGTATTTATTTGTATTTTTTAGTATTTATTTCTATTTATTAGTATGTATTAGTATTTATTAGTATTTATTAGTATTTATTTCTATTTATTAGTATTTATTTCTATTTATTACTATTTATTACTAATTATTAGTATTTATTACTACTTATTAATATTTATTACTATTTATTAATATTTATTACTATTTATTATTATTTATTACTATTTATTAGTATTTATTACTATTTATTAGTATTTATTACTATTTATTAGTATTGATTTCTATTTATTACTATTTATTTCTATTTATTACTATTTATTTCTATTTATTTATATTAATTACTATTAATTACTATTTATTTTTATTTATTAGTATTTATTACTAGTTATTTCTATTTATTAGTATTTATTAGTATTTATTACTATTTATTGGTATTTATTAATATTTATTAGCAATTATTACAAATTATTACTATTTATTACTAATTATTACTATTTATTAGTATTTATTACTATTTATTAGTATTTATTACTATTAATTAGTATTTTTATTACTAATTATTAGTATTTATTACTAATTATTAGTATTTATTACTATTTATTACTGTTTATTAGTATTTAATACTAATTATTACTAATTAATACTATTTATTACTAATTGTTAATATTTATTACTATTTTTTTAATTATTACTAATTAGTAATAATTACTGTTAATTACTGCAAAATACGGCTACTAATTACTAATTACCGCTAATTATTTATATACATTACTAATTGTCGTTAATAATGATTAATTATTACTAATTACTAAGAATTAATACTAATAATTTAATTTTATTATTACAAATAAATACTGATGACAAAACAATTTAAATCTAACTTAATTACAACTAATCAACAATAATTAAAATTAATATAAAGAAGGGAAATTAATACTAAATTAAATAAAACATAAATACCTTTAAACTTGATCTCTTATAATTGTAGGCGGCTTCAAAACTTCTTCGTGAAAAAAAAAGCAAACTCTCAAAAAATTTCACTCTAAAATTAGAGTTTACCGAAGCAGAGGAACAAGAAATTCGGTCAGAGAGAAGAAAAAATGGAGGGGGGTATATATATGTTAGATTAGTTGCGATGAGACTTTTTGCGACGGGAATACCGTCATAAAAAAGTACTTTTTGTGATGGGCCCCGTCGCAAATACCTTTGGCCGCATGAATTAACGTCAACGGTTAAAAGATTATTTGCGACGGGGCCCATCGTAAAAAGTGACCTGCTGACACACTTTTTGCGACGGGACAACATCCCTTCGCAAATATGTTTTTACCACCGTCGGTTATTTGCGACGGGACCCTTCCCAACTAGGTCTTACTGCCTCCTGGCATTTCCGATGGGTGGTGCCAATCCATCGCAAATACGCTTTCGCACGGTTTGGCACGCAAAATGCACCAATCTGCACGTAACTTTTTGGGATGGGGCGCCTATTCCTGTCGCAATTAACGGTTTTTTCCATAGTGTCTCTAGCCAAAAAGTTGTACTCGAGACACTTTGACACTATTGCACTAAATCCCAACCAAATACTCATAAGGGGAAAACTCCAACAAAAATTTAAGGAATGAACCACCTCTGATACCAATCTATCATGACCTTAACCTATAGGGATCAAGCTAAAACTACCCCAAGTCCACCTCCATATGCCAAGGACGACGACAAGTACCGAAAGTCATAACTAATATGGCATGCCTTTTCCTAATGTACCTATACACATGAACCCAGCCATTTCCATTCAGATGTATGGTGGAATAATAATAAAAGTTTCAATATCTAGAGAATAAACCATGCACGTAGAACCTCTAGGGAGTTCAAGAGTATGAAAAATTAATCTAAAAATAGAACATGAAAAAACACACACCTAACTAGAAAGATATACTAACCTAAAAAAACTGGAAATGTAAAGTGTTGAGAGATCCCAAATCCATATCTCCAAGACCCAACCACCATAAATGGTTTAATGCACCAGGGTATTCCTATGCTCCTGTGTAATCTATGTCATCATGTCTATCATCTTTATAAGACAAGACATGCACAGGAAAAGTCTATACTTGGGTGAGTATATATAAACCTAGTCGGACAGCCTTAAATTTGAAGGGGGAGTGGTAAGAGACATGATAAGAGTAAACAACTCAACCCATATCAATAGATAAAAAAACCAATCAATATAGATATATGCAAATACAATAATTGTATATGAGAGAGAAAGGGGTTCTCCATCTTATAGCCCATCCCAGGAAATGTGTCTGCCATCAATTCCAAAGGGCCTCCCAATGGTGCCCAGTATCTCATGCATCTATCCAGTAAAAACGTCTATGTAAAGACACACCTCACCACTGTGCCATAAAGTCTAGGGGACATAATATTTAGGTATAGGACCCATAACCTTGTACAACAGGAGGCTTCCACTCAATGGGTAGTAGAGGACTCATACCCTAACTCTATAGAAGGTTACCACTCTAATAGTCAATAGAGGACTCATGCCCTATCCCAATAGGAGGGTTACCCTCTAGTGGTCAAGGAACCATAACCTGATACCGTAAGAGGGTTCCACTCTAATGGTAAAAGACCCAAGCCTTGACTTCATAGGAGGGTTACTCTCTACCATTCAAGGACCCATGCCATGACACTACAGTATGGTTTCACTCTAATGGCATAGAACCCATTTCCCTGAATCTGTAGAAGGGGGCCACTCTAGTGGTCGATGACCCATACCCTAACATCATAATAGGATTCCACTATAATGGTAAAGGACCCATGCACTGACTTAGTAGGAGGGTGCCACTATAGTAGTTGATAGAGGACCCATTACCAGTCCATGTATGAGGGTTCCACTCTAATGGTCAATAGTGGAGACATTCCCTATCCTAGTAGGAGGGTGTCACTCTAGTCTCTTTGATGATCATGCCTGATAACTATCATTTTCAAGTGAACCCTAAATAAGTGTAATTCTGGGAACATCTATCTTCATAATTCAAAATCTACTACAAAGGCCATCATAATGTTATACCTAAAAAACACACAAGATAGGCTATTTATGGGCTAAAATCTTGCTCCAAATGAAGGAGATACGAGAGGTAGAAGTTTCCACAAAAAGGAGGGTACACAGGATGTAAGGGGACCCACGTGACATGTGGTCCCAACCTATTACATGTTCATATCCCTAACAACATGTGTCTCTTTATCCATGTAGACATACACAACGCATATGTGTATCACTTGATGTGTCTCAGACAATCGGGTCCTACTCATGTGATTATGGCAATGTCGTGTAATCTTTCTCATTCCCATGTAATACGATACACAACATGTCCTCCCACATGGGGTCCTACCCATGTTATTTTGTCACACATTCCTACCTACCTGGGAAGGGTTACACGGTGTGTCACCCAGCCACATGGCATGTCATCCTTAACATTTCAAAAACCCTAACACTACACACATAGGGGTACTACATGGAATGTTTTAATCCCATTTCATGCTGTGTGCTCAGGATTTTCCCATAAATCCTAGATATGGTCTGTGGGTTCCAAATCCATGTCTTCCACCATGAATCTCACCATTTTATGAACCAAAATCAGTTTTAATCACCTCCGTACATCGTTTCTAGCCACCAGTTGTCTAAAAAACAGAATCATTCTCACCCGTACAATCCAAATCATGGATTCAATCTTTATAAAACTTATTCTTACCTGATTTTATTAAAACTAAATTGATAATTTACTCCCCTTAATTAAATTTTTCATATTCATTAAATACATGGTTTCCCCTAGAGGATGAATAAGAATAAAAAACACCTAATGAGGAGGAGATGGAGCTCCCAAAACCTATTGAATATCTATTAGAGGGAGTAAATAGGAGTTACTTCTGGTTTTTACTAAAGAAACTAATTCAAAGGACGCCTACTGTGAAAGTGAATATCTTTATATTGATTCATCATACTTTAGATTTTTTTTCGAATAGAATTATTCTATGATTTTTCCTTTGATAAATCTATTGATATAGTGATATGGGAGAAAACCTTGGAATTGAAGGTAGATACCAAGCATGTTAATGTTGAAGCAGAGTAATACCCATAAGTGAATTGTTTAAGTGAGTGGTGTATACAAATTATAGAGAGACATGATATTTTCGAAAATGAATACATTTTTTATTCTATTATTTTTTGGTTTGTGTGTTTGAACCAACATAGGATAATTATTCTTTCTAGTGGAATTTATTGAATTTACCATGAGTGAAATATTTAAGTGTGGGGAAATTGATAGAGATAATATTTTCACAATTTTTACTTGAATATTAATATTTAAAATTCCACCAAAGTAGTTAATTTATTATTAATTATCGTATATTCATATTTAAGGCATAATTTATGTTGAATTAAAAAATGGATTAATTATTGATTATAACATGTTTTTATTTATATTTGATATTATTTGGTAAATCCATAATTTTAAAATTGATTATTTGATAGTATTTTTTAATTTAAGCATGAATTTGAAAACTACATATAAATTTCATATTTTATTTTTCAACTTCACGTTCATATTTTTACACTAAAATTTTCTATCTGGAATTATTTTATTTGAAATTTTGTGAAAGTATTAAAAACTTAATGGGATACATATTTTGTTTGAAGAATTGGAGATGGATCATGATTTTTCATAGAGAGAATGGCCCCATGGGTCAATCTTGGAGTATATATTTCAATTATGACCTTACTTCAATGATCAGGCTATAAATTATTCATTAGTTCTTAGATTAGTATGAAATTTCGAAACAATATAGAGGACTCAAATAAATAGACTCATTAAAATATAGAAACTACTAGTTCATTCATTAAGATGTAAAACCAGAAACTATAAAAATAGGTATATTCATTAACTTGATTTTCAACTGTCTATCATGATAAGATTTTATTTCAATAAGCTTAGAAATTTAGAAAATGAATTTTACTTCACATAAGTTAAATTATCTTATGGGGGATAGCATAAGATAAATTATCCTATAAGAAAAATTAAATTATATTATGAGGACCTATCATAAGATGAATTATCTTAAACACATAATTAAATTATCTTATGGGAACCCACCTTAAGATAAATTATCCTACGCACATGAGAGAATTATCATATAGAAGTCATAATAGGATATTTTAATTTGAAAAAAAAAAAATCTCAAGGATAAAAATGTAGTATGTTCAAGGGCTCATCCATGCTTTAAGATGATATGTTAGGATACCACACTATCACTTTTTTATCCATTTATAGTAGGACACATGGAAAATTCAATACTAGATATTATGATCAATAAAGAAAGGACTGAAGCTATAGATTTTGTAGAAGACCGAATCACTTGAAGATTTAGGAACATCAAACTAAATAAAAAAGGGAAGTTGAATAGGTTGATATATAATGCACTTGGAAATCATTTAATGATATTTATACTCACAAATAGGTAAAATTAATATGTTAACACATATTATGGAGTGTGTTCATTAAGTGAATATGAAATAAGATAATGTAGGTTCTTGTTGGATGAATCTCTCATGATAATTTCCTTTCTTCTATAACTTGTATTCATTCTATTTGGATTACATATACATGATTAGTTTTTGTTTTTCATTCCATAATCAAGAACCTAAATTTCATTATTTTCATAAAATAATAAAATGCCTAAAATATAATAATTTAAGGAGGAATAGTGATTTATTGAAATGAAACAACTCCTCAAGTGAGAGGACCTTGGTTAGTCATTGTGCTTCATTAGGAAAATAAATTTTAACCTTTTGTATTATCCTATGATTGATCCAATATTTTCATATTTTTCACTTGAATTTTAATGTTTAAAATCCCACCAAAATTATTAATTTATGGGTAATTATCACATATTCATAATAAAATGATAATTTATACTAAATTGAAAAATATATCTTAATTATTGATTATAAATTGTTTTTATTAATATTTTATATTAATTGTTAAATGAATAATTTTTAAAGTGATCATTTAATAAGAATTTTTAATTTGAGAATAATTTTGGAAACTATAAGGAAATTCATGTTTTTTCCTTCTAATTTTAAATTAATATTTTTAGCCAAAAATTTCCTATTTATTGAATTTTTATCTGATTTTTTATTTGAAAATGTGTTGCGATACATATTTTATTTGAATAGGTGGATTTGGATTACAATATCTCATGGTGATAGTTAGCCCACAACTCAACCCTTTAATGGATTTTCAAATCTTGACCTTACTTCATGATTAGAATAAAAATTCTTCATAGGTGCTCAAATCTGTTTAAAATTTTGACACAATAAATAGGACACAAATAAAAAGATTTCATTAAACTTGATAAACCTATAGTTTAACTTTTAGAATGTATAACTAAGTACCCAAAAAACTAGGGATATTAAATAACTATTTCCAACTATCCATCACGTCGAGATTTTATTTCTATAAGCTTAGAAATTTGGAAAATGAATTTTACATCATGTAAGATAAATTATCTTATGAGGACCTATTGTAGAATAAATTATCTTATACTCATAAGTACATTATTTTATGGGGACCCTGTTAGAACCAATCCTATTCTTTAATATAAATGGAGTATAGTTTGTGTTTGTTGTCAGTCCTATCATTGATGATTATGGATATTTCAAGGAAAGGGATCATATAGTTCAATCTATAAGAAGTATTGAAGGTGGTATTGTTTCCCAATGTTTGCCAAATTTTTGGGGTCCAAAATTTGAAGAATGGAAAGCATTCTAAAAAGTGTTTTTTCTTGAAGGCCTTATGAAAATATGGAAAAGGAATGAGTTTTATTGATATAGGATTCATGATTTGTTTTTTGAAATGGATTAAAGTATTGTGATGGTGTACTCTGTGATTATGAGAATTAGAGCTTCATGAAAGGTATTTTTCTAGAATCAACTATTCATAAATATGGTAAATGCATTGATTTTTTAAAGATTGGCTTGAAGATTTTGATGATATGAAGCATTGCAATTTCAGATGGTGTTACTTCATGATTATGAGAATTAGAGATATGTAGAGATGCAAAGGGTTTTAATGGAAATATCTGTGGTTATGACGAGCTTTGTGAACAGAGAATTTCTATGGAGCATTAAGAATGGAGGAGCACTGACTAGATGTTTTTGACTGATCCAGAAAATGCACTGGAGGCGGTGGATATTTGTGATTGGATGAGCCTATAAATAATAGGCTACCCTCTTCATTTGAGATGAATTTTTTAGTGAAAATCCAGAATCTCTTTGATTTCATGAAGTAGGGGGTGCTCTGGGAAACTGGTAGTCTATGTGAGCTTGAGCTTCACAAAAAGGCTATTATAGTCTTGTTAAAAGTCAATGATTCTATGTATTGAGTTCTTCATGAATATGGGATTTTCTACATTGGCTCAGTGATCTTCTCAAATTAAGGTTGTTTCGCGAAGACAATGGATCTTCACGAATGCAGGTTGTTCTGTGAAGGCAAGGGAACTTCACGATGGTATTGTGTTCTGTGAAGGTAGGGGTGATTTGTGAAGAAGTGAGGTTAAAAAAAAGCTTCTCAAAGGATATTTTCAAAATGCAGTTTTTGAATATTAGGTTTATGAGGATAGGGCTTTCATTGTGCATCAACTCAGGTCTACGGTGCAATTAGAGTCCCGTGATAAGTTAGGGATAAATAATTTAATGCAAATCATTAAAGAAAACTTTATGTTGATAAACTGAGTTAGAAATATATAAAATTAGAGATCTTGGGGGAGTTGACAGAAGTGTTCCGAGGGATGCATTGAGATATCCCTGAACCATTGTATAGGCGGTGTGTCTGGAACATGGTGACTATTTTGAAACATCTTTATTCTACAACTAGTGAATATTAGTGAATTTAGGCATGACTGACACATTGTCGTTGTATGCTCCTTAGACGTATCCCTTAGTGGTGAACCAAGTAAAAGTGTTGTGTTGTCTATATTTATGTTATTGTTTTATTACTATTCTAATCCATCATATATGTTAAATTAGTTCCTAACTACATGGGAACAAGATCACTCATTTTAAAATAAAAAGTTGACACCCTGATTCACCCCTCCCCTCTCAGGGTGTTTTGGGGTCCTACAGACCCTCTATAAGATAAATTATCCTATACATGTAAGATAATTGTATTATGGTTGTCCATTTAAGATATTTTACTTTTCTAAAAAATCATCCTAAGGATGAAAACAAGGTATGTTTTAGGGACTGATCCATGCTTCAAGATTAGACATTGAGATACCACATCAACGCTCCTACATTCATTCAAAGGAGGACATGTGGGAAATTTTGATGCTAAATATTCAAATAAAAGAGTAATAGGGGAAGATGTGGATTTTTTTGGAATACCAAATCAGATTAAGATTTAGGAACATTGATCTAAAAATGGGAAGATAATGATTTAAAAAGACCAAATATCTTATTATATTTGACCAAACCAAATAATAAGGAATGTTCAAGACTAAAAAAGAGGAAGGAACTAGTGTGAAATGGATTGACCACCACACTATTAAATTAGGATTATACTACAAATATTAGTTTTACCTCTTTGTTTTATTGGTATTTATTTTGTAATTTTCATCTCATGTTTTAATAAAGTTATTCCATTAATTCACTTCTCTATCACTATCCCACTCTTTATTATGATATCTTGTACTCGTGATCATGAGTAACTAGCCTAAGGAATATCCCTAGGAAGTAATCCAATGTTTGAACCCAAATCTATGTATAATATCTACTTTGGGTAAATTTGAGGATGATATACATTGAGTGTAATCCTCATTGTGGTTATCTAAGTGTTAGGTTATTATTTTATAACCATTCTGCCTCAATCGAGGAGGTGACTATGTGATGTACTTGGAAGTATTTTGGTGCACTGTATATTCACAACCATGGAATAATATGGTGGTCAAAAATATGATGGAGTGTGTTTATTAAGAGAATATGAAAAAAAGACAATGTAGGTTCTCTTCAGATGACACTCTTGGGAGAATTTCCTTTCTTATTTATCTTTATTTAATTCAATTTTTATTTCATACATATGTTTAGATTTAGTTTTTAATTATATAATAAAAAATCATTTCTTTCATAAAATAATTAAATATCAAAAATATTATAATTGAATTAGGAATAGTGAGTGATTGAACTACAATAACTACTCAAGTGGGACAAACCTAGTCAGTCACTATGTTGCATTAAGAAAATAAATTATTGTTTTTGTACCGCCCTATAATAGACACATCACGCATATCAAGTAAATTCTAATCCATATTTTAGTTTTATCAAAATATGAGATGTATAAATAAGGAAACATCAGAGAAACTAAAGATATCATTTCCAATAAGTGAAATTGTTTATGTAAGATGCAATTTTCCCCAAAATGATACTCTATTTTTACTATTTCCATAGGAAGTCACATAAAAAAGACAAATACATTAACTTTTTACCAATATAATATTTAATATTTACCATTTTAATTAATGGATAAGTGAGAATTCAAAAGGAAGTGTGGTATATATTCAAGTGATGTTGTTGAGTAACAATATATAAGAGCATGTGAATAATCTGTTTTTTCATTTTCTAGTTATTTGACTAAGGATAAAATATTCTAATGTCATGTTCTTTCAAGTTACACCTACATAAAATGAATTTATTTATAAATACTTTGAAAGTATTCTAAATCTATAGAGAAGTTTCATCATCTATTAGTTTCTACTTTCAACTGTGTGAAAAACCCACAACCATTATTCATATCATTCTTTATAATGTTTTCACTCTTTGTTCTAAATGTGTGAAGTCCATGTATAGGTCTTGGAAAAGGGGAAACATAGTAAAATATCTTGACACCTTTTGTAATAGTTTTAGTTTCTTTCACTCAATAGTCAAATTCCCTAGAAAAAGGAACTCTACAGTGAAAATAATCAATCTCACTGAGAGAGTGATTAGTGGAGTGGATTAGGGGATCCTTGTGCCCCAAACCATGCTAAATTATTTTTTTTCTAATCCTTATATTTTTTTAATAATCTGATAATTATATTATTCTGATTGGAGTACATATTCATATTATGTTTTAAATAAGGTGGTTTAAATTCAATGAAAATTTTAAGAACTCAATTCACCCCTATTTTGTTATTATGTAGTGCCTACTGGGATAATAATTCATGATTGTAATGTTATTTCTACGTGTTGAACTTATTTTCTATTTACTTAATATATTTTTATAGGTGTGGGATGACCTTCCCCATCAATCTAAAATGGCCTATGTCTTATTAGGATATTCCTACATGTGATAATGACGCATATGGAATGGGATCACATTCTTAGTGTGATATTGAAACATGTGGTATGAGATAATTTTCCTAATTACCATATGATGACATGGTTAGGGACGCTATGCCCATTATGTTTAATTCATGTGTATTGGAATGTACCACCCAAACACCTTATGTTATTCCATTTAAGAATGAAATATCCATTATATGAGAAGCTCATGAACAAGGATATTATGCCCATTATAGTATAGAAATAAATTCCCATGTGGCCTTGATGACGATGGTAATGGGTTTAAATTTATAGTTATTTATTATTTACCTTGGGAGTGGGATATACTTCCCCATTTATGATACTTCCAATAAATAGGACATGAATCTCATATGAGAATGAAAATGGGATGTTATGCCCAGTTAGTTGTATTTACCTTGGAAGTGGGATGTATTATCCATGGTGTTATGCTTCCATATAAGGGGTAGTAACTCTCATGCACAAATGAATGTATATGGGTTGTGGTACACTTATTAGAATTATGAAGCATGGGACTAGGTATGCATTTTCCTCTTTTAATTAATACCAAAGTTAGGGATATTTTTACATCTTATGATTATGCCCATGGGTAGGGATGCTTTGTCATATTATGATTATGCTTATGGCTAGAGATGTTATTCACTTTTATGATGATGTGGTCAGGATGATATTATATCTTAACTATTTTTTCTTAAATACATTATGTCCAATTAGAGACTATTATTATAGGGATGTGACATTTTTCAATGTGTATTTCTCCAGGGTTTTATGTCTCCTTATGGTGTATTGATGTTGGGATGCTATACCCATTAATATAGCTATATATATGGTATGTACTACCCATGAATCTATAATTATGATTTTATAAAGATTTTATTACCATTGAGTATAAATTGGGATGATATTTCCTATACGGTTATTATATGATATGTTTACCGACACCCTGACACTGGCCAAAGAAGGTATTTATAATACAAAGTAGTTGAGTAGCACCATTGGGTGTAACATATTTATTTTTATTTATTATGATTTTTTACTTTATTTATGATAATATCACACTATACATGCACTTTATTATACTGGATATATTTAGGGATACTATTTTTTGTGGCCTACTCGGTTTTACTAACACCCTCCTTAGGCATCCATGGCAGTTTACTAACTGATCAGACCTCTTAATTGCAAACATGTGTAAGGTAATGGTCCCTATGTTGGATTTCAAGCTATAGATATTGATAAGAGTCAAGATATGGGACCATGTGTGGAATAAAAATCCTTGTTTTATATGTATCATTTATTTTTTGTATATTGGTTAACATTTTCTTGGTTAGCTCAAGAGTTACCTTACCATTATATGACACTAGAAATTGTTATTTCTCATTTTTTATAGAATGGGACTTGTTATTTTTTTATTAATGAAATATAGTTGTGATTTATTCTTTTATTGGTTGATCTTATGGTGAATATTTTTATATTTATTCTATTATTCATTATATTTATTTGTAAGAGAGATTATAAGCTCCCAACAATCACCTATAGAACCTCATTTTCGGTGAATAAGCTATGGTGTATTGGGACATTTGCCTAATTTTTTTTTGGAACCCGGTTCAGTTATAGTGTTGGTAAACCAAAATTGGGGGTATTACATCCATCATAATACTCTTAGGTCATTTGATTGGTGTAATATTTACTATCAAGTGTCATCTAGCTCTTATAAATTTATTTATATTGAAAAATTTATAACATTAAGTAAGAGTAAGTTGACGATAAGGGAAAAAATTACATCCAAGTACATCTATTATAAATTTATTAAATTATCAGATATGTTTCAAGGTTGTAGTTATAGAAAAATATATAACAATCAATTAAAAAATAAAATTCATAATTTCATTAGGATACAATATATTAAATCTCATAATGTATCATTATATATCAACTACAAAGATTGTATTGAATGAAAAAATATAATGATCATTTCATATTGTTATAAAATTTCATTAATAGAGCATGTAATCCAAGAGTATATGCAATGAAATTCCATACATATAATGTTATTCCACAGTTGATACTTATAGAATATTATTTTGACTATTAAAAAAAGAAAATTTCATAATGGATAAAAAAATGTTGAATACAAAGAAAATATAAATTGTATAAAAAATTATATAATATTAATAGAACATATGTGTTGATTATATAATACAAATCATATGCATACCATTCATAGACCTAACTTTACCTCATTAAATTTTGAAGAAGAAGCACTGGGATAAAAACCAAAAATGATTCAAAAAACATCGAGGCACCACATTTATAATTTTTAGAACATGAATGTTACTATATAAATCTATAGAGATAGGGAAGAGTTTTCAAGTCCAATGGAAATTAATTAATTGATTTTATATTAGGTAAAATTAGGAATGAAATTCAATATGTATGTGTTGGGTGGCTAGGTATTTTTCAAGATCTGGGTTTAGATCCAGGTAAACATGTAGGGGATAGGGTTCTAAAAGTTGAGGTGGGTATCCACTAAGCTCAAGGAAGATGAAATAGAAATTTTATTCCACTACCTTAAGAAATGATGAATCATTCTATATGATAAATATATATCATAACAAATGATATAACAAATTAATCATTACATGTATATTTATTTTAATCATATATTTGATGAATATCCCTTTAAATGAACTCAATAGAATCCATCCTACTTAGTGTATCCATGGTTTGAAATGAATCACATAATGTTTGGCCAATATTCTTCTTGTCTCTATGGTATGTTGTATCTCACAAGGTAAAGGAGTAATAATAAGAGCTCTTCTAGGGGAATATGATAGTGAAGTCTTGGGAAATCACACACCCACAATATCAATGGTAGTATCATTCTTATATATCCCTCAAGTTAATCCAAATTGATCATGAATTAACTAATATGTTACATAACATATGGCTTAATGATTCAACTACTCATTAATTCTAGAATCTCCCAGATGCTTCATCATATAAAGGTTTTTTCAATGATGATAGCTCACATGGAAGATCCCCCAAATGTCTATTTGTAAAACCCCCGAGTTTCCATGAATTAATTTTTTTATAATAAATTAAGTTTCTTTGATGTATTTAATTTTATGATACACCTAGTTAGTCTTATATTATATCTAACACCATGTTAATCTTATGCTACAAACAACATCGACTTAGCTTGCGTTACAAACAACACTGACTGTTAACAAAACCATGATATATTATTAATATAGTTATTTAAAGGCAATTGTTATGAACTAACCATTAAACTTAATGATATGAATAGTAATAACTAATTTTTATATATTAATTATAAGGATTTTATATAAACAAAACACATTTATAATAAACTAAATTTCTTTCGGTAAAGTCTTTATAAGTTTCAAAAATATTATTTTCATCACACATTGTTTTTTTATATTTTTATAAACAATAATAAATTTAATTTTTTTCAAAATTTTATAAATTTAATTTTATAATATAAAAATAATTTTTTTAATTCATAGTTTCAATATTATCTTAAGGAAATTTTTTAGGATTTTTCTGAAATCTTTCATTTTTGATGAATAGTGATAAATACCGAATTTTAATTAGAAACTTCCTTTTTATTTAATTTATTTATAAAGTTAAATTATATTAAAAATTAGTTTTAAGGTATAGTTAGTTAATTTATACATATATTAATACAATTTATGTCATTTGAATCAATTTTATATATAAATTGGATATAAAAACTTTGTAAAATTTTGATCATTTTCGCTTTAAAAACCTGCTTTCTCGTCACATATGTGGGATTAATTTTAAATTAAAATTTTCAAATTATATGATTAGAATTTTTAAAAATGGATTCCATATTTTTAATAATAATAATTTCTAATTTCTAATAAGTTCAAATTAATTTTTTTTTTCAAATTTAATTGTGAATGTAGTAAAAATTAATTACCGAAGTTAAGGTAAAAATGGGTTTACCGAGGGTTAAACTAAAAAGATAAGGGTAATTTTTCCCATACGATTTTATAAAAAATATTTTCTATCCAAATTTCTACCTTATAATGTATAAGGTTATAATTTGATCTATTTTTGACACTTGTGTCATTTGAAAAATATGGGTGGAATTCTATCTTTCAAAAATTTACAAGAATGCCACTCCTCCTCAACTATAAAGGTCACTCAATATACTCTCTTATTCACACCTTAAAACCACTTTTTTAGGACAATAACAAACCAAAAAAATTCCCAACTTCTCTCCCATCATCCTAAAATACTTATTTTTAACATAAATTCAACCAAGGAAGGCTTTTAGTGCAAACCTAAGAACGATACCCAAAGAATATGTAATGATAATCAAAAAAAGTTTTTGTTTTATTTCTTCCTAAAACACCTTCAATTATATTTATATCATGATTATATAATAACCTAATTATCTTATATATAATAAAATATTATTATGTTATGTTTACAACCTAAAACCCCACAAACTTCAATCAAATGGGTTATGAAATCATTATTCATGTGTACGGTGGACTACCACCTCACGAACCGATGTAGTTCATTTTTCCTTTACCACATATCAAGGTTGGAAATAATGATAGACTATTCCTAAAATGTTCTCATTCCTGCACTCATTGTTTTAGTTGATGTGAACCTTCTTTCCAAAGGCATATGACCACTTGGATTTCTGTAACAAGTCCTTAGAAGATGCGTGGGAAGATAGGATCAAATGTCGGGATCATCACACACTTTTGGGGGGAATTTTTTCCTACTAAAGGACTATTGTAGATTTAAGACATATTCATGAATCCTTTATAAAATCCCACATATGAACTATTTCACCTCTATGTTAACAATTATTAACATTTTTTGACGTTATAATCATTTGTTTGTATCTAGAGTTCTTTATCGATAGAGACAACTGTATATATATAAGGTCATTCATTGATATTACCATTTTTATAGAAATATTAGGGATTATTATATCGTTAATTATTGAGATTATAGTTTTAATCCACATAATTGGGTGCTCCGTTAATTTAACGTCACTTTTTGAGATGGAAGTGGTTTTGATATTGGGATCGAGCCCGTGAGATGAAATTCATATGTATACTTATGAAATGAATAAGAACCCACATAATTAGGTGACACTTAATGGGAAAAATAATACCTTTTAAGGTCATGTTATGATGACAAAACCATGAATTTTAATGTCATACAACAATAAAACCTTGTAGAAATATGCATAGTCAATAGATAATGTTGGAATTACACTAAAGCATCCTGAAGGGGCCTCGAAGAGATGTGGTCTCCTAGGAGGGGTGTGATATTATTAGGAATATGGACTGATAAGGATTATGAGGAAAGAGTCACAAAAGAAATATTTCCACCCAATTGGGATGAAAATATACCGGTTATATATCCTAGAAAACATTATGGGGGAATTTGGGGTGTTGGTTTTGGACCTCATGGAGGCTTCCTATGTATCCCAATTGGCTAGGAATCAAAGCCAACATAGTTTGGTTGGGTTGGGGATTTCACCTATGGGGGAGGGACAAAATATGGTAACATGTTCGTGTCTTACACCAAAGGATTGTTTCCCAAGAGATGTGATGGAAAGATTCATGGATAATTTCCTCCTGATATGGGTGGTTGATCATGAAGATGTCATCATCATTGTTAACCTCTAAGACCATGTGAGTCATGATCAGTGTGAGAAATAGGATGAATTTGAAGATTTGAATAACCACACAATCTCCTTCATCCACTGGTGGAAAAGGCCCTGATGATGGGAGATAAAAAGTGATTTGGTTCTCATATCCCCTCTTATTTTGGTAACCAAGATAGTCACATCTGACCAACTATCTATCTATGAACCTATAAGGAAGACTAAGAGCTTACTCTAGGAGGGATTCCCTTTTCCCGGTTCTAGGAAAGAGAGGAGGATATGGAATTATCCCTCAAAGGTAAAGGAATGTGTGAAACAACCCCTTTCCATCTGGAATGAGGAGTCCCCTGGCACTACCTCTAAGGTTTGGACCCTTGTTACTATGGGAATATATGAATAGGAATATTCTAAGGATCCCCCTTGTTAAGGAGGCTACCAATAAGACCTTATTTACCATGGGAATGTATGAATGAGAGGGAACAATGGGGTTCCATTTGGTTTGATCATACATATGTTGTGTCTTTGGGAGATGACTTAACTTGGTGGCCTATAAAGGGGCTTAATCGGGTGCCTTGTGAAGGGTGGACCAAAAAAGGGCCAAATCAGGCACCTCACAACGGGTGACCCATGGAGGGACTGAATCAGGTGGCTTGTGAAGGGGAAACCTAGTGATGGTTGCTTTTCTAAGGTGGTTATGTGTGAGGGGTGATTTGAGAAGGGGCCTAGTTGGGTCTTAGCACTTTACAAGGATAATTGATGAAGAGGTCTAGTTGGACAGTTCATAAAGGGGATGAGGGAATGTTTAGCGCTTCATGGAAGGGTATTGAGACTAAAGGAACCCATCCCCCATGTTTTTTTAATGTTGGATAGTGATACAAATTTTTTTATCAACATGCATTTTGAGAAATAGTGATATGAAAAAAGATTATTTGCTATGAAGAACGATTTTTATACCCTTTTACTTTTTGATATGTGGTAGATGTTTACCAATTGAAATTGATTGCTTGAACTTTATAAAAAATGTAATCCACTCTCGATATATTTCCACTAAAAACTCCTCACTCCCCCTCTATTGTTTTTATGAGGGGGTTTTATAAGGGTATAGATGTGACCTTATAAAAATCACTAGTGAATAATTTTGGGTTTGTGGGTGGCTTCATCACCCCACAAAGGGAATTTTTATTTGGGGGGGGGGGGGTTAAAAAGATGCCCCACCCCACAAAGAACTTTTTTGTTGAGGGGTGTATACTACCTCTTTCCACAAAGAAATTTTTGATTGAGGGGGATTGTGAAAAACATATTTCCCCATATAGGAAAATCTGTTTATAGTGGATTCAAAAAATAAGTCTCTCTTTGTAAATGAAAATTCATTTATAGGGGGTTTGAAAAAGACATCTCACCTCACAAAGAAAAAAATTATTTGTGGTGTATTTGAAAATTGAAACCTCATCCCATAAACAAAAGGTTGTTTTTTAGGATACTTTATGCGGGAAATTTGGTGCTTCATGGAGTTTCTATACAAAGTATCCAACCACATAGTGAGTATGCTTTGTGGATGATGAGGGTCCTTTAAATATCATTGTAATTTACCATTTTTAATCTTTTCAAAGTATCCTGATTGATCTTTTATCAAATAAATAGTCTTTTGATATTTCATGAAAAATTTTCTGGACCCCAAAAATTTTACCCGGTAAGAATGGGGATTGATCTACATAAAGAGAGTTCATTATGAGGAAGAATGTTTTCTGGTTGAATGCTTTTTTGGAGTGCTTCGAATGATATTAGTGGACCCATATAAGGTCCCACACCTATACAAATGTTTCAAACTTGATTTACGTTTCACTTTGTGACTCAATAGCGTTGTGATGGGATCTTATCTTACCCACGTAGAACTTCTTTGCATAGAGAACATTATATTCCAAATATCAAATATATAATATATAAATAATTATTTTACACAAACCATTTAATTTCATTTGCAATTGAATTGTTCTAATTTAGAAAAAATGGTGTTTCACATAGCGGCTGAAGTGATTCATGGTATAAACTTAAGAATTTCTCTATACATACAGCGTTATGTGGTTCACTATACATTTCCATACTTATGGAATTTATTTCTGATTTTGGTTTATAGAGGGGTAAAAATATGTTCTTCCAAAAAAAAATCTATCTCAGATAACCATGATTGAGAGAGAATATTCAATTTACTATAATATTAAAAATTATCTCTGACATCACATCATCCCTCAAGAGGGTATTCTAAAGAGTATTCTTTCTCCAAGGATTCTAAAATAATTATTTTATAATATATTACCGTTGTAAAACTTTTTTACTTAAAGATGATTCTCACATTCTATCTGCTGATCAAAATCTCACATCAAATTGGTTTGAGGTGTCCTTGAATCATGTTCAAGTGACCAGTTACGCTTCTGGACACATTATTTCTAAATGAGGCCAAGAGATGGTTTTAATTTATAATAGTTCCTTGTGGACTCAAAGTAATGAGCATAATAATGATATCTCCTTGAAATATTCCTTTATGATTACCCATCCATTCTTAATCTCTCAATAAATGATCTCAATGGAGGATGGAGTTCCAAGTGGGATTTACGATCCAGAGGAATATTTTCCGATGAATGGGATTGGGCATTCTGGGTTTTCTAGAATATCATGGAATTTCTTGAATAATTATAGATTTTAGGCTTGTATCATCCAGTATGGATTTATCATTTTTCGGTATATTCCCCAACTAATGTCTTACCTTAATTGATCATTTTTTAGTGTTCGAGCACCAACACTTTTCATTTACCATATAGTGAAGTCGAGACCAACATATGGGATATTTAACAGTTTTAAGGAATCCCCATATGTGGCAATATGTATGATCAATTTCTTCCTACAGCTAACACCTATGAAGATATTGAATAAGTTTCTCCACTAATAATATATTTACTAAGTTCAAAATCCAAATCATTGGGGAGGTCCCCACATCACCTTTGAAGACCAATCAACCTAGTTATTCCCACCATCACTCTCATTTATGAGTCGTTGGGTCATATACATGAGGGGAGGTTCCCACATCACCTTTTAAGTCCATTTCAATTTTTATACAGTTGGGTGGTGGAACACCTTTGGTGTTATGAATATCAGTATGCCACAAAAATACCTTATTCCACCTTTTGACATGCATTTCTCAACACTACTTCCATACTCCCGATATCCCTAGGAATCAATGGTTCTATTTAGTTGTTAAAATATTTCTCCAAATTTTCTTTTTCTCTTTATTTGGTACCCTATGGAGCAATGATAGATAATAGTGAAGGTTCTTCAGAAGAACTCTCCAACATCATCTCACCATGATATGCGATCATAACTTCTCATATAGATGGGATAACCATTTTGGAGACTTAAGTTCCCTATAGGTTTTCATGACAATTTGGATTCCCACAATAGGTTGAATATTTACCCCTTTCCAAGATTAAAAATGAATAACACCCAATCATCCTTCTTTAGTTATGATTGATGATGATGTGTGCGTATTTTGGAAAGGGAATTTATTTACCTCCCATGAAAGATCCAACTAACATGTCATATGGTTATGCTAAAATGTGGGTTGAATAATATTCTGATAGGGCGTTGGGAAATCCATTTTGACGGGTGAATAAACCCCAAGACTCTCCTATTTTTTTCATAACACACTAACTTCACCAACTTCTTGAGTAGAAATATGTTCATCTCAACATTATAAACATCTAAAGGGTGCCTCATCCTCAAGTTATACTTTTATTAGAAGTGATGTGGATCCTTTATTTCTTACTGGAATTATTGGTAGCCCTATCGATTCTAGTCCCAGTGGAACAATATTGGGAATTACCCCAATCGATGCCAATATTTTTAGATATGTCTTTGAGACTGATAATAAATAAGAGGCGGAGATAGAGGACCATCACACCTCTGTGTCTCATTTTGTGGTGAATTTGTCCATAGTGAATGTGATCCCAGATTATATACCAATAGCAGTTAGCGAACATGATCAAGATCTCAGTGGGATCATTGAACATCAGGCTATGTGAAAATGGGCTTGGTACCAAATCTACACTATTATCACAGAGACTCCTTTGGTGAAGATTGTTGATAAGAAGGAAAAACTATGTCAGATTTTCCTCAGCTTAGGCATAGGTGGGTTTGATTTCCTGCACTTTCAAGACCTTTTGTATCAAATTCTCATCTCTTGAGTGAAATTGGAAACTTGTGAATGAGATTTGATCCAATTTAATCTTTCTAATCATCATGTAGAATCTTTAAATGACACTTCTACTAAGATTCATTGCTTATTGGCTGAAGAATCCCAATTTTATGATCAGATGGTTGAACAAACTACGAAGCTATGAGAATATAAAGATCACGTAGCTAGGATAAAGGTGAATATTTCATAAAAAAATATGGGATTAGAATCCATTAAATGGAAAGGTAAAGAGCTAAGGGATTTCATTGAAAAAATTTATCTGTTAGCTGAATCTAAGGTTGTGTGGAGAACAAATATGGAGAAGACCCTTAATATCTTGCATCAGGCATTAGCTGATCTACTGAATAAAGAAATCCATGTTTTATTATAGTCATTTCGTTTGTTTCTATTTTCCAAAAAATGTCAAGGATGGACTGTAGGATGTGGATTCTCCCCCCAAAATTTTTTCAATGAATGATGATTTTGACATTCTCAACTAATTTCCTATTCAATTCATATTTCCCTCACAATTTTAATAGTAATACTGGAGTTGTCCTGATTCCTTGTCAGGATATCCTTGTATTAGCATATTTAACTTTTGATAATGGGAATAGAAGAGTGTTATAAAAGTAGGTAGTTTAGGGTCTTGTAATACTAGGATATGGTATTTTAGGTCAAACAACTTTGACTCATAGTTATGGGAGTAATTATCCCTAACTAGGTTGGTATTCCATGAACATAAGACTCCCTTCATGGATTTGACCCATGTGCAAGGAGATATGGAATTTTATTCTTAGCATGTGTCTATGAACCGTGAAACACATTTTAGAATATTTTGTACAAATCAAACTCATAAAAAATACATAGGGTACCAACATTCCAAGGTGCAAATGGTTTTGTGCGCCAGAGACTTGTACATGGATCAAACACTCGTGTAGGGAAGAAAAAAAGGACCTAATATATCGCATCATGTGGGAAAGTCTCCTATCAATTAAAATTAATCACCTGATAATCTAAGTTTTCATGATTCATGATCTGCATTATAATCAAGTGGTTAATTTGGGAACCATTTGAACCTGCACAAAAATGTATGACAGGGAATAGGTGGCGGCATTTTTGTTCCAAATAGGTTTCAAGAGGGGCATATTTGATGCCAATTAAAACCCCTAGTTAGGTCGGATAGTACTAACCAATGAATCCTTAATAAATTATGGGACCTGTACATGGATCATACTCGTACATAGAGGAAGGTAATTTCCATATTTCATACTGGTATAGTATTATGATAATGTGAGATTCCAAATTCAATGTCAGGTACCTTTTTATAGATCTAGAACTCATACAGGTCATATTGAATTGATCATGTGTTGTGTAGTTTAATTTCATTCTATAAGAAACCAATCATTTTTTTGTTTAAAGTCATGTGATGAGGACCTAAGATGCACATTTCAACGTCGTGTTGTGGGGAAATATGAATTTTGTCTCTTAAGGGTGTATGGATTTTACCAAAATATTAGTGATTTAACATTCCAGGGTAATCTAACCAAAAATGTTCCATCATTACTTAGGAATGAATATGGGAGGTTTTAAACTACAATCTGGGTATTTCTAAATCTAAAAAGTGATATGGAACAAGTATATAAGGAATTGAATATGATGTTCGAAAAGAGGGTTTCAGACTTAAATCTTTTGTGGCATATAGGGATAGAAGAGGCCTCTCTTGGGAATGAATATGCATATGGATGAATGTAATTTTAATGGCACTTTATATAGAGACAAACTGTGGTATGTTATGCATATTTAGAGGAAAGGTTTCCTAAAAAATTTGACATTCTATTACCAATGTCCAAGGAAAGATTATGTAGAATCATATTTACCTAGATATAGAGTTTTTTTATGTTGGGAATGTGTCTGAGTATGAAATGAAAATTTGATGTTGAAACCACTCCAGAATGGGGGAAAAGTTTCCTATATAGTTTTTTCCCATATGAAGGGAAAGTATTTTTTTCAGAGCCTAAGATATTGGGTCCGGGCATTGTTATATATCTCAGAAAAGCGAGAATTAGTCCATATGTAGTTCTAAAAAGAGAAAAGAATGTTTTTAGACCATGTTCAAAAAGTAGGATACTAGCATAAAGACTCCCCACATATGATTTGATATTTGTGGGGGGACATTTCTTGTTTGAATATATGAATTCAAGTATAGTGAGAACCCATATTATACCCTCCTATAAAGATCTGGATCATACATAAAAGAGTGGGATTTTTATTGTATCCAAACCTTGGATTGGGGATCTGAGCATCACTAAATATCTCACAAAGGTGAGAATCAATCCATACGTAGTTATTAGAAATAGGTATGGTGAGAGACAAACACCCAACATAGTGTTCCTCTCAAGTGAGAGACATATATGTCACTTAAGAAACATCAATCATGCAATTTAACATCATGGAACAAGGATTTTTTGGTGTGCCTTTTTATGTTAATTAATCTAAGAACAAGTAAAACCTAACATAAACTGATATTCCCTAATCTTCTGTGGAAACCCTTTACCAAAAAAACCCAATCTCACATGATCTATGCTTGGTGTGAGAAACAAGGAATGGAAAATATTTTGTCCAAATCCTCGTGGGGATTAAAATCAATGAAAGGGGATTTTGTATCATGTGATGGTTGGATCGGGATATAGAATCTGAGTATCATTACATATCTCATATGGAAGAGAATCAAGACATACATAGTTATTGAGAACCATGAAATTTATTATCATGTGATGAGGACATTATACATGTAACTTAACATCATACAATAAATAAATTTTTTAATTAATATCATGGAAAAAATTAGTGACATAGGTCATGTCAAGTCAAGACTATTTTGTCATGATTTAGACATGAGGAATGAGATTGTAAACCAAAATCATGGGAGTTCTCATATCAGGAAAAGTGATATGGGAAAAGTATTAAAGGAATTACCACATACTATTTTTAAGAAAGTAGGTTTCCAATATAAAGTATTTAGGGGAATAGGGGGATACAAGAGGCCTCTCCTAAGGATGAATATTCCTCTAGTTGATAGGAATTTTAAAGGAAACTTATGCAGAGCTAAACAAGGTCATGGTATGTATAGTTAAAACATAAGTGTCCTTAGGAAACTAAAATTCTATTTATGATAGCCAATGAAAAGTTATAGAGATCTGAGCTTCCCTAGGATAAGTATTATGATTTATGGATGGAATTTATATGAGTATAAAGGAATCATTTGAACCATCATTGGCCATGCAGTATAAATCTCCCTACATAAATCTGAATCATATATGGGAAAGGGAACATTTTTATTTTTATGATGGGCTCCTGAATGAGGGAACTCAATTAAGATCTCCTACATAGTTCTTTGTGTTTAAAAAAGAGAGGTGGTATTTTCTTATTTCGTGGCTAGTCCCATAGCATAAGGTTTGAGAATCACTAAGTAAATCATTGAGGTGACAATCAAGCCAAAAGTAGTTCTAGAAGAAATGCCCATGTGAAGGTCAGAACCGTACACAAGGAGGTGAGACATTTTTTATGTAATGGATGAACCTTGGATTGGGGATCTATACATCACTATGTATCATATGATGATAGGAATCAAGCCACCTATTGTTCTATGAATAATGTGTGGTAGGAGACCAACAACCAAGGTTGTGATACCTTTAATAAAAGACCGAAATGTTATGAAGTTTTATGTCATACAATAAGGATGAAGATTTGATTCATCTCATATTTATCATATAGGGAATCCTGTTTTTATAAATGGTAAGGATTACAATTTTACATCATGTGATAAGGATATTGGACAAGTAGTTTAACAAAATATGGTAAGGATGATGTATCAGATAATTTAACATCATGTGATTGCGACGTTGGCCACGTAGTTTAACGGCATATGGTAAGGATGATGTATCACACATTTTAATGTCATGTGATTGAGATGTTAGTCACAAATTTTAATATCATACATTATTAATGATGCATTGAAAAATTTAACATTGTGTGATTGCGATATCAGGATAAACGTGAATAGTACCTATCCCACCTAAACAATAGGAAACATAGGCGGGTAGGGGGATATTTTTACATTATGTCTATTCCCAAAACCAAATATTCATGTGTCATCTCATATCCTGATATAGTAGGAATCAATCCACATGTTGTTCTATTAAGAATGTGTGGTATGAGACCACCACCCAATGTTGTGATCCATTCAATCATAGACCGAAATGTTATGTAGTTTTATGTCATGCAATGGGGATAAGGACCATGCAGTTTAACATAATTCCATTTAGATGTTATGTTTAGGGATTAAACCTAAAAGGTATTCCCAAAGGAACATTTTAAGATGACGATACCAAAAGAAACAAATGGTTTTGCAGTGAATCTATGGTTGGGCCTATAGATAGAAGGTCTAGGCATCACTACATATTTCTTTAAAGTGAGAATCAAGACACACATAGTTCTGTGAAAAAGCTCCCTATTTAGGTATGACATGTACATAGGGAGGAGGAAATTTTGATATTGTGGATGGACCCAGGATTAGAGATCTAGGCATTACTACATATCAAGTGATAACAGGAATCAATCCACACATAGTTCTTGGCTGAAGGTGTGGTAGAAAACCAGTACCAATGGTTGTGATCCATTCAATCATGGATCAAAATGTTATTCAGTTTTATATCATGCAATGAGTACATGCACCATATAGTTTAATTTCATGGGACTAGTGAAGGTTCCAGGCACAGCGGAAGCTCATGGGTGGATGTGCCCACTTGCCCTTTTGTCATTAGCAATGATCAATCCGGGATCAATATGACAATAAAGGCCAGTCTCCACGGATCAATTCACAGAAATAGACAAATAAGAAGAAAGGTCCCAGAACCACAAAAGTGGATCATCACAGGTTTATTAAAATTAATTTAATTAATTGAAAAGAATTACCTTTTGGGTGTTCTTTATTTGTTGATATTCTTGATCATGTTCCGATGTGATTTGTCATTAAGTCGCAGAAGACAATTGTAGACTTCCTCTAGCGGTGATCCACATGTTTACCTCATATCTCTGGACATCGCCAAAGGAGTCTCTGGGTGCTAGTGTGGAGAAAACCTTTCCTGCGTTGTCCGCATTAGATCGCCTTGATCCGGTGTAGGTGGATCTCTCTCAGTCTTGAGAGTGTTCTTGGAGGACGGAGTTCTTTCGGTCTTGAGAGAATTCTACAGAATTGTTGTGCACAACGATTCTCTTAGGAAAGGAGTTGGGGTTGTGAAGATATTTATAATTGGGTTTGATGTTGTAAATTTATGACAATAAATAAACACGTTACACATTTTATTTATTTTATTAACTCTTTTGAAAACCCCATGTCGAGTCATTAATTCCTTTACATGCGCCCACATTGATTATAATAAATATTATTTAATAAAATTATATTATTTCCTCAAAATACCAACTGGAAAAGCTACACGGCGTGTAATCATAAATACATGGCGTGTACTTTTTTTATTGAAAACTACATGGCATGTACATTCAATGTATACGGCGTGCATATCTTGTTTTAATTTATTCATTTCCATTCCAAAATGAAAACTACACGGCGTGTACATTCAATAATACACGACATGTACTTATTTTCAAAATAAAAACTACATGGCATGTAATTATTAATACACAACGTGTACTTGTTTTAATTTTATTCCTCATCTAAGAATAAAATGATTTAGGCTTCCTTGAATAATTATTAAACCACGTATGGGAATAATCTTTATTCTAATTGAGATACTTGAATACACTTAGTGTATGACCCTCTAGGCCTCTTTCTCGTTGGCATTAGGCAGGCTTGCCTATAGTCTAAGATTACTGTCTAGCAACAGTTCAAGGCACCCAAGAGAAAGAAGTTGACGCTGCATTGACATGTCACCGCATACAAACGTTTACCATGTAATTTAATCCCTTTTTCTCAGTATCTCATCAAGTAGATTTCATGGAAGTGTTATAAACCTATATGCTTTATCCGTCATTCTTTGAATACCTGAAATAAACTCTTCGTTTCACCATGGCCATGGAATTTAATGTGACAGTTCTATTTCAATCAAAGGGCTGAGATATCAACTTCCATAAATGGAAGGGAAAAATCCTTCCTCGACTTATCTATTAACAACATGTCATTCGTGACACACCCAACGTACCCTACTTCCCACCAACTGTCTTCGTGAAGGTTTTCTTCAGCAAATCTAAGTGCGTGAGTCATGACATGAGTTAATGATAATCTTCCAGTCTAAGGACCATTACACACACTCATAGATAGTAATGTCTGATGACACCAAGATATGTGGAATTACTAATGGCGGGTTTGTTCTCATAATCTCCTATCTTGGAGATTACCAAGTGTGAACTCCATGAGAGAGAGTCTCATCTTCTTATGAGTACTCGTACATGACGGTCTTTATACTATGTTTAATATCATAGTATTTCATCCAACCATAGAACTTTATTTAAGAATATTGTTATAGAATTTCAAGGTTCTCATCATAGTGGGGATCTTCCATGACCTCATTAATGCAACAGATATTCCAGGATATTATTATATTATAGTCATGCGTAACAATGAACAATATATAATAAGTGGACATTCATGTAATCAAAGTACAAAACAGTTGGTTCTCAGGACACCAACCCTAACAAACCCCCACTTGGACTAGAGCCAAATGCCTACGAATTTTAGTCTGCTAGACCTCACATGATGATCATGTTTCTGCTGAGTCAAGGATTTAGTCAAGGGGTCTTCCATGTTGTCTTCCATGGAAATACTACTCTCTACAACTTCACCTCTATGAGAAAAATCCCTCAAGAGATGATACTTCCGAAGTATGTGCTTTGTCCGATGATGTGACCTTAGCTCTTTTTCAAGTGCCACCGCTGCAGTATTATCACAATAGAGTGTGATAGGATCTTTACTGCTAGGTACTACATCCAGATATTGGATGAAGCTTCACATCCATAATGCTTCTTTAGATGCCTCTGAATCTACCATATACTCGGACTCTACTGTAGAATCTACACCCACACCTTGCTTTGAGCTCTTCCAGCTCACTGCACCTCCATTCAAACTGAAGATGTATCCAGTCTGTGACTTCATGTCATCTTGATCAGTCTAGAAACTAGCATCTACATGTCCTTTGATGACTAGTTCATCATATCCTCCATAAACCAGGAACATATATTTAGTATGCCTCAGATACTTAAGGATAGTCTTGACTTCCATCCAATGGAGGTCTCCTAGATCAGCTTGATATCTGCCTACCGCACTTAATGTGTAAGCTACATCTATCCTTTTACATAGCATGGAATACATGACTGACCCAATCATGGATGTGTAAGGGATCCTTACCATTTTATTTGTTTCCTCATGCGTTTGAGGACACATTTTCTTGGAAAGATGAATTCTATGTGACACTGGCAACAATCCCCTCTTGGATTGTTCCATACTGAATCTCTTCAGTATCTTGTCAATGTATGTACTTTAAATTAGGCCCAGCATTCTCTTGGATCTATCATGATGGATCTTGATCCCAAGAATATATGTTGCCTCCCCCAAGTATTTCATAGAGAATAATTTATCCAACCATGCCTTAACTAACTGTAAGACAAGTACATCGTTTCCAATTAAAAATATGTCATCAACATATACTATTAGTAAAACGAATGCACTTCCACTAAAACTTTTGTAGACACAAGGCTCACATTCGTTCTTAACAAATCCAAATCCTGTTACGGCTTCATCAAAAAGAATGTTCCATGACCTTGATGCTTTCTTTAATCCATAAATGGATTTTTGTAACTTGCATACCTTGTTGGAATCATTTGGAGTCACAAACCCTTCAGGTTGTGTCATGTAGACATATTCTTGGATGTTCCTGTTAAGGAATGTTGTTTTGACATCCATTTTCCAAATTTCATATTCACGGTATGTGGAAATGGATAATAGAATTCTGATGGATTTCAGCATTGCAACCAGTGAAAAGGTTTCATCATAGTCAATTCCTTGATGTTGTCTATAACCTTTTGCAACCAGTCGTGCCTTATAGGTGCTGACTTGCCCCTCCATGTCCAGTTTCTTATTGAATACCCATTTATTACCAACAGGATTTACATCAACTAGAGGATCTACCAAAATCCAGACTTGGTTTTGGAACATGGAATCCATTTCAGAATTCATGGCTTCTTGCCACTTGGCAGCGTCTCTGTCTTCAACTGCTTACTTGTAGGTAAGAGTATCATCATTGTCAACCAATAATGAGTCACCATCCCCGGTGATAAGAAAACCATATCGTTCTGGTTCTCTCACCTCTCTCATGCTCCTATGCAGTTCTTGTGTCTCTAGAATAGATTACTCTTCCACGGGGCTTTGTGGAATCTGTTCTTATACCAACTCTTGTGTATCTTGAGCCTTGAATTCATTGAAGTCTATCTCGATCCCACTATCACTTTTAGAGATGTTCTCCCTATCGAGGAATATGGAGTGTCTTTCCACTATTAACTTTTTATCTGAGAGGTTGTATAAGTAATATCCCCTTGTTTCTTTGGGATATCCTATAAAGATAAACTTTGTGCCTCGGGGTGTAATCTTGTTACCTGAAGAGGCCTTAAAAAATGCTTCGCTACCCCACACATGTAAATTTGATAACATAGCTTTGCGTCCACTCCATAATTCGTATGGAATACCATTTATTGATTTAGTTTGTACTTGGTTTAGTATGTGTGCTGCTTTTTGTAATGCATATCCCCAAAAGGATAATAGAAGACTCGCATGACTCATCATTGATCTCACCATGTCCAACAGGGTGTGGTTCCTCCTTTCACTTACGCCATTCCACCAAGGTGTGTAAGGAGGAGTGAGTTGAGATAGAATCCCAAACTCCCGTAATAAATCAATGAAGTCTTAATTAAGATATTATCTTCCTCTATATTAGCGGAGTTTCTTAATCTTCTTACCAAGATGGTTCTAAACTTCATTCTTGTATTATTTGAACCGATCAAAAGAATCTGACTTATACCTCATTAATTAAATATATCCATATCTACTAAAATCATCAATAAAAGTTATGAAGTACAAGAACCCACCCCTTTCTTCAACTGGAAATGGTCCACACACATCTGTGTGAACTAATTCTAGAATCTCTTTATCTCTTTCACCTTTCCCACTAAATGGGGCTTTGGTCATTTTGCCTTGTAGACACGCATGACATACACCAAGTGGTTTTAGTTCGAAAGAATATAAATACCCATCTTGATGTAATTTTTTCAAATGTTTCTCATTGACATGACCTAGATGGTGATTCCAAAGTTGGGTGTGGTATGAGTCATGTGAATTTACTTTGTCATCGATTTCCATTACATGGTTTGTTTATTCTAACACATAAAGGTTGTTATATAAATGTCCCCTACCAAAACAAATGCTATATTTATAAAAGTAGAAAAATTTATTTCCAAACTTTAAGATGAATCCATCGGTATCTAATCTGGATACTGAAATAATGTTTTTAGTAACAAAAGGCACATAATAACAACCCTTTAACACCAAGGTCATTCCGGTTGGCAATGTGAGGTGGTAGTCCCTGACAGTTACAGTAGCAAGTCTGGCTCCGTTGGATGCTCGTAGATCTACCACCCCTCAATCAATCTTCTTGAATCTACTTGGTTATTGTAGTTAGATACATATGTGAGAACCACAAGCTATATCTAATACCCAATTTATAGAAATAGATATATTGCATTTGATAACAAATACACCTGAAGCTTCCCCTTGATTCCTTGGATGGGTGCAGTTTTTCTTCTAGTGGCCCTTATTTCCACATGCGAAACAAACAACATCCTATTCTCTTGCCTCCCCTTTGATCTTATTTTTCTTGGAATCTCTTGAAGAAGCTTTGGGCTTAAATCTCTTCTCCTTCCCTTTCCTTTTATTCACCATAAGGAAATAAGTCTTTTCACGCTTCATATCATTGTCCACTTTGCGAATGAGGATAAAAAGTTCCGGTAGAGACTTCTCAATGTTGTTCATGTTGAAATTTACAAAAAAGTTAGAGAAGCTCTGGGGGAGTGATGTGAGAATGAGATCAGTACCCAGTTATTCATGGAGTTTAAACCCTAGAACCTCTAAGCGCTCAATGCATCCAATGAGCTTGACTACATGATGCCCAACTAGGGCACCCTATCCAAGATTGCTCTGGAATATAGCCTTGGAGATCTCAAACCTTTCATGTGTTGAACTCTCCTGGTATATACCACAGAGGTGCTCAAGCATGCTATAGGAATCCAAGTCTTCATGAGACTTAATGAGCTCACTAGACATTGATGATAGCATCAAACATTGAACGTCGAGTGCATCTTTCAAATATTGATCATAGACCAGGAAATCTTCATCACTCGCCGCTTGGGCCGGAGAATCAGAATGTGAGGACTCAAGCATGTAAAACTTTCGTTCATGGCATAGGATAACCCGAAGGTGCCTAAACCATTCCTGAAAGTTACTGCTAGTGAGGATATTGTCTTTATCCAAAATTGATCGCAGAGAAAAGGTGGTTGACGAGTTTGTCATTTTGATTCTAAAAATTAAAAGAGCATATTTATCAGTACTCTCTAAATTAAATTTTATGAGAAATAATAAATTTTTATTAAGTATCCCAATATTTTATCAAGTCCCAATGGCCCTCACTATTTTACTCGTGATGTCCAGTTTCTTTGACATTCTAGTGGAAAGGATCCATATTCCCCTTCGCATAACCCCAACAAGGGTTGGTCAATGAAGTCCTGATTAAGATATTCTCCTCCTATATCTGAGCAGAGTTTCTTAATCTTCTTACCAAGCTGTTTCTAAACTTCATTCTTGTATTATTTGAACTGATCAAAAGAATATGACTTATACCTCATTAAGTAAATATATCCATATCTACTAAAATCATCTGTAAAAGTTAAGAAGTATGAGAACCCACCCCTTGATTCAATTGGAAATGGTCCAAACACATATGTGTGAACTAATTCTAGAATCTCTTTAGCCTTTCACCTTTCCCACTAAATGGGGCTTTGGTCATTTTGCCTTGTAGACACGCATGACATACACCAAGTGGTTTTAGTTCAAAAGAATCTAAATACCCATCTTGAGGTAATTTTGTCAAACGTTTCTCATTAAAATGACCTAGCCAGTGATACCAAAGTTGGGTGTGGTATGAGTCATGTGAATTAACTTTTTCATTGACTTCCATTACTTGGTTTGTGTAGTCTGACACATAATGGTTGTTATATAAATGTTCCCTAGCAAAACAAATGTAATCTTTATAAAAGTAGAAACATCCACTTCCAAAATTGAAGATGAATCCATCAGTATCTAATCTGGATATTGAAATAATGTTTTTGGTTATAGAGGGTACATAATAACATCCTTTAAAAACCCAGACCATCCCATTAGGAAATGTGAGGTGGTAGTCTCTGATAGGTACAACAACGAGTCTGGCTCCGTTGGCTGGTCATAGATCCACCTCACCTCGGTCAATCTTTATGAATCTACTTGGTTCCTGTATTTGGATACAGATGTGATCACCACAAGTAGTATATAATACCCAATTGGTAGAAACAGATAGATTGCATTCGATAACAAACACACCTAAAGCTTCCCTTGCTTCCTTGGCTGGGTGTAGTTTTTCTTCCAATGGCTCTTCTTTCCACATGCGAAACAAACAGCCTCATGTTCTCACCTCCCCTTTGATATTATTTTTCTTGGAAGGTATTGAAGAAGCTTTGGGATTAAAGCTCTTCGCCTTCCCTTTCCTTTTATTCACCATGAGGAAAGAAGGCTTTTCATGCTTCATATAATTGTCCACTTGGAGAATGAAGATAAGGATATCAGATAGAGACTTCTCAATGTTGTTCATGTTGAAATTCACAACAAAGTTAGAGAAGCTATGGTGGAGTGATGCAAGAATGAGATCGGTACCCAGTTTTTTGGGGAATTTAAACCCTAGAACCTCAAAGTGCTCAATGTAGCCAATGAGCTTGACTACATGAGGCCCAGCTGGGGCACCCTCTCCAAGCTTGATCTGGAATAGAGCCTTGGAGATCTCAAACCTTTCTTGTCTTTCTCTCTCCTGGTATAGACTATGGAGGTGCTCGAGCATGCTATAGGAATCCATATCTTCATGATACTTCATGAGATCACTAGACATTGATGATATCATCAAACATTGAATGTTGAGTGCATCGTTCAAATGTTGATCATAGACCAATAAATCTTCATCACTTGCCCCTTGGGCGGGTGAATCAAGAAGTGAGGACTCCAGTACGTAACGCGTAGGATAACCCGAAGGCACCTAAACCATTCCTGGAAGTTACTACCGGTGAGGATATTGTCTTTATCTAGATTTGATCGCAGAGAAAATGTGGTTGACGAGTTTTTCATTTCGATTCTACATATTAAATGTGCAGATTTATCAGTACTTTCTTGATTACATTTTATGAGAAATAATAAATTTTATTAAGTCTCCCACTATTTTATCAAGTCCCAATGGCCCTCACCATTGAACTCGGAATGTCCAGTTGCTTTGAAATTCTAGTGGAAAGGATCTATATTACTCTTCACATAACCCCAAAAAGGGTTGGTCAAGCTATTTGAAGGTATTTAGGTAGTTTGGTCTTTGCCAACTATGAGCTTATAGTTCCTTGATCTATTGAGTGGACTCCCCAATCCTGAAATCCTAACTTGGATTTCCTCAACACTTGCCTCCATTTTACAACAAGTCTAGCAAGGACTACTCCTCTTGATCTAAAATGTTTAAGTCAACCCGAAACTTTCATAAGAGCTTCCTTTATAAAAGTATGTGTCCCAACAAGGGTTGGTCAAACACATAGTTTTATTGTGTCTTGCCCTTAATAAAGTAACGGAAGGCT
The DNA here is from genome assembly GCA_963277665.1 of Viscum album. NCBI lineage: Eukaryota > Viridiplantae > Streptophyta > Magnoliopsida > Santalales > Viscaceae > Viscum > Viscum album. The sequence goes on from OY728139.1 coordinate 1,273,329,823, forward strand.
TGGTCTGGCTTAATATTGTATTTGAGAGATTTTATTCTTTATGAACAATTTTTCATTATCACATGCTTGTTAATATTAAGTGATGCTTGCTTAAGTGATTAACCATGTTCTGATAATTTTTACACATAGTCTAGTTTTTATTTTATTTTATCTTCTCATACTTGTTTATTTCATTAATTATGTGATCATGGAAAAACATACATTATAAATAAACCATGAAATCATACAGAAATAAAATAAGATGGCATGATCATGAACTTCTATTGGTTATCTTATATAGCAGTTTGATAAGCTAACCCTTAACTAGGGAAAAACAAATTGAATGGATGGTTTGTGTTTTGTAGCTCCCACCTGTCCACCTTTATATCTTCTTGGGTTGGTTTCGCCTCAGCTTTAGGTTTTGAACCATATCCTCTGGCTTGGGAGATCCTCCATTACATGGGGTTTACATTAAAGAAACCATGGGGACACAGGCCCTACATTTTATTGGAAGAAGGCCCACAGGCCAACGAATTTAAATTATTCAGATTTAAATGAAACCATACAAACATACAAAGGGTATTTGGTCTAGCTCATGATCATCCATAGAATGAAATGACATTTACACATATTTAGCATTCAAATTATTTTAGTCGTTCTAATTATTCAATATAAGTCGTTCTTGAATTCAATTAATTATGATCTTGTAATTAATCAATTATTTATCTTAAATTCCTTTCTGAATTTCCTTGAGATTCTTCTTATCCATATTCCTTGTACATGTCTTTGTACTTTTGGAGGAAACCTGGTCAAATCACATTTATGGAAAGTACACAGCTTGTAGAATATATTACCCGGTGTGAATTTTTCACCCTTTATCCAAAGTACACGCCGGGGGATTTGGCGTGTTTTCTGTACTTTAGAAATTTTAGAGTACACGGTGTTTAGATTAATCTAACACGGTGTGTACTTCCTTGTTACGCAGTTACCGGTCTGGAAATCCTGTGTACATGGAACATGACTTCTCCTTATACACGGTTTCACCTGGACCAGATTGGACTACACGACGTGTTGATTCAACATACACGCCGTGTATGCCGGTTTCCATGTGCTGTTCAATTCTGGTCATCACAGTATAATAAAACTCAGGTATACTCAATTCACACAACATGGTTTGGTGGACCAGTACCGGTTCATTGAACCTAAGTACACGGTGTGTAGTTTTTACTACACATCGTGTATTCTTGTGTTGTACAGACAGAATGAGCGGCTCATCCGGATGAGTTCCTCATTTTTATTTTAATAAAAATTAAAATTAAAAGTTTGTTTCTATGATGTGAATCAAGAAACAAAGGAGGAAGAAAATATCTCATTCATTCAATTTCATAGAACAATTTATCTTGAATTGAATCAAATATAATTGCATAAATTATCAACGAGAATTTAATAACTATAATCAACGTTGTAACCTCCCTCTGATACCAATTGAAGGTTCCGAGCGCAGCATAAGCTCGTGGGTGGATGTTCCCACTTAGCTTTTTTTCATTCACAATGATCAATCCAGGATCAATACGACAATAAACGCCAGTCTCCAAGGATCAATTCACAGAAATATAAAAATAAGAAGAAAGGTCCCAGAACCACAAAAGTGGATTGTCGCATGTTGATTATAATTAATTTAATTAATTGACAATAATTACCTTTTGGGTGTTCTTTCTTCATTGATATTCCGGATCACGTTTCGATGTGATTTGTCGTTGCGTCACAAAATCCAAGTGTAGTCTTCCTCTATCGATGATCTACAGGTGAACCTCGTATCTCTGGACATCGCCAAAGGAGTCTCCGGGTGCTATCTTGGAGAAACCTTTTCTTGCGTTGTCCACATTAGGTCGCCTTGATCCGGTGGAGTTGGATCTCTATCGGTCTTGAAAGTGTTCTTGGAGGACAGAGTTCTTTCGGTCTTGAGAGAATTCTCCATAATTTTTGTGCACAACGATTCTCATAGGAAATGAGTTGGGGTTGTGAGGATATTTATAATTAGGTTTGAGGTTGTAAAGTTATGACAATAAATAAATGTGTTACATGTTTTATTTATTTTATTAACTCAATGTAAAACCCCATGTCAAGTAATTAATTCCTTGACATGCGCCCACATTGATTATAATAAATATCATTTAATAAAATGATATTATTTCCTCAAAATCCCGACTGGAAAAACTACACGGCGTGTAATAATAAATACACGTCGTTTACTTGTTTTTCATTGAAAAATACATGGCATGTACATTCAATGTACACGGCGTGTATATCTTGTTTTCATTTATTCATTTCCTTTCCAAAATGAAAACTACACATCATGTACATTCAATAATACATGGCATGTACTTGTTTTCAAAATAAAAACTACATGGTGTGTAATCATTAATACACAACGTGTACTTGTTTTCATTTTATTCTTCCTCCAACAATAAAACGATTTAGGCTTCCTTAAATAATTATTAAACCATGTATGGGAATAATATTTATTCTACTTGAGATACTTGAATACACTTAGTGTGTGACCCTCTAGGCCTCTTTCTCATTGGCATTAGGTGGGCTTGCGTAAAATACATGATTACTGTCTAGAAACGGTTCAAGGCACCCAAGAGAAATAATTTGATGTTACGTTGACATGTCACCTCATACGAATGATTACCGTGTAATTTAATCCCTTTGTCTCAATATCTCATCAAGCAGGTTTCATGGAAGTTTCATAAACCTATATACTTGATCCATCATTCTTTGACTACCTGGAATAAACTCATCATTTCACCATGGCCATGGAATTTCATGCGACAGTTATATTTCAATAAAAGGGATGAGATATCAAATTCTATAAATGGAAGGGACAAATACTTCATTAACTTATCCATTAACAACATGTCATTCGTGACGCACCCAACGTACCCCACTTCCCACCAACTGTCTTTGTGATGGTTTTCGTTAGCAAATCTAAGTGTGCGAGTCATGACATGAGTTAATGATAATCTTCCATTATAAGGACCATTACATATGCTCATAGATAATAATGTAAAATGACACCAAGACATGCAGAATTACTACTGGTGGGTCTGTTCTCATAATCTCATATCTTGTAGATTACCAAGTGCGAACTTCATGAGAGAGAGTCTCGTCTTCATACAAGTACTTCCACATGACAGTCTGTATACTATGTGTCCTATCATAGTATGTCATCCAACCATAGAACATTATTTAATAATATTGTTATAGAATTTCAAGGTTCTCATCATAGTGGGGATCTTCCATGACCTCATTAATGCAACGAATATTCCAGGACATTATTATATTATAGTCATGCAGAATAATGAACAATATATAATAAGTGTACATTCATGTAATCAAAGTACAAAACAGTTGGTTCTCAGAAAACCAACCCTAACAGCTAGGATGATCGTATCTTTTAGTTCTAGTCCATATGAATAGGACCTATCATTTTTTAAAATATGTTTTTGTAGACCACCAAGAAAAAAACTCATCATGAAGAGAGGCCTCAGTATCAAAGTCTGGTGAAAACCATCTTATGAATGGTGGTAAATTTATTGTTGGTCCAAATAAATGAGGTCTATCCATCACATCATATCCAGTACATGCATGAATAAATCCATACATATTTATTAAAGGGAGGTGTGGTAGGTGACCCACACCAAAGGTTGTGATCCACAGAATCATGGATTGAAATGTTGTGTAGTTTTAATTCATGAAATAAGGATTCTAACCATGCAATTTACATCATGTGGAAAAGAAAATTTCATACAGTTTAATTTCATGTGAATAGGATGTTTGTGTCATGTAGTTTTTTGTCTTATGACATGGAAAAAGACCATGTGGTTTAACATATTTCAACCAAAATGATTGTGTTTGGGGATTACACCTATGGAGGAGGCCCATGGGTTATGCAGTTTAGATTCATGAAACTTGAACTATGGTGTGTTTTAGTTTTAAGTAATATGACTAGGACCATTTGTTTTTTTGTTTAAGGTCATACAACTAGGACCTCTATTACATTCCTTTTAAGTTCATGCAATGAAGATCGGATTTTCAATCACGTAAAATATTTCTTGAGAAATATTGCATTGGTAGGAGGAATAGTGTGTTACCCATCCATTATAATTAACGAGTAGGATATATTATAGTGAATATTATGTATGGAATAAGTTCCTTACCACTTTATTTCATGATTTATAGGTTTATTTCCTATTATCATTGGGGTTTTGGGGACGAGTACCAATTATCCTTAGAGTAATGAGAGGATACAAAATTTCTTTTTGAAGGCCTGTGCCATCTAATTTTCATATATTTCTAAATGAAATAGGGTGTACAACCTCTTCTCATTGAGTTTCTATAATTATTAAAACCGCTTTTATGATTTTCATCATCTGAAATTCATTAACAGATAGCTATCTCGAGTGAAGGTAATTGAACCTCGATGGAAAGCACTGCTTCTGTTTCATAAACCAATGAATATGGTGTTGATTGAGTAGCAGTTCAGGTTGTAGTTCTGTAGGTCCATAAGGTGTGAAAAAGATTTTCAATCCAAGATTTATTTTCTTTATCAATCATCTTTTGGTGGATTTTTTATAGAGTTTTATTGAAATCCTATATTTGTCCATTTTCTACTGAATGTTAGCTGGAGAAATGGTTGGATTTGATTTTGTACTTCTGATACAACTTCTTCAATTTGGAATAATAGAAATTAGTGTTGTTTTCCAATAGTATTGTGTGATGAAAACCATATATTTTGATGATGTTTGACTTCATGAAATTAATGATGATTTTGATTTCGACTTCCTTGAGGGGTATCGGCTCATCCCATTTAGAGAAGAAGTTGGCAATAGTAAGGATATACTTGAACTTCTTGGTCATAAATGGAGGGTTCATTCCTATGATGTCCATCTCCCATATAGTGAATGGTCAAGAGTATTTATCAATATGAAGAAAATCTAGGGATTGATGGATGGAATTTGAGTTCACTTTGTAGGAATGTCACTTCTTGAAAAACTATGCGCAATCTTGTGTAATCGAAGGTCATAAATATCCAGGACTCTAGAATTGGTAAGAATGCTTGATTCTTGAATGATGGGAAATGCAGGTGTTCGTATAAAATTCTTCCGGGTGGTTATTGTCTCCTTTCCCTCAATTCATCTGAGGAGGATTCCATCAAATATTCACTTGTAAAGAAATTTCTAATGACTCAGGCTATCATAGAGAATGAAATTGACCACCTATCATTGAACCTGCTCTTTTCCTGCTCTATCCTATCAAATGGTCCCATTTTGAAGATATTCCATGATGGGAATCATCCATCCATTTTCCAAATTACCCAGTTCATGAATAGAATTGATCTCATTGATCCCTTTCATTCCACTATGAACAAATGGAAATACTATCATCTTATTGGTGATGATGATGAGTATTTCATCCTAATTTGGATATTCCAAGGCTTCATCAGTATTTGATAACGCATCTACCCGAGCATTCTTTAAACAATGGACTTCAATTAATTTTAAATTGTAGAAAAATTATTTTTTCAACCCTAAAAAATAATTAATAAGGTGAATCAGCTCTTCTTTTTTTATAGTATAATCCAAATTAATATTATTAATTACCAACATGGAATCACTCTTTCATATTACATGGGTCACTAGTATTTGAAAAACTTGTTCCAATCCTGTAATGATGGCAGGGTACTTAGCCTCATTATTAGTGCATCCTTTTAGTAACAAAAAGTAATAAGGCAAAACTTACTTTATTGGTGAAATAAAGAAGCTCCCTAACCTGAATTTGTTGAGCTTGGGATCTTCTACCATATTTATGGTTGGACTTATGGATGCACCATTGAAGTAAATATCCCACATTTAGGTGGTGTCCTATATGGAAATGATTTCCTCATCTGTAAATTCAGAACTCATTGGTACTTCTTCCACAAAAGGGTGTTCTTCCAAGAAGTTTTCTAAATCCTATTCTTTTATAAACTTATAAAGTTTGAATAATATGTAAAACTATTGTAGAATTCATTCCCATCATGCCAAGAATCCAATTAACATGGTAAAATTGAGGATATATTTGAGTGGGTTAATTTGAGAGATCAAATGGACCTCATGGTGTTGTAGTTAATGCCTTAGCTTCTTAATTTATAAAATTAATTCCAAATAGTTCTTCTCAATGTTGTAATATCAAGTCTCAGTGTCAAACATGGTTATACTGGGGGTAATAAAGGTTTTTACAACTACCAACATATTTTTGTGTGCAAAAAAGGCATATAGTGATTATTCCACAGCTGTCACATATAGAATGAGTGGACTTCCTTCAACTGGTGGCATTAACACCAGTGGACTCAAGAGATATTTATTGAGGATGTCAAAGTCTTCTTGAAATTCATCTATCCACTTAAAAAAACCCCTTTATTTATTATTTTGGCGAAGGGAAAAAATTTCCTATGAGGTTTGCGATGAATCATAAAATGTTTAAATTGTTTCTCTAAAGTACTCTCAATTATTTGAGATTTTGGGGAGGGGAAAGACCCAAAATTTCCTTGGTCTTATCTGGGTAAACTTTTATGCCCTGGTGGAATATGAAAAGGATGAGAAATTTCCCTAAAGTAACACTGAAAGAAAATTCTAGGTGATTCATCTTTAGGTCGTGTTGCCGAAGTTTACCAAATATGTTTTTAAAACCAGAAAGGTGATAATAAAGTTTCTGAGATTTAACCTCCAAATCATCTACATATCATTTGAATGTTTTCCACAATAAGGGTTTGGAGATATGATACATGGCACATTGATATGTAGTGCCAAGATTATTTAAACAGAAAGGGATTACTTGGTAACAAATAGTCCTTGGGTGCCCTGAATTCATTGGATTCTTCATCTTATGGGGCCATTCAGATTTTATTATAACCTAAATATCAATCCATGAAGAAAAGGTCTTGATACCAATTATTTCATCCATCATATGTTCTATGATCAAAACTGGGAAATCATCTTTTGGAAAGTGTTAATTGAGGTCTATGAAATCGATGAAAACCTTGATTTTCCAATTCTTTTTCTTGACTGAGACTATGTTTTTGATCCATTTCAGGTATTGGAATTCCCAAATAAAATTATATTTTATGATCTTATCAACTTTGGATACGCCCTTGATAGCATGAGTCAGATGTGTCCTTCTGGCTACCTTATTGTAACCATGGCGTTCTTCAAGTTAACCCAATTAATGGGAATCCATGTCAGGATCTAAGCCTATAATATATATATATATATATATATAATTATGATAAAACACATCTCGATGTTTATTTAGAAAAGATATATAAATATCATGGTCCTTAAGGGGTATAACTGTGCTGATCATCATTGGTCATAGATCCTCCTCTGTACCTGGACTGACCTGTTGGAGTTCATCGATAGTTGTATAAACCCCTTCTTCAAACACTGGAGGAGTATATCTTATGTCATTTTCTTAATCTTATACATTTTTTTCTTCCTCTATATCCATGTTGAGAAAACTAATAAATGATGGGGAATCATTAAGGTTAGGGGAAAGGTTAGTTTCGTAGGAGCTAGCTTCAATTGGATATGTCACTACATTTAAAGGTTCAACAGATGAGTGGGAGTCCTTATGAGCATTTATATCTTGGTATCACTACCAATAAAGGAATAAAATATTTTTTCAACATCCTTGAGTTCAACAGATATAGCTAATTTCATGAAGTCCAGTAAACATGTATCTAAATCTAAGATTATATATTCAACTTGATAGATAAGAATCATGTATTCATTACTGATATCTCTAAACGGATTATATTAAGTCATTTCCAAACCATTTTGAGAATTGGATCAAGTGACATTATCAGTTATGGTTTTCTTCCCTTATCTTTTGTAGAATCATGCATCAATGTATTTAGATTCACATGACTCGAATAAAGATATTTCACCATTTAACGTACCAATATTCTCATTGCTACAGTATTTGAGGCATTTATGGTATGATGAAGGTATTGTTTCATGTTGATTTAACCAATACCTTCTTATAAAGACATTGGAATTTTTATCTTTCCTAGTGACCATAAAATCATAATTGGAAACCATGTCTCCAAATTGAGTTATGATATTAATGCTACTCAGGGGTTTTTTTTCTTTTATCATACCCCTAAAGTGTTAGAGCATAAAGAGATAAGCCTGATTTAGTGTATCCCAGTCGGTGATGTGTTATGAAAGGAATCAGGTTGACACTTGAGCCATTATCAATGAAATATAAAAGGATGTCGACCTCATCTAATCTTCTAGATACATACAAGGGTTTGATATGTCCATGTATGCCATCATTTCTATCCTCTTTATTGAAGGATATAATAATATGACATTCTATAGGGTCATCCTATAAAAAATATAACTCAGCTATAACAACATCATCCTAAAACTCTTTAGGGAACAACAAACCCTCTACAATTTCTTCTTATAGATATTTTAACAAATAGAGAGCATCAAGAATTGAATGAATTTTTAGAACTATGCCTAATTGCTTCATGATTTCATATTTTTTAATCAATGGTCTGTGTTTTCCCACATAAAACTATTCATTGGGAGGAATCAAAAGATTTTATGTGCTTAAAAAAGATTTATAATCCAGTGGAGTGGGTGTGGAAGGAATTTTATCTACTCCTAAATCGAACATCTTATCCTATCCACATACTTGGACTAACTAGATTATTTTCGATTCATTAATCTATATTAAAAAATGATAGGTTCCGAATGAATTTTCACATGTGTGGAGGCATTTTCATACTCATTTTGGGTTTTTCAAGGGGATTTTGATTGAGTTTCAGTAACATATATATCTCTTGCAGGAATAAAACTGGTATTTTTGTATTGAAAGGGATCCACATATGTGGAGGAATTTTCTGGGTTCTGGAAGAGTTGAAAGGTTGTTTTCTAATTCTTCTACAAAATAAAAAGAAACTTTCTCATATCCAAAGGAGTAAAATTTGATCCTCTATATTTCAAATTGAAAACATTTTTATATCTCTTCTCATTCTTACAAGGCTTTTGTTTCTATTTTTTCACCCTAGAGGGGGAACAACATGATAAGGTGTATGATTTTGGGTTGGAGTTGGCACATGAGCTAGTTTTAGAGTGACATTTGTAGTTTTTTCTTTTACTAATCTATTTCCTTAGACTATCGATACTTGTTTGTATTTAGATCTAGTTTGCAAGATAGATTCTTCCAATCTTTGGGAAACTGTAGTGAGATCTCGAAATCCACCCATGTATTTTATGGGAATAAGTAGTGTGGGAGATTCATTGTGAATGTTATCTATAAAAATACCAAACAAATATTCTTATAGCAATTGAAAAATGAGTGAGTAAGTTAGACCCATCCATCTGGAAAGAAATTCTGATACTATCTCATTTTAACACTATTTTAAGTTAGAGAGGTTAAGGACCATTGTCTTTTACATCATTGAACTATACCAATAAGGAAAATTTTGACAGAGGTCTTCCCATTCTTTGATTGAGCCTACAGTTAAACTGGTATACAAGAAAAGGTTGTTCCTTGCAAGGTATGAACAAAACACCAGATATTTGTGGCTTCTTGTTGTAATAAAGTCTCCATCATAGGACCACATAGAGATATATATTATGTAAAATGATTATTCGGATCTCTCATACTGTCAAATTTTGGAAACCTGGGATTTCCAAAATTGAGTGGGGGAAGTGTTGCATCCACTAATTCAGGATAAGGTTTCTTTTCCAGCTAAACTGGTGAACGTTGTCCTTCCATAGCTTCGAGTCGGACTGCCAATTACTCAATAGTGTCAAAAAGTCCTATGGGAATGGATGCCTGAGTAGGGATTGTAATATGAGGAAAAAAAGGATAAACTAGCTATGTTGGTTCTATATACACTTGTTTTAGAATTGGACAGTTGTAACTTGATTAACATTGGTCAGGTTATTTGGATAATGAAGGTAAATCTTAGTAATAAGCTATCACTGATTCCAAATAGATTGGTGGTCATGATCTAGTATATGGTATAAATTTAGTATATTTTTTTCCATTACAAAGATCTATTCTTATGGAGTGACATCATCTATAGGATTTAAATGTTATTCTTTTGGAAGAATTTATCCATTGTAAATATGACCCTTGATCAATTCAGCATTAAGCCTCTTCAACTCTCTCATTTTCATTTCATACGGAGAAAACCTCTCTTCAGTGAAAGGGTTAGAAACCTTTTGGTATTCTTTGAGATTTAACCATATCCTCACACTTTTATTTAGTTGATACTCATCAAGAAGGAAGCAGTGGCGCATTTGGAGGAATCCCCAAATTCTTGGTAATCATTTGATTTTTGGTGTGTACACCTTATTCTTATACTTCGATGTGGATCATATTTTGGATGGATATATTCTCCTCTTTTTCTCCCACATTATCCTACTATTCTATAGTATTTTAAAGAGTTTTGTTATTAAATTTTACTAACATGAACTACATTGTGGACACTTAATTAGTTTTAGAATAATGGAAGATCTGGTTACACTGGTAATTTCTACTACAAAAGCTATGATTTATAAGATTGGTTGCACTTTTGATAAATATTTTTTTATTGAGACTTGAATGGGAGATCATACATTCCTTCATATATTTCTTTGATATCATTTAGTGAAGAGTAACTTGAAGGTAACCTCTGAATAATTGTGTTGTTCACATCCCTGAAGAAGAAATTGCATCATAGGATGAGGTGAATAGGGATTGTTCATTTTGTGGAACTTCACCCAACCAAGATATGAGTAACTTTTGATGAGGTTGAGGTAAAAAAAACCCTCATACCTATGGTATAGGGGTGTTCCTATTCCACTTCATAAATGTTTAAGGCCTAATGTTTTGGCTCTGAGGGTTGTGTTAAAAATTCCACCAACCTTAGGGGATGGGGTTTCTCCTGTACTTCCATGACTATAATAATTGTATCTTCTATTCTGATTTTATGAAGATTTGTCATATCATGGAATGGATTCATTATAAGAACTATATCTAAACTACCTACTTCCAAATTCATTTGTGATATTTGTGACATTTGTGCTATCTTATGATTAAATTCCCTTAAGTGGGAAGTTTTTTTTGTTATTTTCATATTCCTGATGAAAAATACTTTAGACGGATTTCTCTATTTTGGACCGACGTCTTTGATAGCTATTATGGTTAATTTTTTGTTGAGAAGACCATTTATTATGAGAAAGGTTTGTTTCTTGAATCTTTATTGGGTAAATGACATTACATGACATCATTCTTGGGAAACATTATTGATTAGGAAGTGAGGTGAAATGAAACACCCCATGTTCCCCCCATCCCCTGACATTAAAACTGGATGGGGTGTCAGAAATTAGATTCCATAATTTTTTAAATGCATATAGACATTTTTATTTAATATATCACTGCTGCATTCTAAATTTTAGGTGTCATGAATCTAGGAGGACCACTAAGTCAATTTTATGGTGCATATGTTCTATTACCTTGATGTTATTTGGATATTCATCGTAAATTAATACCTTTTTTTCAATTGATGAAGAGTATTCCATATGTTGAGACAGATGTTCTGAACATAATAATTCAACAATTCCTTTGGAACGATGAATTGAGGATTGGATAAGGGGAATAATATTATAGGTATATTTTCCTTTTCCCATTACATCTACATGAGAAATATTTATTCTTTGTCTTTTGTTACAGGTTCCTTAGCCAGATCTGACCAAAGTGGATTTTTTCTCATTTCTTTATTATAATTAGAGGGGTTGGAAGTGATTTCCTATGTTTCATTAGAATATAGGGGATTCAAGTAGGGCTCAAATAATGATTTTTTCCATGGGCTATCCTATGGTTGAAAAATAATATCATATATCAATGGTGAGGCATCATACACAACTTGTTCTATTTTACAAAGAATCTCATGATAGGAGGGATTTATCAAATTTGATTCATTAAGTGGAGGACCTTATTGATGAAATGGAATTTCATTGCAGGGAGGACCTTTGTAACGAACGCTTTCATGGGGAGGACTGCCATCTTCGATTGATGTCCTACTATAGAGAAAATTCTATAGTGTATACCCTGAGGAGGAACTTCATGGTGGATGATAGAAATGGGAGGACCTTCTTGTGGTTGGATATTATTTTCATGAAGAGGGATACTAGGGAACTCACCAATATATGGGATCTTTAGATCAATCAACTACTCAATATGAAGTGATCCTTCATGGTAAGATTTACGAGGAGGACTTCTGGAACTACCGACAACAAAATTATGGGGAGTAACTTCACAATTGCCTCTATTATCTATATAATTTTGTGATTACGTAATAGGATATTGAACCCTAATATATATATATATATATGAGGGATTAAATGACACCATAATTTAGCAAATCATGGTCATTGACTGGATCTTTATTTCCTAATTTCTTTTGGTGAGGCTTCATTTTAAATGTATTCCCCTAGAAAATTGGATCCATTTGTTGTTGGTGATGGATTCATTTATGGAAACCTATTTAACATGTTTATTCATTACTGATCTATTTTTCCGATAGATTTATGAGATTTTTATAGGGGCATATTCATACCCTAAAGTGGCTACTGAAGTAGTCCAATGACATCTAGTTGTAATGGGTATATGTGCCCATTCCGATTATCCATTTATTGTGGTATATCTATAACCCTCCTGAATGGGAGAAAGAATATGCATATTCTCTATGGAGAATCTTTAATTATTAATCAATGTCACATCAAATGTGTAGGTGAAGTTGTGTACCTGACTCCAAGTTACTGTCGATGCTAACATAATGTCCTAGAAAATTTGTAGAATATGAATGGAAATAGATTCCTATAATTCTATAATTCCATAATTCCATAATATAACAAGTGACTTTGTCAGATAGAATGTTAATAAACACCCATTTTGTAGTAAGAACAACGATATATTCATGCTCTTGTCATCTAGTTATTGTCAGGATATACCAACAATGGTCAGATTTATAGGTAGAGATATGGGACTTTTCTCTATTTTTCGTCGATATTTTCTGACTATTTTCTCTAAGTACCTCCAATTTAGTATAGATGGATTGATTAGTGTGGACTAGTGTGCATGTCTACTCACAATTTTCCACCAAGTTGGTCTAATGGGATTCATGGGTGTGGTATTGTGTGTGCGCCTACTCATAATTTTTTTCTAATTTATTTGGGTGGAAATCTTTAGATGATGTAGAACTATGCCATAGTTTAGGCTAGTGCAGGAAGGTGTTGTTTCCTACTCACGGTTCTCTGCCAAGTTGGTCTATAGGGCTTGATGGGTGCGGTTAGTTGTTAGTGATTGCTCACAATTTTCCACAAATTTGGTCAAGAGAGATTCATTGAAGTCAATAGAGGTATGAATATGGTCCCCAAAAACTAGACTCTTCCCTTAGAAAATAGTCATTCATGGTTGGGCTTTAGTGTCTTGGCCCAGACCCTCTAGAGTGGAAACCTCATCATTCTAAGGGTGCGGTGCCACATGGTGCCAATGATGATAGTTATTGGTTGGATCCCTTTAGTAGGACCCCTATGATGTATGGATGAGTTTATTGGTGACCACTAAATTAGCCTCCCTAAGGTAAGGGAAGAAATCATTGTTGCATTCCAGGGATAAGCACATGAAATGGTTTGATATAGAAACTGGTTTCATTCACTTCTGGACCACCATCCTTTGTTGAGTGAATGGATGGCGGGGATTCATAATCTGGAGGGATTTTCAATATACCTCTATGGTTGGGATGTTATTATTCTGGTGGTATCCCTGAATGATCATGTTTGAGACCTAGAATTGAAGATGTTGGGATAGTGATGGTGTTATTTGGTTGGATGAGGACCCGAAAATAGAAGAAAAAGTTCGGATTGGCTAAAATTATTCTATTGGATTGGATTGAAGGGGTTCTTGAAATAACTCACTACAATAAATGTGGCAAACACAAACAATAATATCCATCATAATAGTATCTCAATAAATGATCACATGCAAAAATAATTATTTTGGATCCATTTTTTTGGGCCCACTTTCTTTCTATAAGAAGGGGACTAACATGTGGGTGACATAGTAATCTTGATTAAGGATTTAGGTAGGGTTAATTATTTTTTGTATTTGTGTGATGCATGTAAAAACAAAAATGTTTAATGTGTGATGGTAATAAAAATGATTAACATCAAGTTCACTATTTTTTTCATATTGCGGTCTCGCACCTACACTCATTTTTTGACTTGATGCAGACTTGCTTTCCAAAGGAAGGAGGCCACTTGGATTTCTCCAATGAGGGCTTATAAGATGCATGGACCGATAGGATGGGAGGTCAGGCTCATAATTCCCTTTTTGCGGGAATTATTTCCTACTCTAGGACTCTTTAATATATTTAATAAATATTTGTGAATCCTTTATCAAATCCCACATATGTACTTGGTTTCCAATATGTTAACAATTATTAGAATGTTTTGGCATTAGAATCATATATTTGTATCCAATATTCTTCATTGAAAAATAAATATTTATGTATCTGAGGTTCTCTATAAATGGATCCATTTTTATAGGCATATTAGATATTTTTATATCATTTATTATTGAGATGTTGGTTTTAAGCCACATAATTGGGTTCTCAGTTAATTTAACATCACCTAGTGAGATATAAGTGGTTTTGATGTCAGGATAGGGCCTATGATATAGCATTCCTATGTATCCTTGTGAAAGGAAATATAACTGGTGTACTTTGGCACCACTTAATGGGACACATAATACCTTTTAAGGTCATGTAACGAGGTCCAAACCATGAATTTTAACCTCATGCGGTATAGATAACTAGGTGAAATATGCCTATTCAATGTCTAATATGGGACTTATGCCAAATTAGTATGAAGGTTCCTTGAAAATATATAGTATCCAAGGTAGGGTGTGATCTTATTAGTAATATGTCCTAATAAGGATGATGAAAAAAGAGGCTCAGAAGAAATATTGCCCTCCAAGTTGGATGAAACCCTACTAGTGATATGGCCAAGAGAACATTAAGATGAATTTGGGGTGTTGGTTTTGGACCTCAAGGAGGTTTCCTACATATCCTATTTGGTTTTTAATAAAATAAAATGTAATTTATTTGGGTTGGGGCTTTTACCTATGGATTGGGCCCAAAATATGGTAACATTGTTTGGGCTTACCCCTAAAGAGGAGACCCAAAATATGTAAGAGGAATATTCATGGAAAATTTATACTCGAGATAGGTGGTTGATCATGTTTATGTAATGATCATTTCTAACCTACAATCCCATGTGATTCAAGCTTGGTGTGATAAAGAAGAGGAATTCTAAATTTTAAAAACTACACAATCTCCTTCGTTCACTGGTGGAAGAGGTTAGGGTAACGGGAGAGAGAAAGGGATACGGCTCACATATCCCCTCTTTTTTTTGTAACTATGATAGTCACATATGAACACTTATCTGGATAAAACCTAGTGGGGAAGAGTAAGGGAATATTCAGGGAGGGATTTATATTTTCTGATCTTAAGTAAGATAGAAGGATATAATATTATCCCTCAAAGGGAAAGAAAAGTGTAATCTACCCCTTAAAATATGGAATGGGGATGCCCCTATCACTAATTTCTAGGCTGGGACCCTCGTTACCATAGTAATATGTGAATGAGAATATTTCGAGGATACCCCTTTTCTAGGAGGCTACCAATAGGACCTCATTTACTATGGCAATATATGAATCAAAGCACAAGTTGGTGTTCCCATTCATTTGATAATACAAATTTTGTGGCTTTGGGAGAGTTCTTATTCTCATGGCCCATGAAGGGGACTAATTGGGTGCCTCATAATGGGTGGATTATGAAGGGTCCGAATCAAGTGCCTCGCAAAGGGTGTCCTATGAAGGTGCTGAATTGGGTGCCTCATGATGGGTGGATCATGAAGGGGGATACTTGTGAGGGGTGCTTCGTGAAGGGGTATAATTGGGTCTTAATGCTTCGTGGTGGGATTTAATGGAGAGGGATGGTTGGACAGTTCATGAAGAGGAAAAGGGATGGTCAAGAGCTTTGTGTAAGGGTACTGAGACTGAAGGACCCCATCCTGCATGTTATTTTCTATACAGGATGGTGATCCATAAAACTTATTTAACTGTATTCAGTTTAAATAACAATTATCCACAAAGGATTAATTTCTATGTGGACTGATTTGTATACCCTTTTACAATATGATATTCCATAAATATTTACCTACTAAAATCTCTTGCTCGAACAATCTCGCACATAAAATACACTCTCAAAATATTTCCACCAAAAAATATTCACCCCCATCATCTATTTGTAGGGGGTTTTATAGGGGTAATAATGTAACCACCCAACCACCATCTATGAGTATTTTTGAGTTTTTGGGTGGCCTAATCACCCTACAAAGGGAATTTTCATTACCAGGGGACCTGAAAAAGACTCCCCAACCCACAAAGTGACTTTTTGTTTGCAGGGTTCCATGTATACTACCTCATCCCGTAAAGAAATTTTAATTTTTGAGGTCATGAGAAAGACATCTCATCCTATAAATGAAAATTATTTTCTGAGGTATTTGAAAAATATGTCTCTTCCAAAAAACAAAAATGTTTCTCTGGGGGATTTAAAAAAGATGTCTCACCCTGCAAAGCCAAAAATCATTTTTAGGGGATTTCAAAAATGATGCATCATCATGGAAATAGATTTTTTGAGGGGATAATTTGAAAGGGTGATTACGTTATTTAAGGAGGTTCTATGAGAAGAAGTGACCCGCATAGCGAGTACACTTTTTTCACAATGATGGTCCTTTTGGATAATGGTAATTTACTATTTTTAATCTCTACAAAGTATCCCAATTGATCTTTTCTCTTATAACAATTCCTTTGATATTCTGTGTAAAATTTTATAGACCCAACATGGACATACTATTTATATATGATATTAATTATATTAACTATATTTTTATATTTTTAATTTTTATATCACACACACATTCATGATTTCTATTTTGTAGGAATACTATAATGTCATTCATGCGTACGGTGGACTACTGCCTCACGAAGTGATTTGATTCATTCATGATTTACATGGAATGTGTTAAGGATGTGTTTAGTAAAATTATGTGATTTATATGGCATAAAAATTATTATTTAATTGTAATATATATATCATTTACTTTTATTTCTGTCAATCCAACAATAAAATGGTAACAACATTTATGAGTACATGCGACCTACCGTCTCGATGAAAAATTTATTTCATTTTCTATCACTAAATTTTATGGGTTACTATAAATAATTATGTAATGAATATATTTGATATTTATACCATGAATTACATTATGGATATTATTAAATCATTATCTAAGTAAGTGGACCAAGAATAACAAGACAAAACATATATAAAAAACAAAATAGTTATTACCTGAAACATGAATTTAACATGAAATTATTAATAAATGGGAATATATGGTTTAATATAGATTAATATGGTTCTTAAATAGATTTATAATAAAATTATATTTATTATAAAGGAGGTTTTAATTAGTATGAGAGAATTCAAGATTTAAGGTAAGGGATTTCTATCTCAATGTTATTTTCTACGAGATAAATGTCCTATTCACCACATGTTTCTTCTATGTAGTTTATATACATACCATGAATATATATTATGATTATTATATATATAATTATTTTTATCTATATATCCCTTTTAGTATGGGTTTTATTATTCAAAAATTACAAAATCAGTAAGTGAATTTTGTCTCAATTTTCCTTCTTTTTAGACGTATTTTATGTTATGAACCTATATTACTTTACAATGTGTATATAGAACCCATTTAAAATGTAATATAATGTATTTACTTTTCCTCATGATATTTAAGATTCATTTTATTTTATTCCTTCGTGTGGATTATGAATCAATGTTACAAAATTGGTAAATATTTTATGTTAAATATCATCATTTATTGGGATTGTTTATGATTAAGTCTCTAATATTGAAATATCATGATATACCTCTCAAGACATTTCTTCTCTTATTGTTATTAATTATATATCCAATTCATGGTACCGATTTTACACTGTTTTTAAGAAAATTCTACTTTATTTCTCTCTTCGGTTGGAAATCTATTTTCTCCATAACCATGTTTTCTAATAACATTTTGAAAAATATTTTTAAATGATATATTAAAGTAATTTTGAATGAAAAATATTTTAAAAAATATTTTTTAAATATTTTTAAATGATTTTTATATCTTCCTTTATATGTTTTCAGGGTTATTTTTAAAGAAAAAGGTTTTAAAAACTTTCTATGATTTAAAAATATGTTTTTCAAAGAGGAAAGGATATTTTAATCAAGAAATGTTTTTAAATCAGTGATCAAAATAATTCTACATCTACAATGACACCCATTGATATTCCTTAGTGGTGATATGAACCAAAGTCACCATTCATATTCTTTCCATTAATGGTTTATATTTACAAAAACAAGTTGTTTATGAAACACATATCTTTTCACAGGTTATTCTATGATTAAATGATTATGGAACCTATCTATTTTCCATGGGTTATGATATATTGAAATTATTATGATACCCATTTAATTTAATGGGTTATGAAATTATTAATTTTTATGATCTTGTGGAACACTTAAATATGGTTTTCATTATGTTATGGTTGGGTCCTATATCATTCTATAATGCATTAGGTAAATATTTATATCTCATGAGATAGATAAGAATGGAAAGAGGTGTGAACTCGGTTTAGTAATGAACTTTTTACCCTATGATAGTTTGGGTAATGAACCCATTCCAATATGATAGCCTTGGAAATTATCCTTGACTAACATTGAAATGATTTTTTATGCTTATGTGTATACCAATAATCCATATCTTATGCCAATGTTATGCTCTCATAGATCATGTTATTTGATTATATTTTGATTCATACCTTATAAACTACCAATATATATTACAAAACTCATTTATATGATCTTTTATTTTTAGGGTATGGTTTTCAAATGTTATGCTCATGTTCCTATACACTTATGTTCATGTTATGTTTATGTATATTTCATGTTTATCCATATAGATCATCTGACATCACCCTTTCACACATTTCCTTTCCCCGGGTTATGAAGATATGTATTTTGTATAATACGTCTAAGAAGGGTGATAGTTATGTAGAATGTAGGGGGAGATGACATAGCTCAACTATGGACTAGTTTTTTTGTTTTAAAGTTTCTAAAGACAATAAACTATTATGGTCCTCAGGTGTGTATTTGTGTAATGTAATAAATTTTCTTCAAAAAATCATGTAATGTATATGTATGTTAATCCTAGGATTCTATAGTTGGTCTCAAAGGATAGATTTAGTTAATCTTTGTAAACAATATTGATAAAACCTTAGTGATATCCCTAAGTACATGTATAAGGATAAGTATAAGGATGATCCAAAGTATAAGAAAATGTCCTAGAAGTTTGGTAATGGATAGAGATAGTGGTTTCCTATAAATACATCCATGTATGGATTCTAAAAGTGTATTTGGATTTGGAGAAGATGTAACTAGGGGTAACAACCCCAAAACAACGTATTGATCTAGACTTGATCAGGAATTGGTGCGCAATAGTAGGCCTTAATATAGACCTAGATTGAAACTCCTAGGGGATATGATTTGGAAATTTATAAACACTTCATGAACAATCATGAAGAATTTAAATATAAGATGAATATGAATAACCTAGGATAAAACTAAGGTGTCATTATTTATACATCCTATAAGTGATTTTTCAATTTTATGTGGTTCCCCAATATGATTATTATTTCTTACTCTATGATATTTGGTTTTAGTCAATGTATAGAACAAAAATGAACCATGTTAATATTGAGCATGACGTAAAATGAAATGATTTTCCACTTGATAATCCAAATTTTATTGGATCTAGAATGAAAAACCTAATTGATATGATCACATGGTCTTATTAAACTATAAATCATGTTTAACTTCCAAATGAGAAAAGGTGGGAATAACATTATGTTGAGTCCTTAATGAGGTAATTTCCACATTCTTTGAGTGGGTCTTCTAATCCACTGGTTTTTTAATAATGGATTAGTATCACTAAAAATGTATTTGTTGTTCTTTGATGTTAAGAACATGAAAAAGTAATTTTGGATGTCTACCATTTAGAAGGTAAAGAATATCAATGGTGGATAGTTATTAAGAATTTGAGGAAACTTGATGAAATTGAATCTATATATTGGGATGAGTTCAATAACTTATTTTTCAATAATTAATTTCCCCATGTTCTTTATATAAAGATGGATAATTATTTCCTTGAGAAAAATATAAATGATGATGAATCTGTTGGTACCTATAAGGAAACTGTTACAAGACATGTGAGGTACACTTCTATTATTATCATACAACATGAGGGTAAGGTTGACTGGTTATTTTGTGTCTTAAAACCACATATATGAAGGTTTTTATCCATATGATACTTAATTATCCATGAATATATTGTTTATTTTGATATTAAAGAATAAATGGATGTTGTAATTATGTATAAATCTCATGGATTTTACAAGAAAAGAAAGATACAGTTCAAAATAAAATCTAATAACCATGGAGATAAGAAGAGGATATTTCCTTCGTGATCAAATTGTGGAAGAATCATGTATGAAATTTTATTAAATGGACTAATAAATGTTTTCAGGGTGTAAGGAAAGGTTATCAGCAAATTTATTTTTGAATTTATGGGAATAAGTTAGCTAATGGTATGAATTGATAGAAATATATATAGAATGCACCACTGACACTTTAGTGCATCAAGTATAAGTGGAATGGGAATTATGATAACCAATTCCCAAACCTAAGGTTTGATGATGATGATCAATGTCAGAAACATCCTAAGTAGAGGGACAAGGGGGAATCTCATGTGATCACAATTTCTAATGATGGTTGTGATAACTACATGGTGAAACATTCACTTAACATCCACTCTAGAACTTATAATGTCATATTTTACAATGGATATACCCATTCATTCATATCTAAAAAATTTTATAAGGGAATCAATATTCTAACCAAACAATTAGATATAGAATTATCAATGAAAATCCCTAATGGTATGGTGATTTCATCTCAATTCTTTGATTCCTCTCCAGTTGACATTGGTGGGAATGTTCTTCCTATAAATCTTTTCATTCTTCCTTTGGTTGAATTTAATGTCATCCTAAGCCTGGATTGGATTTCCCTGCATAAATCCCACATCAATTTTCCAGTAATTTAAGTTATAATTGATATTTAAAACTAACCTATTATCATCTTTGAATGTGAAGATAAGTAAAATCTTTCAATGGATATCTCATCCATTATATGAGTCTTAATTCCCATTCAGAAAGGGGTTTTATCTCAAATGGTTGGGAAAAAACATGAAATCAATTATATTTATACTCTGTGGGATTTTATTGATGTCTTCCATAATAATTTCCTAGTATTCCACCAAAACATGAGGTTGAGTTCTCAATAACACTCATACCTGATTCCACACCAATTTCAAATACACCCTATAGAATAGACCCAATTGAGTTGTAGGAATTGAAAAAGAAACCCTCGGAAAACCTTGAAAATGGATTCATTCATCAAAGTCTGTCTCCTTGGGGCGAACCTATTATCTTTGTTAAAAATAAATATAGATCAATGTGACTCTTAATTTATTATCAAGAGTTAAAAAATATTACAATCAAGAACAAATATCATCTTCCCCATATTGATGACTTATTTGATAAACTGTGTAGAGCTCAATACATTTCAATGATTGAACTTGATTCTAGATATCATCAATTGAGGGTTAGGATGGAGGATATACCCAAGATTACATTGTGTAAAATGTATAGACACAATGAATATATATTTATGCCTTTTGGTCTTATTAATTCCCCTATTATATTCAAGGATTTAATTAATAGAGTATTTAAAGACTACCTTGATCGTTTTGTGGTAGTCTTTATAAAATATATTATTATCTATTGAAAGATCATGTAAGATCATGAAGACCACTTGATAATTTTACTAAAGACCCTAAGGAAGGATAAACTATATGAAAAAATTACAGTGTGAATTTTGGTTTAAAAAAGAATCATTTTTTGGGTCAAATAATCTCAAGAGAGGGTATATTAATAGATCCATCAAATATAGAGACTATTTAATGTTGTCCTAGACTAACCATGGTGACTGATATGTGTAGTTTTATTGGTTTAACTGGATATTATCAATAGTCTTTGGATAAGTTATCATGACTATATAATCCTTTGACTGAGTTAACTTAGAAGGGATATAAGTTCTTTTAGACAAATGAATGTGAGGAAAATTTCAAGTAACCAAAGATAAGATTAGTCAGCACACCTGTGCTTACATTCACCTATGGTGGAGAAGGGATTTTAATCTATAGGGATGCATCCAATAAGGGGTCATGATTTTTTATTATGAAAAATTACATGGTTATATATTGCGCCTCATGAAAATTGAAGGTTCATGAGAAAAATTACCCAACTCATGATTTATAGTTAGGAATTGTAATTTTTTCATTAAAGATATGGAGGAAATATATATATGGAGAAAAGTGTGATTTCTATACTGATTGAAAATGTTTGAAATATATATTCACACAAAAAGAGTTAAATATGTGATAAACAAGATAGTTAGAGATGATTAAATATTATGACTTATCAATACATTACCACCCACAAAAATCAAACAAGGTGGTATTTTCTTTGAGTAGAAAGGATCATACTAGCTTATCCATGATGAGGATTAAAAAAGATCTAATATTTATGGATTTTTAGAGGATGGATCTAGATATACTGAATTAAAGGGAAAAATATAATCATTCTCAATTGATCATTCAACCATATATCCAAGTGAAGATTAAAGATGCATAGAATGAAAATTTAGAGCTAGAAAAGAAGGTTAAAAATGTTCATAAGTTTAACCTTGATCATTATAGAATGATAATGTTCAGGAACCGTGTATATAGTCCTTCTATACTAGATATGAATAAGGAGTTATTAGAGGAATATCATGATTCTTTATTCTCTATTAATCCTAGAAGTATGAAGATATATAGAGTTTTGAAATAATACTTCTGGTGGGATGGAATTAAGAGTGATATAATAGAGTTTGTATCTTGTTTCATGGTATGACAGTAAGTTAAGTCTGAAAGATAAAAGTATAAGGGGATATTTCATCCATTACCCAAACCAGAATGGAAATGAGAGAACATAACCATGTATTTTTTTCATTGGAACTCCAAAACATCTAAAGGTCAAAATTTCATATGGGTTATAGTTTATCACCTTACTAATACATCATGATTTATTGATATTAAAGAATAATTTTCTCCGGATCATATTGCGAGGATATATATTAAGTAAGTGGTATGTTTTCATGGAGTACCACATTCTATTATATCTGATCAGGATCTGAGGTTTACCTCAAAGTTCTAGAGAATTATTCAGCACACTCTTGATACGGAGTTGAGTTTTAGCAACGTTTATAATCTTTAGATATATGGTCAATATAAAATTATAATTGAAACCCTATAGGATTTGTTGAGATCTTATTATTTTTATTTCAAAGGAGGTTGGGATAAACACCTTCTCTAGTTTAATTTTCTTAGAACAATAGCTTTCACTAAAAAATTTACATGGATACTTATGAGTCCCTCTATGGAAAAAATGTATAGATCCAATGTGCTATAATGAAGTTAGAGAAAGAAATCTATTGGGACTTGAGATAGCTGATGAAATGGCAGAGAGGGTTATAGATATTCAACAGCACATCAAGGTAAATCAGATTTGGAATAAAAGTTATACTGATAATCACTATTGTGATATAGAATTTGAATTTGGTTATGTAGTGTTTATAATACTTTCTCCATGGAATAAGGTTATGATATTCTAGAAGAAATTTAAACTAATCCCTAGTTATATTAGTCTCTTTAAAATTCTTCATTATATTAGGATGGTATCCTATCACATGGAACTTCCAAAAAACCGCTCTAAATTTCATGATGTGTTCCATGTCACTCTTTTGATGAAGTAATTACTTTACCCTCAACATGTACCAAACTTATATTTCATACCACTAGAGCAAGATCTTTCTTATGTGGAACAACCATTGGGGATTCTGGATCGTACAAAGAGAGTTCCATGAAACAAGGACACTCACCTACTCAAAGATTCATGGAGAAACCACCAGTTTGAGGAAGCTGTGTGAAACTTGATTATATTATTAGGCATAATTATCCACATTTTTTTGTATCATATTGAATAATTTCTAGGGATAAATTCTTTTTAAGGGGGATAGATTGTAACACCCTAAGTTTTTATGAATTAATATTTTTAGAATAAATTAAATTTCATTGATGTATTATGTTTCATGCGACTCCAAGTTAATCTTTCATTAAATGAAATACCAAGTTAACATTTCACAATAGAAAACACCGAATTATCTTTTGTTTCACTCAATACTAGCTTTTAACAAAACCATGATATATTATTAAAATTGTTATTTAAACATAGTTGTCATAACCTCGTCGTTAAACTCAGTGATATGAATAGTAATAACTAGTTTTTTAAATATTAATTATAATTTTTTATTGTAAATAAATCATATTGACAATAAAATACAGAATTTTTAGTAAAGCCTTTATATGTTTCAAAAATACTATTTTCCCAAAAAAATGCTTTTATGTCTTTTTATGAACAATAATAAAATTATTTTTTCACAATTTTATAAATTTAATCTGAAAAAATAAACATCATTTCTGAATTCATTATTTCAAAATTATATTAGGTTTATTTTTTGGAATTTTTTTGAAAAGTTTCATTTTTTGATGAATAGTGAAAAATACTAAATCTTAATTGGAAAATACCTTTTTGTTTAATTTATTTAAAAAGATAAATTATATTTTTAATTATTTTAAATCTATATTTAGTTCATTTACACATATATTAATCCAATTTAGGTTATTAAAACCAATTTAATAATAAAAATAGATATAAAAACTTTGCAAGCCTTTGATCATTTTTTCTTTAAAAATCCACATTCTCATCATAGTTACGGGATTAATTTTAAATTAATTTTTTCTAATTATATTATTATAATTTGGAAAAATTGATTAAATATTTTTAATAACAATAATTTATAATTTATGATAAGTCCAAATTATTTTTTTAGCAAAATTAATATTGTATGTAGGAAAAATTATTTACTGAGATTAAGGTAAAAATGGGTTTATCGGGGATTAAACTAAACAAATAAGGATCGAATTTACTTATCCATTTGTATAAAGAATATTTTATTCCCATATTTAGACCTTATAATGTATAAGGTTAAACTTTGATCAAATTTTTACACTTTTTTCACATGAAAAACATGGTTGGAATTCCCTCTTTAAAAAATTTACAATAATGTCACTCCTCCTTAGCTATAAAGGGGCACTAAATATCCTCTCCTATTTAAAACTTCACACCTATTTGGTTCATCTAATACCTACCCAAATCACCTCCCAAATTTACTCCCCTAAATTTTTATGCCTTATTTTTTACATAAATCTAACCAAGTAATGATTTTAGTGCAAACCTAAGGAGGATACCCGAAGAAGAGGTAACATTCATCAACAAACATTTTTGTTTTATTTCTTCGGAAAATCACTTCAAATTTTTTATATAATTATTATATAATAAAATAAGTATCTTAAATATACTTATATTTTTTTATTTTAGGTTTAATACATTAAAACAAACACACTTTCATCAAATGGGTTACCAAATAATCATTCATGTATACGATGGACTATCGCCTCATGAACCGATGTCGTTCATTTTTCCATTAACACCTCTCAAGGTTGGGAATAATTGTGGTAATAAAGTTTTCATAGGATATTAATGATATTATTATGATTATTTAATTTTTATATCACACATACCATCATGATTTTTATTTTTTTGGGAATATGATAGTGTTGTTCATGTGTACGGCGGACTACCGCCTTGCGAAGCGATGTGATTTGTTCACGCTTTACATGGAATGTGTTATGGATGGGTTAAATAAATTTATATGATATATATGAAAGAAATTTTTTTCCTTAATTTTAATATATATATATATATCATTTACTTTTATTTCTTTCAATCTAACAAGAAAATGGAAACAACATCCATGTGTATATACGACCTACCATCTCCATGAACAGTTTATTTCATTTTCTATCACAAAATTTTATCAGTTAAGATAAATACTTATATAATGAATATATATTATATTTAAACTATTTTATAAATTATTTATTTGATTTAATATTTGTCTAATTGAGAGGACCAATAATAACAAGTCAAAACATATACGAAAAAGAAAGTAGTTATTACTTGAAACATGACATTAACATGAAATTGTTAATAAATGGGTAGAAAAAGGTCATAATAAAATAATATATAGTATGTTATGATATATATAAATATGGTTTTGTAATATTTATATAATAAAATTATATTTATTATATAATAGTTTTTAATTATTATGACTAAATTCAAGACAAAGGTACGGTATTTTCATCTCCCTTTTATTTTATGTGAGACAAATTTCATATTCACCACAAGTTTATTCTATGTGGTGTATATACTACCCTTAAATTTATTTTATGATTATTGTATATATAATTATTTTTAAATATATATCCATTTTAGTATCTCTCTTTTATGGGGTTTATGGTTCCAAATTTACCAAATCAGTAAGGGAATATTCTCTCAATTTTCCTTCTTCGAGACATACGTTATGTTATGCACCTATATTCCTTTACGAGGTGTATATAAAGCCCCTTTGACATGTAATATCATTAATTTACTTATAATCCTGGTATTTAATCTCTATTTTATGTTATTTATTCTTGGGTATTATGATTCAATGTTACTAAAGTGGTAAATATTTTATGTTACAATCTCATCATTTATCGGGATTATTTATGATTAAGTCTCAAATGTTGAAATATCATGATCTACCAATCAATAATTATTAGTAATTTTCTTATCATTTGGTTATTAATTATATATCAAATTAATGGTACATTTTTTCCTTTATTTGGTACTTAATATAATTAAAATTATGTTTTTAATAAAATCCAACTTTATTTCTCTATTCAGTCAGAAATTTATTTTATTCCAAAACCATGTTTTCTAAAAATGTTTTTAAATAAAAATTTAAGATAATCTTAAAATAAAATTTTTTAAAAAATATTTTTAAAACGTTTTTTAAATTTTTTTCAAATCATTATTAATTATTTTAAAAGGTTATTTTAAAAAAATATGTTTTTAAAATGTTTTAAGATTTTAAAAAATCAAAGCGAAATGAATATTTTCCTCAAGAAATGTTTTAAATGATTTGATCAAAATAATTATCCATTTAAGATGACACCCATTAATATGAATTAATTGGGTTATTATACAAGGATACCATTCTTATTCTTTCTCTGAATGATTTTTTTAAGATGAAAAGTTGTTTATGAAACCCATTTCTTTTCATGGGTTATCCTATGATGAAATGATTGGGGAATCTATCTATTTTCTATAGGTTTTGATATCATGAAATGTTTATGATTTCCATTTAATTTAAAGGTTTATTATATGATGATTTTTATAATATTGGGGAATACATAAATATTATTTTCATTATGTGATGTGTGGGACCTATATCTCTCTCCAATGCATTGGGTAAAGATTTATATCTCATGAGATAGACAAGACTGAAATGAGGAGTGAACTCGGTTTAGTAATGGACCTTTCCCACTATGATGGTCTTGAGAGTGAAACTTGACTACTATAATGGTTTTAGGAGTGAACCCATTATAATATGATAATATTGTAAATGATCCTTCAATAATATAGAAATTATTTTCTATGCTAATGTGTATGCCAAAAATACATGTCTTATGCCAATGTTATGACC
This sequence comes from Viscum album, assembly GCA_963277665.1. Taxonomy (NCBI): domain Eukaryota; kingdom Viridiplantae; phylum Streptophyta; class Magnoliopsida; order Santalales; family Viscaceae; genus Viscum; species Viscum album. The sequence continues at coordinate 1,273,357,904 of OY728139.1, forward strand.
TAATGGCTCATGTTCTGTGATTATATTATGGTTAATGTCTTATGAACTATCAATATATATTTCATGACTCATATTTATAATCTTTTATATACATTTTATGGTTTTAAAATGTTATGCTCATGTTCCCATACCCTTATGTTCATTTTATACTCACGTATCTCCTTTGTTTACCCTTACTGAGCAACTGAACTCACCCTTTTTTATGTTTCCTTTCCCGAGGTTATGAATACAAATATTATGTATGATACTTATATTAAGGTTTTTAGTTATGAAGGATGTATTGGGAGATGTAATAGCTAAACTACGAATGGGTGATTATGTTTCCATGTTTCAAAAGACACTAAACAATTATGGAACTTAGGAATGTATTTGTGTAATGTTATAAAAATTCTAAAAAAATGATGTTTTGTCTATGTATGTTAATCCTATGTTTCTATATTATTGTTCTTGTAGACAAATCTAGATTTTTAGGATTCAATATATCATCCAAAATATACATTATGATGAATTCCATCATCATCATTTATTTATTTAATGGAAGGAAAGGATACAAAAAGGCAACGAAAAATATGGAAGACACCTAAGGGGGTAGAAGTAGTGAAATATGAAGGCATACCCTCTAATAAGGTTCACCCCCTCTAGCTTCATGAGATTCAAGTTGTAAAATAATGAGACACTAGAACCTTTAGTTGCAAGTGATGCAAGATGATCAACCGCCTTATTTCCCTCCCACCATGTGTGACTCAAACGAATGCCATTGGAATGTATGCCATGACACTTCCTGGTAGTGCAGATAACGGAACATGTGGTAGATCCTGTCCCTTGAAGTGAATTGAGGAGGATCATTGAATTAGTTTCAACCTCGGATAAGGCAATGCCCCCTTGTCGGAAAAATGTGAGACTTGAGAGGAAGAAAAGTTCCTCTTCTTAAAGGGAATAACCACATCCATAGTAAGCAGTGAATGCCATAATGATGGGTCCCCTTAAGTCATAGACCACCCCTTGTCCATGCATAATACCCACGATGCAATACCCATAAATATTAAGCTTCATCCCCGAGGATGGTGGATTCCAACACAACCATAGTCTCCTCAAGGTTCAGTCCAGATTAGTGACAAGAGGGGCCGTCTACAGAATTCAGAGATAAAGAGATTACCTCCATATATCAATGAGCCTGACCAAGTCGAGGAGTAGACTATGAGTACAAGAAATGATATCCCTCCCCAATGAGTTGATTCCCTCATGTCTTACTCTATTTCTGGCTTCCCAAAGACCTCAAAAACCATCATAAAGAATATTAGTCCTAGATAGTCTCTCCATACCCTTGTTTCTCAATCCATGGAACCATTGGGCAAGGAATGGGTCACCAGTTAGGGTTGAGAGAAGGCCATGAAGTTGCCAAAGATAGACCACACCTCATGTTCCCATTCACCCTCAATGAAAAGGTGGGCAGTGCTCTCATCTTTTTGGTTAATGCAGCAAGATCACTATGACACCACGGGGATACCACATTCCCTGATATTATCATTAGTGGAGACCACATTATTTCTAATCCTCCTGGTGAGAAAATTGTACTATAGTGGGATTCTATTAAGCCATTATGTCTCATTCCATCCTTCACTCTATGAAAGGGGAAACTGAATATGCCAGAAACTCTTCATAGAGAAAGTTCCAAAGATGTAAGGGGAGAACAGAAACCAATCAGGTTATGAAGAAGTGTCGATGAGATGATGGATTCTTTTTTTATCTTTTTCTAACACTTCCTTGATGAAGGCTGAAAATTTTCTAGCTTCCTGAAACATAATATCATGATATGGGAATCTTGTAAAACCAAGGATCATTCCCACATAGTTGGCATGCCAGAAAGGAAATTTTCCATCCCCAATAATCCAGCAAATGTGGGGTTGGATATCCAAGAAAAGGGGCATCAACATGAAAATGAAAAGAGACAAGTTCCCTTCTTCCATTGTCAGACTACCCACATAAAAGTCGCACATGGTCTTACCCTATAAGGCATGTCGTTCATCGATACATCAGGCTATATTTTCAAGAATGAAAAGAATAGTGTCACCAAGACAATGCACGTTGGTCCCTCATTGAATTAGCCTCACCATCTTCCACTAGGAAACACAAATGCATTTTCCCTCCACCTGAGCACTCCATATAAAGTGATAAAGGATCTTTTAGATAGAAGAAATGAATCCCTTAGGGACCTTGGTATAAGAGACCGCATGGACAGCGTGTTAGAATAACTCACACGATTTTAATTTAATATTATTATAATGGGATATTAAGGGATAAAACTATTAATTGATGGACTTTGATAGTTAATTAAGTAAACACCCATATAACTGTTTTATCCCTATTTATAGGGTCCCGTCCTTTCCAATTAAGACTCAATCAATTTCTGGAACATTCCATCAATTTTGTTGCGGAAGAGAAAATAGGCAGAGGATAGAAATCCTTTTAAGTGGGAGAAAATCAAGGAGATTCAAACCCATACGATCCCATAGATCAAGGTATGTTTTATCTTATTTTGAATTTTGTTTATCTATGTGATAAACACATATTTTAAAGATCCTAAAATAAATGAAATTAATTTACATGTGGTATCAGAAGCGGGTTATAAAATCTGTTTTTTATGTACTAATTTATTATGTGTTGCGTTAAAATAAGAAAAAAAAATCTAGATTATGTTTTTCAAGCAATATGTTCCATTAAATCTGAATTCTTTTCTTCTTATTTTAAATGGTCATTAAATATTAATAATAATATTGTGTGGAGGAATTTTCTGAAACCTAAATATGGTGTGCAATTTATTATTATTATTATTATTATTAAATGAGAATATGCTACCTATCTCTTCAATCATGGGGTGTTTTGTAGTGTTGTTTCATTGTTTGATAATCATTGTGAAATTATTATTATTATTTTAAATTATGAATCCATTGTGCATTTGTTTTTCTCTTCCCAAATATTAAGTACCTATTTTTTGGGAATCTCAATTTTCTGCATCTTCTCCTTGATTTTAGATTTTGAAATTTCCCTTTTAGTTATTTATTATCTTTTATAATAGAATGAATTTTATATGTAAAATTGTTTTAATGATTAAAAATAATGGATAAGGTTTCCCACCTTTACGAAATGGTTTTAAAGGTGATGTGTTAGCATTTTTTTAATTTATTTATCAGCTTTTTGTCATGGGTTTTTAAACCTTAACAAAATTGTTATAAAAATGATTTTTCATTATTTGAAATCATTATTGGTGTTTTAAATTTGACACCAAAACAAATTAAAGAAAGAGTAAACAAAATTTTGGATTTTATGTTTATTAAAATATATTTGTATTTATAACTGTGTTATGATTATGATATTTTTATTTGAAACATTATTGCATGAGATTTGTTAATCACCAAAATGGTCAAATCATAATGTTAAAATTGTTTCAAATATTATGTTAAAATGATATATATTGATTTCTCATAAATTTGATACTATTATGATATCTTATGAGTAATTAAAATTCATTATTATAAGATATTTATTAATTTCCCAAAGGAAATTTTAATATTCTTATAATTTATGAAAATAATTTTTGGTAATATATATTATGAATTTTGAGATTTATTTATATATCCAAAGATAATAAATAAATATAATTGATGTGTATATTATTTCCAAAAAAGTTGTTTTAATTTGTATCAATTATGTTTGTGTATTAGTGTTTTACCCAAAGGATAACACTAATACACATTTATGTTAAATAATTTGTATGAATCAATGTATTATTATTATTTCAAAACATTAATTTTAAACATGTATTTATTGCAGTTAACTTTTCATCATCATTTCACTCACAGACATCATCTGTTCCGATCTTTAATGGATTAAATTTATCTAATTGGAGTGAGCAAATCCAATTTCACCTTGGTGTATTGGATCTTGATTTATCACTCTAAGTAGAGAAACCTGTTACTACAATAGATGATAGTAGAAATGATGATAAAGTATATTATGTATCATGGTAAAGATCAAATAGATTAAGTTTGATGTTCATGCGAATGAGCATAGTAAGTAACATCAAGTCTGGTCTCCCTAAAACTGAAAGCACTAAAGAATTTATGAAATCTGTGGGAGACCGATCTCAGACTACTGAAAAATCTCTTTTTGGGAAATTATTGAGTACATTGACCACCATGAAGTATGATGGTTCTCGTACCATGCATGAGCATGTCATTGAAATGAAAAATATTGCAGCAAAACTTAAGTATTTAGGAATGGAAGTGGATGAAAGTTTACTTGTATAGTTTTTCCTAAACTCATTACCATATAAGTATGTACCATTCCAAATGAACTACAACACCATGAAAGATAAATGGAATGTTCATGAACTGCATAGTATGTTATTTCAAGAGGAAACACATTTAAAGAGTCAAGGAATCCACTCCATCCATTATGTGCATCATTAAGGAGGAAAGAAGCATGGAATACAGAAGCATGGAAAAAGAAAGTGACCATTGAAGTTTAATGAGTCTTTTAGGAAGAACCAAAAGAACAAAAATAAAGATAAATGCCATTTCTGTAGGAAAGTTGGACATTTCCAAAAGGATCGTCTGAAACAGAAGGCTTGGTTTGAAAATAAAGGTAAACAAAATGCTTATATATGTTATGAATCAAACTTATCTAAAGTTCCACATAATACATGGTGGATTGATTCTAGTTGTATGAATCATGTTTCAAATACAATGCAGGGATTCCGTTCAACCCAAATCACAAGCCCAACTGAAAATTTTATCTTCATGGGGAATAGAGTGAAGGTTCCAGGTAAAGCTTTTGGAACTTATCATTTAATCCTTGATAGTGGATATAGTTTGGAATTATGTGAAACCTTTTATGTACCTAGTATATCTAGGAATTTGGTTTCATTTTCAGAACCTAATGTTTTTGGATACTTTTTTAATTTTGGGAAATGTATAATTTAGTTTGTTTAAGCATACACACATGATTGGTTCTGGTTTATTGTATGATTGTTTATATAAACTAAATCTTGATGATATGTATGTTGAAACACATATGACCTTACATAAAGATTATGTTACTAAACGTAGTTTAGTAAATGAAAAGCCTTCTTATTTATGGCATAAATTTTTAGGTCATATTTCCAAAGAAATATTGGAGAAATTGATTAAGTTTGAAATTATTCTAAAATTAGATTTTACTGACCTAAACATTTGTGTGGATTGTATTAAAGGAAAACAAAAAAAACACAAAGAAAGGTGCCATAATAAGTACTCAACTCCTTAAGATCTTACATAATAATATATGTGGACCTTTTGATGTCAATTATTTTAGTAAGGAAAAATACTTTATCACCTTTATTGATGATTTTTTATGTTATGGATATGTCTATTTATTGCATGAGAAATCTCAAGCAATAAATGCCTTGTAAATTTATGTGAATGAAGTTGAGAGTCAATTATACAGAAATTTGAAGGTCATAAGGTCTGATAGAGGTGGTGAATATTATGGAAAATTTGATTAAAGTGGAAAAAACCCTGGTCCATTTGTAAAGTTTCTAGAAAGTCATGGAAAACGTGCACAATACACTATGCCTAGTACACCACAACAAAATGGTGTAGCTGGAAGGCATAATAGAACATTAATGTATATGGTTAGGAGTATGTTAAGTAATTATTCTCTAACTTTATCTTTGTGGATTTATTCCTTAAAAATTGTCATGTATTTACTGAATAGGGTTCCTAGTAAAGCAGTTCCAAAGACTCCTTTTGAACTTTAGACTGGTAGGAAACCTAGTTTAAGACACCTGCATGTATGGGGTTGTCAGGAAGAAATAAAAGCATATAATCCCCAAAAAAGAAAACTAGATGCAAGGGCAATCAGTGTATATTTCATTGGTTATCCAGAGAAATCAAAGGGGTATCGATTTTATTGTCCTAACCATAGTATGAGAATTTTTGAAACTGGAAATGATAGATTTATCGAGAATGGTGAATCCAGTGGGAGTGAAGTTCCACAAAATGTGGAAATTAAAGAAGTTATAATTCAAGTTCCATTTTCTTGTATTACAACTTCACATGTTGTTGTTCCTCAAATTATTACATCATAAAATAATCAAGTAGAACCACAATAAAATGTTTCCCAAATTCAAAATGAAGAAATGGTTGAATAACCACAAGAAATAGTGTTAAGAAGATCTCAAAGGGAAAGAAGGTCAGTTATTTCTGATGACTATGTGGTATATCAACATGAAATAGAAAATTATATTGGCATTAATAATGATCTAGTTTCATATTCTCAATCCATAAAGTGTGGTAATTCGGATAATTTTTTAGATTCCATGAAATGTGAGTTGAATTCCATGGAACAAAATAAAATGTGGCACCTTATAGAATTTCCTGAAGGATGCAAGAGAGTTTGATGTAAATGGGTCTTCAAAACCAAATATGACTCTATTGGTAACCTTGAACGTTACAAGGCTAGACATGTTGCTAAAGGATTCACTCAAAAGGATGGTGTATACTATAAGGAAACCTTCTCACCGATTTCTAAGCAATTTTCTTTCAGAATTATTATGGCATTGTTAGCTCAGTATGATTTAGAGTTACATAAAATGGATGTTTTAAAGGCCGTTCTAAATGGAAACTTAGAGGAAGATGTATACATGGATCAACCAAAGGGGTTTTCCATTGAAGGAAAGGAACACATGGTATGTAAATTAAAGAAGTCAATATATTGACTTAAACAAGCTTCCCGACAACGGTATATTATGTTTAATGATACCATTGTATCTTTTGGATTTAAGGAAAACATTGATGATCAGTGTATATATCATAAGATCAGTGGGAGTAAATTTATATTGTTGATTCTATATGTTGATGACATATTGCTTGCTGAAAATGATCTTGATCTATTATACGAGACCAAGAAATTCCTCTCTAATAATTTTGTAATGACAGACATGGGAGAAGCCAAGTATGTAATTGGAATAGAAATATTTCATAATAGAAATCAAGTTATATTGGGATTATCTCAAAATTCATACATCATTAAGATTTTAGAGAGGTTTGGGATGGGAAAATGTTCAGCATCACCGGTTCCAATTCAGAAATGAGATAAATTTAATCTCAATCAATGTCCAAAAAATGATTTGAAACAAAAATATATGGAAGAAATTCCTTACGCATATGTTGTTGGAAGATTTATGTATGCTCAGACATGTATAAGGATAGATATTAGCTTTGCAGTCGGTATGTTGGGAAGATACCAAAGTAATCCGGGACTCGATCATTGAAGAGCTGCAAATAAAGTTTTGTGATATTTGTAAGGAACAAAGGATCAAATGATTACTTATAAAAGATCCAATGATCTTGAGGAGATTGGATACCCTGATTCAGAATTTGACGGTTGTGTTGATACAAGAAAGTCCACTTTTGGTTATGTGTATCTTCTATCCGAAGGATCAATATCATGGAAAAGTGAAAAGCAATCATTTATAGCTGATTCAACCATGTAATCTGAACTTGTAGCATGCTTTGAAGCTACAATTCAGGGTATGTGGTTGTGGAACTTTATTTCAGGACTTGGAATTGTCGATAGTATCGCCAATCCCTTGAAAATTTATTGTGACAATACCGCAACAGTATTCTTTTCCAAGAATGACAGTTATTCCAAAGGTGTTAAACACATGGAATTAAAGTACTTTAAAGTTAAAGAGGAAGTTCAAAAACGTAAGGTGCCAATTGAACATATTAGCACAAATATTATGATTGCCAACCCTTTGATGAAAGGGTTTCCACCCAAGATATTTATAGGTCACGTTTTAAGTATGGTCATTATCAATGAGTAGGTTTCATTGTATGTATTGAATGTTATGATTATTATAGTTGACACTTGGACTTATAAATGTTTTTATCATGTTGCCTATTTTTCAATAAGTATACATGATTGGATTGGATAATGATAGTAGACACAGTCATTAATAAAAAAATTATTGTTGGACCAATTATATATATACATATTTATATATATCCCATTTTAATTATGATATTGAAAATGTTCATAATGTAGTACATGGAAGGGAGTATATTAATAGAGAATATACAACTACCATGACTCATTTGGACATTATCCCTTATTATGATGAATGTTGTATACATGATAGAATAGATATAAATGCGCATAAATGACCGATTGAATATTAAATATCCTAATGAAATATCACATGAGTTAAGTGGGAGAATGTTAGAATAACTCACATGATTTTAATATAATATTATTATAATGGGATATTAAGGGATAAAACTGTCAATTGATGGACTTTGACAGTTAATTTGGTAACCACCCATATAAATATTTTATCCCTATTTAAAGGGTCCTGTCCTTTCCAATTAAAACTCAATCAATTTTTGGTATGTTCCATCAATTTTGTTGTGGAAGAGAAAAGAGGCAGAGGATAGAAATCCTTTTAAGTGGGAGAAAATCAAGGAGATTCAAACCCAAAATATCCCATGGATCAAGGTATGTTTTATCTTATTTTTAATTCTGTTTATCTATGTGATAAACATAGATTTTAAAGATCCTAATATAAATGAAATTAATTTACATAGGGGTTTAAATAAAGACTCTATTAACTAAAGCAATCCAACCTATGACTGATAGGTATTTATTTTTCCAATTGAGGACCTTATCTGTGATCCTGTTTACAATGTAGTCAAAGTCACAAATACATAGCCTGCTTCAATAGATGGGTGCACCCAAGTAAATCATTGGAATACTCTTTATTTTTATGTAGATAAGGTTACTGATGGAGTCAGCCTGTCTTTGATTTCACCTTCCTGAAATGAAATGATTACTTTTGGATTTATTAATGGTCTACCCACTCTAGAGATAGTATTCCTCCAGGACTGTGATAAGGCCACGTATTGATCTCCTGTTGGAATTCAATAAAATCAAAGTATCATCTGTGAATATGAGATGAGTGGGGGATTATTCCATTTCCTTTTATATAGAAGAAGCACACCATTCATTAGGATTTTGTGGAGAAAGTAGATGATAATATCCTGGGTGGGGATGATAAGGCTTGGGGAGATAGGGTCACCCTGCCTTAAGCCTCAGGATTCCTTGAAGAAGGTATGAGACTTACCCATGAAATGAACTGACACCCAGGAGGAGATGAAGCAATGGAAAATGAGTTCGGTCACCTAGGGAGAGAAACCCATACCTGGTATCACTTTTTTGATAAAGATTTGTTACACATGATCTTAAGACTTATTTATATCCAATTTGATAGCAATATTAGAGCCAAGATCCTTTTTGTTTAAGTCTCTGAACATCTCATTGTCCAGTGCAACGTCCCCCTAGATTGAACGTCCCTACACAAATCCATGTCGTTCCAGGGGGATCCATCACGGTAGGTTCATGGAGAGTCTTGTGTTGATGATACTTGTGAGTGTTTTATAAGGGATTTTGCACATACTAAATAGACTGTGGTGATTTATAGAGGAGGGGTTCTTTCTATTGGGAAGGAGGACCAGTGAAGAAGTGTATGCCATACTCGGTAAGCCTACATCAGAGAATAATCCCTATATAGCCTCCAATAAATCACATTTAACAACTTTCCAGGACTCTGTCAAAAGATCCTGGGTAGACATCTAGCCCCGACATGCTATCAGACTTTAATATCATATCTTCCACATGAATTTCAGCCTCATTCGGAATGGCCCACAATGACTCATTGTCTTGGAGTGAAACTTGGTTGGATATGTTTCCCATGAAGGCCACATCACCACCTGAGTAACCATAAAGCATGCAAGGGTTTGTTCCAACAATCATATCCTTGAAGAAGGAGTGTGTGAGACTCCCCACCTCATATCTATCATTCGAATAGGACCCGTACTCCATTAGAATGTTTGTTTGCAAAAATGTGTTTTCCCTCCTTGAGGCACGCATAGATGAAAGTAGTGTTTCTATCACCCTCTTCAATCCATTTGATATGCGACGTATCCATCACCACTCATTATTTTCATAGAATCATATCCACCTACATATCCTTCTTCATGGATTGGTCCTCAAAAACATGGTCATCCCAGGTTTCCTAGATACTGGATTCAAGCTACTCAAACTCCTATAGGATTTCATAAAAATATATGTTTCTCGGTGGGATAGATTTCACCCACTCCTATAACCGGCCTTATAGTCTCCTAATCTTATTATGGAAGGAACTCCATGTATTCTATTGAATAGGTGAACTACATGAATCAAGAAAGCTTTGCTGATAACTCGGGAAGGTGGTTTAGGGATGATAGAATCTAAAAATTTCATGTCTTTCCTAAATCACTATGAGGTTGACGAGTAGTGGGAAGTAGTCAGAAATACCACACAGTAGATGCCTGAATTTGATGTTGGGGAACTTAGAGGTGGATTTAATTTTGTTGATCCTATGATCTAGACAACTCCATGAATGACAGGCTCTGCTTTGGTTGTTAAACCATGTGAAATGGGTGCCTGAGAACCCAAGGTCCATCAAACATTTTCCAGCCATGAATTGAACAAAATATCAACTAGACTTCTTGGGGAAAGTCCCCTTCCTTTATTCTTCTTTGGGTCCAAAATGACATTTGAAATCCCCTATGAGAATCCAGAGGTTCATACTGAGATCAAAACCATTGAGTTCACTCCACATGGTCTCTCTCTCTGTTGATTATCGTAGCTCCCATAAATAAAAGAGGCGAATAAGACTATACCATCATGGGTAATCTTGGTGGTAATATATTGGTCACCTTCTTGAACAAGTTCCATTGAGATTATACTATGCCAAAAAATCCATATGTGACTGTTGGAGGGATATGCATGAATGAATCCATGCAGTTTCACCCTTCAAGTGAAATCACTAATTCTAGAAACATTTGCTTATGCTCAAGGACAACAATGATTATAGCCTTGTATTTATGAACTTTATATTCTTTCTCATTTTCATTAGTAAGGCTTTCATAAAGTCCAATATTATTTTCTATCAACGGGTCAAGGCACCAAATAGAATGAACTAAATTTAGTAATTAAGATAACCACATATGAATACTCGCTATGTAATATAATCCATTTGTCAAAATATATTATTAAATAAGTTTCATAACTATGTCATAAACCTATATGCTTGATATTACTTTATTTAACTCTCTAAAATAAACACATCATTGCACCATGGACATGGGATTTAATGTGATAGTTCTATTCTAACAAAAGGTATGCTATATCAACTTTCATAAATATGGAAGGTATTAATCCTTCCTTTACGTATCCATCAATAACATCTCATTCATGATGCACCCAACATAACCTACTTCCCGTTAACATATGAAATCATGGTCTTCATTAGAAAATCTAAGTGCATGAGTTAGGACATGAATTAATGATAATATTAAAGTATAATAACCATTACACATGTTCGTAGATAAGAATATATGATGACACAAAAACATGTGAAATTCATACAGGTGGATATTTTCTCATTATCTCCGGTTGGGGAGGTTACTAAGTGAAAACTTCATGAGAAGAAGTATCATTTACTTATCAGTACACACACCTAATGGTATACATACTATGTTCCATATCATAGTAGGCGATCTGACTACAGAACTATATTTAATAAAATCATATCATCTAAAGGTTCTCATCATAGTGGGGAATTACTATTACCTTATGGATATGATAGATATCCTAAGAAATTGTTACATTAAATTCATATAGAAAAATGGGAAATATATAATAAAAAGTTTTATTATTATTAAAATGTTTGTATATAGATGTAATAAAAGTATAATCAATTTGTTCTAAAACACCAACCCCAAAAAAATTCAACTTCGATTAGATCCAACTACCTACAACTTTCAGACTGTTAGACCTCACGATATGATCATGTTTCTATTGAGTAAATGATTTATTCAAGGGTTCCACCATTTTGTCTTCCCTGGAAACTCTTCTCACTGAAACATCAACTCTCTAATAAAAAATTATCAAGAGATGATACTTCTAAGGAATATTCTTTATATGTTATTGTGACCTTGGATCTTTTGCGAGATCTATCGCAGCAGTATTATCACAAAAGAGTATGATAGGATCTTTACTATTAGGTATCATGTAAAGATCTTGGATAAAGTTTCATATCCATACTTCTTATTTAGCTACTTCATAATCTTTAATATACTCATAATCTACTATATATTATGTGACCACATCCTACTTTGAGCACTTCTAACTCACAAAATCTCTATTTAGGTTAAAGATGTATCATTCTTAGGATTTCAGATCATCTTGATCAGTTTGGAAACTAGAATCTATAAATCCTTCAATAAATACTTCCTAATCTCCTCCATAGATTAGGAATATATCCCTAGTACACCTTATACACTTCAAGATAGTTTGGACTACCATCTAATGGCATTCACCTTGGTCATCTTGATATCTTCCTACCACACTAAAGGTGTAAGAGACATATAGTCTATTACATTTCATAACATACATGACTAACCCAACCACTAATTAATATGTAATCCTTACTATTATTTTTATTTATTTATATTTTTTAGGACACATTTTCTTGGAAATATGAATTCCATGTGACATTGGAAATAATCCAATCTTGGATTATTCCACACTGAATATCTTCAGTATTTTTTCAATATATATACCTTAACTTAGGATGAGAAATATTTTTGATCTATAAGGATGGAACTTGATCCTAAGAATATATGTCACCTCACTTATTTAAGTATGGTTTTTCTGAAATCTATTTTTCAAATATCATAGTCATGGAAGGCCAAAAACAGGATTTATATCTACTGTAGGATATACCAAAATAAATACTTGTTTTTGGTTCATGGAATCTATTTCAGAATTCATGGCTTCTTTCCACTTGTAAACATCTATGCCACTTATTTTCTCCTCATAGGTTAGAGGATCATTATTACAAACTAATAATTAGTCCCCATCCTCGGTGAATAGAAAACAATACTATTCTGGTTCTTTAAAATCTCTTGTACTCATATGTAGTACTTGTCTCTTTGACTGAAAATTCATTTTTTTTATTTTTGAAAAACACTGTTTGATTAAGTGAGAACCCACCATTACAAATAAATTTGATGCTAAGTGAGAATTAGAATTCTATTATAAGAAAAAATTGATGGGTCGAGTAGAGAACCCTGTCTAGGAAAAAACACGCCCAAAAACCACCACAAAAAACATGCATGACCATCACTTTGTGGCTAAGTGAGAACCAAAACAAAAAAACCCCATGAAAGCAGCATCCAAAAACCGGAAACCAAAACCACCAGAACACATCATGTCAATCATAGAATCAGGGGAGAACAGGTGGTGGACTCCTCAAGCCTGAGTGTTTCTAAAGTCTCCCTCTATGACTTCGTAATGACCCAGGTGGGAGAAGATGACCCTGCCATGATCCAGAACCAACGACCCTTGAAGAACAACCATTAGGCAGAACAATCAATGAACAAAAAAACCAATATCAAACCACCATTACTGGAACCACCAACACCATCCCAAATCTCCATGAATCCTTAAAGCCTAACCAGTATAGAGTCGTGTGTGGAAGAACACTGCAAAAAGGGTAGAGGAGGGCCAATGCACAGGAGACCTAAGCCTGGCCAAAGAAAGCCAGGATGTCGCAGATCAAACCAAATCTGCATGGATAAAGAAAAAAACCCAGATCCCAATGGGAAAACCGCCACACCAGAACCCAGGATTCTTGCAAACCAAATGAGATTCCAGAAAACCAAAAGAAAAGGAGACACCATCGGTACTGATATTTTCTTAGGATTCCACTTGTGACCTCATACTGACCCAGGAGAAGATGAAGAGACCATTTGGGAAGGTATAGGGAAGCCAAAAGGGGGAGGGGGCATCCATCAAGGCTCGCTAGTAGGGGCGGGAAGCCACAAGAACGCCGCATGCCACCACATGAGGGCGGCAGATGAACCGTCGATGCCAACGTCTTCACGGTGGAGAGATCTAAGGGAACTTGGATGCCAGATCTACTTCGCATGAGGAAGAAGCCAGACGGAGGTGGGGAGGGCAGCCGAGGAGATGCGCATAAACCCTATGCGAGGTGGAATCTGTGACATGCAAGGGAATGGGGTGAGAGGTCGAGGAAGAAAGTGATGATGGGGTAGGAATATCTTCTTCTATGGGGATTTGTGGAATTTTTTCTTATGCCAACTCTTACACACCATAAGCCTCAACTTCATCAAAGTATATCTTTCTCCCACTATCTCCTTTAGAGATGTGGTCCCTCTTAAGGATAATGGTATGTCTTACCACTATATCCTTTTTGTATAAGTTGATTTATAGGTAATATCCCCTTTTTTCCTTAGGGTATCCTATACATGTAAAATTTGTGCCTCGGGGTGAAATTTTGTCTTGTGAATAAGCCTTAACAAACTCTTGGAAAACCCACACATTTAAATTCATCCATCCAATGTTAATTAAATTTTATTGAAAATAAAGTTCTAAGGTCTAAACAGGTCAAGGGGGTATGAAATAATGGATCCCCAAGGAATGATATCTAACAAGAATAATGCACTCAGGGGGAAGGGATCCTATTCTAGTTAAGATGATACATAGGTTATCTAGAGTTTCCTAAGAATCCAAAAAATTATCAACTTGGTTTACCTATTTCCCCTATTTCCTTAGGGTATCCAATATAGGTAAAATTTGTACCTCAGGGTGAAATTTTGTCTTGTGAAGAGGACTTAACAAACTCTTGGAAAACCCACACATTTAAATTCATCCATCTAATGTTTATTAAATTTTATTTAAAATAAAGTGATAAGGTATAAAAAGTTCAAGGGGGTATGAAATAATGGATCCACGGGGAATGATAACAAGACTAATGAACTCAGGGAGAAGGGATCCTATTCTAGTTATGATGATACATAGGTTATCTAGAGTTTCCTAGGAATCCAACAAGTTAGCAACTTGGTTTAGCTATTTCCATGTGTGGGTAATATCCATGGTACTATTGAAAAAAATATGCATCTACAAACTAAGTAAGTGAGAGTCTAAGGGGTTCTAATAACCTATCAAATAGACCCATGGATAATAAAGGAATTAGTTTCCACCAAGCCCAGCATAATACCAAGAGAGAGGAAAAACTCCAAACCCTTGATCATGGAAAAGGATTATTCCATGAGGTAATCCCCCAAAACATATAATACACTAAAAGCGAAGATGAAATAATTGACCTGATCACAAATAGATCATTCTCCTAGAATGTAACTATTAATGCATGAACTAACAACATTTAGTTTGATTCCACTATTAGTAGGGATCCATCGCACCCATTTACCATGTGGGGATGGTCATGAACCATGGTAATGAAACTCCTACTAGACATGAGAAATCAAAAGGAGGGGGAGACCTCCCACTTCTTTATGAGAGAAACTAGTTCAAATTCCAAGGATCTTGCCCTGGCCATCATTTCTAGTTGGTAACTAGGTAACCCTTCGTGTTCAAACTAGTTATATTCATTCCATATACCCCCACATCCATCCACCAAAAACATTATCTCTCATTATGCTTGTTAATATTGTATTTCATGTCGTGTAACCAAGAGTAAAGAAATATATCACCAGAAATCCCATGCACATCCATCCCATTGAAGATTATAAGGCCACACCAAACTGAGGATGCTCACTCTCCTTCAAAGAAAATATGATAGGTTAACTATTCCTTGGTACTAGGATAGAAATTGAACTTAGAAACAATTTATACCTCTTTTCATCATACCCTATCATAAATAGGGAGAGAAGTTTTTTGGATTCACCAAAAAAATAAATTAAGCTTAGTAGGAATATCATTACCCTATAAGGCGCCTCCCTATGCATTTTTCTCAGGGTTTTCACGAAGAACACACTGATACACATTTATTGAGAAAAAACGGATTAAGAAGTTTCTAAAGACAATTATTTCATGTTCATCATTGATAGAAATAATTATAAATACTTATTATTGTTATGGGTTGAGAATAACATGGATGAAAAAGGGAAATATTTTGGATTGCAGGAAGGAAAGATCAAGAACTGGACATCCTAGAAAACCCAACACACTCTCCACCCAATTATCATTCCAAAAGTTAAGATTAAAACACCCCATTATGAACCATGAGTGTTTATGAAGAACATGGATGTGTTGATAGATCCAATCTCATAGACTGGATCTTCTTCACCCTGATCTATCCAGAAGTAGCTCATATTTTTTCCTAATGAACCTTTCCCACAATGATAACCCTTTCATGAAATCCCAGGCCAGTTTATCCTGATGGCATCTAATGGTTTCCATAACACTTATATGTTTTATTCCTCCATTATTAGCCTCTAGGGATATCATATTCATTGATTCCCAATGGTACATGCCTTATTCTTGCACGCCCAAGATAAATTTGGCTAGGATGTTCTTGATATTTTTCAGAAACAACTTGGGAACATTGATGAGTGAAATAAAATTAATGGGTATGGATTTAACCACACTATTAACTAGGGGGATATGTCCCCTAAAGTTGGGGAAATTGTTTTTTTTTGGTTGAGAATACGAGTGGATATTTTATTAACAAGTCCATAAAAATGGTGGAATCAGATCCTACCTGGGGATATCGAGGCTTCTAAATAATACATGGGGAAATTCCTTCAATGGAATCCCATTCTATATTCAATTTTATTCCCCATTCCATCTAAGTAGGAAATTGAGATGTATAAATCTATCTTTCCTTGGTTGATAATCTAACCACTCCACTCGCAGTTCCTCCTTTCACTTACACTATCCCATTGAGATGAATACGGAGGAGTTAGTTGAGATAGAATCCAAAACCCCATAAATAATCAATGAAGTATTAATTAAGATATTTTCTACCATATTATGAGGGGATTTTCTTAACATTATTACCATGATGGTTCTCAAATTCATTATTATATTAGTTAAAATTTTCAAAGGAACCTTACTTATACCTCATCAAGTATACATATCTATGTTTAGTAAAATGGTCTAAATATTTATAAAGTATGAGTACCTGATGTGCCTGCATACATCGTTGAATTTTTACAGGCTGTCATCAGATTAAAAATTTTGACTTACCAAAAAATACTTACTACTCAGTGTAGTATAGAGATAGTCCAAGTTCAATCCCACGGGAAGGAAGATGGCTCTTGAAAGTCAATGGATTAAGACCCTTTTTGGTAGGATTCCTTTCTATTTTACTTTTATTTGATTAATTCTAGATCTATAGTGGTTGATGGTTTCTTTAATAATGAGAAAGGGGTTAGGATCAATTTCTGGTATCTGTATAAAGGATGATCTTAATTCTATCTTAGTAGGATCCAAAGGTTTAGGCTACAAATTAATAGGAGGTCTCTAGTTGAATTCAGTCAAATCAACTAGCTCTAGCTAGGAGGTAATAAATAATTTATTGGAATACAGTGACAACCTAGACACATTAGGCTTAGATTATAAGGAAAAAATCATTTTAGACTATTGGTTTCAGCCTAATCTACTCCAACTAGGATATGGTCCTTCACATGAATATCCTGTGGTTGGGGATGTTCAAATGAATTGGATAAACATTTATTATTTATGCTAATTACTAACCCTTGAGGTTACCAAAATTAGAATTAAATATTTATAATTGTTCAGATACACCTACTATAGATCTCTACATCTAGGTGGTTTAGTCACTCATGGTAGGTTGGGATGTAAATAAATAAATAAATGAAACCATGGTTAACATGGTAATAATGATTGAATTTAAATGTTTAACACACATTAATGATTTATATTTAGATTAAAAAAAGGGGGCTGAGCATGCACTCAGAATTAACGAGATATAAATCACAATTAAATACTTACTTGGAATGAAATCAAAAATGGATAAAACATATGTTCTTCAATAATTGATGATGAATGATGGTGGATATGCAAAAAGAAAATGAATTCAATGATAAAAAATGATCCACAACACTTGTATTAAAATAAAATAATGAAAACGGAAAATAAATTTTAGTTTAAGGGAGAGGAAGTCAAAGGAAACTCGAAGGGAACAAAAATCACAAAGGAATTTTCCTCTAGAAGCTCTTGAAATCCATTTCCAAGCAAGTTTATTTATAGCCAAAATATTACATGACATGTATTGTATTTCATGTTGTGTAATTCTGAATCCATGTATATCTATGTGGGTTTTTAATCTTACACATAACTTATATGTATATCATCTGAGATATGAGGTTTGACTACTTTCATCTTGTGTACCACTAACTCATGAAATTTAATATCCTTCCATCTATATCTATAGAGTAAATTTCTTTTTGAAATTGTTTCAATAAGTTCACATAATGTATTTTTCATTCACAACATGTATTTGGTTCTTCACTTTCCAAATTCATGACATAGATCATGACCTGATGGATGCTGTGAAATCCTATTACATGACATGCACTTCTAGTTCACGATGTGTAATAGACATTTTCTATTTTATTTCTATATTTATTCCTTTGAAACCTTAAAATCCTAATTCCTACAAAATTTAGTACATACTAATCATATTACTGAATAATGTAATTAAATTCCTTAAGTAAACGGAAGTAAAAATTATATATGAATTTGACTTATCAACTTCCCCCACACATGAACAATTGCTTATCCTCTACCAGAAAGGTCTCAATAGTGATTTCAAAAAGATAAAAAAAATTTAAAGTAGGAAACATTCTTTAAATATAAGAAAATAAAACTAAGAGCAAGGAGAAAATGATAGTATATAGAATCATCCCTACATAGAAAATCGTTCATGCCTCATAGCTCAGTTCTTTAAAAAAATTCAAATTTTATAATTACAATCTTTTAACTGATCCTTGAATTCTATATCCATTTTTAATTTACCTCATAGTGAATTTTATCTCATCATTGGTTATATCATCTCCAATTTGTAAATATAAGTACAAAATTAATCATGAGATCTTCAGTAATTTGGTTCAACTAAGTCTGAGGTTGTGGGTAGGTGGGTAAAAAGTGAAAATAAAGCTCAAAAGGAGGGTGAGATATAAAGTAAAATACTTGAAATTCAAGGCCAGTGTAATAAAATGACTCCTCCTAGATAATCATGTCTTCTCTCCCAGCATATCAGGTTGGATCCATGTATATATCAAGTAAGTGCCAAAAAATGGTATCTCGTTCCTTTCCTTTTTATTTTGTATTTTCATTTTTCAAAATTCATGCCTAGGTCAGATCTCACATCCATCCCCCAAACACATATCATTCTTTAGGGGATTCATCAGTCTGGAAATGGTGATTTTTTATCTTCCCAATATAAAACCCATGTCAAATTTTTTTTCTTTTGAATTTTTCAAAGTAATAGAATAGAAGTAAAATGCTACAAAGTATAAATGGATCACAAACAAATAGTTTGATGAGTAACATAATACATATCTATAATAAAACTATCTCATCTATTTTAATTCCTCCCCCACAATTGTTCTATAGTAAAATCATGCATTATATAAGGAGTAGTGTAGTAATGGTAAACTCATCTTGGAATAGCTTCATCCTATATGGAAATTCATGGAAACTATGGGATACCAAAAGAAATATTTCAGGTGGTTCTTAGAAAATAGTGGCTAAAAAATGACTGCCTCGATCATTTTAAAATTGTATTGGTTTATTCATAGCCGCAATAAGATCTTAGTGAAAGTTATGATAGGTTTACATTTCCTAGTTATCACTCAAGAAATATTCTTAGAAAATAATATGCCATTGTGGGCTTAATGTTATCTCAAGCAATGAGAATAACAAAAGGAACTGGAAATCAAAACAGGTATAAAACTAAGTAATATTTCAATTAACCATAATTTAAAAGATGTTGAATTTTAATTTGATTTATAAGATCATCAATCATTCTAAAAATCTAAATAGAGACAAAACATGGATTCTAACAATTATAACTTAAATTTTTCTTTTATTTAAATTTCCATAATGTTTTTCAGGTTTAAAGCATGCTTACAATTTGAGAAAATGTCTCCTAGATAGGTGAGAATAGATAATAATTCAAGTATATCAAAAGTTAAAATCATGAGAAACTCCCCCACACTTAGAAGTTGAAAGTTTCTACAATATCCATGGAATTATTATGGTAGTGTTATAATATATAAAGTTCAAAAAAATTAAAATGGCATTGGACAATTTAAAAACAATTGAGGGAATCAAGAGCTCTATGTAATAATAGGCATTCTATAAGGGAACTTAGGATGTATTCTTCTAAATATGGTTCACCTACAAAAATGGGTTAGAAAATAATTCATGCATTAGATGAAACATTATTCCACTTGTGTTAAGAATTTGAAAAAAAGAATCATAGGTAGGTGCACAAAATGAGGATCAAAGGTAACAAATTTTATTTAAAATTGTTAAATGCTTACAATTAAATTCTAAAGGAATCAAAATTTAAATGAAAATTAATCTATCATAATGAATCAATCTATAAGACAATAAACTATGGGTTGCCTCTCATAAAGTACTAACATGAAATATTCATCCAGGCGAATGGACTAAAACATCCTATAGTGGGGTCCATCGGCTCAGTTGCTCCTCTTACGTTTGCAGCTACTAGTATTAGTGTCCTCAAGATTATGGTCTCTCTTAGCCACATTGATAACTTCAGGTCCATCGTGAGCATAAATCAGATAGGGGAGAAATGGAATCATCACTCTAGGTGGATGCCGCTGGGTAAGGATCTCGATGGATAGTTCTTAAAGTTGGCGTTATATTTCTATGACACCCTGGGTCACCCTATTGACCAAAACAGATGGTGTAATGGGTCCATCAAAAAATATGGATGATACTGAGGATCTAGAAATGTCTATAGAAAAATTAAAACAAATGAAAATAAATCCATGTAAGAATGATGCAAAAATCAATTTCTATATATATATATATGATCAGTACAAAAATAAAGGCACACACATATGAAAAAAATGAAATGACCAGCCTAATCCCAAAATATCGAAAGACCTAAAATGATAAAAATGGATGACTAAGTGCAATACTCAGGACCATAAATCTCCTCCATCATCAACCCACCCACTAGTGGTGATGAAAGCGGTAGGTCTGGATCAATGTCTGTGGTGGTAGCAAAAGCAGGTGGATCGATGATAGATAGTGGAGTAGCGGTGCTAGATACATGATATGGAGCGGGTGGTTGAGAGGACATAATCAATATGGAGGTCATGAGACTGGTAGCTGGATCGATGAAAGGTACCTCTAGGGATATATCGGTGGCCAACCCCTTGCCCTGCCAGGCCTTCCAAGCTAAATACTCTTGTTAGGCAGTAGGTTCAGTAACATATAGGGGTAGGTCAGGCTGGGATATGGGTGATGTGGGAATGGTAGAAAAGGAGGGTTTGATAGAGTATAGTGGTGGTGGAGTGGTGAACTCTAAAGGCACCATGAAAGGAATATGAGATGAGTGTAAATATGGAGTAGGTTTGATAGGATACATAGCTGTGCAGCCCATAGTTCTATATGGGTAGGGTGGGTGGTTGTATGTATGGTAGAAGTGGTGGTAGAGATAAGAGGATGAGTGGGTGGTGTGGGTGGAGAGGTGGTGAGTGGATCGGCTGATGGATCTATTTTTGCTGGTGGAGGGGCCTCTGCATGTGTTGTTTCCTCATGCATTCCTAGTTCCCAATGATATATATCATCCTACAGGACTAATAGCTGCATATTGTGTAGCATCATGAAATCAATAAGCCCAATGGGTTTGGTAAGTGTCAGTGCAGTATCAAAAACACTGAGGTTTCTAGCCATGTGAGTAACAAAGGATCCTCCCATCAAAGTACCATGAGTCTTTTGTGCATGGTCCTTTTAGTAAAGAGTGGATTGTGTAGCCATTTTTATGGGTGGACCACCCATGGATTATTCAAGAATAATTACATCCACCTGGATGATGCTCACATGTGACTCATCCCTCATGAACCGCCCATGTTTCATAGCCTAATGAAGAATCCATAGAGCTGGGCTCCATAACTGGGAACAATTTTTGATCCTCGGGTCATAGGAAAGTTGTGGGTCCTATGAAATAATCTACCATAGATGTTGTGAATTATTTTTAGGTGGACCCAACTAAAGGTTTGGGAAGATATCTGATGCTTCTAATTCATCTGTATAGATGATGATTCCAATACCAAACTCGGTGAAGGAAAGCTCATGTGGCCACCCACCCAAGATAAATATGAGGCTATCAATGTCCATATCGAATGTGGATAGTAATTATTGAAAAATATATATCTATATTTCTCCTCACAAACCTCAAAAATTCATTCCAAATGTAATGTCTCCAGGAGGTCTAGTATAACATCACTGATGTTCAGTCGGACCAGGATGGGAAGGTCCAGCGTCTTGTTTGTCTGCATCAGCTTGGCCTGTATCCTAATGAGTTTTTATTGGTTATTTGGGTTGTAAAATTCTAGGACATGGTGTAAGTGTAGGTTTTCATCATTATAAGAGTCCTTATAAGTGGAGGAGGATCCAGATTGTGTAGCTAGTGCAACACGGGATGCTACAGGTGGTGTAGGAGTTGTGGTAGGGTTGAAAAAAGTGGATCCATGTATTTACATTAAAGGCGAATGCTCATCATTTTTAGACAATGAGTATGAAGGTTGAATCTACTTGGTTCAGGCCATTGAGGAAGGATGGAGTTTCTAGTTATGAGAGGAGGAGGAGGGAGGTGGTGTTGTTGTAGGTGGCCCAGTGAGAGGAGGGGGCGAAGTGATGCCGTCGTGGGTGGTTAAGAGAGAGTAGGCAGAGAGGTGAGGGATTTTGGGTGTATGGAAGAGACGAGAATGGTGTGAGTCTATTTAAGGGAGAAGGTAATGAGAGGGAGGATAAGGTGGATAGTCAGAAGAATAAGGGGGCAGAGAGGTTTGGGTGTTGGGTCGTGAACCTAGGGTTCACGACCTATATTTTAAAAAATAGACAATGTGAGTTACACAATTTTTAGCATAGGTTCATGTCCAGTACTAGTGTTTTAAAAATAATCTTCAGATGAAAAAAGTACATGTCATGTAATATAGTTTCATGGCGTGTAATTGAATTTTTTATCTCAAAATGTGTTCAACCCCAGTATTTTGCTCTTAGATTATCCGAAATTTTCCTAAGGCTATCCTAATATAACCTAGGCTAAGATGAACTACCCTTGGTTTCCTTCTAATTAGTGCTTCCTTTAACATCGAGGGATTGACTTTGTTAAAGATCAATTGAACTTGAGCCTAATGAAACATCCATCCCGAAAGGGTTCATGGATGGTTTTTAGTCTCTGAACATTCTCCTTGAATGGTGGTCTACCCACACTTTGAATTTTGATGGTCTCATAAGGAAAGACTTTAATGACTTCAAAATGGTCGAACCATCGAGATTTCATCTTACAAGGGAACAATTTCATTCTAGATTTGAATAATAGGACCTCATTACCTAGGACAAAGATATTCCTTACAATGCGTTGATCATGAAATTTATTTTTTTTCCTAATAGATTCTATAATTTTCATAGGCATCCTTCCTGATTTTTTCTAATTTGATTAACTACAGAATCCTAGTTTCTTCATCCTTCTAAAAATCTAAATTCAGTTTCATAGTCTCCCAATACAAATGATGCTAGAGTTCCACTAGAAGATGACATGGTTTCTCATAAACCAGTCTAAATGGTGTTTTTCCTATGGGAGTTTTGTATGCATTATGGTATACCCATAGTGCATCATCCACCTTTAGACTCCAGTCACTTCATCTTGTTTTTATAATCTTTTCTAAAATTTTATTGATCTCTCTATTCGATGGTTTTATTTACCCACTTGTTTGTGGGTGGTGGGGAGTTCATGTATTGTGTCTGATTCCATACTTCTCTAGGAATCCTTTCATAGCATGGTTTTTGAAATTTGTTCCTCGATCACTAATGAGTAATCTTGGAAATCCAAATCTCACAAACATGTTCTTTTTCATAAAGATCATGACCACTTTCATTGTGTCATGTGATGATGGTTTGGATTCTTCCCAATTTGATAGGTAGTCAAATCCAACTAGAATGAAGGATTTTTCATATGAAATAAGAAATGGTCCCATGAGTTCTTTTCCCAAAACAAAGAAGATTTCAACTTCCATGATGGGATTTTAAAGCATCTCATTCCTTTTCCCAAATTTTCTCATCCACTGTAATCTATCACATCTTTGGCTGAATTCCCTCGTGTCTTGGTGTAGTGTGGGCTAGAAAAGTGAACTTTTTAGAATTTTGGATACTGTGTGCTTGGTTCCATGATTTCCACCAGCTAATGATGTTGGAAACATTTTTATTACATTCTCTATTTCAATTTTAGGGATGAAATATCATAGAAATCGATTAGAAAAACATTTGAACATTAATGGTTCATCCCAATAGAAATGTTTTGAATTAGCCAGAAATATTTTCCTTTTTTGATATGAGTGGTCTTAGTGCAAGAATATCATGGAAAGATAATTGGAAATATCAGAAAACCAAGTTTGAAACTTGATACTAAAAAGGGTTTCATGTGGAAAATCTACTTCAATGTATGTCTACTCGTCTTCCTTGATGAATGACTGGGGAAGTTAGGATATATGGTTAGTAATTACATTTTTTGTGCCTTTTGTGTCCTTGATTACAATCTAAAACTCTTTTAGTAAGAGGATCCACCATATCATCCTTGTTTTGGAATCCTTTTTTCTCATCAAGTATCTTAGGGAGACATGATTAGTATGTACAACCAATTTGGACAATATTAGATAGGAAGGGAATTTATCAAAGTCGTATACAATGATTAATAGTTCTTTCTATATGGTCATGTATTTTACATGAGCTTCACTTAGTGTATGGCTTGTATAATAGATGGGATAAAATAAGTGTCCAATTTTTTGTCCTAACACAGCACCAACAAAGAGTTCATTGGCATCACACATTAACTCAAATTCTTTATCCCAATTGGGTAAAATGATGATTGAGGATACTATCAGGATTTTTTCAATGTCTTAAAAGTCTTATGACATTACAAAGTGAAATTGAAATGGAATTATTTTGAAAATAAGTGTGTCAATGGTTGGGAAACCTTTATAAAGTCTTTTTCAAATCGTCTGTAAAATCCAGCATGGCCTAGAAATATTCTTATTACCTTCAATATTGATGGTTCAAGAAAGTCCTTGATGACTTTTATTTTGACTGGATCAAATTCTATTCCTTCTTTGTAGATATTATGCCCAAGGATTATTCCTCCTTGGAACATAAAATGACATTTCTCCCAATTTAAGACTAGGATTTTTTTCTTCATAGCATTGGAGGACTAATTCTAGATTTCTTAAATAGACCTTGAATGATCTTCTACAGACTGAGAAGTCACCCATAAATTTTTCTAGAAATTCCTCTTCCATGTCATGGAAAATATGAATCATTCATCTCTGAAACATTACTAGAGCATTTCACATTCCGAATAAAATTATCCTGTAGGAAAAATACCAAATGGGCATGTGAATGTGGTCTTTGGGTAATCAGCAAGGTCGACTAAAATTTGGTTATATCCTGAATATCCATCTAGGAAACAATATAATTCATGTCCCTCAAGTATTTCCATCATTTCATCCATGAATGGTAAGGTAAAATGATCCTTTATTATTGATGAATTTATGCATCTGTAATCTATGTAAACTCTCCATCTAGTGATGGTGTGAGTTGAAATTAATTCATTTTCATCAATTCTCTCTATTTTGAGTCCACCCTTCTTACACAAAACTTTTAGGGGGGTCACTCATTCACTATATAATATAGAAAATATTGATCCATCGTCCAAGAGTTTCACCACTTCATTTTTGATGACTTCCTTCATCGGTGGTGTGATCCACATTTGAGGTTTACATTTCAACTTTGCATCTTCTTCAAGTAAAATATTATGAGTGAATTCAGTATGATTAATTACTTTGATGTCTATCATTTCCTAGGAAATTGAATGCTTGTGTCTCTTCAAAACATCAACCTAATTTTCTTATTGTTTCTGAGATAATTCGATGCTGATAATTACAGGCAAATCAATTGACACTCCTAAGTAAGAATACTTAAGAGTACTAGATAGAGGCTTTAGTTACAAATTTGGTAGTTTAATGATAGAGGGGGTTAAAGGTGGAAAGTTATCCCTCATGAGAGGTTCAATTAAGATCACTTCCTCAAAATTTTACTATTCTTCATTCTCTGAGATTGAATCTTGAATTTATTCTTCAATGGACATGTACTCATATCGCTCTTGCAAAAGAGAGATGGTGTTGCAATCAATAACATTTTCTGATTTTTGGGTAGCCTTAACCAATTTGAACACTACCTATTCTTATCCAACATGGAAGATCAAACATCCTTGATTCACATCTATCAAATACTTTTTTGTGGCTAGGAATGGTCTACCGAGTATAATGGGAATGTCACCTTCTTCTTCCATGTCTAGAACTAGGAATTATAATGGAAAGATGAATTTTATGACTTTAACTAATAAATCTTCAAGAATTACTCTTGGGTGATTCACTTATCGGACAGTGAGTTGAAGTGATTATCTAGTTTTTTTGAGTTCTTTGAGTCCTAACTTACAAGAAACACCCACTGGAATTAAGTTGATACTATCTCCAAGATCGCATAGATCTCTTCCAAACTTGCATTCTCCAATAGCAAAGGGTATTGAAAAACTTCAGGGATATCTCATATTTGGTGGTATTTTATACTAAACAACAGTATAAAATTTTTCATTTAATGAGATGGACCCAAGATCTTCTATTTTCCTTTTGTTGGACCATATATCTTTGTTAAATTTTTCATAAACTAGCATCTGGGAAATGTCTTCTACAAATGGTATGTTGATGTGAAATCTCTTGAACATTTCCAGGAACCTCTTGTATTTTGCCTCTTTTCAGCCTTGTCTTACACTTTCTGATAAATAAAGAGGGGTCTTGTATAGTGGTGAGGAAATAAATGAGTTTCTTTGGTTGCTTAGGATTTTGACCACTTTCATCTGGTGATACTTCTTGAGGTGTGGTTTTATCAACTTCTTCTTCTACTAGCGGTTGTTTCTTAGGTTGTTAACTTTTATATCTTATATTTTTTTTGTTGAAATTATAATTTATTCCCTCTTATTAGCAATAGTGATTTAGCTTCCTCCCTTGGGTATGTCTTTGTATTACCAAGTAGGGTACCTTTTAATCTATCAGAAAAAGTTTTCAATATTTTACCCATTTGATAATCAAGATTATGCAAAGCATCTCTTTGGTTTTTCATTTCCATTTCCGGATTTTTCATTCTCTAATATGATTTTTGAATGAATTTATCCAGGGTGTTTTCTAGGTTACTTTGAGGAGGAGCAGGTTTTTGTTGAGGTCTAGGATGAGTGGGTTGGAATTGCTACTAAGATCTTTGTGGGAAGGGTTTTTATTTCATCTATTATTGAGGTCTTGGAAGTGGGTTCATAGGTGGATACCCTGGTGGTACTTGATTCTAAAATGGTGCTTGACCACTTCACTGTGGAAAATATCCTTTGTTTTTATGAGGTTGTTTCTGAGCATGCCTCTACTGATAATATTGTTGTTTTTGTTGAAAAGGTGGGTTCTGTTGATTATAATTGATGTAATTACAATCCTTATAGTCTTCAACTCATGACATGCAATATTGGTACGGATGTGGGTCACCACACATCTCAATGATTATATATCCATTATGGGAGAAGGAGGGGGTTGTGCATAAGACATTTGACCTGATTCAATATTCTTCATGAGCACTTGGACTTGTGCTACAAATTTGGTGCTTTCATCCACCTGGAGAATACCACACTAAGGTGGTCCACGATCACTCTTCCATATGATGGAATTGTGTTAAACTTCATCAAGAATGGATCTTCTGAATTTTGGGGTCTTAAACATCATTCCTCCATTAGTGGAAACATTGATAACTATTCATTCAGTTGGATGGAGTCTTTGGTAAAATGTTTGTAACTGAATCCACATGTCTAGTGAATGTTGTGGGAACTTCCTCATCAACTCATTGAACCTGTCCCATGCTTACCTTGCAGATTCTCCCTCAAACTAATAAATGTTCTTAATGTCATTATGGATCTTCCAAATCCGGATTGGCAGAAAGTATTTGTCCAAAAACTTCTTAGAAATATCTCCCCAAGTCATAACCGACTTAGGAGAATGACTTTTAATCCATTTCTTAGCTCTCCCTCATAAGTAAAATGGGAAGACGCAGAGTCTTATTGTGTATGAAGATACTCCCCAGTTGTGAATGACATCATAAACTTCTAGGAAGTTGGACATATGTTCATGTGGATCTTCACTCTAGACTCCGCTGAATTGTCCCATGTTATGGATCATATGAATGAGTCCAGTTTTGATTTCAAAGGAATTACCTGGGATGGGGGGACACACTATGATTGTTGTGGTTCCATGGATTGATGGAAATCCATAATCCATGATAGTCCTTTCTTGATTCATCGGGTGCTCTCCAAGGACAATTTGATTCATATTTTAAGGGTTTGGCAGGTTTTGTCCTGCTTGATTGTTCAGGATGACAATTTTTTACCAACAATTTTCTAAAATGTACCTTTCAATATTGGGATCAAAGGATAATAGTTCTTTTGTCTCAAGGTTCTTCGAATGAGTTGACAGACCTTGGTACATGAAATATACCTTGAAATAGGGATGCAAAAGAACATTGAATGGAAAGAAAGAAATAATGACATGGAAATATAATCTTAGGTCTTTTCACCAAAGTCTTTAGAAGCACAAAATATTGTACCCAACAATGGTACCAAAATTTGATGTGCTCATACGCGTCATTGAATTCGTGTGAGCTATGGTCATATTAGAATTGTTGATTTCCCAAACTTTACTTACTACCTAGGCATAGTATAGTGATAAATTGGGGGAAATACCATGGGGATAAAGTTGGATCATTAATGTCAACACCTTAATACCCTTTAGGGTAGGTGTCCTTTCAATTTTTCTTTGGTTTGGGAAATGATAGATCTATAGTGGTTGATAGTTTCTTTAATAATGAGAAAATGGTTAGGATCAAATTCAAGTATCTGTATAAAGGATGATATTAATTATATAATAGTAGGATCATAAGGTTTAGGCTATGAAGTAAGAGGTGTCCACTAGTTGATTTTGGTTAAATCAACTAGCTCTATCTAGGAGGAAACTATTCCTTTATCGAGAGACTGTGACAACCTAGATGCATTAGGCTTATCTTGTAATGAAGAAAGTATTTTAGAATATTTGTTTTAGCATAATCTACTCCTACCAGGATAAGGTCCTTCACTTTAATATCCCATGGTTGGGTACATTCAAATAAATCAGATAGACATTTATTAATTATCTCAATTACTAACCCATAAGTTTATAAAAATTAGAATTAATGATTTATAATTTTTTAGATACCCCTACTCTCGATCCCTACCCATGAGTGGTTTAGCCACTCATGGTAGGTTGGGGTGTAAATAAATAAATAAATAAAACCATGGTCAACAAGATAAGAATGGTTGAATTTAAACATTTAACACACATACACGATTCAGATTCAGATTCAAAATAAGGGGATGAGAATGAAATCCTAATTACCAAGATGTAAAAAAATAGTTAATTAGAATGAAATCAAAAATAGATCCAACATGAGTTTATTGATAATTTATAATGAAATATTATGGTGATGAAAAGGGGAAATTAAATAAATGATAAAAAATTATCCATGACACTTTTATTAAATTAAAATAATTAAAATAATGAATAAATTCTAGTTTAATGGAGAGGGATTTGAAGGAAAATCGAAGGGAACAAAAAGAAAAAATAAATTATGATTTGGAAGCTCTCTAAATCCAATGTTGGGATAATTTATTTATAGATGAAATATTAAATGATTTGTAATATATTTCACATCGTGTAATGATAAATCTATTTATATCTCTGTGGTTTTTTAATATTATGCATATCTCACGTGTATCTCATCTGAGATAAGAGGTTTGAATTCTTTCACATCATGTAGCACTAAATCATGATGTGTAATAGACTTCCAGTTATGTATCTAGAAAGTATTTCATGTTCAAAGGGTTTTACTGAGTTCACATCATGTATTTTTCATTCATGATGTATACTGGGTTCTTCACTAGAAAACTTCATCACTTGGTTCATGACTTGGATCACGACTTGATGGATGCTGTAAAATCCTATTACATGATGTGTAATTCTAGTTCATGATGTGTAATAGAAATTTTCTATTATTTTTCTTCATTTCTTCCTTTGAAACCTTAAAATCCTAATTCCTTAAAAATTCACTAGAAAACTTCATGACTTCATTCATGACTTGGCTCATGACTTGATGGATGCTGTGAAATCCTATTACACGATGTATAATTATAGTTCACAGCGTGTAATAAACATTTTATATTATTTTTCTTTATTTCTTACTTTGAAACCTTAAAATCCTAATTCCTTAAAAATTCACTGCATACCAAGATTATTATTGAATAAAGTAAATAAATTATTTAAGTTAATGGAATTAAAAAGTATATAAGAATTCATCTTATCAAAACCCACCTATTTATTCAATAAGAAATAGTCCACACACATCGGTATGAACTATTTCAAGAATCTATTTAGCTCTTTCACCTTTCCCACTAAATGGGGCTTTGATCATTTTTTCTTGTAACCATTTGTGACATACACCAAGTTGTTTTAGTTTAAAAGAATCAAAATATCATTCTTGGTGTAATTTAGTCAAAAAAGAAATTGTTTACATGACCTAGCTGGTGATTCCAATGTTGGGTGTGGTATAATCCATATGAAGAAGTTACATTATTTATTTTCATTACTTGGTTCATGTAATCCAACACATAAAGTTCATTATTAAAATGTGACTTACCATAAAAAACAATCCTTATGGAATAATGAAAAAAATTCCAAAATTTTAAAATAAATCCATCTATATCATATATAGATAAAGAAATAATTTATTTGGTAACAGATGGTACATAATTAAAACATTTTAAAACCAAGATCATTCTCAATGGAAACATGAGGTGGTAGTATTTGATAGATATAACTACAAGTTTAACACTATTGGATACTCATAGATCTACCTCCCATGTTCAATATTTCTAAATCTACTTGGTTTCTATAGCACTAGGGCTTAGAAAATAGGGACTTTAGACCCATATTCGGTGAAATATAGGTGTGTTACTCTTAAAAAATTGATAGAGTTTAATTCTTTCATTTTGGTAGCAAATATTAACTCTAGTGGCCACAAGGCCATTTCCTCATTCCTCTAATGTTTTCTGTTCACACTTGGAACACCTAGGGATTGGGTCCCCAGGTAAAGACATATTTCATTTACATTGAATCTCTATATTTACATGTTTCAGTTTCCATAATCCTATAACCAAAATAAGGTATTGATCACATCTCATCTCTGGATAGAAACATGGGTTTTCTAAACTGCAAGCATGAAAACCCTCATAACAGACAAATCTGGATTTTTTTAAAGAAATATTTTTTAGTTGTACATGTGGATGATTGGATCATTATATTACCACTTGAATAACCAAAGTATTTAAATATTTAATATTTTCATTTTTAGGTGAAATGTGAGATTTCAAAAATATTTGTTCTATAGAAGCATCTCGACACATTTCAGATAGGAACCCTCACAAGGTTTGTGGGCGGTGACTTTAATACCATTGGTGTGAAATCACAGAAATGAGGAGGAATGATATACTCAGATAAATAAATGAATTATTTTGATGTTTTCATGGATTTTAAGGGTCTCAAGGATATGGGATTCTCAAGGAGAAAATACACATTGTGTAACAACCAACAAGGGAACAAGAGATTTTGGAGCATGCTTGATCAGTGTCTCGTCAATCTCTATAGGATTAGTTCATAAACGCATGACTCATTTACTCACCTCGCCATAACTCATTCATATCACTCATAGCTATTGGTGACTCTTGGGAAGGAGTATTAAAGCTACAAATTTCTCTTATATTCTTCTAATTTAAATGGCCTGAATGGTTTTCTACAGGAGGTCATAGAATCATGGAACAAACTGGAGGGAGGTACAACATTGGTGGGACTTCTGCAACATCTTCAAAAACTCCGAATGGATATGAATAAGTGGATATTGATCATATAAGATAGGTAATTCAATATAGAGTAGATAAGGGATGAAATTGAATCAATGGATTAGTTTCTAAAAAATATCTAGAAGGGTGTTCTTTTTGTCTCTATGATTTAAAAACAATCTTTTCTAGAGGAGAAACTCCTCAAAATTGAAAGGTTGTGTAGAAAAAAATATAGATCCCTCTAATTCATGGAAGGATATCAAAAATACCTCTTATTTATAATCATGATTGAAGGAGAAGAGAGTAACAAAAAGAATCAAATTACTTCTTGAAGATGGATCCTACACTACAGACGTTGAAGTTGTAAAAAAGATGGATTTATAGAATTTTAAATGTCTACTGGCTAGATCGATTGAGATTAATGGGGATAGTCAAAATAGGGTCCCTGATGTAGATCCTTTCTTGAACTGCATCACAAAACTAGTTGAGGAAGGAGATAATGGCATTCTAACTACTATTCTAGGAGAGGAATAAATTAAGGAGTCTGTGTTCAGCCTGAAACAGGAATGTTCCCTCGGTCCCTATGGATTCTATGTGCTTGTTTTTAAGGCATGTAAAATAATCAATATAGTGGTGGGAGATGTAGTGTAAGACTTTTTTTATAGGTGGTGGGGTGAATAGGGAATTTTGTGCATCGAAGGTTTTCCATATTCCTCAGGTGAAATAACCCACTAAGTTGAACCAATATAGACCTATCTATTTATACAATTTCATTCATATAATCCAAGTCAATATCATCAATAGAAGACTATACTTTATCATTCTATGGGTGATATCAGTGGAACAACATGGATTCGTACAAGGAAGAAGTATCCAAGGGTCTATTGGTATTGCAAAAGAAATTGTGGAGTCCTTCAATAAAATGATGGTTGGATCTAATGTCATGATCAATATTGATATGGATAAGGCCTAATATAGGTTGGAGTTGAGATTTATTATTAGGACTATGAGAAAATTTGGTTTTAGTGAATAGTTTTGTGACTTATGTTTCAGATTCTATGGATCCCTATGGCTCACCATCTACTTAATGGGAAGAGGATTTTGATTTTTAAAGATGGTACTCAGTGTTAGATAGGTTGATACACTATTTATGACTCTTTTTATTTCAGCCCAGGAGGACCTTAAAGTTAAGTTCAAACACAACATTGAGGAAGGGAGTATTACGACTTTCAAGAATAGGTACGAGAGTGGTTTGGTGTCCCACCTTATTTTTTTCTAATAAAATGATATTTTTTATCAATGGAAGTAAAAGGTCGATAAATATATTCATTCAAATTATGTCTAATTATGGAAATCTATGTGGGAAAATTATAAATAAAATGAATATAAGTGTGTTGGTTTCCAACAAATGCTTAAAAATCCACATCAACATTATTGATGAAAATCTCAACATACAAAGGAAAATCCTCCCAATGGAGTACCTTGGAACCCTTTTATCAAATGGTAAATTAAAAAAGGTTCTATTCAATGACATTTTCATCTGAATCACAAGGAGAGTGTGAAATTGGAAGAAAAATTTTCTCTCTTTTGGCGGGTGGATAACATTGATCAACAATGTTCTATCTTCAGTACCAATTCCTTTGATCACTATTATCAAACCACCAATGGGAAAAAAATTCAAGGCTGAAGAATATCATGAAAACTTTGAT
Organism: Viscum album; assembly: GCA_963277665.1. Lineage (NCBI taxonomy): Eukaryota > Viridiplantae > Streptophyta > Magnoliopsida > Santalales > Viscaceae > Viscum > Viscum album. The sequence continues at coordinate 1,273,391,819 of OY728139.1, forward strand.
ATGTAATGAAAACTAGAGTGGAAGGTGTCACTGGGTGTCCTGGAAATGTCTTATGAAGGCAATAAATGAGGGTGGAATAGGCCTTCACTTTATTTCAGAAGCCATGCATGGAATGAAAGATCAATTAACGTGGGATGTTATTGAGAAATGGATATAAGGAAAATTGTGAGGGGGGTGGTATAGATCATAAAGAATTATTGGCCTTGCATGAACTATTCTAGAATATTTAGAAGATATGAAGGAAAAATAATGGTGGTTTGTTGGTCATAGGGATATCAACCTTTGAAAGATGAATTGGGAGGGTGAAACCTTGCTCTTCCTATGGTTTCCAGTTACGAATATTTCTTCTAGGGAGGTCAAATTGTTTCTAGTATTTCTAAATTACATTCTTAATTCGGACTAGAGGAGTATATTTGAGAATATATGGTTGGCTAATGAACCATATAGATTTACCTTATTGGGATCAACCTTAGGTAAATTCAATGGTCGAGACATCATCAGCATGGTGCGCACAAGGCTCGAGATGTATGAATGGGAATCCATAACTTATTTAAAAGAGATCTCAGGTAAACTTAACTTTCTAGTTTGGAGAATGAGAAATAGAGATACCCTTACAGATGGGAATGTGCATATGAAAGGTGTGGCATTGGTCTCCAAATGCTAGTGTTGTGAAACACCTCATTAAGAATCAAGTTGTCATGTTTTCTTTGAAGGTGATTGGGTGAAGGGGACTTAGAATTTTATCTTGTAGGGAATGAATATTCCTAGATGTGGGGATTCCTTGTAGGATTCCAACGAGGATTGGTTCCAGGGTGTTGGGAATCATGGAACAGAGATCAAAATGTGGGAAGTGACTATCTATTTTCTTTTCTAAACACTATGATAATCTTGGAACAAGTAAATAGAGATAATAATACATTATTTTATCTTTATGTAGGTGTGGTAGAAGGCATTGGTAGTAGAGATGATTATTCTTATTTGTGCTGGAATATCCTCTTCTTTTCTAAGGAATTTTATTCCAAGGATTTACTGTATACGGAAAAATTGAAGAGTAAATCTGAGCACATTGGTCAAATGGAATCCTTCTAAAATGAGATTAAAACTAAATATAGATGGATCATGTGTCTCTAAGAAATAAATGGGGCATGTTGTTCAGATAAAATATGGGTTCATTAATTCTTGGATTCAACTCCTTCTATAGGCCAATGAATTTGATGGGAGTAAAGAAAAGAGTTGTTCTCACCATACTTATCTTCTTTAGGATCTATTATATTTAGATTAATGAAGTTGAGTCTAACTCTAATTTAATTGTGGGAATCATCCAATTTAATGTTATATCGCCACGTAACTTTTCCTATGATGTTATTAAATGAAGATACTTAATTAATTTGGTCATTTAGGTTTGTCACACTTGGATAGAAAGGAATTTCATGGTAGATGCATTGGCCAAAAAAGGGAATCTGGAAGAAAACATTATCATTTAAAATAGTTTGGGATCCTTTCTTGATGATTGTATTTTTTAAGGTTGAATCCCTTTTATTTCATCACTTCCTCCCTCCATGAGGTGAGAATGACTTTTTTTATCTTGTTTTCTCATCAGTAATAAAAAAACTAAATTTCAGTTAGAAATAGTTAAATTCCACTTAATAACAAATTCAAATGAATCATCCCCATTCTTTTTTGGTTTGGTGGTGTCTTTATTATAGTGTACCTTCTCCCCACATATGAAATAAATAGCATCACAATCCCCTGCTTTCCTCATGACCTTTATTTATAGGGAAGTGTGTGAAGAATATTTTTTCTTATATCTCTGTGCTTAGACTTTTAATTTATTCACCATAAGGATGGACGGATTTTTTTTGATTTATCTCCTTATCTACTTGATGAAGAAAAGTGACTAAATAAGGAAGAAGCTTCTCAATATTGTTCATATTAAAATTTATAGCAATACTAGAGAATCTTTAAGGGAGTGATGCAAGAATGAGATCAATTCATGGTTTATCAACAAGTTTAAACCTTAGAACCTGTAGGCACTTAACATAGCAAATGAACATGACAATTTGAATCCCAGATAGAACACCCTCTCCAAGATAACTCTAAAAGAGTTCCTTGGAGATCTCAAACTATTTTTGTATTTCTCTCTCTTAATACAAACCAAATAGATGCTCATGTATGCTATAGGAATCCATGTTTTTTATCAAACTTTATGAGATCACTGGACCTAGATGAAATAAGAAAGTGTTGAATGTTGACTACATCCTTCAAGTGTTTTTTTATTGAAAATGAACTATTCATAACTGGCCTCTTTAGTAGGCAGATTAGTAGAGATGATTCTTGTATGTAATATTTATATTCATAGATCAACACAACTTGAATGCATATGAACCATTCTTGGAAGTTACTATCAGTAAAAATATGGTCATTCTTTAATATTTATTATTGGTATAAAGTGGATAAGGATATTGCCATTTATTCTACAATTTATAATTGAATATCATTAGTTATTTTCTTGATTAAAAATTATTTAAGACATAATAATAATATTAATTTATTAAGTATCTAACTATTTTAATCAAGTACTAATAACCCTGACCGTTAAACTTAGAATGACTAGTTGCTATGAAATTCTAGTAGCAAGGATCCATATTCCCATTCTCATAACCCTAGTATAGGATGATAAATCTATTTAAAGTAATTTAGGTATGCATGTCTTTTCCATCTTTAGGCTTTCATCTCCTTGGTTTATTGAGTGGCTCCCCAATCCCAAAGTCCTGGCTTAGATTTCCTCAACACTTCCCTTCAAATTTCACCAAGTCCAGAAAGGGATACTCATATTGATATAAAATGGTTAAGTGAACCCAAAACCTTTATAATAATAACCTTATAAAATTAAGTTATGAAATAATGGTTGGTCAAACACTTTGTTCTACTGGTATCATTCTTAATCAAGTAATGGAAGACTTAGTCTGGCTTAATATTAGACTGATGGGTTTTATTTATTATGTATAAACTTATCTTGTTTTATCTTTTAATTGTCTTGTTAATATTAATATGGGTTTACTTAAGTGATTAATAATGTTTGGGTAAAACATTTACACACAATAAATTTATTTATATTTCATATTTTCACATTAGTTTATTTTTTTATATGGTTGCAGTATTGCATCCATAAAATAAATAATGAATAATACATAAATAAATAAATAAATGACCAGATCATGAGATTGGAAAATGGTTGATTTATTTATGGGAAAATAAATCAACATATGACTTAGGGGATAACTCATTGTGTCTGTCTTGACCTGAGTTCCAGCTTCCAACATGTTCACCTATATATCAACTGGGTTGGCATCGACTAGGTTATTTCTTGAACCACCTCCACATTCCTTGGGATGCTGTATTTATTAAAAGTATTTATAACTCGTATATAATTGAGGGTAACCAATGGATTGGTTAAGTGGAATTATATAAATAACCTTGGATATACAAGCCTTACTTAATAATGGATGGATGGATGACACGTAGGACCTCATTTTAATTTATTAATTAAAAAATTGAAAAACCATGCAATAAAAAAATAAAATAAAATAATCCCAGTACATACACATGTCTTGGTAAATGATTATGATCATTCAAACACATGATATGGTTACCAAAAAATACACTAGTCAGAATTCATTTCTATTCATTATTTTTTACTAAGATAAATGAACTCGCATTAATTAATTAATGGATTAATTATTTACTTTTTCTATTAATGGATATCTAAATACTCTGGGAGATACCCATAATAAATGAATTCCTGGGAAATAAATGGAAGATCCAATAATTATAGGTAATTACAATAAATTAATTGCACATTTAATAATTCTGTAAAATCATTATTAAACTGTAAAACAAAAAAGGTTCTAATAAATATAAAAAGGTTTCAATGTTGAAATTAGAAATTTAATGTAATTTAATTCTGCCCTTTATTGGTAGACTACATAGTGTGTACTTATGAGCTAAATTCCATGTACATCAATTTTTATGTACCTAGGATACACGCTTGGGGTTTTCTCATATACAAAATTTGGACTACACAGTGTGTACTTACTAGATACGCACTATGTGTTCTACTTTTCATGTGTTTGGGATAAATGTATTGGGATTTAAAATCTATATCAGGGAATTACACAGTATGTACATTCAATATACATGTCATTTTGTATGAATTTCATGTGTCTTTGCAACTCAGTGAAGGACTATATTTGTTCATTGAACACGGGAATACACGATGTGTATAATACATTTACGCATTATGTATCTCACTTTTCATGTGTCTTCATAACTCTATAAAGACTTGGTGTGTATTTATGATGTTAGAATTAATAAAATGCATGTTGTTTTCACCAGATACATGTCATATATTTCATTAATTCTATATTATATCAGTCTCTTATTGTTTTGATGTATACTTTACCACTCAGTTTTTCTAATTTCACCACTACACCATGTAGACTACACGACGTGTATTCTAGCTACACACCATGTAATATGTCATGTCATGGGATAGAATGTCCCAGTCTACATGATGTGTTTAATAAATGAACCATGTTTAATTACTTCTTGGTGTGTTGTGTATCCCACGACAATGCCAGACACAGTGCACAATGGTACATGGTGTGTACTCAGGCTACACATCATGTAGCCCTATCTTGCCGAAAAAAAATTGGAACTTCTAAATGGAATCTCTTTTCATTGTCCATATATTATTCATCTTATAAGAAAATTAAATCATGAAGGATGATAATTAAAATTTCAAAATATTGTTAATTAAAATGGATTAAAGAATGAAAAATTCTTTGAATGAAAATCATACCACTATTTTACATATAGATCAAAAATAAAATAAATAATTATAAATTTAAAACATGAACCCTCCGATACAACTTGAAGGTTTTGGGTGCAGTGGAAGTGCCAAGGTGGTAGATAAAACAAAAAGGCTTTATCATTATAATGGATCATTCGTAATATTATTCATGATATGAACATCATGACCGATGAAAATTTTTCACTAGATATTGACATAAAGGAAAAAATAAAACCCATAGATTCTATTTTTATGTTAAATTTATTATTAATTTATATAAGATAATAAGAAATTATTACCTCTTCATAGGAACATTCATCGATAAATATGTTTTTGATCATCTGAAACCCCTTTTTCAGATTACCTTGGTTGCACTGTAAGGATCCACATGTAGAATCCCTCTAGCGGTGATCTGCACATATTCTATTGATCTTTGAACGAAGCTAATTGATTTATCAGTGCTATCATAGTGAATTCATTATCTTTAATTATTCTTGTTGATTGATTCTATTTACTTTGATCTTGAAGGAATCCTTCTAGCACTTCTCATTCTTGACACAAATGGAGGAGGAGGAATCGAGTAAGAAATCTATTGTGTATAATGATTATCAAATCTCAATTAACCCAACACAATAGACATAACCATCTATTTATAGATCTAGAGTTTAGATTAAAATATTATTTGATTTCATACCATCCCTTAAATAATATAATAATCATTATCATAACCACATGCCACATATTATCATTATTATTTTATAGTATGCGCTAACTTTTGAAATGATAGATATTATTTATTGACTTTAAAATAAACATTCATCACCAGACACGATCTTGGTCTACTCTAATTCCTTATCATTTATTTAATCTAAAAATAAATATTTAATTAAATATTTAGTTTATAAATAAAATATTTTATTCATAATTTAGTGAATAAATATTTATTAAATATTCACATAAGAAACTAAATTATTTATTAATGAATAAATAGTTATTTATTAAATTGAAAATATTGGTTATCAATAAAACATGAATAGAATTATTCCTCAGTCTTTAGAATAATATTTATTCTAGAAATTAAATTCAAATATATTTTAATCAAAATCAGAATAAACACTTAGTGTGTAACCCTCTAGGATTCTTTCAAAATAGAATTAGGTGGGATTTCCTAAAGTTCAAGATTACAATCTAAAAACAGGTCAATGCACCCAAGAGATATAATTTATTATCAAAATGATGTAAACCACATATGAATGATCACTATGAAATATAATCTCTTCGTCACGATATCTCATCAAGAAGGTTTCACAACTATGACATCAACCTATATTCTTGATATGTATTTCTTTGAATCTTTGAAATAAACATTTCATTTCACCATATCCATGGAATTTAAGGATATAGTTCTATTTCAATCAAAGGGCTCAGATATCAACTTCCATAACCATGGAAGAGACTAATCTTTATTTGAATTATCCATTAATAAAATTCCATTTGTGATGCACCCAATGTGACCTACTTTCTATGAACTTGTGGTGTCATGATATTTGTCAGAAAATATAAGTTTGTGAGTCATGACATGAATTAATGATAATATTAAAGTATAAAGTCTTTTACACATTCTTGAAGATAAGAACATCTGATGACACAAAAACATACAGAATTCCTACTAGAAGGTCTATTCTCATAATCTTCTATCTTGGAGGTCGACAAATTCAAACTTTGTGATAAGAAGCTTCGTCCTCTTATGAGTACTAGAACCTAAAAATCTATATATTATGTTCCCTAACATAGTATGCTATCCAACTGTAAAACTCTATTTAAGAGCATCTTCATATCATTTCAAGGTTCTCATCATAGTGGGGAACTTCTATGACCTTTTCAATGTGAAAAATACCCTAGGAAATTATTAAATTTATACATAACACTGAGAAATATATAATAATATGTTTTATTGATATTCAAATGTTCAAATATACATGTAAACAAAGTGTAGTCAATTGGTTCTAGAATAACAACTCTAACAAATCTTGCATCAGTCCCTTGATCAAAACCATGATCCCTTCAGTCTGGAAGGATTGTATCTTGACCTCTCTGTAATGAGAGAAAATAAATAAGTCAGAGAGTGTCTATTGAGCTTGAGAGAAAACCCTAGAGACATTATTCATCATGAGATAGTTACCTAGGGATCATAATGTTGTGCACAGTGAACAACCTCTCACAATTCACATAATTGAATATTTATAGACCCAAATTTAGGGTTTTATATTAATTAATTTCAAAAATTCCTTTAACAATATATTAAACTCAAAAAGAACATCATGCCAAGTAATAAAGTATTATTATTATTTTATTTCATGGATTTCATTAACATATGCAATGATAAATATGTATTTTACAATATGGTAAGTAAATATTTTTCACTATAAAAAATATGGTCCACTCATCCTCCTCAAAATTTATTGAATTATTTAATAAATATTTAAATATTATATATTCAATAAATGAAGAAATAAATACTATATTCATAGTCTAATTAATAAATATTTATTTTAATATTAATGTATCTACAAAAATTATTTATTCAATAAAAAATTATTTATTACCCTTCCAATAAAAAGGGATAAATAAATATTATATATTCATGTAATTGAAAAGTAACCATAATAATAAATACATATTTAACATTTTTTATCAATATATATATCCTTAATAAATATTATTTATTAGTGTAGAGAATAATATTTATTCTAACTGTTAAATATAAATAATATTTAATTGAGATAAATAGAAACATTTTGTGTGTGGCCCTTTAGGCCTTTTCCCTAATGGAATTAGATGTACTTTCCTAAAGTATAATAACACTATATAGAAGTGGGTTGAGACACCCATAGAGGAAGAGTATATGTCTCAATGATAATAATCAAATACAAACACTCACTATGTAATATAATCCCTTTGTTATGATATCTCATCAAGTAGGTTAGACACCTATGTTATCAACCTGTATGCCTGATATATCTTTCTTTGACTATTTGAAATTAAATTTTCATTACAGCATCACCATAGAATTTAATATTAAGGATCCATTTAAATCAAATATCTGATATATCACTTTCCATAAAGATGGAAGGGACAAATCCTTCCTTGACTTATTCATCAATAACATATCATTTGTGTGACACCTAAATTCATAGTGATCATATGTCGTCTTGGTTTATAGAAATATATCAAAGTGAGTGATTTATGACATGTATTGATAATAATATTAAATTAAAAGGATAATTATACAAGATCACAAACAAGAATATCCAATGACATATAATCTAATGTATTTCCCATAGTCGGGTTAGTTATCATAATATCCCATCTTGTAGATTACCAAGTGTTAATTCCATGAGAAAAAGTATCATCTTCTTACAAGTTCTTACACCTGATAACCAACATAATGTGTGTACCATGATAGAATATTATATTACTGTAGAACAATGTTCAAGAATATTATCAAAGTATTTTAAGGTTCTTGATAGATATTATAGGACATTATCATATTAATGTTGCACTTAATAATAGTCAATATGTGATAAAGTCTTTATTAATATTAAAATCCATGAATATTCTAGAAATATAATGTATAAATCATTTGGTTCTAGGGAACCAACCCCAAAATACAACCACTTACACTTGATGAGAATTCTAATAAATGGTTAGTTCTCACATGTTAAACATACTTCTATAGATTATGGCTTTAGTTATTGGGATTATCATGTTGCAATGGTTGGGGTTGGTATATACACATAATTGTGTGGATAATTTGGTTATTATGAAAATACTTCCTTGAGGTAATTCCTTAATTAGTGATATTATTGAGTATCCACCCATTGTTCCCTAATATAAATCTTGACATCTTAATTAAGTCCATAGTCAATTATTATCATAATAATGATAAAACTATGGATTTTGGTATAACCTAAATTAGGAATATGACATTGCTAAAATAATTCCTAATCTACATTGGATGATAAAACATACTCGTTTATTGTAGATATAGAAACAACTATATGTAATATGTTTTTCTTGAATATTACCTTATCATTAATGTGGAACCATATTAAATTAAAATAAATGAATATAATTGTTTAATTCCCTCGATCACTAGAAATTTCAATTTTCAACACACCAGGAACTCATTTTACTTTTTCAAGTACCGCCTGATAATTCTAACTACTTGTAAGTGAAATTATATTGGATTTATTTGATATTCACCTATTATGCATCATATATCAGTAATATAAATCTCTAGGTTACATCATGGATTATGAAATAAGTTCATAGCACTAAATATTGTGAAATTATTTTAATCTCAATTATATCTTCCTATGCCCATACATGTTCTACTGTAAAGATTATATGCCAACTAAAATTCGGTAAATAATTGTTTCAACTTTCATTTTTAAATAAATTTTCAATATATGTACTTTTAATATATGTAGAAAACGAATAAATCTATTTTGTAGTTATTATTTCCTAGAGATTGGTTTCTTCTTTAATACATTATAAGGGAAATTAATTCTTTAGTATTGAAAACTATGATTTTTTTTTCTATATGTTATCAACATATCTATAATGAATACTTATAGAACACCCACAAAACTATTAGTGACACATGACACTCCATCATTTCCAAATTAATATTCTATGATCGATATGCAAGATTTATCCATAAATAAATTTATGTAATTGCCATATCATATTTTCATTTATTTATTTCACTAATCATTTCTAGTTTTTTCATATAGGTATATACCATAGGGTCTCATTTTGATCGCATCATATAGAAATATTTCATAAGGTTTCCTAATAATGAGGTGTCCTTGACAATAAATAACCAGATATGATAATCATAGAAGTATTCATTAACAAGTAGAATTAAAAAATGATTTTAGTCGTGAATATTTATGTATAGGTCTTTTCATGGTCTAAAAACTTCAATAATAAATCATGATTTAAGGTTAATAGATTGTACCATCCATGTAATGTTTCTCTTGAATAATAACCATTAATATCAAGTCTTAGAAACATTCAAAATACAACGTCCCAAAATCTTGATACATGGAATCCATTAATTGAATTCATACATACTTTTCAACTTTATCATGTTTCTACTTACTTGTTTTTTTAGAAATATTTATTTTCATAGAATAATATATGTATCACCAACCATAGTGAACCAAAACCACCACATTAGTTATGACTTTATACATAGTGTGTGTCTCTAGAACTAATCCTCCCACTAAGCTTTGTGGAGTCCATCATTCCTATAATAATTAATGTGAGTATGAAGACTTAACCCATAGAGGATAAATTTACTCCCACTATCCTTGAAGAGATAGGTTTCTTTTATAGAAAAATATCTAGTCTTGACAAAATTCTAATATCCTTAGTTTCTATAGGACTATTAACTAATATGTTGTAAGTTTTTTGATGTTTTTTGTAGCTAAAATCAGTTTTAACAAACATTTTTCAAAAAAAAACTAGAAGTTATGACCTAATATATTATTATTATATAATAATTGATATGATATCCAATATTCAATATAGTTGGAATATGGTCAGTTATTTCACTACTATTTGAAAGACTCATTGTAAGAAATTATGTAAGATTTATAATATATAAGATTCATTATTATTCTTTCTTTTACCACCATCGCTATATTCATGTATATAAGAAAATGTGAGTTTGGGAATAATTTTACTCCATATGTATTATCAATGATTAGTTGGATATGATGTTATCCAACTAGACAATTTGGACGTTCCTCTATCTTTTCTAAGAGAACTCATTTACTTCACCGAGCCTTTATAAAATATTTAATATTATCTCATAAAGTATATGAATTTACCTCTATCCTTAGAAAATTTTGTGTGTCCTAGTTAAAATAATTCTAAATATTTTGTTTTGTACCATTATTTATAAAGGTTTATTTATCTAAAAATGATAAATTGTTTGTTAATATACCTATTATCTTAGCTTAATAAAGAATAAAACACTTTCCTGGATATACGCAAGTCAAATGTTATCAATTTTTATTGAAAAATAATTATCTTTTCACTATCACGTAATTGAATCTTCTATATTATTCACCATTTATTGTTGGATGGATATTTATTATTCTGGAATTACTGAACTATTATTCTAGTATGAAATGTGATAATAATATATATTTCAAATATAGAATAATGTCTCATTACATCTAAAATATAAAATGAGATAAATTTTTTGGTAATTATCAATACAAAACAATATTTTAACTTTAATCACTCCACCATGCAATCCAAAATGGGTGCTTATCATTATTGATCTAGGAATCACCCTCATTCAGTTCTTTTTAAAATGAAGCTTACTTATTGTAATATTTTTATACTTATTTAATTCATATATTTCAAATACATATGTGTGTGTGTGTGTGAAAACATATATCCAAGAAGTATCTCATAAAAATTACATGTAATAATGAATTTACATGAAATATAATCATGTGATTTTTTATTCTTCAATCATAATTATTCTTCCAACGAATTTTTTTCCACATAAGAATCAAATAGACTCTTTTTTTCTTTTCATTTTAATATTTCTCTCCTTTAATAACTTTATAAAAGTTCCATTGGCATTGAAATAGCTATAGTCTTATCATCCTTTTTCTTTGCCTCATTAATAAGAGATGAGGAAATATGTTCCATCAAAACTTATCTATTTAATAAAGTAGAGTCAAAATATTCCTATGTGATTTATTCATATTGTTCATCCAATCTTGAATGGATATGGATAACCTTGGTTTTGAGAATGATTATATGGTATTAATGGATAATTTCTTATCCATATAAAATATCAATCTTGTTAACTTATTAATGTACTCTAGAATTTTGAAGACATGATTAGTATCTAGTTGGATTTCTTCCTGTTTACATAGATTAAGATCAATTAAAATTTAATTCATTCATTCATACTTCACTAATACAAGAGCTAGGTGCTCACGGGGGCCTGGAATAATGGAGTCCCAGTGCATCTCCTTTAAAAAAAGTGAAAATCATTAGTAAAAGAACCAATAATGTTGTAAAGGATGAGTGAATCACTAGTGTCTCCTTTCCTATCCAAGATTTCCACTCCCATGTTTCCCTCTCTGCATGTGTGACAAAACTCTTTATCATGATCAATAAGGAACCTTAATTTTTTAACGAGATTGCTAAGGTACCAAGGAGTACTTCACTTATACATGAGAGTGTCTACAATAATTTTGGAATCTAATATCACATCCCCAATGGCTATATTAAATAGTATTCATAAGGAGATGCCACTATGTAGAACTCTTGCTTCTACCTCAATAGAGTTTTCTCACCATTAATATGCCCTAAAACCAAGAAATATTGACCCCATTTTTTATGTTGCATTATTATCTCTATGGACATAATTGATAGTATTATGAAATGAAAATAAGAAGAACCCTCTATTAATCTCATAAAGATATCCTTCTCACTACCACATACTTAATAAGTTATCACATTCAGAATAGGGATTCCAACACAAAGTATAAATTCTCAAATAATAAAGTAATATAAAACATCTATGCCAATCTGGGAAATTTGTGCATGTGAGGACATTACCTCAGTTAAGGAATGGTGACAATGATTTCATGGCTTTGTTTGACATTTTTTTAAAATAATTAAAATAATTAAAACAGATTATTAGTACTTTACTTGATTTCAAATTATGTGAGATGAAATAATTAAATTATTTTTATCAAGTCTCCCACTTTTTTTATCTAGTCTTAATGAACCTAACCACTGAACATGTAATATCTCATTATATGAAAATTGTAGTGGAAAGGATCAAAATTTCCCTTCTTAAAATCTAAAGAAAGGCCTCAAAATTTTAGATAGTATTTAGGTGTGTGGTTTTTTCATCTATAAAATTGAAAATCCTTGATCTATTGTGTGGGATCTCCAATAAAAAAATCTTGGCTCATAGTTCCTTAACACTTTCCACAAAATCTGTATTAGATGGAATAAGTAAATTAATCCCAATAAGGATTCAGTTAATTTGACTCACTATATTTGTTAAAAGTTATTTATAATTAAAATCACCCCATACAGAGTATGAGATGACACTTTAAATATGATTTTATATTAATTTAGATGATGGAATCCAAGTTAGAATTAATATTTTATTGAAGGAATTTTATCCATTATTTTTAAATTTTATTATTTTATCTTTTACATGTCTTGTTAACATTTAGTGTATTTTAATTAAGTGATTAACGATGCACTGATAAAATATTTACACTTAATAATTTTTATTTTTATTTCATATTTTCATATTTATCCATTTATTTATGTGATTATAGTCATAAATCCATAAAATAAATCATGCATCATAAAGAAATAAAATAAATAAATCATGGAATGATAATGAGATTTAACTTGTAGTTTTTATAACGATCACACTATAAAAAAACTATTGACCTTAGGGGGAAAACTCCTTGATCTAATATGGGTTGAGTTTGCATCATTCCACCTCTTTACTGTGTATCTCTTTGGTTTGGATTCACCTTGGCACCATCTTGAACCAACTCCATGTGCCTAGAATATTCATCCTTAAAATGTATTTACTTCACTCACTAGTGAAGGGAACCATAAATGGGTTTTAAATAAAATAAACCATGGGCATGAAATCCAGTACATAATAAGGGTGGAGGGATAACTTACAAGCAATAAATTTAATTTAATAAATTATTTAAAAAAATCATGAAATAATTAAATTAAAAGAAACCATATGCATACATAGGCTAGTCTAAGATCATGATCATCCACTTTTGAAATTAATATGTATTTAAAATAACTATCTAGCATTCATTTTGATTTTTTTATTATGATAAAAACATGTGTGAATTAATCTGATTAATTACCAGATTCATCAATTAATTCATTTTATCAGAATCACCATTCAATTTTTCCTACATATGTCCATCCACTAGGTTTTTTAATAAATTAAATTATTTTATTTTATTTAAAATTTAACAAAATAAGTACATCGATTTTACTTGGATGAAACTCAGTGAGTACCTATTCAAACTACTTAACATCTATTGAGATCATATACAATTTACTCATATGACATATAACATACATATTGTGTCACATAATTACATGTCATGTATGATTAAATAAATTAAACATGGAACACATGATAATTAAAATGGAACATAATGATTTTAATGCATGTAGATTTTTTGATGTAGTGAAACTATAAATAGTGTGTAGTTCTGAATTTTACAAAAAAATAATTAATCATTTAAAATATATATATTCATATAACCTCTCACATAGAGTGTACGAGTTAATAAATGACAAAAGGAACACATATTTTTGAGTTTTATAGGGGTAATAAATTAAATTTTAATTTTTATACATAAAAAGGTTAGTTATAAGATGTGCACATCCAACTATATATCATGTATCTTACTCATCATATGTATACGGTACACACCTATAGACTAGGTATGTATTTTTACATAGACATTTCTAAGGTGCATGGAATTTATAGCTGGTACATGCCTTGTAACATCCTTGTTACATGATTGTCAGTCCTCGTGTCAAGTAATAAATACACAACACGGCTTGGACCTGGTGTTTTCTACTATGAAAAATATGGATTACATAACATGTAAGCGAGTTACACGGCGTGTAGTTTGGCCAAAAATGTTTCAACATGGACTGGAAAACATGTGGTATACATTTAATGCATACTCTGTGTAAGTAATTCACAATGCTAAAAATTAATTCAAGAGTCATCTTGGTGCATTGAACACAGGTTCATGACATGTATCCTCGAGCTACATGTTGTGTACGCTTATGTTATCTGTCTAGAACCCTTGGATCCTCTTAATGGATTATTTGGATGTTCTTATTTATTAGTAACCATAACTAGTTTGTATTAGTGATAATTTAAGTTAAGAGTAAAAGAACTCGATAATTTGATTAAAATAAAAAATTTCATGAAATGAAAACTAGATTTTTAATATATAACGTATCAGAAATCAATAAATAATTATAAATTGAACATCACAGCTCTGATACCACTAGAATATTTTGGATGTAATTGAAATTCCTATCGGGACTATGTCCAACTCATCTTTAGTTGAATTAAATGGATCATACACAATGTACATGATGATGAACATCATAAATAATAAAAAAATCCAAAGAATATTGATAAATATTTTAATTAGAACCAACATACAATTTTTTCATATTAATTTATAATTAATTTAATATAATAAATAAAATACCTTGGTCTTGGGTTATTTATTTGATAAAAGTGTTGACTGTTTAAACATCCATCGGTTTTATTTTCCTTTTTTTATGAGGACCTAGATTATAGCCCCTCCAGTGGTGATAAACACATGATCTTTTGATCATGAAGTGTCATCTATGGTACTCTAGGTACTAGTGCAGTGGTATTTATCATCTTGTGTCACTCTCTTGATTGAAACCATGAACCCTTTAGTCTAAAAGTATCTTCTATTGATCTCTCCATCTTGATATTAAATAAAGGAGGAATATGGAATCTCTCAAGCTTCAGAGAAAACCCTACAAACATTCTTCATTGAGGAATATTTTTTTAGGGAGGAGAATGTTGTGTACAACAAACAACCTCTCACAATTATCATAATTTTCTATTTATATACCTTGGGTTAGGGTTTCATATTAATTAATTGAAAAAAATACATTAATAATATGTTAAAATGGAAAAGAAACTCATATCATGTAATAAAATAATATTATTATTTCATTTTATGGTGTGCGCTAACACACACAATGAAAAATGGTTATTTTACATTCTGGTATGTAAATATTTATCACCAAACAAAATATGATCTACTCATCCACCTTGACACTTATTGAATTCATGAATTAATATATAAATATTATTCATTTAACAAATAAATAAATATTATATTCACAGTCTGAGGAATAAATATTTATTTTAATATTAATGTAACTAAATAAATTATTTATTTAATAAAGAATTATTTATTACCTTTATAATAATAAGAAATAGATAAATATTATATATTTGTGTAATTAAATAATTACCAAATCAATAAAAATGTATTTAATACTATTTATCAATAAATAAATCCTAAATTAATTTTATTTCTTGGTCTAGAGAATAATATTTATTCCAACAATTAAATATAAATAATATTTAACTGAGATCAACAAAAAAACTTTTAAAGTGACCATCAAGGCCTCTTCCTCAACGAAAATAGGAATACTTGCCTAAATTTCAAGATTATTTTCAATCAACGGGTCAAATAACCCATAAAGAAACATGATTTGTCAAAATGACAACAAACACATATGAATTCTCACTATATAATATGAAACCTTTGTTGTGATATCTCATCCATCAGGTTGCACACCTGTTTCATCAATATATATTCTTGATACATCTTTCTTTGACTATCTAAAAGAAACTAATCATTATACCATATCCATTTAATTTAATACGATAGTTCCATTTCAATCAATTGGAAATGATATCAAATTCAATAAAGATAGAATAGACAAATCATTCCTCGCCTTATTTAATAATAATATATTATTCATGATGCACCCAACATACAAAAATTCATCATGGTCATATGTCATCACAGTTATAGTAATAGATCAAATTGTGTGAGTCATGACATGTATTAATAATAATATTAAAGTCAAAGGATCATTACACATGCTAGAAAGTTTGAATCACCAATGACACATAAACATAAGGGTTTCATATAGGTAGGTTAGTTCTCATAATATCTCATCTTGGATATTACCATGTGTGAACTTCATGTGATGAATTCTCATCTACTAAGAGTACATGTACTTGACGACCAACATCTATGTGTCCCATGATATAATTTTATCTGACCATAGAAAACATATTGTGAATATTATCATATCATTTAAAAGTTCTCATCATAGTAGGGAACTATTATGACCTTTTTAATGTGACATATATTCTAGGAAATTATCACATTAATGTTATGAAAAAGGATAATAAATATGTGATAACATATTTATTAATATTTAAATAAATGAATATAAAGATAATTTAAATTAAAAAAATCAGCTGGTTCTTGGGCTCTAACTTCAATATCATTTTCATAGAGGATCACTCTTCTATGTTACTTTCATCGATGATTCCACACACAATGTGTGGGTGTAAATTCTAATCCAAAAGTATGAGGTTTTTGAAACTTTCATCCATCAAATAGATTTGGTGGAGAATGAATCTGGATATAAAGTTAAATGAATATGGTCAGAAAATGGTGGTGAGTATAAAAGAAAATATTCCTATAGGTTTTTCTAGAAGAATGGGATTTTATCTGAGAAGGATTTTATAAGGACTTCCCAACACAATGAAGTTATAGAAAGGATGAAAAGTAAATTGTTGGATATGTATAGGAGTATATTAATTAATGTAGGTGTCCTACTTTTTTTTTCAAGAATCTATGAATTGTGTGGAATAATTAATTAGTCATAGTCCACCATCTCCAGTTGGGAAACAACTTCTGATATTTATTTCATTGGAATGAAGGTATGTTTCAACCACCTAAAAGTCTTCATATAACTCTCTTATTTCCACTTTTATTCCAATGAACCATAAAATTTTGAGGATAAGTGTCAAGAATGTTAATATTTGGGCTACGAATACGATTATTTTGGTTTTTGACTTTGGGAAAATGAATCTTAAAAGGTCATTAGAGGTAAAAATGAGATATTTAATGAAGAGGTTCAATGGAAGGATTAGAACTTAGGGGAAATATACTACTAGTGGAAATTATCACCTAAATATGAGGTTCATATGGATGGATATCCAAAAGTTAGGCATACTTAAGAAAATACAGTGTGCACTTCAATACTAGAAGCACCAAACCATTCAGAGGAGTCACTAGAAGGAGGTAAAGTTTTGATGGTGTTTCTCATGTAGATTTTATTAGATAGTTCAAGGACTATGAAATATATAGCACTAAAATTTTAAATATGAAGGTTTAAATTACAAAAGGAACTCAACCATAATCATTATTATAGATATCAAGTAGAGAGAGACTCCCATTGCAAATTTATGGTCATAGTTTTCACTACTTTATTTTAACAGGTGATAGAGATAATGAGAACCTAAAATAGAAATGTTTTTTGAAAGACTCGTAACACTAAGAGTTATCCATGAGGGATGAACTTGATTCCTACCATGTGTTTAGAATATGGGAGCTGGTAGAATGGTTTGTTTAGAGAATATTATTACAAAAAAATGTTTTTATTAGATAGAATAAGATATAAATAGTAGGAGTTAAACGTTTAGGATATTCATGGAAGGTTTTTAGTAAACATAAGGTGTATATTTCACAAATATATTTTCACCAGTAGTTAAGTACCTGACTATTTAGATGGTTTTTACCATCGTTTCATTGAAAATACTTCATCAAAAATAGTTGGACATGGACACATCATTCCTTCAAGGTGACGTTGAATCAGATATTTATCTAGAGTGTCTAGATGGTTTCAAAGTTCACCAAAATTAGGGACTTGTCTGAAAACTCAAAAAGAACCTTTATAGTTTAAAATAATCACTGATGAATTTTAATAGAAAGTCCAGAATCTTTATAAAGGAGTATAATTTTCACTAGAGTGATGCTAATATTTTTTGTTATCAGGAGGAGTTCGGTGATGTGAATTTTTTTATTCTACTTCTCTATGTTAATAAAATGTTGACATCAGATTTCGTAAAAGAAAGGATTTATGATCTTAAATTTGAGATTTTTATAACTTTCAAGATGGTAGACCTCAGTCTAGCTAAGTGGGCTTTAGAGATGAGTATCATAAGGAACCTAAGTTACAATACATTATAATTGAATCAAGAAGACTACATCTAGAATACAATGGATCACATTGGTATGATGTAATCAAAGAAAGTATCTACACCCCTGTTCAGACACTTAATGAATAGAAATGAGGGATAACCATGAAAAGAATATGAGTTTGAGTATGTGTTGAAGGTTATATATGAATCAGTGGTAAAAATATAGATGAACAACATGGTTTACACCCATCTGTAAATTGTGTAAGTAGTGGGATTCGACATCTGATTTATATCAAACCCTAGAAGCAAGAACTGGGAGGGATTTAAATGGATTATTCAATACTTAAAGGGACCCTGAAGCATACAACTTTTCTTTAGAATATAAAATTAGTTGAAAGGTAATGTAGACATAGAATTTGATAAATATTTATATATATGGAAAATAACTTTGTTTTATGTGTTTTCTTTTCAAGGAACAATGGTGAGTTGGATGACAAAACTTCAAATGGTAGTTGCACTCTCAATAATGAAATAATAGTATATCACATTTATGAAAGCAGGGAAGTATTTTGTTTATCTATAAGGGGTTTTAGAATATCTTCTAAGAAAAATAGAATTTGGAACATTATTTTTTGACTTACACTACATGATTCACTTGAATAGAAATTTGATTTTTTATTCTTTGATAAATCACATACAACTGAAGTGCCACTTCATCTAGAAATTATTAAAATACATAGTTTTAAAACTGTAGATGATTAAAGTATAATTAAATACAACTGACATGTTAAAAAAGGTTGTTTATAAGTAAGTAATAGGGAATTGTTTCACCTTGATTTGTCTTGGATAACCCAAAATTTTGGTTAGGGAACTATGAAGGTCTTAAAATATAATTTAAGAAGAATGAATTATGTGGTAGCTAATGGAGTACTCAATAAAAATACTAGGAAAATAATCTCAAATGGGAGATTATTGGGGCATATGAGAATCATTTTCATCTGAGAAAACTAAGAGTACCAGAAAGAGATTATTATTATCCTAAATTCATATTACTATAAAGGGTGATGGAATAAAATTATAGGAAGTCACAAACATCAAAAGTTATAGACAATGACCAGGAAACTGTAGCAGAGAAAAACACCAGAAGTTTCGTCAGTAAATGTTACACCAGAAAAATATCTTTAAAAATCATAGAAATAAAGTAACAACTCACTAGGTGAGCTAGAAAAGGTTGTGAGGGACTTTTAGCAAATAAGTATCATCCATGGAGATTATATTAGGTGGATTATAACCCGTGATGATAGTTAGGACGTGGTGACCAGAATCATTGGTCATGCACGACTATATTTGTAGTGTTTGGTCATATTATGATGCACTAATTTCAATTTATTGTAATAATCTTATCTTTCCCTTGAATAAAGTAAATAAAAATCCCCCTTTAGATTAGGATTCATGTTTGAACCACATAATATAGTGTGTTTGTAATAACCTGGAGTTATTTAGGTACTTTATACCATACATTCATCCCTTATTTAAGTGTTTTTGAGTTATTATTTTCTTGTGTGAAGTCTCATGTAGCTTATGATTGTTTTTAGAGGGTTTTGGATACCTAAAATGGGATGCACTATTGTGGCATGGTTAGGGGAAACCGTACAGTTATCCTCATCAAATCATGTATCTTATCTAGATAAGGATAGAGGGAAAATAATGGTTTATTCATGTTTAGAGATAACCATTTGATATTTCCCTATAAACCATGTTTTTTAGGAATATTTGAAAGAACGTTTTGTGAATGTTTTACTAAATTGTGTGGCCAAACCATGCGAGTGATAATAAGAGGTAGAAACCCTTGTAAGTTAGGTGCATGATTTGGGAAAATGTGTGACCATATTGTGAACATATACTTAATTAATCCAAAAATTATATTTTGAGCCTAAAAACTATCTAATTCATCTCATTATTCTCCCTCCTCCTAGAGATATCAAACATAGGTACTCTAATGGTAATCCATATAATTTTCTCTCCCTCTAAACACCAAATCTATTGGATCCCAAGCATTGGATCATGTGTATTCAAGGTAAGAATTTATTTTCTCATCTGTTCTTCATGTATATATTAGTTATCCAATTTATCTCATGAGATAAATCCAAGAACCAGTTATCTTGGAAAGATCTAAGGATTATATTGTGATCATATGGAGTTTACTTTATTTTTTATTGGATAGATACTTCATATAGAGAATTTATTTCATTTCCTTGAGCAGATCTAAATCTACCATTAATGATGGATCTCCTTGGGTGGGTTGGGGTGGATTTAATTCCTTAGCTTTATCCCCTTATTTAATATAATTTTATACCCTTAAAATGTGGGTTTGAATTATTTCTTGGTACCCTTATTAGACGGGTTTATCTGGTTGGTGTGTAGGAATGATTTGATAATCAAATCTTGGAAAATACAACAACCCTTGTTTTTATTACAAATTAATTCATGATTTATTACATAGTAATATACACAATACAACATGAAACATAGATAATTCTAATGTATGTGGGTAATTAGGTACATTACATAACAACTTAGAATAGGGGGTACATCACCATTATTGAAAACTTACTTAAAATGATCATAATATTCCATTGTAGTTAAAACCTCATAGGGTAAACCTAGGGACATACATAAGAAAGGGGTGGTCAATAATTCCTATAAAGGGAACAAAAATAATAATAGAATTATGATAAAGTAGTGCATGAGATCCAATAGGTATATCAAAGTAACATAAGAGGGTTTAGAATCATAAACATGAACAATGAGGCATGACATGGAATGATAACATAAAGGAAACATGGGAAAGTGGAAAAAAACTTTAAACATGAAATTATAAAGATAGGTCAAGGGTAACCACCAAGACACCATAAAATGGTTTAAAAAGTCTTGTAGTGGATTAGGTTCACTCATTAATCCCTTTCATGGCATCTCATGAGACTAAACCATTACCTAATGCATTAGAGTACTATATAATTCCAATCTCACCAATCAATTTCATATCATGTACATGCATAAGTAGTCTATATAGATCATTCACATTAGGATAATATTTATTCATATTTAATTCCATGATCAAGGAGTATGGAATAAGTAAATGGAATTCTACAATCAAAGAATTGTAGTTTTGTCTTGGTGAATACCTTTTAGTGGAAATAGTGATGGTATTCACAATACAAAGGTTTGGTATAGAAAATTGTAGTGAAATTTCGGAATCATAACAGTAGAACATAAAGATTCATAAGATGTTTTAATGAGAGAAAAATAGATCTCGTATAATTTTTACATAAAATAGACATTAATAGGGAAATAGAAAAACATATCCCAACATTATGACTTTGAAATAAAACACATAAAATGAAAAAGATTCTTGGATAAAGTGGAGAAGGAAAGGATCTATTACTAAATTTATATATCATAAATGGTGTACATGAATGTTCATGTTATGGATTAATGATAATGAAATGGGTCTCTAATCACATGTAAATCAAAACGGAAGTTATATGGATGTATAAAAACATACACAAATATGAACAAATGGAAATTAAGTGGCCTACAAATAAATATTTTCTTGAATTGGACTTAGGATTATAGGATATTTAATGGTTCTCACTCTACCCATATAAAAGGAGGCCTCTTATTTCATAAAAAAAGTGACTTCGACCCCAATTTTTTAAAAAATATAGGTTCTTGAATAAAAAGAAGATAGGGAGATCCCTTACCTTGAGAGGGTGATACTAAAATCTTAGGAATATTTTCTTGAGAGAATGGGGGAACATTGGGAGGAATATAGAGTGTCGAGGGTAGAGTAAGGATGTGTTATATATGTTATGAGTGAATAGAAATGGTATCTTCACTGATTTTATATAGGAAAAGAGAGGGGAATTATTTATAATTTCCTAGACATAGGTTTTGGACTCTATATAATAAAGTAATAAAAACACAAACCTGCCCAAGATTTGTTCCCATGGTTTTTACCAAATATGAGTAGTTTTCATTATTTTATAAGTTCATAGTCAAAAATAATTAATATATTACCCTTTGTGATGTGGAAGGGAGTTGTGTTTATAAAGAATTGATTTAAAAATCTTAAAATATAAGATATGTTTTAGAGGATTGATAAAGGCTTTATAAAAGTAATAAAATAACATAAAATCACATTATTTTAAAAGAGAAACATATATTTGGTCTTGGATACCCTAAATATAATTTATTGAATTAATTTTTCATCATTATGAAGTCATAATACCCACTTTAAATTTATAATATATTTAATTTTTACCCAAAAAATTTGGCAATCTTAGAAAATTAGTAAAAATTAGCCATCGGATAATTTCAATGTTATATTCCAAAAATAATGTTTATTCCATAAAAATAATTTTCAAAATATGTGAATTTTTTATTTTAAAATAATAATTGACATTAATTGATTAATGCTGGCTTTTTTGACAATAACATTTTTCAAACCCTTATTAAAATTAAATTTGACTTCATAAAAATGATATAATCATTTATATTTAAAAAATATTAAATAATAATATTTTATTAAATTATCATTTATTTAAAAAATTAATTAATTTATCAAAATTAATTTCTTAATTTAAGTCGCATATTTCCAAACAAATACAATTTGTGTTTTATCGTATCAAAGTCAAAATTATTTATAAAGTAATAATGATAAGAAGAAAATATAACCATTATTCTATTGAAAATAAAATATACATATTAATATTAATAGGGTCTTGATAGATATCCCTTTATTTTATTGGAAAATTCCCCAAGGGTAAAGTGGATAAAGATGATATTCTCATGGGGTGGTTCAACGTACATGGTTTGTGACGTGATCTCAATGAGCACGAACTTGTCCCGTAAATGGTTTCGCTTGTACTTTAGTTGTTGGATATCATCTGGATCATGGATAAGGGAATATAACAATGATACTAACTCCCTTGTAAGTTAAGATAAATATGATTTACATAGTGTGATCCTATGGGTTGGGGTCGTCACTTCATTTATATCAATTGGATTTATCAAAAACCATATACTTATACTAATCATATGAACACTATTCAATGACAATATTATTAGTGGTAATGATGTTTAATGGACATTTAAATCTAATAGGATATAATAAAATGAAATAAATTCTCGTGTTTTCTATAATTGTATTATATAATAAAACATTTAATTCAACCAAAAAGAAAATTTTATTTATGAAATTTTGGGTAGTTACAATCTTCCCCCTTTCAAAAATTTCACCCTCAAAATTTTTATTTCACACACTAAAAAATAAGAGGGTAATTATGTTTCATCACCTACTCTAGTTCCCACATATATTCTTCATTCTTGTGTTTTCTCTATATAGAATTCTGACCATGTGCATCGTCTTATTTTGTAGAACTTTATCTCCACGATCTAAGTACTTCACCGTTTTCTCCTTATATGAGAGATCATTCTCTAATGGTACCACCTATAGATTAATCACATGAGAGGGTTTGGGTATTCACTTATTCAATAGGGATATTTATAACACATCATTTTGTTGAGATAACTTAGGCGGGATTTCTATTTGATAGGCCACCACTCTGATGTGATCAAGGATCTCAAAGGGACCGATGTATCTTGGACTAATATTTCCATTATTTTGAAATCTCATTACTTTCTTCCATAGATATATGTAGTGTAATACCTTATATCCAACCTCAAACACTAAGTATCATCAAATATTTTCAGCATAGAACATTTTTTGAATCAGAGTATCCCTGATGTGTTTTTGAATGGTATTTACATTTTCCACTATTTCCTCAACTTTTTTAGGACGTAGTAGTTTGTGTTCCCGAACCTCATCCCGGCATGTAGGTTTTCTGTACCACTTCCAATAAAGGGATTCATATGGGGGAAATTTTTATGCTTTATTGGAAGCTATTATTGTATAATAACTCAAACAAATGAATATGTTGATCACATCCTCCTTTGTAGTCAATTAATCATGCTCTCAACATTTTCTTAAGTGTTTGGATAATCCACTCAGATTGACCATCAGTTTGAGGGTGATAATCCATGATGATGTTCAACTCAATATTTAGATAATGTTGGAAACTCTTCCAAAACTTTTAGGTAAATCTTGGATCTCAATCAGATACAATCCATAGTGGTTTTCCATGAAGCCTCTCCACTTCTCTAATGTATATCCTTGTAAGTTGATCGAGTGATAAGTCCTATCAGATTGCAATGAAGTGAGAATATTTTGTAATAAGATCCACCACAACCCATATATCATTTTTTACTCTTGTTGTATTCATAATAATAGTGACAAATTCCATGGTTATTTTTTACTATTTTCATGTTGGTATGGGTAATAGGTGCATCATACGCTTGGATTTTTTCCGTTTTATCCTTCACTTTATGACATACAAGACACCATGATGTAAATTCTTCAATCCATTTATTCATATAGTCCCCCAAATAGTGATCTTGGAGATATTGATACATATTTTTCCTCACTGGATGGATATAGAAGGTTGAGATAAGCACATCATCCAACAACTCCTTATTTAACTTAAGATTTGATAGTACACTTGGTCTTGACTGAAATCTTATAACTCCTTCTTCATTAGTTTTGAACTCTAAGGATTTTCCTTTTATTATAGATTTCACCTTATTCTAAATTTCCACAACATCTCTTTGAGCATCATTTATCATCTCCATAAGGGATGGTTGAGCAATCATTTATGAAATGATAAATGATGTTCCTTCCTTTATCATTCTCAAGTCCATATTTTTCAAATATATGAATATTTGATCCATATCAATTCTTATCAATGATAAAATTGTTGGATCCTTTCAATATAGAGAATCTTACACTCTATTTTATTTCCCATGATGGTATCGGATTCAGGATTTATAGTCCTTAATCAGCTCTAAACATCTTCACTAGTACATATTCATCTCTTTTTGTGGGAATATATAATTAAGGCTCTTATGATCCATATATATTTTACAATTCTCCCTAAACAGGTAATGCCACAATATTTTCAACATCAAGATCCGGGAATCCAACTCCATATCTTGTTGTGGGTAGTTATATTCATGAAATTTCAATTTCCTTGAGTCATAGGCTATCACTTTGTCATTCTGCATTAGTACATAGCTCATTCCCTTCTTCAAAGCATCATTGTATACAATGAAAAGTTCCCCCATAGTGGGAATTATAAGTGTTTCTGATGCTTTCATCAGGGTGTGCATCCTTCTGTTCGAGGACGATGATGTTGTTTTCTTCCCAGCATTCTTTCTTTCCAAAGGCGGGTGACATCCATTCTTTGTTCAGGGACATTTGCTCCCTCATCGAAACGGGATGATGGAATTTCGGTTCTTCTTTCCACGGATTCCTCCTCATAACTTGTCACCTAGTCCAGGTCTCCCTTATAGACTTAAGTCGTTGTTTGTGAAACTCTTCCTAGTGGCATATCTTCATAGAAACTAGTTAATTACACTTCTTCTGTCAGGACATTCCAAGGGGTCTGGTCAGGGTAGTAACCTTCGGTTAAGGGAGTAGTCATGTTGGACATCATTGGCCTGTCTGGACACTGGAACGCTGGCGTGTCTGGATTTCTTCCCCTAATTATAGGGCTTCTCGAGGGCGCGGAAGCCCGAGGTATCCCACATTGAATGCGGGGAATTATATTCCATAGGCATGTATCTGAGGTTTTCCTCAACTTCCTATGTTTAACACAGGGTATGTCGTAGGTTTAACATCTAGAGGAGATGTATCAGACTAATCAGAACACTAACTAGAGTGGATCAAGTGAGTGAAACCCCTAGGGGGAACACCGATTTTGGGGATAATGTGTGGTTATATACCTGATTGTTGTTAAAGGGAATGGGTAATGTGGTGACATGATCCCTCTGGGATGTGGAGGCCCAAGTAAGAATCAAAATGGATGATGTATGGTTAAGTGAAGTTGGTGGATAATGAGATGGAGTTGACTCGAGGATAATGATGATGTTGGGATTGAGTCTTTAAGAGACCTCCTACGTATCCCTGTGGTAGGGAATAAAAGTCCTCGTAGTTCACCTGACAACAACTTACCATCTATTGGGGACTTCAATGGATTACCGCTGAATGAGGTTGGCATGACTTACCACTAGATGGGGTCGCAAAGGCTCACCACTAGATGGGATCGTAATGGATTACTGCTGGATGGGGTCGCAACGGATTACTGCTGGATGGGATCACAACAGCTTACCGCTGGATGGTGTCAAAATGGATTACCGCTGGATGGGGTCACAACGGTTTACTGCTGGATGGGGTCACAACGGCTTACCACTAGATGGGGTCACAACGGCTTACCACTGGATGGTGTCACAATAGCTTACCGTTGGATGGGGTCCCAATAGCTTACTGCTGTATGGGGTCCTAATGAATTAATGCTGGATGGGGTTACAACAGCTTACCACCGGATGGGGTCACAGCGGCTTACCGCTGGATGGGGTCACAGCGGCTTATCACTGGATGGGGTCACAACGGCATACCACTGGATGGGGTTGAACCTCATGGAGGCTTCTTGCATACCTGGTCTGGGAGACAAGGATCAAAGCCCATGTAGTTCGGGATGGTGAATGTAGTTTAACATTGTGCAGGACGAAAAAAGGGCATGCAGTTGAATGTCATGCTGGATAAAGGTGGTCCGACGTGAAGATGGTCGGGGCTAGTGGGGTGTTGGGCTTGAACCTCAGGGAGGCTTCCTACGTACCTTACCTTGGCAAGGAACAAAGTCCACGTAATTTAGGTGGGGGTGTGAGTATTACACTCTAGTCTTCCCAAAGAGGATTTCGTGGTTGATGCTTACTCTAAGCCCATGTGAATCATGCTCGGTGTGAGAAACAAGAGGCAACAAATTCTTGACGATCACATCGTGAAAGGTGCATCCGTGGGAAGTGGAGTGGGTCTTACACATAGTTGGTGACCCAAAGAGGAAATAGGGGCTTACGCATGGTTAGCAGCTCGAGGGTGATGAATATTGGTACTTACTCTAGGATGGAGGTCCAAGTGGTGACAAAGACTAGTGGGAGAGGGGTTTGGCACCTAGGAAGAGTGGAGGAGCAGGGATGCAACCTCCTGCAAGAAAAGATAGGGTCTTACATGAGGGTGGTTGCCCTTTCCCCATGGATAGACACTACTCTGATAAAGAATATCTCATTCCATGTGAGGAATGATCTCACTCTCGTGGAGACCAATGGGCATGCATAATGTCCAAGGTGGGGTACCCGGCGTGCAAGGCATGGGGCAAGGTCACAGTTTAACGTCATGTGCTGAGGACTATGGAACTTGGCAGTTTAACGAATTGCAGCTTGGATGGGTGGATTTGCTCCGCACCCCTAGGAATTATATAACTGATACCTACCCACCGTTGAGGGAAGAAAGGCATCGTCAATGCCGTGAAATGGGGTGTTATGGAGCGATCCATTGGGGGATCCACGTTAGCATGGCTATGCCAAGAAGCAATAACAGTTAGCGTGCCTATGTGAAGAAGCATAATGTGAAGCAACACAACGGGTAGCACCACCCAAGGGACCTTGAAATTGCTTCGTGAAAACCTAAAGGGCTGCACGAGAAAAGGATTTTCAGAGCAAAGGGGTTCATAGGTAGAAGCCTTGTGAATCTATGGTGCTCCGTGGAGTGGAGAGGCTTCATTAAGGTATGTGCTTTATGAAGTAAAGTCTCCTAGCCTAGGAATAGGGCATAGGTGCATATGGAAGGTGCTTCGTGAAGTGTAAAGTCATTCGCGGAGAAATTCCTCACAAAGCGGGGGTGCCTTGCGAAGTATAACATTTTGAAGTAATTTACTTCACGAAGCATAGTGACCATGACTTAGCATACATATCACATGTGTATTAAGGGTGTTTCATGAAGCATAAACTCTTTTCAATGACTCGAGTCCCCTTCGGGATCTTTTTACTTCATGAAGGCCTGTGGGCTCCGTGAAGGGCATCCCTCTTCGAAGAGAGGAGGAATCTATGTAAAGGGGAATGCACATCGCGATGAAAAAGTACCTTGAAAATCTCATGGTTCAGAGCGCAGAAATTGATTTGCGATGTGGGAGCTCAGAAGTAGAAAGGTTGTAAGATTCATCCTTTGGGCTCTAGGGGATCCTGGTATTTATAGGCGAGAGGCACTGCGAAGTAGAGCTCGCTCGGCACGAAGACGGAGCTTGCTCCGCGGCGGGTTCGTGAATGTCAAATCAGTTCACGGAGAATCCCACCTCCTCACTCCACGGTGGGTTCACTAACATCAAAGGGGTTCATGGAGCATCCTGCCTCCTTGATCTACGGTGGGTTCGTGAATGTCAAATCGGTTTGTGGAGCATCCCGCCTCCTTGCTCCGTGGCAAGTTCATGAACATAAAAGGGGTTCGTAGAGCATCATGCCTCCTTGCTCTGTGGCGAGTTCAGGAATGTCAAATTGTTTTGTAGAGAATCCTTCCTCCTTGCTACGTGGTAGGTTCACGAATGGAAAAGGGGGTTACGAATAATCCTGCCTCCTTGCTCTATGGCGGGTTCGAGATGGGGGATTTGGGTGTGGGATGTGGGGCTATGGGGCTCCATGCTCAGGATTCGGGAGGTATCCCCTAGTGCTTTCCATTTTTTTCCTTCCCAAATGTTACCATAAAAAAATCCCCCCCTAGATTTGGAGATGAGGAGAAATTGAGGGTTAAATTTATAGGGTCAATCTCCAAAATACATCAACCATCGCGAAGAATCCTTGCGAAGAAGACCCGTGAAGCGGAGTGACAGCGTGGGGTGGAGTGCTCTGTGAATCTCGCCGCGGCTAGGCATGCCGCAAAGCACCTGGGTTCATTCCTATAAATAGGGTGTGACCTTTCTTTTTTCCTTTATCTTCTCTAAGATTTTGGATTTTAGTGCTTTCGATTCATGAAGCTCTGTGTACTCTGTGATTTCCCTCCGTGAATCGGGCCTTCTTCTTCGCAGTGCACAACGAGTCTTTGACTTTGTGTCGGAGAGCTTTGTGACTTGTGTTTGAAGGTCGGGGCTAGGCTCTGCAGATAGTCTTTGTAAATGATCTCTGTGAACTTTCTCTATGAAAGATATTTGTGATTCGAATCCAAAAAACACCCAAACTCAAAAACTAAATGGCTCACCCAGAGGCTGCCAGGGGGGTCCTCGCGGACGCTGCCCGGAGGGAGGAGATGGAAAATAGATTGGGTTTAGGGGAGTTGATACGGAGCCACTCCGACCATGAGTCGTTGGTGGAGCTGTTTTCGGTAATCCAAAGAAAATATCCATTGTACAAGAGGCTGCCTTTGTATGTATTTGGGATGAGGTATGACGTCTTCATCCCTAAAGGTAGTAGGGACGATCTAGCTTACTGGTTCTGAAGCACGCCGTGTCATCTTCAGTGGTTCAGAGCAGCTGACAGCCATGCCTGGGAGGACTTCACACCCATCATTGTTTATTGTTTGTACAATAATCTGAAAAATGTTGATGAGAAGGGATTGTAGCCAGAGATATCTCCCCTCTGTACCAGACAATCTTGAAGGTAGCCATGAGGAACCCGAGGAAGGGGTGGTCTGATGAGTGGGACCTACTCCAAGGTGGAAACTTCACAGATGATTGGGCCTGGGCCTATTTGGTAGGTGCCTCATGTGAATATTTTGGGGTTGAGATGAGGAGAGTGTGCCGGTATAAGGTAGGTTGGGCCTCCCAGTTTCATATCTACCAACGAAATCAGCTGATTCCAAAGTTGCTGAGAAGGAGGTCATCGAGGACCAATACCTTCCACTTGCACCATGGGGAGGTTGGCATCAATTTATGGGACATGTACCATATCTCGAGGGTCCCGATACTGGGGGAGATTTATGATTAACTCCTCCCTGTTATGGGTTCATGGGAGGATCCGGAGAAAATGTCACCACTAGAGATGGCACTGATGGAGCTGGTGCTGGGAGAGGACAAGGAAGCAGTGAGGGACATCCACTTCAGACGGTGGTTCAAAAAGTGTATGAACTTCCCGAAAAATAGATAGTTTCCGGTGAGGCCTCTTACTTGCCCAAAGGGGGATCAACGAGGAAAGGAGTACTCATACTGGCGGCTCTTGGAGGATAGCCAGTAGAAGACATGGGGATTTAGTGTCAGCACTAAGCAGCAACCGGTAGTCAGGCTGGTGGCATTAATCAAGACTCTAATATATGGTTGGATCCTTCTGGTGAGGGATACGAACATGGGTGTGAAACCAAGCACATTTATCATGGTGCCCATGTTAGTGATAGGAGGGCAGGTGAACCTTGGAATCCCAATGCTCGCCAAGCTATACAAGATGTTTTTGCACATTTGTTAGGGGAAGAGGCCATAGAGAATATGCGGGCCATTCCACCTCCTGTACGGGTGGATAGCGGCGCACTTCAGGGGGATCTATGAATATTTGAACCCCATCTCCCCTCCCGAATCAAACTTCCATCCGTCCATTCTGAATGTCGTAGGGAGCTTTCTGACCAAACTAACTGTGTAAGAGGTACTGAACCGCATCTGGAAGATAGAGGAATTCAACATTCATCTGTTCCCACTACCAACATGTGCCTTTACTGATGATGTACAAATAATGGAAGAGCACTAGTCCTATCTCCTGGCCTTTCGAGGTATAGTCCTGGTGTCAAGAGTAGACGGTGAGCCTCTCTGCGAGCCATACACCCCACACCGATTTTTGAGGCAATTTCGGTGCATGCAGTGGCTGACCCCACAAGTCTATTTAGGGTTGTTCCATGAGGAAAATCTATGTGTAATGAGGTAGATGTGGATCATGTTCACACGGGAGGATGGAAAGATGCAGAACGAGCTGCCTCCGCCCACAACTGTCTTCGGGTTGGTGAAGGAGTATTCCAAAAGCTGGGAGGTGGCCTACCTGAGGGAGATGCTGAAGCAGCCAACCATTCAGGTCAGTGATGGTATGCCTCCCCAACCTCGAGGATAGGGTCGAAAGGCGGAAAGGACATCCCACGAAGGCAGGGCTGCAGTGGCGGTGAGGCCTGTACCGGTTGAGGGGGAGGCAGTGGCAGTGGATCTAGCGACTATAGTGGACCCAGTGGTCCCAGAAGAATAGATTTATATAAAGGGGAGGCCACTAAGAAGATTCCATAGAATATCCACATAAGATCTGAGGAAGCGGCTGCGCCATGTTGACATGCCAGAGAATGTCTCCTTCCTGGAGGCCTGGGAAATCTAGGATGTCAACAGAAAATTCCTCAGCCTGTCTGAGATGTGGAAACACTTGAACCATCTCAGGATGGACTTACTGAGAATTGGCCATGTTAGGGATAGCATTTCAGTATCCTAGGAGGAGGTGAAGCAATACCTAGTAGAGGTAGAGGAATTTGTGCACTCCCGAGGTGCCCTGCGTCCAATTATAGGCCAGGTGAAGGTGTTATTAAATCAGACAACCCCCCCTTGGAGTTTTTAGCTGTCGAACTGAGGGAGATATTTCCTTTACCGGAGGAATCGGATGAGTTCTCCTGGGGGGAGGGGGCTGATAGAGGGAGACCACTGGAGGAGGGCAAAGTTAGTGATCAACACTCGGACCTTGAAGAATTTGCATAGGTCCTTGAGGTAAAATCCCAAGCCCCTTCCTCAGGGTCTACTTCCTGGTCATTCTGGACTCCTTACTAATACTTGAACTATGCAGAAGGGTATCATACACATAACATGTTCTCACCCCTTAACATATGCATATTCAAGACCTTCAAGATATACACCTGCGGCTACATTTATTACCACATCTGGCGGGGCTAGGACACCCAAGGTGGCTCCTTCGAAGATTTCATACCTTCCAACAATATACAGGGGACCACACATCAGGGTCCTGATGGCGTCAAACCAAGAAGGAGAC
This sequence comes from Viscum album, assembly GCA_963277665.1. Lineage (NCBI taxonomy): Eukaryota > Viridiplantae > Streptophyta > Magnoliopsida > Santalales > Viscaceae > Viscum > Viscum album. The sequence goes on from OY728139.1 coordinate 1,273,424,518, forward strand.
CAGGAATTTGATCTCTGTAAGTATCCTCTACCAAATTCATTACTTTCGCCCATTGACTATGTCAACTGACATCCATGCCCCATTTTAGTGTGCACAACTTTTTAAATGGTGTGGGCTGCCTTGGTGAGGTTGGTCGGGACTTCTGGAAGTGTCTTTCCCAGGGGAATACCAGTGATCGTGGAGGCAGATATTGTCACGATCTGTTCTTGGGGCCCTTTCCGTGACTACCCCAAGCCCACCTTCCATAGGCCAAGTGCTGGCGACTGTCACCAAAGGCATAAATCGCAATAAAAGGGAAGCCATTGCCTTTATATAAGAAAAAAACACCATAGAGTAGGCAAGCTGAGCAAACACTAAGTAAACTGAGTACAAAAGTAAGTGCTGAAAAGTAAATGGGTCAGAATACAAAACCAACTGAAAGTAAAGTAAAACTGAAATGAAAGTATAGCAACTAAAAAGTAAAGCAACGAGTCCGAGCTGTCCTCTGGAAATCCCACCGGAAGGGTGGGTACAGATAGTCTCCTCGGCTCCGGCTGTCTGCTCCGTGTACGTCCCGTCCAGTGATTCACCTCCAGGTACCGTCCAGGTCCACGAGCTCCCACCTCGATCAGTGATGCCTATCATCTGCATCCAACACGACATAGTGCAGGCATAGCCCATGCAGGGGTGAGTATACGCTACTCAGTAGGGACCCCGAGACCCCCGAAGGTCTCCCAGAATCCATGAAGGATAAACCACAAAGGAATGATACAATCATGAAGTAACAACCAACTCTACTTAGGTATATGCCCATCCATATACCTAAGTCATCAATTCCAGTTCGGCTCCAACATCCGAGCCCAAGTTCGATCTAGTCCACAGAGGAAAGTACAACCCAATCCACACAGGAAAGAAAGTCAATCATATAGAAGATAATGATTGAAAGTCAAGACTCATCTCACACAGGTTTACACTTCGTAAGGTGATAGAGATGATAAGATGTAGCCCCTGATTCATCTAAGTTGCCGGGCCCACATAGGATATAAGACCAGCTAAGCTGTCGGACCCACAAAGGATACAAGACAAGCTACTCTGCCGGACCCACATAGGATACAAGTACAGAGTCAAATACTGCCGGACCCACATAGGATACAAGAACAGTAGTCAAATACTACCGGACCCACATAGGATACAAGAACAGTAGTCATCACCGTCGAACCCACATAGGATTCCAGTACGGTCGTCATTACTACCGAACCCACAGAGGATCCCAGTACAGTCGTCATCGTCGTCGCAGTCACAGCCAGCTCTAGGGTTCTCGCACACAGCACCCTCTATTCCAAGAGGGTCCGCTCCACGAGCCAAGGGGGTCGAAACATCAACTTTCACTAAGTCCATATTTGATGTATCATAATGTTCCACCTCATCGAAAGGAACTCAATGTGACAGACGACGCGTCAATCGGACGCCCGGTCTGAGAGTTATTGCCCTTTTCGTTCCAAGGGCCTGGTTGGTTTTTAAGCTAAAACCAACCCAACCATACTCCAACTGCATACAAAACTCTAGCGGAGTAAGTCAAAAGAACCGTCTCACTAAGAGGAATCCAAAAAAGTCAACAGCACATCAATCAGACTTCCGGAGCTCAAGTTATAAGCGTTTCCGCTCTGAGGGCCCGGTTGGTTTTGTGTTCGAACCAACCCGGACATACCCAAAGTTCTCTGAAACCTTAATTTTAATATAGCGAAATGGCTGTCTCTATCCAATGATCTTTACACAACTGACGGTGCATCGATCAGAGGTCCGTAGCCCAAGTTATGGGTGTTTGAACGGATCTATCCAGAAATCAGGGGGTTCGGGCCCGGTCCGACCCGGCCCGATACCCATGGTTCGGCCCGAACCGGGTCGACCCAACCCAAGTCCGGGTATGGCCCATTAGGGTGCAGCCTGGCCCGGCTGGCGCGGCCCGGCCCGGCCAGCGCGGGGGTCCGGCCCGGCCCGACTCGGGCGGTCTGGCCCGCGTGGCCGACGGCTCGGCCTTCGGCCGAGCGGTTTGCGAGGGGGGCGCTGCCCCCATTGATTGAGAAATGGAGTACCCCTGTGGGGTCTTCCCTAGTTGACCACCATGGGTTTTAACCCCACGGTCTTCTTGGTAACGGTTGGCCGTTTTGGCCGACCAATTAGTTGTCGCGGGACCCCCGCGGGTCCCACCTCCTGAAGCGCCGGGGGCCAGCGGAGTCCGGTCGCCGTCCTCTGCACCGCCGGGGCCTTAGGCCGTGGACCCTGTCCGACCGGCACGACGCGATGGCACCGCGCCCCTCCATCGCGGCCCACCCTTGGCAGCGGGTTTCTTCAGCTTCACCGGCGCGGCGTGACGGCGCTGCACTCCTTCGTCGCTGCCTGCTCCGGCCGCGGTTCCCTCATTTCCGTATGGTGCCATTGCACCGCACCGCCTCCATTCCAAACCACAACGGTGTTCAACATAAAAGGGGGAGGAGGGTCGGTCGGGTTTTTGCGGTCCGACCTCCTCCCGTTATATTGATAACAGGCGGCCAAAATAAATTAACGATGAACGTCAAAAATAAAACTAGAACGATGAAACAACCCCTTCCTCAAAGTAGTTCATGGAAGGTAGCGTTGGGGAAGACGGTGTCGTAGGGTGAGGCTCTGTATGTCGATGGAGAACGTCTGAGGAGGAAGTGGCGTCTCCCTTTCTTTGACGCATAGAGAAGATGGAACAGTGTTTCGGTGTTCTTCGCGTTCTTCATGGAGGAAGATGAAGTTCTTCAAATACTTAGAGTTTTTTCCCAAAGCCTCCACACAACGAAACAACCAACCCAAAATAAAATAAGTCTCTTGCCATATTTTATTTACTTATGCCAACATTTCAAAACTTCAAAAGTTCAAAATTGAAATCACTTAATTAATTATACTTGTGTTGTCAAATTAAATGGAGAGATAAGTTGGCAAGAATTAATGTGGGGGAGAGCCACATAATTTAAGAGGGGGTTTCAGAGGGCTTAAGGAATTTGAAAAGGTGGGGGCTCATGTGGGTCCCACCTACCTCATAACCACACATGGGATGTTGGGTGGTCTTGGGCCCCACCAACAACTTCCCATGAGAGAGTCTAACCACCATGAATGAAATAAAATTTGCACACAATTTTATTTTACTTATCATTTAATCCCAAATTTTTTACAACTCCTACCATGGAAAAGCAACTCCAGAAAAGGGCTTATTAAACAATTACCGGCGATGTGGTTTCATCAGTGCCCTCGGATTTCGATTCCGAGCATCGGTTCAAAAGTTATAAAAACCCACCCGTTCGTTCACTGAACATACCCGAGCTAAACTTCGGAAATTGATTCCGGGCACACCGGGCCTCAGAATCAGGTGCCGTCAGAAACTATGTACTCGTAAAATCCCAAATAATTTAAGAAAAACGTTTTCCTGAAATTTACGGGTCTTCACATTACTCCCACCTTATGTATTTACGTCTCCATAAAGATACATCACAAACTAGGGAAACAAATTAGGGTACTGTGCATGCATCTGAGCCTCCCGCTCCCAAGTGCTCTCCTGGAGGTTCTTGTGCTGCCACCTGATGCACACTAGAGGAATCGACTGCCCACGTAGGACCCGCTCTTGTTGATCCTCGATCTCCACCGGGACCTCCGTAAAAGTCACCCCGTCATTAATGTCTAGCTCCCCATGGTCGATGATATGTGTCGAGTCGTGCACATATCTCCTCAGCAGAGATACGTGGAAGACGTTGTGAACCCGGTGCAACTGAGGTGGAAGATCCAGGTGATATGCCACCTCGACTATTTGTCTGAGAACCTGAAATGTTCCAATGAAATGAGTAGATAACTTTCCATCCCAGCCAAATCTCCGTAATCCACGCCGATGTGAGACCTGTAAGAAAACATGGTCGCAATCCTCGAACTCTAGTGGTCTCCGCCTCCTATTATCATAAGACTTCTGTCGGCTCTGAGCTATCCTCATCCTCTCCTGGATGACCTGAACCTTCTCTGTCGTGGCCTGGACCATCTATGGTCCCACAAGTGCTGACTCCCCAGGTTATGTCTAGCATAGAGGTGATCTTCAAGGTTGGTTGTACAATGCCCCATATGGTGTCATCCCGATGGTGGAGTGGTAGCTGTTGTTGTACGCAAACTCTACAAAAGGTAGGTGATCCTCCTAGCTACGACCAAAGTCGAGGACACATGCACGGAGCATGTCCTCGAGAGTCTGAATGGTCCTCTCCGTCTGACCATCCTTCTGAGGGTGAAAGGCGGTGCTCAGGCGTAGCTGCGTCCCGAATGCCTCCTACAACCCCTTCCAAAGCCGGGAAGTAAATCGAGCATCTCGATCGGAGACTATAGATGATGACACACCATGAAGCCATACAATCTCCTGAACGTAGAGGCATCCCAATATCTCCACTAATCCCTTCTCTCTGATGTGTAAGAAGTGGGCCGACTTGGTGAGTCGGTCGACAATCACCCAAATGGAGTCTTGACCTCTGGAAGTACACGGAAGTCCAGTCACGAAATCCATAGATATCCCATCCCACTTCCACTCCAGAACCTCCAAGGGCTATACCAAGCCTGCTGGTACCTGATGCTCTGCCTTCACCTACTGGCAGGTGAGGCATCAAGAAACGAACTCTTCCACAACCTTCTTCATGCCCGGCCACCAGTGCTGTCATCTGAGATCCTGGTACATCTTCGCTACTCCTGGATGTACCACTAATGGGGAAGTGTGAAACTATCTCATCACGTCCTCCTGTAAAGCAGCTGGTACCATGGTACGTCCTCTGAAAAGGACGACGTGCTCTCCTCCTATATAGAATCCATCGGGTTTCTGTCCTGAGGAAATTTGTGCACAACGCGTCTCACAGTCAATGTCACCACGCTGTGCCTCTCTAACCCACTGAAGAAGTGGAGGAGTGACTGTGAGTGACTGAAGAAAGGCTACTCCATCTCTATCCATGAAGGATATCTGCAAAGCGTCTAGCTGCTCTGTCGCCTCTCCAAGTAGCTGAATGCTCGTCCTCCTGATGAGAGCATCGGCTACTACGTTCCCCTTCCCAGGAGTATAAACTATCTCAAAGTCACAGTCCTGAAGGAACTCGAGCCATCGCCGTGGTCGCAGGTTCAGGTCCTTCTACGAGAAGATGTACTTGAGACTTTGGTGGTCAGAGTAGACTGTAAAGCGCTCGCCCATCAGATAGTGCTGCCACATATTCAGAGCGAAGACCATTGATGCTAACTCCAGGTCATGTGTAGCGTAGTTCTGCTCGTGCTGCCTCAACTGTCGTGATCCATAGGTGATCACTACCTGATCCTGCATCAGGACACACCTGAGTCCGGTCCCTGATGCATCGCAGTAGACTACGTACCCTACTCCCTCCTCTGGTAGCCTCAATATGGGTGCGCTGGTCAATCTCTTTCTCAGCTCTTGGAAGATCTTCTTACATCAATCTAACCACACGAAGGGTTTCCCCTTCTTCGTCAAAGCTGAAAGCGGTGCCGCAACTCTGGAGAAGTCTGGCACAAATCTCCGATAGTACCCAGCCAGACCTAGGAAACTCCACACCTCCATCACGCTCCTAGGTGGCTCCCAAGCTAGCACTGCCTCGATCTTCGTAGGATCCACCGCAACTCCCTTCTCTGAGATGACGTGCCCCAAGAATTGTACCTCACATATCCAGAACTGACACTCTGAGAGCTTACCATAAAGCCGGTGCTCTCGGAGTGTATCCAATACAACCCTCAAGTGGTAGGCGTGCTCCTCCTCAGTGGCCGAGTAAATCAAAATGTCGTCGATGATGACTATGACAAATCGATTGAGGTAAGGATGGAAGATCCTGTTCATGAGACTCATGAACACTGCTGGTGCATTGGTTACACTGAAAGGCATAACCAAGAACTCATAGTGGCCATACCGACACCTGAAATCCGTCTTCTGCACATCCTCGTCTCGAACTCTGAGCTGATGATAGCCTGACCTGAGGTCTATCTTCGAGAACCACCATTATCCCTTGAGCTGATCGAAGAGGTCATTAATCCTCGTAAGCGGATATATGTTCTTCACAGTCACCCGGTTCAGGCGATGGTAATCGATACACAGTCACAAGCTCTCGTCCGCCTTCTTGGCGAACAATATCGGGGAAGCCCAGGGTGAAACACTGGGTCGAATGAATCCCTCACCCTGCAAGTCCTCCAGCTGTACTCATAGCTCATAAAGCTTAGCAGGAGCCATCCAATATACTGGAGTAGATATTGGGGTTGTTCCGGGGTACATGTCAATATAGAAGTCTACCTCTCTACGAGGAGGTAGTCCTGGAACATCGTCAGGAAAGACGTCCGTATACTGATCCACCACTACAGGAAAACTCGGACTCCACACGTCCATTGCTCCTAAGATGAGGCTAGCCAAATGATGAGTGATCGGATGTCCTCTCCTCTTCGTGAGTCCATCCTGTGCTGCAAAGGCTCCCTTCTCACTGATGAATTTGAACCTGCTCCCATCGATGCGGACACACCGCACCTTGCGCCTAATACAGTTGATCTGAGCATGGACTGTAGATAACCAATCCATGCCCAAGATGACATCGTAAGGCCTCAACGCTGCTACAAGAAGATCCCAGCCGAAGATCTCTCCTCCTAGAGTAAGCTCACACTGCCGGCACCAGTGCATAATCGTCGAGTCTGCTCCCAAAGGAGTCTCTAGCCGTAAGGATTGAGCCAACGGCTCCGTCAGAATCTCTGAGCTCCGAACAAGGGAAGTGGCAATGAAAGAATGAATCACTCCTATGTCTATAAGAACTGCAGCAAGGGTGGAGTAGACACAGATAATACCTCGAATCATCTCTGGTGCGCCGTGGTCATAGGCCTCCACTGCCTAGAGCTGGGCCTGTCTCTGTCCGCCAGCTCCCTGTGGTCGGGGTGGACCTCCTGGTGGTGGTGGTGGTAGAGCCTCAAAATGTCGTCCACCACCTGCCGCTCGGCCAGCTTTTCTACCTCGTCCGCCTGCTCCTTGCAGACCACCACAGTCGAACCTCTGCCTCTTCCTGGGTGGTTCCTCAACTGTATGTTGCTCCTCTTCATGGCGGGTTGGGCAGTCACGAGCCATGTGGCCCTGCCTGCCGCATGCATAACACTGTCTGCTCCTCGGAAGGCTGGATCTGTACCGTCTGCCCCACACCTCTGAGCCAGTATCCTAAGGTCGTCTGCCTGATGGTTTGGTCCTCTTGGACCCCTGTGACATCCGTTGACTGCCAGCTGCAGAAGACTGCGCTACGTGCCACCCTGTGGTAGGTCTCGCTACTGGTGTAGGCTCAGCAAGAAACCTCTCTACAAGAAGGGCTCACTCCAGTACTCCTGCCTGCGTCAGAATGCTGAGGGAGATCAACAATGCCCTGATCTCATGCCTCAGTCCCTGCTCGTAGGTTCGGGAATGGAAGAATGGGTCTGGTACCATGTCCGTGGAGTAGCGCGAGAGGTTGGTAAATCTCTCCAAGTACTGGGCTACTGTCATGCTACCCTACCGCAGTTGTAGTAGCTCCTGAATGTGCACCGCATGGAGGGTGGCTAGAACGAACTCCAAGCAGAAGAGGCTCTCGAAGTCCATCCAAAGAAGATATGCCTCATCGTGCACCTGGAGCATCAAGCTTCACCATCTACCTACTACCGCGTGCAGGAGACTCGCTGCAAGGATCACCATGAGGTTAGCTGGTGTCCCCACTAATCTGAAAACTCGAACAACAGCCTCCAGCCAATCCTCGACTACCTGAGGGTCTATCTCCCCATGGAACCTAGGCGGTTTATGATGCTAAAACTCATGTAGTGCACTAAGGCGACGTGCACTCTCAGCTGCTGGGGGTGGTGTCATCGGTAGCTCGGTTGGTAGAGGTACTGCCGGTGCCTCCAATGTAAAGGGGCCCTGCACTGAGGCCTCGTCACTCGGTGGGCTGCCGTCTCTCTCAAAGCTCGGAACCCTAGATGGTTGCCGTCTTGGGTCCATCCTGAAAATAAACAGGTGCGCAACGGTCAATATAGTGTACCTGGTGGGCTGACACAAAGTAATCACAAAGAAAATTTTTAAACACACATACAATCAATGCTTTCGTGCATTGAGTCGGAAATCAGAAGTCAGGGTCCTGGTGTATGGATACGTCGGCCGCCTCACTAACACTGGACTCCCTGGACTGATAACCACACTCAATACCCTTAACACTATTTATTCACATAGAAGAAAGATCAGAGTCTTGAGTTTTGTGGTAGAACTGAAATCCTTTGATACCAATTTGTCACGACCCGTCCTCGGGGCCTGTGCGGTGACTGCCCCAAGCCCGCCTTCCATAGCCCAAGGGCTAGAGACTAGAACCAAAGGTGTAAATCCCAATAAAAGGGAAGACATTTCCTTTATATAAGAAAACAAACACCATAGAGTAAGCAAGATGAGTAAACACTAAGTAAACTGAGTACAAAATTAGGTGCTGAAAAGTAAATGCGCCAGAATAGAAACTCAACTGAAAGTAAAGTACAACTGAAATGAAGTTACAAAAATTGAAAATTAAAGCATTGAGTCTGAGCAGTCCTCTAGAAATCCTACCTGAAAGGTGGGTACAGATAGTCTCCTCTACTCCTCGGCTCCGACTGTCCG